>CM057449.1:1133700000-1134325000 GCA_016271365.2 Neoceratodus forsteri | reverse complement strand
ATATTCAGCTGTATATGGCCAGGCTCGGCCGTGAAGGTTTTCAACAGTTAAAACCACAGCATTTCAGTTTAAAAAGAGACGAAAATGGAGCAGAATTTATTATACTAAACTTTGACGAACAGACCAAAAATCATACAAACCCTCGAACCAGGGAAAATCAGGACACGAGGATTTATGTACTCTCAGCCAGGAAATCCTCTTGCCCAGTTGAAAGTTTTAAATTGTACATAAGTAAACTGCCTCCGGAACCAAAAGCGTTACATTTGTAACTCAAGACTACCTCAAATTCAACTAGATAGCCTTCCAGTATGGGTATACATCAGACCCAATGGGAGTAAATTACCTGTCCACCAGGGTTCAAATAACTGCTGTCCACCGTCCCGGACAGCCGGTTTTCATTTGGGACAGCTGTTTTTAAGTTCGCCTGTCCCTTGGACAGGCAGTTTGTCCAATTCATTGGCTGGCTGTGGAACAAAGCCTGAGGAATCCTGACGCCCTGCAGTCATGCTAAGCTCCGCCCTACCGAATTGTTATTTTGTCGCCTCCCGACCTTAAATAATTTAATTTGTCCCCTGAAATCTTACTCCATGAGCCGACTGCTGATTCTCAGTCTGAGGCGGGGACAACGTCCGACAGTCCCCGTGGTAACCAGTGCCTCTACACTACCTGCTCTTTTGTGGCACCACCGGCAGAGGGCTCGACGCTCGCTGTGTGTGACCCCTTGGAACTTAAGCAGCTGAGAGTGCTGCGCAGCGACGGCTCACCCTGCCTTTCCCCTGTGAACTTAATTTGGTGGGAGTCGGGACGGATGTTTTCAGGAGAGAGAACTCAGTCTGTTATCTGACCGAGGAGTAGCCCAGCCCGATCAGATCTGGAGCTGGACCACAGCTGATCATCATCGAATGACGACAGCGGAGGATGGAGGCAGTGGTCAGACTCGGAGGTACTGTCAAGAGAGTGAACGCCGCATAGTCATCCTGCCCGCCCCCACATCACACAGCACAGGTCACCAGAGGAGGCCGCATCAAGAGACAGTGCAGAAGCAGAACTTAGAAGGTAAGTGCCCCCCCCCCCAAAGGCGGAACGGAGGCTTTGTGGGTCGCGATGTCGGTGACTCAGGATAACTTGAGATTTGAAATTAGTTTGTTAAGCTCCTTGTGGGTCGTAAGATTGAATTAACATTAGTGTAAATAAAACTATTTTGCAGGAGAGCTTGTATGAGTTTGTATTATTTATTCTGGGAGGTGAAAAACATTGAAACTAAGGAGCCAATATTCCTTAGTTTCTCAATGTTTTTCACCTCCCAGAAGAATCAATAGCTGCAAACTCTAGTACAGGTACCACCACCAAAAGGATTAAGTTTTTATTTGCACAGAGTGACTTGTTCAAAATAAGCACATTTTTTAGGGAGAAGCAGCAAGAGCTGAACTTTAAGATACATACAGCCCTTTAGAGTGTTTGAGACAGCAGTGAAAAGTCTTACAACAATGTGGACAGGTAAAACTTTTGTCGGAAAGGCAAAATTTACACCCCACCTGTCCTTCGGACAGGCATCTCAAAAATTATTTCTAGCCCTGCTGTCCACGATGATGTCCCGCTTTGAGTGAGGAAGCCTGCCTCTCTCAACGCTTATACCAATCACTGTTCTCAGAGCAACAGCGGTGCAACTGTTGTCCCATGCCGGACTGCAAACGAGAAATAATGTGTGTTACGGACACAGAAATGAATCCAGCTCTACAGAGTTACTGGCGTGCCAAGCCAGATGACAGAAAAAAATGGAGCACTATCTTAGCCCCAAAGCAGAAACAAGGAAATAGCATCAAGCAATCCCAATATGAAAATGACAACCTAATGTGCACCACACTGACACCCCAAGGCAATACACAACACAACAGTAACTACACAACTGGGCAAGTCACAAATGAAATTCATGAAAACCGAACCCAAAGTCCACAATTTGCAGGTGTAACCATGAATAACTGCAACATGACTTTCAATGGGACAGTTTATTTTGGAAAATAAATTAAAAGCAACAGTTAGATAGTTATTTTGGAAAATAAATTAAAAGCAACAGTTAAATAGTTAAAAACGTAATAGTTATAATAGTTCTACATTAAAGCTACACTAAATACTTGTGTGAAGTTTAAAAAATAGTTTTAAATCTTAAAAAATAGTTTTTATCTTAAAATAAAGTTTAAATGCCTAGCTATATGGGACTATTTGATGTATGAATGTTATGACACCAAATAAACTAAGAAATCTTAACTTTTAAAAGTTTTCTAGTCTCATTATTTATTTCTATAATTTGATATACACATTTCATAAGCACAGTAAACCACTCCAGGGTGTGCGTTAGATAGTTTTATAAAATGGTCTGACAAATGGAGCCTTCTGATTGGCTGCAAACATTCTAACAGCCTTATGTTAATCTTTTATTAACATACATGTAGAGTTTATCCATATGCTGAACACGGTTTAACACTGTTTAAAAAATTTAAGCAATAAGGCATGATCATGGTTATGTTATGGTCTGTTAATCACCTTCTAGGGTGTACTGTGGCATGAGGTACAGCCGAGTGCCACATGCCCCTAGAGGGTGATTAACTGACCATTAACATAATCCCAGGGAGTGCCTTATTGCTATTATAATAAAAACTGTTTTTAAACAGTGTTAAACCTTGTTCAGCATATGGTTAAGCTCTACATGTATGTTAATAAAAGATTAACATAAGGCTATTAGAATGTTTACAGCCAATCAGAAAGCTCCATTTCTCTGACCCTTTTTATAATTTTTATTATAATAGTAATACTCTAAGATTATGTTAATGGTCAATTAATCACCCTAGCATGTGGCACTGGCTACACCTCGTGCCACAGCACACCCTAGAAGGTGATTAACAGACCATTAACATAACCCTTGGTCATGCCTTATTATAACACACGGCTAGGAGGCTGGACGCACTCGGCCATTGGCCTCGTGCCTCACTACGCCTCCTAGCCGTGTGTTAAAGTGTCTAACGCACACCCTGTCGTGGCTTATTGCTTACTGAACTGCTTCCTGTTTGCATGAACACTAACAAAGAAAATGCTGAAACTTTCTGAAATGTTAGTCATAGGAGTCAAAACTAGAAGGACTGGTCACTCAGCTGTCATTGCATCCCAAGGACAATACAACTTTACAGGCTCTGGGCTGGTATGTGGCTGTCTTAGGGTGCAATGCATGGCATTTGCATTTACCCATACATGGGGGTAGGGCGGTAGCACCAGCAGCACACCTTAAGGGGTAGCAGTGCATCCACTTGGTGTGCAGATCTGAAATCCCTGGCTACACCCCTGATCCAGAATGACATTTAGAGAGCGAGCGCTGCTTAGCTAATGAAAATAAATAGCAGTAAAATAGCTTCTCACTTGTAATTTTTATTTAATATTGCATCAGCTCAGTAACCCTTGCAAGTGTCATCTAATGTATCACTGCTGAGTCCTGACTGGGGAACAGAATTAATGAAGGGCAGTGACTGAGTAACAACAGTGTGTATGGGACACCTGAGGCTCTGAAGGAAGCTATCAGTTTGATGTATCTATGATTTCATTCAGCTGAACTTTGATGAAAATGAAAGAATTGTTAGTTATTTCCAAGATTCAAGACAGATTTTTGTGGTTTAAACCTGAAGTCCCTCCTCTCTCCCCTTGAAAACTGCTTAGAATTTTCATGGGTTCAATCTCTGGCAGAAAGGCTGAGATAAACTGTGGAATTCCAGCAAATGCAGTGTTATTGTTTGTTATTTTACACAGCCTACACCCTTAAATGCATGGTGCAACATCCTTACGGCTAGATTGCTTTTGCCAGGGTCAGGACCGCCAGGTCAGGTCAGTCTCGGACTCTCTCTCGCCTCACCACCGCCTGCCTGTAAACTGCTGCCAACACTCCTTAAATTCCTTGCCTTTTCTTTCAGTCTCGCCACTCGCGCTATAGCCGCCCTCAGGCTCTCGCTAGTCGCTCGTCCCGTCGCACTCTCTCGCCTTCAGGTTCCCCCGGGCTTCACTAGTGCAGTCCGCTGCCCCGCCATCCAGTCAGGTGACCCAGTTCAGACAGACAGTCGCCTCCTCCACTCTCCTCCTCCGGCTACTCGCGACAAGCCAATGAAATGCCATGTGGTGGAAACAGCCAGGATGGACCACCCAGACTCCCTGAGTGGTCGGGTGGCGCGGTGCTAACTAACTCACTCATTTAAAGGAACAGCGTGCTCCACGCTGTTGTACAGTCTGTACACATTTAAAATTAAATTTTGCGGTCATTTTTTCGGGGGGTGTTTGAACACCCTAAACACCCCCCCTGCCTACGCCCCTGCTTCCCAGTTAGTATAAGAGATACTTGGCACTGTGCTTGCTGTAGAAAATATTTGAAGGTGATGAACACCAACTGCTGCATTCCTGCCTCACGCTTCCCTTGTGGAAGGCAGTTTAGGCTGTAAACAATCCATCCATCCTAAGGACTGCACAAAAGAGGGTCCCTTAAGACCCTTAAAACATAGCCCCAATGTTGTGAGTAAAGGAGCATTCTGAGAATAAGTCCTTTATTATTTTGCTTTGCTTTACAAAGGAGTCTATTGGATAGTACTGTTTAATCAGGTTTTTATGCATAAAGTTTGCTTTCAATTGTAGTCACACACGCAGACTTAACCATATGATTGCATCTCACTTTTTTATCAGGATCCTTGCATTTTGCATATCACAAGAGTCACACTTTAAACATAGAAATTTACGGCAGATAAGGACTGCCAGGCCCACCCAATCTGACCATTTGCTCTACCTGTTGCAGAAACCACAGATCCAACTTGATCCCTGGCTTTGTTCTCCTTCCTATCATTCAGATTTGGCAGCTTGCTTGTTGTAGTGCTTCACAAGGGACCACCATCCTACAATGGAACCAATGTGGCCCAAATTCCTCACCTGCAGCCCTATTGGCTCTGGCCAGAATTTGTTTTAAATATGGCACCGGTCTCAAATACTGAGCATTACTTACTTTTTTAAGTTATTTTTTGTGTGATTTTTTTTTTGCGTTACATGGTAGTCAAGCAGCCTTCTTACCATGATAATGACTTCCCTGCTCACCCCAACCTCAGGACAGTAACAGTTTTTTACCCTCTGTTCACCTTCGCTCCATCCATCATCTCTGTCCCTCTCTCTCGCTCTCCTGACTGAATTGCTTGTGCATTGCTCTCTCTCCCTCTCTCCCTCTCTCTTGGAAAAACTCATCAACTGGGTGGAACTGACAAAAACAAATTCTGCTGTCATACCTGAGGTAATGTTTGTTGAATTGGATACTTGGATTCTTCATTGTGCAGTTAGGAAATTAGAACACATATTTAATTATTGTGCGAGTCCGTGATTTGAGTTTTGTTGGTCTGATGTTCTGATTTATTTTTGTATATTTTAATGCACAAGTGCAGCAGGGAGCTGTCTGTGTAGTGTGATTTAAGTTTGTAATTGTCACATGAAGCGTGCAAGAAGTGTTCTCCAGCGATTAATTCTATTTCATTATTCTGGTGCAGCTAATATGGAATGTGTTTGGGGAGGACAAATAGTCTTTCTTAGCAGGAGTGAATGGATATTTTATGAAGCCCAGAAGTGAAGGTTAAATAAAAAGATATTGATTGGGTATTGGCAGGATATTGTATGTGGGAAAATCTTTTTTGTTGTTATTGTTGTCCTTCATGTTTGCCCCATGTCCTGCTGGCTCCCATCTTCGTGGCTCACCTCAGACCAGGTCCCTCACCATCCCCAGGTCTTACCCCTGCTGCTCCTATGACTTACCACTCATGGCAGGGATGGGGAGGACTTTCCCTTGTCCATCCCTGAAGCCAGATCCAGTTTTGGGTGTTTGGTTGGTGATGCCAGGCCTGCAGGCTGACTGACTTGCATCCTGCATGGCAGAACATCTTTTTTCTTTGTTGTTTTTCTCCCTCCTCATCGGTGTGCAGTGACACACAGCATCCCCACATCCTATTGAGCTTCCCGGCTGCCCTGACACCTAACCTGCACTGAGTGTCATGCAAACTGCAGGAAGTGCTACCCACCCCGCCTTATATGTCTTTTTGCAGATGACACCAAAATCTGTAATAGGGTGGATACTTGAAAGAGGGTGGAGAGAATGTGTAAAGACCTTGGGAAACTTGAGGAGTGGTCAAGGGCGTGGCAGCTGGGGTTTAATGTCAAAAAGTGCAAAATCATGCATCTAGGGCATAGGAACCAGGGAGCTGAGTATAGGATGGGAGTACTGACAATCACTGAGCAAGAAAGGGACCTTGAGGTTATCATATCTGCTGACCTCAAAGTGAAGTGGCAAGGCAGTGTGACAAAGCAGTGGATCAGACCAGTGGGATCCATAGGGATGGGTACCACCAGTAGGAGGAGGGATCACCAGCAGGAGGAGGGAGGTGGGGTTACCACTATATTGCTCCCTGGTGAGACCCCACCTGGAGTATCATGTCTAGTTCTGGAGGCCACAACTCTCAGAGGACATAGACAGGGTGGAGGCAGTGCAGAGGAGAGCAACACAAATAGTGTAGTGGTTGCATCAAAAGCCCTTTAAAGAGAGACTGAGGGATCTCAACATGTACACCCTAGAATAGAAGGAGTGTGAAAGGGGAATTATAGAAACATACAAGTACCTTATGAGAGTGAACAAGGTACAAGAGAGAAGTCATTCAAATGAGAACCAGAGGGCATGCAGTGAAGTTTTGGGGGTGATTAAGAGGGATGTGAGGAAGTACTACTCCACTGAAAGAGTGGTGGGTACCTGGAACAGACTACCAGTGGATGTAGTGAAGGTGGAAACATTAGGGTGCTTCAAGCATTTGTAGGGTAAATATAGAGGAATATTACTAAATGGGCAGGTAGGAGAGCGAGTTGCCAGAGACCAGTCAGGGTCTGTAGAGACAGACTAGTCAGGGCCATCTGGGCAGACTGGGTGGGCTAAGTGGCCCTTTTCTGCCAACAAATTCTATATTTCTATGTTTTTCTCCATGAGAGGAGTACAGTCCTCCAGATACTCGATCCAGCCCCCCCGGCCAACCCCCCAATGACTCGAGTTCACTCACAAACCTGGGTCACCGGCATGGCAGGCTGCAGTGCTACTGCTGTGCTCAGGCCAGCTATAGTGGGAAAATCCTGATTCCTCATGATGAACTGTTGGCTTCTGATAGTCACACTGCACTCAGCCATTGGCTTTGGGTAATACAGCTATTGTCAGCCAATAGTTCATCACACGAGGTCAATATTTTCCCACTATATCCCTCAACTCCGATCAGTAGTTGCATAATGTTCCAGAAGGCTTTTTATTAAGACATCATTCATGGGGAGCTTTGTAGCTCAAGATGCAACACCGTCCTAACGTATCTTCTCTGAATAAAGAACTCCTCTCGCGAACAATGGGTTTATTACCATCATAAGCACACTGACTTTAATTTTTTATTTTGTAACATTTTCTCCCTTAAATGCTTTTATTACTTAATTCTGAACTGTTTCCTTGCTCTGTTTCCATTTCTCTTCTCCACCGACTTAGCAACTATACCACAGCATTCTTCTATGAGAACGGGCTCTGCTCCTAATGAGTCTGGAGAGTATCCAGCATTGTCACAATAAATGCACACTGCAGGCTGTGCTCAGTGATCAGTTGTACCCCACCGTCCCTTCTTCTAGGTAGTATCAAGTAAATACATTAGTAAATATTATACAAGGTCTCATTTGAGTGCTGCCGTTTGGCAACTTAGGGTTTGGACCTGTGGCAATATCCAGCACAAAGTCACAGCATGGAATATTGTATTGTTCTTGTGTTTGGTTCTGCTGTTCCTTTTTTAATAATTTTTTTTCTTCTTTTGTACATTACTGAACTGGATTCCATGATATACTGTAGTTGAAATAAGCCATCCCAAGGTGTGGGTTGGGGAGTGATATAATATTTATTTGTACCACGCCTTTCTAAAACCAAGGCACTTTAACAAAAGATTCCAAATAAAAACAATATACTAACACACACATACAATAAATACTGATTCATAAAATTCAATAAAATAACGTCAAGTCAGATATGCTTGATACCACAAGTGGGTCTTCAGGGCCTGCTTAAATTCCTCCATGGACACACACTCCCAAAGTGGATGGGGCAGAGAATTCCAAAGGGCTGGGGCCACATACATAAAAGCATGGGCTCCTAAAGATTTTAAAGAAGCCCTTGGAATCTCTAGCAACCCCTCATCCACCAAGTGGAGTGATTGCCTAGAGCAGTAAGGTACCAGAAGCTCTTTCAGGTAGTCCGCGCCAAGTCCATGTAGGGCTTTATAAGTCAGAAGTCCAACTTTAAAGGTGATCCGCCACTGTACTGGCAGTCAGTGCAGTTTGCACAGCACTGGGTATGACAGGCACGAGAAGTACCTGTCAATAACTGGGCTGCAGCGTTCTGCACTAGCTACAGGTGACGGATATCAACCCCTGGTAGCCCTAGATAAAGGGAGTTGCAGTAATCAAGGCATGAGGTCACAAAGGCGTGGACCAATGTAGGCAGATCACCAGACAGAATAAGATGCTTAATCCTGGAGATGTTCCTCAGGTGGTAAAAGGAAGATTTGACAACCGCCGACACCTGCAATTGCAGTGTCAGCCCGTCATCAAAAATCACCCTCATATTTCGCACCTGTTCAGAGGTGGGGAGCTGGGAGCCACCAAGAAAAAGTCCTGAGGGCAAACCAGCTTTCCTCCCCTCTATCTGGTGACCTGGGTCCACAACCAACACCTCCATCTTCTCCGAGTTTAACCTCAGCCAACTTGAATACATCCAGTTCTGGATTTCAGTGAGGCAGTTGTTAAATGTCGAGAGAGCTCTATCCTGGTCGGGTGCGAAAGATAGGTAGAGCCCGGTATCATCAGTATAGCAGTGAAAACTCAGCCAATACCTTCTTACAATGTCTCCGAGGGGCAGCATGTACACTGCGAACAACATGGGGGACAACACCAAACCCTGAGGTACCCCACATGACAGACAGACTGGGCTGGAGGAATTAATCCCTGACACCACCTCTGAGTTCTGCCAGTGAGGAAAGATCTAAACCACCCGAGAACTGTACTAGACAGGCCAGAGATGAACCTCAGATGTTCAAGAAGAACCCCATGGTCCACAGTGTCAAATGCTGAGGAGAGATCAAAAAGAACCAAGATGGAGCGGCTCTTAAGATCTCTTGCCATCAGGAGATTATTGAACACCCGAACCAGTGCAGTCTCGGTACTATGCCTCTTTTGGAAACCAGACTGGAATGGTTCATAGATGTCATGGATGGTCAAATGGTCCTCCAGCTGCATGGCCACTACTTTCTCAATCACCTTCCCCATAAAAGAAAGGTAAGAGACTGGTCTATAGTTAGCATGACAGTCTGGGTCCAGAGAAGCTTTCTTCAAGAGGGGTGTTACCACTGCCTCCTTCAGGGGATATGCCACTCCCTGGGTGGTTTAAGGAACTTGGCTTTGCTTCTGTCACACCATCTAAGATGTGGCAATATCCCACAATGCAGGACATCCTGCCATGACTTACTGACCAAACAAAAATTTTACTTCCATTTCTTTTTAAAGTTTGAAAGCCACAGAAACAGTACAGCTAAGAGTGGGCAAAAGTTGCCAACTTCGATATTTTAAATCAGAGGGAGGTATTGACCCATACAACCCCACAGTTACTGCTTATAGATTAAATAGTGTGTGTTCAGTGGTCTATAATAGTGTTGGTTACTTTATTTTAGTATAAGACATCAAAGGCACTGGGTTATCGTGAGGTAATTGCCACCCTATGCACAAAACTACAAAAGCTGAAGGTGAGCATGGTTCACCTTATAGTGGGGGTTCTGATCCAATTCCCCCCCGCGAGACACCTTAAGAAACACATAAGGCCTTTCAAAATATTTATTTATTATACTTGATAAAAACAAACAAAAAAAAACCTCACGTGACTCCTCATGTGTGAATGCCTTGCTTCACACAATGACAGGGAACGTGTGAGACTCATGTGAATACAGTATTTATTTATTTATTTAACAGATTTTAGGATTACAACCTTTGAGTCAGGGACTCATTTACAAAGGCTCTGCGTCAGAAAAAAAAAAACATAAACACTTGATACACATGGACAGAGAATGGCAGCTAAAGGTTAGTTTTTCAGTTATACAATATATCAGAATTAAGATCAACTATACATTGCATTGAACGGGTTGCTGTGAGCTGAATTTTACAGTTTTCAAGAGAACAATAAGTTTGCAGATAGAGGGAGTGAGTAACAGGTTTGATATTTACAGAGAAGTAGAGAATTAGACAGACATCTTGTGAGTGCAGCCAAAGGAGGCATTGTTAATAGGTAATGTTTGGTAGCGTTATCGGTAGGAGCTCAGTGGCGTGGTGCCGTAAGATGATAGATAGATGACCCAGCACTAGGTGGTACATTGGCAGCACTGTGAAGCGAGAATGTGCTCTTTGAGGGCTGACTTGAAAGGTCCTAATTTTGTGATGGAGGAGACGAAGGAGGGGAGTTCGTTGTACCAGGCTGGGGTCCTGTGATATACATGTGGATCACAGCCAATCAGGAGGCTGGGTTCTCAACTCCAGTTTTATATCTGCTGATATAATTTTATCTGAACAAGTTAAAGGGGGCATCCCACCAGATTATTGTCTATCACCAGAATTACTTTTAAGCTGTGCCATTTAGTCGCTCATCCCAGCATATTCTCCAATCTCCTAGTGTCAGGCCTGAAATAAAGAAAACTGTCCCTCACCATCATCTTTATTTTCTTTATTATAAAACCTGAAAAAAAGAAAATGGTCTAGCAATGTCTTCTCCCCCCTCTGCTCTCCGATCCCTCACCCAACCCTGCCTCCACACCCCTACAACCTCTCAGTTACTTACCTCTCTACGATACACCTCTGTAATCCTCTCTCGATCGTCAAATATTTTACTGAGGCAGACTGCAAACTGGCTGAAAATAAGGTAAGAGTGGTTAATTGCTTTTAAATGCATTTTGAATGTGTACTCATAACTTTGTCGTTTTTTAACTTTTGTGCTCCCAGTTTTCAGCTGACCTTTTTTACTCAACCTCATAAACAAGGCATGTGTCATTTTTGAAATCCCTTCCAAAATGATGTTTTTGCAGTCAATTTGCCAAATCAGCTTTTGGATGGGACTTATATATTCCACCTGTCTTGATCAAAGAAACATAGAATTTGTCAGCAGAAAAGGATCATTTAACCCACCCAGTCTGCCCAGATGTTCCCTGCCTAATCTGTCTCAACAGTCCCTAACTGGTCTCTGGCAACCCTCCCTCCTCAGTGTTTGTTTTCTAATATGCCCCTGTGTCTGTCCCATGCATGCTTGAAGCCCCCAGTGTTTTCTCACCTCCGCCACTTCTGCTAGTGTTTGTTCAAGGCATATACCACTCTTTCAGTGAAGAAATATTTACTGACATTTGTCTTGAACTCCCCCCCCCCCAGCTTCATTGCATGCCCCCAGTTCTGGTGCACCTTCTCATTTGAAAGAGACTGCACTCATAGGTGTAGCTAGAGGGGGTTCCAGGGTGTCCAGAAACCTCCCTTCCATCTTGCTTCTATTACGTTTTGATAAAAAAGACTTTTGCACACCTGGACTAAATAAGTGGATTTATTTGGTGGACCCCCCCTTTCAAAATCCTGGCTATAGCCCTGCTCTTTCTGTACCATGTTTACCCCTGTGAGGTACTTGCAGGTCTCTATCATGTCCCCTCTTGCTGTTCTTTCTTCCAGGGTGTTTATGTTGACATCCCTTAGTTTCTCCTCATAGGGCTTCTTGTGCAACTCCAACATCATTTTAGTTGCCCTAATCTGGACTGCTCCACCCTGTCTATGTCCTTTCTGAGGTGCGGCCTCCTAAACTGGACATAACACTCTAGGTGGGTCTCACCAGCATGTGAAACAGTGGCAACACCACCTCCCTCCTCCAGCTGGTGATAATACTCCCTATGCACTCTAGCATCCCACTGGCCCTACACACTGCTTTGTCACACTGTCTGCCACTTTGAGGTTATCAGATATGGTATCCCCAAGGTCCTTTTCCTGTATAGTGGCTGTCAGCATCTCCCTCCATCCTATACTCAACATCTTGGTTTCTATGTCCTAGATGCATGATTTTGCACTTTTTGACATTAAACCCCAACTGCCATGCTTTAGACTATGCCTTGAGTTTCCCCAGATTCCTGTGCATTCTCCCCACCCCCTCCTGAGTGTCCACCTTATTGAAGATTTTGGTATCATCTGCAAAAAGGCATACCTGCCCTTCTAGTTCCTAAGCAGTATCACTTTTGAAGACATTGAAAAGGACTGGCCCCAGTACTGAGCCCTGCAGAACTCTGCTGGTTACTCCTCCATCATTCAAATGATTGCTGTTTACTATCACCCTCTGTCTCCTATTCATTAATCAGTTTCGAATCCAGTCCACCACTTTTAATCCCACACCCAGGCTGCTCAGTTTCTTTATCAACTTCCTGTGTGGCACAATGATGAAGGCCTCAATTTGGTCCAGACAGGTCATGACCACTGCCCTTCTTGATCTATTTTCCTAGTCTCCCAGTCAAAGAAATCCATCAGGTTTGTTTGGTATGACCCCCCCCCCCCCACCAACAAATCCATGTTGCCTGTGGTTTTGCAGACCACTGGATTTAAGATACTCTACCAATCTTTCCTTTAGCAGGGTTTCCATTATTTTGTCCACCACTGAAGTATGACTGACTGGCTTATAGTTGCTAATCTCCTCCCTGTTTCCGCTTTTATCTAGAAGGACCACTTCAGCTCTTCTCCAGTTCACCAGAACCGCACCTGTTTCCAGTGAGCTGTTGAACAAGCCTGTAAGTGGGGCAGCTAGCACCTCCATTAGTTCCTTTAGAACCCTTGGGTGTATCCCATCTGGTTTCATAACTTTGTCCACCCTCTGGGCTAATGGCACCTCAGATGGGGGGCTACATGCCTCCACGGTGAGAAGATCCTGCTGCCACGCTCCTCGAGCCATTGCTTGCAGGCATCTTCTCATAGCCCTTTGGGCTAACAGTGCCTCAGACGGGGGTCTACACGCTTTCATGACAAGAAAAGCCTGCTGCCACACTCCCTGAGATATTGCTTGCAGATTATATTGTAAAGCCACTAGAGGACAACAAGACGTGTAGGTTGCAATCCTCTCCCCACTGCTCTCCTCTAACACTTCTAGTCCTGTGTCATTCATACCTAAATCAAATTATCTACGCCCTAACATTCAGTGGTGTGATCTGAATCTGCAAGTCTGTAGAAAGCCCCTACTACCCAACCCAGAATGGTTTCCATCTCCCTCTTACTCACATCCTTCCTGATTCTTACCCTTATCCCAGTCTTCTCCTCAACACCTATTGCCACTTCTCTCTCTGCTTCCTTTCCAGATACCTCCTTCATCCTGTCAATCACCCCCACTGCATCTCTTGTAAACAGACCCCACTTTCCCTTCTACCCTCCAGCATCTCTGTTTTCCCTTTCTAATCACTTTGCCTTTCTTCATTTCCTTATCTCCTTCTCTCCACCCCTCCTTCCCATATGTCCTACTCTAATTACAAAAGTCCCAAACTACACAATTTAATCCTTGCCCTCCTCTTTCTTTCATGAGGGAACATCCAGCCCAGCCCTGGTCCTACTTCTTCTCCTACCCTGACTCCTTACCCAAACAACATGTCTCCAAACCCCACTTCCACTACAACCCTTCCTAATAGGTTGAAGCTCCTCCACCTAAACATCCGAAGCCTGCTACCTAAAATCGACCTCCTACAAACTTTCATGATTTCACACACCCCTGACATCCTAATTATTACCAAGACATGGCTCAAAAAAAGCATCCCTGACAATGCCATTTCTATCCCTGGGTATTCCCTCTCCAGACAAGATCAATCGGGTAGCAGAAGGGGAGTGGCCATGTATATCCTGTCCTCACTGCAGTTTACTACCACCCTATCTACCTCCATCCCAGCTACCTATGAAGCCCTTGTCACCCGCATTGCCCTTCCTTTCTCAATCCCAGTCTTTGTGACTGGCATCTATTGCCACCTAAGCATTCAACCCTCGGTCATGACTGAACTCTTAACCAATATCACCTCCGTCTAGCAGTCTGGTGAACTATTCATAATGGGTGATGTGAATCTAAATTGGTAGACTCCCAAGTTAAACAAGCTATGCAATAACGTCACTGCTCTAAACCTCACTCAACTTATACTTGAGCCCACATGCCCTAATCCCAAAACACAAAACCACACCCTGCTTGACGGGGCATTTGCAACCCACCCACACCGTGTCATTAAATCTGGTCTCCTCCCTGATGCCCTTAGTGATCACAACCCCATTTTCATTGTACATAAGGTCCATCACCCCAAACCTCCCCCTAAAATCATACAGCTCCGGTCCTTTAAATCCTTAGACCTTACCCCACTCAGCTCTGCACTTGCTTCCATCGACTTGGCCCCCCTCTCCACTGCCATTTCTGTCGACCAAGCCCTTGACTATTTTAAGGATAAATTCATTGCCACCTGGAATGACTTTGCTCCTTTCAGAAGGACCAGAGTCCATGGGCTTCAACTCCCCTGGATCACTCCCGAACCTCTGGCCTGCTTCAGGGAGCATGATCAGGCCTGGAGAAAACACAAAAATACTAAACATCCAAATGACTACACCAAGTACAGAATGCTACGCAATTCATGTTCTAAAGTTATTAGACTGGTTAAGACCAATTATTTCAACTCCTCATTCCTGACTAACATTAACTCTCCATCTAAATTCTGGAAGGTAGTTCATGCCCTATTATCTTTCCCCCTCTCTCTCTCCCCTCCAGTTCTTAAGATAAACAGCTCCCTAGTGTCCAACCCTGGCTCCATGGCCAATGAATTTAATGCCTACAACACCTCGTGTGCCAAATCTCTTCTGAATTCCTTCTCCCCCTTGCTGCCTACTAATTTCAGCCCTTCACCTCAGCCAGTGCCTACCCCGCTCCCTTTTTCCTTTTCTACTATCTCCTCTGATGAAGCTGTTAGTGCCCTCCTATCCCTGAACCCTTCTAAAGGCTTCTCACCAGATGAGCTCGATCCTAAACTTCTCTACTTTTCTGCTCCTGCAATTGCTTATCCTATCTCCCTAATCCTCAACCTCTCCTTTATTTCTGCCCAAGTACCCTCATCCTGGAAACACGCTGTATCCTTCCTCTCCTCAAGGGTGGTGACACATCCACTCCTGGCAACTATCTCCCCATTTCCCTCCTTCCTACCCATGCCACACTTCAAGAACATTTAGTTCTCTCTCAACTATCACCCTTCCTCTCCAATTCCTCCTTCTTCGCCCCCTTCCAATCTTGTTTTCTGAAGAACCACTCAACAACCACCTCCCTCCTCAGGCTTACTGACTCCATCCTTTCAGGGATGAACGATGGCCTGATGACCTCGGCCATCTTTGTCAACCTAGCCAAAGCTTTTGACACTGTTTCTCATCCCCTGCTTCTTGATTCCCTCTCCTCAGCTGGCCTTGCTCAGTCAGCCACCAACTGGTTTAAATCCTAACTCATTGGCAGGACCCAATCAGTGAGAATCCTTGATTCCATCTCCCCTCCACTCCCCATCAACACTAGTGTCCCTCAAGGCTCAGTGCTTGGTCCCTTACTCTTCTCCATTTTCCTTAATGATCTTTCCACAGCCTGCTCATCCTCATCTATCCACATGTATGCTGACGATACTGACTTATACAGCTCCGGCAAAAATCCTGCTGCTGTGGAAACCAGCTTACAGCATGACTTCAACCAAGTTCAGCTCTGGTTTGCTTCTCACCAGCTTTTTCTAAATGCCAAGAAGACAGTCTCAATGACCTTTGGCACCAGGCAGAGACTCTCTAGGCTCCTTGCCCTACCCACCTTCCACACTCTTGATGGGACCATCCTGGAGAACACCTCCTCAATTCGATATCTGGGGGTTTGGCTGGACCAGCACCTCAACTTTTCTGTGCATATTGATGCTATCCTGAAGAAACTGCCCCCAAGCTTGGTGCTCTGTACAGGAATCATAGTTGTATCCCACTGACTGCGAGGGATGAAATTGTCCAGAAGATGATACTCCCCGTCTTTGACTACTGTGACGTAGTCTATAGTGCTGCTCCCAAATCTTCCCTGACCAAGTTGGACACTCTCTTTAACTTCTTCTGCTGCTTTGCTCTTGACTCCCCTTCCCACCACTGTGAACTCTATTGCTCTCTAACCTTCCTTCCACTATCTCATAAACGCATCTCACACTGTGCCAAACTAACCTCCAAATTCTGGTTCAGAGTGCTCTCCTTCTATCTCTCATCCTCTCCCTCCACTCCACTTCCCCTCACCCACTCTCTCAGATCTAATGATGCCCACACCTTGATGATCCCTCGCCACTCCACCCTCATTGGTCAGACTGGTTTCGCCCATTGCTTCCCTAAAATCTGGAATTCCCTCCCCCTGAAATATGACACTCCTCTAACTACTTCCTTACCTCGGAACTACACAATTACCTCTCGCTCAGCTGTTCCTGCTTTAACCCTCCTTAATACCTAGCCCCAGTTTCTGCCTTCCTACCCTGACCCCCCTTCCAGAAGGGTTCTCAACATCCTGAAGGGGAATCAGGAAATGGCTACCCCTTCTCCTCAAATTCAGTTCTTGCCTCTCCCCGCTTCTCCACCTGCCTTCTGGGTCACCCGTGTGCACACCCTACCCTGTCCTTTTTTACTCCAACAGCACTTGCGTACTACCTCGAGCCTGCTCCTGGTACACTCATGCACTATAATGGTTCTGTTGCATTATTACTGTTTGGTACGTTTATATGTTCTTTTGTATGATTTTGGACATGTATTGTAATTTATCCAATGTTCCACTACTGTTTATTGTACAATACCTTGTGTTCCACCTGTTGCATAATCTTACAAAGTTGTTTTGTTTGTACTACCCACATACTATTGTAACTGATCATCCTTCACAACCCTATGTAACCCCTTCCCCCCAGGACGCACCATAAGACAAGCAACTTTTTGTTCAGTGTGCCCTCCTGGTGAAACATTTCAATAAATAAATAAAATAAATAAATAAAAATTAAAGTCCCTTCTGGACTCTTTCTTCTGAAAATGGACTTGTGTCCTCCTCCCCTTTCCCTCTGTTCCTGCTATTGTCTCAAGGCCCCCCCCACCCCACTGTGAACACTGAACAGAAGTACCTGTTCAGGATGTCTGCTTTTTCTTGGTCCTGTTCTGCATAGTCTACCTCTCTGTCTTTCTAATCCTCACTATCCCTCTCATTGCTTTGCTCTTCTCACTTATGTATCTGAAAAAAAGTCTTATGCCCCTTAGTGATCCCTTTGGCAACTGTTTCCTCTGTCTGCACCTTTGCTCCCCTCACCTCCTTGCCCGCTTTCATCGGCTTTACTAAGTATATCTCCCGGTCTTCCTCTCTCTGTGTTTCGATATACCTCCTGAAAGCCACTCTTCTTTCCCCTTCACCACCTTTACCACTTCCTTAAAGTGCCATAACAATCTCTTTATCCTTATACTTTTACTCACTTCCTTCACATAGAGGTTAGTTACTTTAGTTATACCCTCCCTTATTTTTGTCCACTGTGCCTCCATTCCTCCCTGGCTGTCCCTTCCTTAAGGTAATTTCTAATGTAGTCCTCCCTCTCTTTAAAATTCAGCCTCCTAAAGTCCATGACCCTTATCTTCATGTGGTTAGCCTCTGTTCCTGTCTAAACCACATGATATGGTATTCACTGATACCAAGGGGACTGTGCATTGTGATACCTGCAATGCTTCCTCTGTCTATAAGCACTAGGTTCAGCATTGCCCCATCCCTAGTGGGCTCTGTGACTACCTGCCTGAGTAAAGCCCCTGCTTGAGAGTCCAGAATGGCTCTACTCCTTGCTGAAGCTGCCGTTGGAAGGTTTCACTCCACGTCTGGCAGACTGAAGTCACCAACAAGTAGCACCTCCACTTTACCTGTCATTTCTTGTCTTCATAAGGTGGGGTCATAAAAAAAAAGACTATGATGAAAATTTGTGGTCTAACTGTCAAAAACAACAAAGTTATGAAGAAATGTTTCATTTTCTTAATGTTTACTTCACAGTTTGTTCTTGTTGCAGATTTTGGCACCAAATTTTCAGCATAGCCCTTTTGTTAACCCACTGCATGAACATGACAAGTGTCATTTTTCAAATTCTCTTCGAAACATGTTTTGCAGTCGCTCAGTGAAATCACCTTTCAAATAAACACAATTTTGAAGAAAAAATACATTTTTCCAAAATATACTTATAACTTTGTTATTTTGCAGAATTGGCCCCACATTTTGAACATAGCTTTTTCTTACCCCACCTCCTGAACATGAAGAGCCCCATATTCAAAAGTGGCTGGCTGAACCGCACAAGTGTCTGTGTCGGCACAAAACAATGCAATATTCAGAAGATGCGATCATGCATGTCCGGCTGAATAGACTGAAGTTGTGCAA
This sequence comes from Neoceratodus forsteri, assembly GCA_016271365.2. Taxonomy (NCBI): domain Eukaryota; kingdom Metazoa; phylum Chordata; order Ceratodontiformes; family Ceratodontidae; genus Neoceratodus; species Neoceratodus forsteri. Next base: position 1,134,306,438 of record CM057449.1, on the reverse strand, counting down.
TTGCGTAACTGGAAATGTGCGGTGCAGCAGGGCACATTTGAATATGGGAAACTGCATAAGATAGGCAGGGACTGGGGTGCACAAACAGGCAAAGTAGCCCAAAGCACTGGTGCAAGCTGGATGGGTGATGGTGCAACAGGGCAGCATCCCAGGGGACAGGAGATGACAGTGGCACAGCACAGTGGCTAAAACAGCCAGAAGAAGGACCCCTGAGTGCCCAGTACAATGCACCACACAAATGACACCAACCATGGGGAATGCCATGCACACTGGGCAGTGTAGATGCACATGGTCATGAATAGGGCACCACAGCAACGGCCATGCCAATGGATAGGGCTGAACACACAAACAGAGTGGCAACAGCACAGACATGCCAGACAGAGCCATGGCACTGTGCACCACTGGCACAGTACCACAATGGCTGGGGGCAGGGGCCCACAGAGGGGGCACACATTGACAGTGAGACGTGGCCACTGACAGTGCAGCATACAACCACATGGCCTATGATGACAACAACAGAGAGGGGCACAGGGCCAAGACAAGGAACCACCGTGAAGGGACACAAGGAGCACTGACATGAATCCCATGCAAGCAGTGCAGGAATGTCTGTGACAGACATAGCGGGGGCCACACACTTGGGATTGGGTGTGTCGGGTAGCCATATCCATGTGTATGTGGGCCACATGTGCCACACAGCAGTCATCAAGAAAAATGGAATAAAGAAACAAACACAGCCATGCCAAAAAACAACCAACTACTTTACTTCAAGAAAATGGTGTGGATAACAACAACAACAACAGCACAAACAACAACAACAGCAATATGAACGAGGAATACAGTAAAAAACAGAACACGGGAAAAGTTCCAAAAACATCAATGTATAAAAATATATACAAAGAATTATATACAAGTAAACAAAGGGGTGCTGAGGGGAAAGGGTAAACATGGGATGCGGGGGGAGGGCTATATACATGGGATGGGTGAAGGTGCAGGTGTGGGGCAGAATGAACTATTTACAAAAATATATGTCCTTAGTGGTCCACAGTGGGCTGGTGCCATGACTGGCATTGGGGTTCTACACCCCAGTGAACCCTGTAGCCGTCCACAACTGATATAAGAGTGCAGATGGCCCATAGCACCCCCTTCAGCTGCCTGTAGATGGCTATCAGGATGTCCCTGCTTGTAGCCACCCTGCCTCATACCGTGAGCCGACTCCATGGCCATCTTCCTCTGTCCTGTCATCCAAATGTGGCCTGTCCACCTATGGGAGGAAAAAGACAAACAAAACATGGCCTCAGTGCCACAAGTCACCCAGTCACAGACAGCATCCCGCCCCATGTAGTGATGGTGATGTGCAGGCCACTGCACAAGGCTGCCACACTGCCAAACCCATGACTGACAGGGGATATGCCATGGAACAGTGCCACACATCGTGCAACGCATGGGATGTTGCTGTGGAAACCGGCAATGGCAGGGCAGGACATGGACAGGATATGGCAAATGCTCATCTGTGGCCATGCTCCACATGTCTGTGTGGCACAGGTACAGTGTCCTATGCAGAAGCACACTGGCCACACGCAGTGGTACATGTGTTCGATAGTGATGGATAGGCAACCCCCACCACAGGTGTATCAGAGGCAGGAGCACAGATGTATGCAAATGTCCACAGAAGGCCACACATGCAGGTATGCATGGACAGCATGCTGTGTGCACATATGCCTGGCCCAATCAGTAGTGCCACACACCTGCTGGACACACAGGGAGAAACTGGCCATGCACGACTACGTACGCAGGTGACCCCACAGGGGAAGGCAAAGGCAACAGCATGCCGGCTGACAACAGGTGAGTGTTGCAAAGCCATGGGGGGGTGGACACACACAGGACCACTGGACAGGCAGGTGCCAGGAGGACACACATGGGGCACACTGGCAGGGTCTTGCCATAGGGTGTCTAGATGGGCATGTCTCTAAACACTGTCCCAGACGTGCCAATGAGCCATGCCAAAACCACAGACTGCCAGTGAAAGCAACACATGTGGAAACACATGGCAACACACATGCACAGCCCAAATGAGGCACAGTGTCCCAGAGACGACCTGGGACCATGACAAGGACCCTCCCACATAGAGTGCACCAAGTGGCTGACAGCCGTCACCACCCACCACATGCACACAAGGTCTGGAACATGTGCCCACACACTGTGGATGGAGGTAGCCACTGCAGGGGGCACAGGTAATGGCAACAGTCATGCCTGCATGTTGGGACAATGCCCTGGGCAGTACCAGTCCACATGGGGCACACATGCACTGGTGGCAGTGGTCACCACAGTGCAACACGCTGTCTGATGGCACAGGGCAGCACACACAGACCTATGTGCACCATCACCAGAAGAAATATGTACACTCCCAGCAGCGCACAGCACTGACCAGGGACACACAGATGAAATAGGATGGTCGGAACAGGTACTGTGCAGGTTGATGGGCACACCATCATGATGCCGTCCAGCTGACTAGTAGAGGATGTGCATAAGTACATGGCCCAGCAATACTATGGGCTGATATGACACTGGTAACACACAGCACAAAGGCAGGCAGTGCAAACACAGACTACCCCATGTGCCATGTCATTGTGAATGGTCATGGACTGAATACTCACTACTGTGCAGCACACACATGGTGCACTGTGGCATGGTGGTGTTGACCGGCATGACAGCATGGCAGAGAACACCCACATGTGAACAGCATACAATGGCAACATGCAGCCGTGGACAGTGGTGGATGCAACACACGGGTTTAGTGTCGCGCATGCACATGTCACCCAGACTGGGAACAGTAGGGATGATCCACAACCCCCAGAGTGTGTCACTGTCCACCCTGTGCAGGTGCCACAGACACAGCACAGCCACGGCAACAACAGACTGCTGTGGCGGTGTCTGCCAGTATACAGACATACGGGATACATGGGAGCAACAGTGGCAGTGGGGTGAACCACACCAGTGGGGAAATGTGTGCCAGGCAGCATGCCATGTGCTGTGGGGGAATGTGGGTTCAGTGATGTCTGTGCTGCAATGGCACACCATGGCATGCAATGTGGGGTCAGTGGCATGTGGTGAAGGGCACCACACATGCCATGTACCACACAACATGTGGACCTGATAAGTGTGTGCACTATGAGTGATGACCCAGTGCTGTCCCTGTGTAATCAGTGGAGAGTAACCGTGGCCATGTACAGGCATACTGAACAGTGCCTGGTACACAGGGGCCAAGAGCACTGCAGAGCTGTCACACAGCACAACATTGCTACCACATGTATGAATGACCACCACCCCATGGGCATGCCTGACCTGCATGCCATGTACTGCAATGGCACTGCATATCCCCATGTACCCATGTAACATGTAACACCACATGCCCACTCACCTGCTGCATGGAGTGGCGAATGCTTGGTAGTGCCACAGTCGCCATCCTGTGACCTACTGTCCTCATTGCCTTTGTTGCAGGCATCCCTCAGGGCCTGGCAGACCTCCTCTCTGCCTGCAGTGGAAACACAATGAGAAGGGCACAGTTAGCAGCAAGCTGTAGCAAACTGCCCCACCCCAACACCCATCTGCAAGCCAGTAATGTGAAGCCCCAACAAATACACGTGCTACACTGCATCCCTACAGTCACATGATCTACAGTGGACAGGCACTGTTGCACAATACAGGCCTGTATAAGCACACACCTGTCACCAATGCCCACACAGTACAACACCATGGACACTGAGCGTGTGCTGGTGGTGCACCATGATGACCTGTGTGACACTGAGGTGTGCCAACAGGCCTATGCCTTGTGTGATATGCACATGGCACCTGTACCATAGACAATGGTGCATGGAAATGGGCAACATGTGTTGCCACCACCATGCAGTACAACACTAGGCATGGACATAGACACCATACACGAGGGCTGGACATGGTCCCCGTCCTGCATCATGGGGCAGCATACAGTAGTACTGCACGGTGGAGAGGTGCCATACATGCGGAGCCCACAACAGTCGATGTGTCACCACTGTGGGTCATCATGACCCCCATCACCACGTGGTGGCACACACCGTGGCATGGCCTTGGACCTGCATTGGGGACCACACACCTCATAGGGGCACTGAGGTTGGACAGTGGCACACACTGCACACCAGCACACCAGTACACACCCAACAGACACCACTGGTGACATGCCACAGTCCACAATGGACAGCACCTGCCACAGCCACACACCAGTCATCATCCTGTACCATGAATGGCACACAGTTACATTATGTACACACCTGGATGTGGCACTGCTCTCCTCCACACCAGCTCCTATAGCCACTTCTGCCTGGCCCTATCTCGCTGGCCAAGGTCCCCAAAATGATGGCAGCACTGATCCCCTCATTCGGGGGATGCCTGTGCACCTGGGGAGGCACACAACAATCCAGGCCCACACCTGCACCTGTGCCTCTTGGAGCTCCTCTTCCTCAAATAGCTGCCCCTCCAGGGAGATGACAAGGGCCACCAAATTGGCCAGCTCGGTCTCCCCCCCAGTTTTGGGAGCAGGGCCTGGTGAACAAAGATGATGAGGCACATGCCATCTCGCAAATCTAGCCACTCATGCTGCAGTGTCATGCTGCTGTAACAGTAACTCCAAGGCATCTGGGCTGTACCAGTTACGTAATAGACCACACATTCTTGGCCCCGCGCGGCATGTGCATGCACCATTGAGATGCGTGATAGGTGTACCATGGTGCATTACTGCACATGCGCGGTAGTGACATGCCGTGTGGGAAACCCCCACCAACACACACATGTGCAGCTGCGTATGGCGCCATGTTGGGGAGATCAGCCAATGCCATGACTACAGCCATCCAACTGCAAGTCTATGGCTATGCGTCAGTACTCGCCCACCGCACTGCGCGATGTGCCACAACAGACGTCCTTTGTCCGTGACTGTGCACAGCTGTGATGTATACATCTATTGTGCATGAGTCAGAAATGTACAATGTGTTTGCACTTTGTCGCAAATACATGCACGATGCTCTTTGAGATGCACCAGGCCCATCTTTGCAATTTTCAGCCAGAATATGGTAATGAGCTTACTGCTCAATTCAGGCCCATCTCATACATTTGCATCTCATTACAGGTTGCTCTGCCCCTCATTTGCATGCAATGAGCTGCAACTTGGGTGGGCATGCACCACCCCACCACACAGGTGATTAAGAGGTCAAGAGGTACTGCATCCTTGGAGGTAAGTGTGTTTACACTATAGCACGATCCGTATTGGTTTCACCTTAACTCTGCATGTCTCTCACTACATGGCACTGATGATGTACCTGTCCCTGTGATTCTCTTTCATTTCCACCGGCAGTAGTCTGGAACCTGAGGAGGGAAGGAAGAGAAGGCATCCTAACTTCACAAAGGATGAGCTAATGGCTCTTATTGAGGCCTACATCCTGAGTTAGGACCTCCTAACCAGGAAGTCGGGGACCCAGCAAGAACAGGCAAAGGGGTGGTCAGAGGTGGCTGAGTCTGTGAATGTCCATGGTACATTCAACTGTACACCCCAGGAATGTATTAGGAGGATCAACAGTGAATGGATACAGGCCAAGGAATGTCTGGCTCTGGTCCAGGCATCCCGCAGTGCCACTTGGGGGGGGGCAGCAACAGTGCCTGCCATGATGGCACAGGAGGCCCTGATCGCTACCACCCTGAGCCATGTCTCTGTTTAGGGTGTCTCCGGTGGTGGTTTTGGTACAGGAGATGTGCCGTTGCTGCACTGTGAGTATGCATTGCACATATATTGTGGAGGCCTGCATGTGGTGTGCACAGGTGATGTCTAGCATGTCATACCAGACTGTAGCACTGTGCTGGCACAGAGCTGTGGCCACAGTATGACTGTGCATGGCCCTGGGGTGGGCTAGCAGGGCCTCCATACATGGGTGCCTCTGCCCATGTTGTGGGACAGGTACATACAGCACCACACATGTCTGCAGTCACTGTTGCCTGTCAGTGTACCATTCGCTGGGCCATGGGTGTTGTGTGGGAGTACATACCTGTGGTCTGTGGTGTGGGTGAGCACCTGGCATGTTCATTGGGCTTATGTGCCACATGCTGGCCACTGTGCAGGAATGCAGGCCAGGTGGGGGGCAAGGGTGTCGACCATTCTGGCTGTACCTCACTATGGGTCATTTTGTGGCCACACACACAGCGGTACAACCCCACTAGTCAGTATGGCATGTGTGCCATGTGCCCCGTAATAGTAGTCCTGGCCGTGTGTGTCACCACCTGCACACCTGTGACATGCATGTGCACCTCCATGTAAATGCCACTGTTTACTCGCCATAGGCATGTAGCCCTGACCATGCTCACCTCTTCTGCTTTCACAGCTCCATCACATCTCAGGGGTGCTGCAGCATCCGGGCTACGGCAGGAGGACAGCAGCCAGACATACCCATTGCCAGCACATTGACAGCTGCTGTGGCTACTGCAGTTGGGGCAAGCACACAGGGAGTTGGGCAGGTTCATTGCATTACTGATCTCGACCCTGTGTCCAGTATTGACCTCGTGGAAAATCTTGCAGTACTTGTCACAGCCATGGATGATGATGATGATGATGATGTCACCCAGTTGAGTAGCATCATCCCCGACACCATAGCAACCTTGGCATGCTGGATGCCACACGGGCACCCTCAAACAGCAGCAGCTGTCCAGGAATGTCACAGGAGCAGCCCCTGCCACACCACATGCCAGTGGCCACTGCGCTGATTATGGTTGGCTGGGGGCAGGGCACTGCTGTGCGGCCCGGGTGCAGCGTAAGTGTCCATCCAGGTGATGTTGACCAGCAACAGCCTGCACAGGCACATGGTCAGGCCGACCCAGCACCCAGTGTGTCTGCATGTACACAGTCCCCAGGCCAACAGCAGCCTGCTGTGTGGCAGCCACAGATGTTGGTTGCCACACAGCAGGTCAGCACCCCACTGCTCACCAGCCACCGCCCCAACAGATGTCCCCTGCTGATGAGCCCAATGAGCACAGACGGCTCCTGCAGAACTCAATGGAGTGCCAGGTGGCTCTCAGGGATGCTGTGCATGGGTTGTGCATGCAGATGGCTCTCCTTGATGATGCTGAAGCACTCGGTGAGTTTTGCCTGCTGCGGGTGGACATGACCACAGAGCTGCACCTCATGCGGGCAGACATGACTGCAGGTCTTTGATCAGATTGCACAGGCCATTGCAGTGGGTTGTGCAGCCAGGGCCACATGGTCCCCACAGGAGCACCTGCTGCATGCCACACAACAACACCAGCACCCCCACCCTGAGATGTCGTGCAGCCAATGTGCTCCATACGCCCCTGCCATTGATATCCCTGACACCCCTAACGCCAATGTGCATTTCAGGACACCTACATCCATACACAGCTGGTCACAGTCACATGGTTCAATCTCCATGGCAGTGGAGAGTTCACCCCTTTTGGCGGGTGATCTCCCAGGTGAGTCACCCTTGCCTGTTGTGCGTGGCCACCCATGTGTCTGCGCTGACTGCACAGGCAGGAACTGAGGTGGCCTGGCCACAGTTGGCCTGCACATGTTGCTCCATGGCTGTTGCTGGTCTGACATCATCCCAGGTCTGCTCAGAGCTGTATGCTGTCGTTGTGCCACATGCACCCATGCCTGTGGCATGTTTGTGCCATCTGTGTGGCATCCAGGCCATGGATGTGGGCCATGGTGTTGTGGTGGTGGGCATGGGAATAATGAGTGCAGTTGTGGCCTGATGCTGTGTGTCTATGCCAGTGGCCTATCACTGACCCATGCCATTGCTCCACATCCACCTGTGTTCATCCTTGGTATTGTTGCCCCTGCTGTGGACAAGTGTGCATGTGTATTGTGCACACATGTGTGCATGTCACGCACCCATGAGTGTGTCTGGCTGCCATGCCCTGGGAGACACCATGGGTGAGACTTACCTGTGCGTATGTGTATGTCTGCACTGTCACAACTGCCTCTGGGACTCACCTTCAGGGTCCAAAATGCTCCTGCATGATGGTGTCCCTGTGCCATTGTGCCCTCAGTGTCAGTCTGGGGTCCCTCTGAGGCAGTGGTGACTGCTCACCCTCGTGTTGTGAATCCTCATCCTCTGCACTGTCACCCTCAGGCACCTGGGCAACTATTCCATGGTCAATGGCCATGTTGTGTAGCATGCAACAGGCAAGGAATATGCCACAAGCCTTGTCTGGGCTGTACTGTAGGGCACCACTGGACCTCTCCAGGCATCTAAAGCACATCTTAAGCAAGCTGAACATGCACTCAATGATGTTCCCTATAGGGATGTGTGCCTCATTGTACCTCTCTACTTCAGATGAGGTCCACAGTATGGGGGTGAGCAGCCATGGCTGAAGGGGGTAGGTGCTGTCACCTATGTGGTGAAGAGTGATATGTTAGTCTACCGTACACATCCATTCATGTCCCACAGGTGCCCCCCAATATGCCCTGTGTATGCTGGTTGTATCTGTTCACACTGTTCACCTGTCTATGGTTCCCACCTGCATGAACCCTCTCACGCTTCTGTAGCACCCTCGCCGCCATTGATTGCCCACTGTCACTACCACCACGGTATGCCTGGCATCTGCTCTGTGATGCACTGCTATGGCATGGCCTGTTACTGCCCCATGTCTCGGTCTTTTCACACAGTGTCACAGTACCCTGCCACACACACAGTGGCACCTTCAGGGGATGTGTGTCTGCCCCCCATTGCCTGTCCTGCTGTGTACCATCGCATTTGCTGGCACACTCATTACTCCCACCATCTTTCTAGTTTCTGTTGGTTTGTAGGCCCCACCTGGCAGCCACAACCCATCCAGTTTGCAACATGTCTGGCCACTGCAACAGTTCTTTCACACTGTTCCACCCCCTGCACAGCCACTGGCAGTGGTTTCTGGGGATGTGTGGGCACCATGTCCATGGGGTTCTGTACCACTCACTCAGTAGATGGCCACTGGATACCTCTCCAGACTCAAATCAGCGGCACAGGGCCAACTGATGCCAGATGTAGACATCATGTGCACTCCCAGGGTAACTGGCAAAGACATTGCTGATGTGCCTTGTGGTGTTGCACAGCACCTGGCAGTTGATGGAGTAGTACCCCTTCCTGTTGATGTACTGTCCTTGTCAATGCCAGGTGGTGCTCTGATTGCCACATGGTGCAGTCAATGGCTCCTAGCATGCCTGGCATGCGTGCAACCCTGTAGAAGCAATGCATTGTTTCTGTATGCTCTGATGCTGTACTAGGGAATGTGATGAACTCCGTAGCATGGGCCAGCAGTGTGGTAAGGAACTGTGTGAGGAGACAGGACATAGCAGATTCTGGGATACCAGTGGTGTCACCTACTGTTATCTGGAAGGTAACTGTGGCGAGAAGGTACAGTGCTGCTGTCACCTTTGTCTCCACCATCATGGCATGACTTCTGTGTCTTGGTGCCTGCAGTTCATCATGGAGCAGCTCACAGAGCTGTCTGAGAATTGCCCTCTTGAGATGGTACCAGCCCACAATCTCTGTGTCGGTCAGCTGTTTGAATGTGACATGGCTCTGGTACCATCTCTGGTGGGCATACCGCCTACGGGCCCTTCTCTGGCCATGTTGCTGCTGTTCCCGTCTCCTCACATTTGCTATCACTGCTGCCATGAGGAAGGCTGTGCCATCCATTGCTGCAGTTCTGCATCCTTCCTGTGGGTGGCTTACAAAGTTAGGCTATCTCACTTATCTTTGGGCAGCTCATTTTTGGGATGCGCTGCACTTGCGCCGCTCATTTTGGCCAAATATGTGGATGCACGGCACATTTATGGGAATGCCTCCTGTAGTTGCGCCACTGTCATTATTTCTGCATGATCGTGCATTCAGATTTGGGTGGCACATCTCTGGTTGAATATCGTGCTTTGGTGCATTTTCCAGGATGCAGGCGCATCTCTATTTTGGGCCGGGCATCTCCTTTGAAAATGTGGACCAACAGGTATAAATTTTCAAATCCCTCCCAAAACGTCTTTTCTGGCTCATGCTGCAAAATGAAATTTTTGGTTAAGATTTTGTAAAAGAAGCCTGTTATGTTCCTAAGGTGGGGCCATAAAAAGACTATGTTGGAAATTTGGTATCAAAATCTCAAAAAGCAAAGTTATTAAGAAACTTTGAAATTTTTCGACATTTACTCATAACTTTGGCATTTTCCTCATTTTTGATCCCAGATTTTCAACATAGCCATTTTTTATCCCACATCGTGAACATGATGAGTCATTTTTCAAAACATCTTTTCGCACAAGTGCTGCAACATGACATTTTTGCAAGGATTTCATAAATAACACTTGTCGTGTTCAAAAGACTGTGTCACAAAATAACTAAGTTGCACATTTCATGTCAAAAATCTCAAAAAAAACCCCAGCAAAGTTATGAATAAACATTGACATTTTTCAATGTTTACTCATAAAGTGGCAATTCTTTTACTTTTGAACTCACATTTTCCACATTATCATGTGTTTTATCCCATCAAATAAACATGGCAGGTGTAATTTCAAATCCCCCTCCAAAACCTGTTTTCATGGTCACCCGGCGAAATCACCTTTTGGGTCGCATTTGATAAGTAACATGAGTCATGTTCATATGCTGGGGTAATAAAACTACTATTTAGAAAAATCAGGATCACAGTCTAAGAAAACAACAACATTATATGTAAACATCTTCATTTCCCAATTATGACAATTTCACTACTATAACTGGTTACAAATTTGCTAATTTAACTGATGCGCTATCTATGCTCGACAGCTGCACAGCAAAAAAAGGCAAGCAAACATTCAGCATCACCCAATGCTTGTTACAAATTGTTTCTGTTTATAAGTAGACTGTGGTGATTAGGGAAACAACATTTAATCAATTTGTTTTGTTTTTGTTTGTTTAAAGTAGATTTATTTTTAGAACCTTGTGGAAGTTTTTTTTTTGTAAATAAAGGTGGCAGGCACGTTTGTAATGGCTGGTCAGTTCTGGGTGTAGAGAGGTTGACTTGCTCATTGTGTGATGTGGCTACTAACCAGTCTGGTTCAGTTTAGGACCAGGGTGACTGCACTATGCAGTATGAATGCATGGTCACCCAACTGATTCACTGTTTCCTTGATTTTTAGACCCATCTTATAAACCCTTATAATTGTTCACTGCTGACATCAGACCTGAATAATTATAAGGGTTGATGTAGTCGTTGAACATTTGTTATGTTTGTAAATGTTTCCTGCTTATGTCATTCATACTGCTTAATAGAAACATTTCCCTTACAAACAATTCATTTTCTAAATTTTTTAATGTATTATAACAATCTTATAACAAGCTGTACAAAATTGAACATACAAAAGAGTATAAACTTATCTTGGGGTTCTGGTGACAAATATAACCCAGTCAGGCTTCAGACTCACAGTTTATAAATGTGGCCAGAACACCTTGATAGCTTTGGTTCATTTATTTGTCATTTGTCCCAGGAAAGGCACACTGAGCTGTGCATGCTCATTCCCAGGAGTGTTTGGGGCAGGGTAGGGGTGCATGAACCTGTTTTACTGACAGGGGAAATGCCTTACTCTACCAATAAATGCCATGAGATCTTTAGCTTCCACCCTTACTACAGTGTGTACAGTTGCTGTAATGTAACCTTCATACAAAATAAACTGTTGGTCACAATAGGTTGGGGGGTTACAAAAATTTGAACAGTTTACACCAGGGAGCTTGTGAAATGTTGCCCTCTTTTCATACAGTACAGTACTTCTCTTAGTTTTGGTTTCTTTTGCTGGGCATTCTAAGATCAACCAGTTGCCCGATAGAGTGCATTTTCTTTCTTTGGTTCTTTGGCAGTTGTTTTGATGATGTAGCCTTGGTATCAGCAGGTATGTTTGTCAGGAGAGCAGAATCCTAGGGCCAGCTCATTAGTGCAGTGCAGTGCTACTGCTACCACTCCCGATGTTGGTGACCTGGGATCGGGAGCAATCTCAGGTTGTCGGCAGCTGGCTGGGGGAGGAGGACTGAGCATCCAAGGATGTTCTCCTCCTCTGGAAAGGAAGGAACATGCACTCTGTTGTGCTACTGCCACTTGGGTGATCACAGGTGATTGTGCAAGTGGATCCCTGAATGGTGGGAACCTCCTGCTTGCGATATGAGCATGCATGCATGCTCACATCACAGAAGCCCACACCCTCAAAGTGCCCAAAGAATGGGGGGAACTCAGAAAACTGGGAAAGACTGCTGGCTGAGGCAGTATGATGTGACATCCTCCTGTAGGCACTGCACTGCCCACTGGGGTTCCCTGCTGCCAAATACATCTAGACTAAAGTCTCCATAAGGCTTGGAGAACCTTGGGAAGCTCTGCCACAGGGGTGCATTTGTGGGGCACTGTACCAGGCAGGCAAGAGACAGTGGGTGACAGTGCTGGGGAGGACGCTGCAGATAGTGGCCAGTTGAGCAGAGAGAGGGTGCAAAAAAAAATCAGATTTGAATCATCCAGATCAGGCACTAATATTGAAGCCTGATATAGGGGTTATTGCATTGAATGTTCCACAGCTGAACTGGCTAAACTTGCCAGGCATCTGGTTTGTGAGCACAATTAAGAATGTGTTTGTTTCTGAATGTTGTAAAATTATATAATCTCCTGAACTCTTTTGTGTGGGGTGGACAACCCAACATATGAGTAGAAAAAAATGAAGTGGCAAAATGGGACAGGTTTTTCATTAATGTGTTGTTGTTTTGCTTGCAGTATAGGGAAGAGAAAACTCATTAGTAGAGCAAAACAAACAGAAAATAAACAGGGGTAACCTCGGGCAAGCAGAGCATGGCAACTCTCAGCTGGCCATTTTTTGGTCAGTCGATGTCCTCTGTTGTAATAACTTACGTGGTTAGGAAACCACTGTAAATGAGACCGAAATAACACACTAAATTAAAGAATTAATTATTTAATCATAAGTGCTAGGCTGCAGGAATAAAGAATGAGTGTGGGAGAACCAGCTCATAGAGGCATTGTGACTAGGCAAGCAGACAGAATTTTAATCAGACCTGTATTAACAGTTATGTAATACTGCTGGGGCACAGCTTAAGCACAGGCTAACAAATTTTGACTGGAGCTTATACCCTGTCCAGCCCCAGCCTAGAGTCACTTTGGAAAAAAAATAAAAATAAAATTATCACCAACTACCAAGGTATTAGGCTAACTCCTATGAGGGACATTTTCAGTGTAACTCAAATTAAATTAATGAGTATGCACCTGGAAAAAAACTTGACCATGTGTTTTTTCGTTAATACCTCATCTCCTGTGTATGCATAGAATTTAGATCAGTGCCTAAAGAGTCACTGAAGCTGTAAGAAGAACTTTGAAAAACCTAATATTTAGACACAAAGCAGTTTATTTTCCTCAATGTCTCTGGATTTCTTGTCTATTATTTATTACTAAGGTTATGTGCATGAAAGCAGTAATTATTTGAGGGTTCATCGGCTCCTATTGCTTTTTCCCAACCTAATGTCCTAATACTCTGCTTGTGACATCAATTATTCCCATGGCAACAGACTGTGATGTCACAACAAAACATTATACTTGCAAGTAGGGAATAAGGTATAGAAACAGATGAACTCTAAGGTCATGTCCAGACTGTTAATCCATTTTTGAAAATGTGCTTAAAAGCCTTTTAAGTGAATTGAGCTACTAAGTTCAGACTACCTACAAAGCGTGCTTGAACATGGTTTAAACACACTTTAAACACAACTGTGTTGCATTTACACTGCACTTTAATTAGTGGTGTTTGAAAATGTTCTAAACTTATATTGTTATAAGTTACATTTGGAGCATGGGTTACAACACTGTTTAGACTGCAAGACAAAAGCATGTATGGTTTAAAACATTTTTAACAAGCATTTGTCAACGCCGAACATTCGCATGCAGGTATTTGCAGTGGTGTTTGGCATGTATGGTGCTTTACCCTAATGCCCTGTGCGATTGCTGGTATTTGCACAATAAATTGTCAGCATGATCTTTTAGTTACCCCCATTGTGCTACATAGGCGAAACATCGCTTTGGGCAGGATGTGAAAATCACAGCTGTACTGTCGCTAAGGAGTGTGGTAAAATGCCAAATGTTGAAAATCTGGAGGAAATATTAAAAATCTTTAAACCTACAAGCGCAGCGTGGAACCGTGCAACGACGCCAGAAACAGCCATTTTAGAAATTTTTCACCAAATTTCAACATTGCCATTTTAAAACATGTGCAATGAACAGTGTCACTGTGATTTTCTTACTGTGTCCCATACATTGATTTCGCGACACCGATCGCGCCATTGTGCACTACATGGGGGAAAGACATTTTGGGCAGGATGTGAAAATGACAGCTGTACTGTCATAAGGAGGTGTGGTAAAATGGCAATGTTGAAACTCTGGAGTGAAAATATTGGAAATTCGCAAACTTACAAGCGCATGAGGAACTGCACAACGACCAGAAACAGTTATTTGTAGGAATTTTTTGCCAAATTTTCAACATAGCCATTTTAAGATCTGCTCATGAACAGTGACACTGTGATTTTCTTAATGTGTCCCATACACTGAGTTAGCACACCGACTGCGCCATTGTGCCTACATGGCATGAAACATGTTTTGGGCAAGATGTGAAAATGACAGCTGCAGTGCTATAAGGAGGTGTGGTAAAATGGCAATGCTGAAAATCTGGAGTGAAAATATTGAAAATTGCAAACTTACTTAGCCTGATGAGAACTATGCAACGAGACTCATAAAACAGCCATTTTAGAATTTTTTTCACCAAATTTTCAGCACAGCCATTTTAAGACCTCTGCTCATTATCAGTATCACTGTGATTTTCTTAATATGTCCCAAACATTGATTTCGCACACTGACTGCGCCATTGTGCGCTACATGGGCAGAAACACATTTTGGGTGAGATGTGAAAAATGACAGCTATACAACTCATAAGAAGGTGTGATAAAATGGCAATGTTGAAAATCTGGAGTGAAAATATTGAAAATTCGCGAACTTACGAGCCTGTGTAGGAACCGCGCAACGACGCCAGAACAGTTTTTTGTTTTATTTTATTAGTTTTAGCCTTCATGAATGATAAACATTGTCGAAAGAAACAGCGTCGAAGGGTGATTTCACACAGTGACCGTGCAGTGCCTGCGAAATCACCCTCGGCCCGAATAACCACCATGACAGTGACATCATTCATGAGAAGGTGTCCCAAAACCCCATGTTGAAAATTTGGTGCAAAAATTCCAAAAAATGACTGAGATATGCACAAAGTTGAAACCCCCTATGTAGCCCATTATACAGCTTACCGGCATTTCCTCAGTTCGCGGTCGGCTTTGAAGAGTGCAGACGTGTTCCTGGTCCACCGAAGATCGCTGTGCCGGAGTCCGGAGGTAAGTATGGGGTGGGGTGTGGGGAGGCTGGGTGCGCAGTGGTGGGTGCGGGTTGTGGGAGGGTTGAAGACGCTGGCCAAGGGACCGCTTTTGTTTTGCTAGATTTAAACAAAAAACTGACTACTGCGGACCTTGCCACGCTGGGGTGGCTTCCAGCGTGGCAGAAGATGTGTGGGGCTGAGGAGCCAACGGGGAATTGGGCACCCCGTCAGCAAAACAAACTACGGTTTGCCACGCTGGGTGGCTCCCAGCTGGCAGCAGGACGGTTTGGGGTGGAGCCAACGGGGATTGGGCACCTCATGGACAAAACAAATGAACCTTTGCCATGCTGGGTGGGCCTCAGCATGGCAGGAAAGCTTTGGGGGCAGCGCGTGATGGAGGGGATGGAGCGGCGGCGCAGTATGGCAGCGGTGTTTTCCTTTGAAGCAGAGGAACACCGCTGTCATACTTGAGCTCCTGCACCCATTGGTGCAGGATCACCATGCCTGCTCAAGGGAGCAGTGCATTGCGGGAAAGGCACACCTCCAGTGTGCTGCTCTCCCAAAACGTTCCTTGCGCATGCGCACAAGCGAACATAAAAATGGACTCAAGACTGCCCCTTGACGGTTGGACCTGGGCTTGAACACTGTTCTTCAAAATGTTTTAAAATCGCGTTTAGTGTAAATGCAAAGTGATTTTACTGATTTTAATCCAAACTAAGCTCAGAAAACTGTGCTAGAGAGAATAATATGGATGGGACCTAAGGGATAAAGATCTTATTTTGATGGGAATTTCTCCAGTAATAAAAAATAGAAAGCAGAAATCTATAGAAGATATATGAAATACAAGCTGAATTGTGCACAAATACTATGTTTTCCCAAAGGTGTTAGCTGCTGTCTAACCTGGAAAGAATTGTGATAGGCATGTCATTCCATTTCTTGTGTGCAGAGGAAGCTTTGCCAATGTCAGATTGCTCTGTATGTTAACCCATCTCGTAATGTTACTTGTGATTCTTTCTAGAAAGGTGCTTCAGCTCCCAGCCAGACCCACATCCCTCCTGTGAAGCCCACTGTGGGCCACTCTCATTCCCGCTTACATCAGGCTCTGGCTCGAGCCCAGCAAGCAGCCCACTCTGCAGCAGCCAGTACCAGTGAATTCCCGGAGGAGCTCGCCAGCCAGGTTCTAGGTGCGTGTCCTAATGTTGCTTGGTATCTTTACTTGGGATAACTTGAAAGTGACAGCAACTTCAGAATGTTAACAGCTTCTTGTAGGAGCCATAACTTCTTCTTTCAGGTGTGAAATCAGGAATGGGAGAACAGGTCCAGATGAATTCAGAAAAAGAAAAGGATGAGGCACTGGAATGTATTAACCCATAAGTATGTAGGGACCCCACTGGCTATTAATAACAGGGCAATGTGTATTCATGGTTCAAATATCAATTATATGTCCCAAGCTATTAGACAGTATTTAGCTGCCTTTCTATTACTGTATAATGTGGATTGACTCTCTCACAATAATTTAACAATGATATGACCTGAAATGATGCACCCCATGTGCAAATGGAAGATCTTTACTTGATTAATATGAGGATGATGTAGGATATGGCTTTGGCAGATTTATGTGCAATGCAGTCATGTATTGTTTCCAAGCACGTATGTACTGTTTGAGATATGTAGTATTTTATTTGTATTTATTTCTTTGCTGCACAGGTACACCTTGCAAATAGGGTGTAAATTGTCCTAATGGTGATATACTGTATAAAATAAATGTTACTACTACTACTATTGCATGGGTGAGACAGCTATGACCTGGTTTACATTCCTGCCTGGATCTCTGAGAATTTGTTCTGGATGATCTGAGCCAGCCTAAGGTGATTGAACTTGGAGGGTGGTGGTCATGAACAAAATCAGAACTGGTTTGTCCATTCCTATTCAGAACCATCCACAACCAGTGCCATTTTCTGAAAACAAACCTTATCAACATCTTTGTTTTCAGCTTTTTTAGATATTTTTTATTTGCTTTGGAGTGGATTATACTTTCCCAACAGGCCTTCACCCAGAAAACAAGCTGGTTCTAGATAAAGCGTCTCGTGGCCGAGGTCTGTATAAAGTGAACATGTACACAGCAGTATTATACAGTGTGTGTGCATGTGTGTGAGCACGCCTCTGTGTGTGTGTGTGTAACTAACTTTGCAGCACTAACTTTAATACTGCATGCATATACTGTATTCCAGTTAAAATCAGTTCCCTTTACTGTCAATAGTTTGTGAATTCAAATAATGTTGAAAACAGTTTTTGTAGTTTAAATAAATAAAGAAATATCAGAATGTTTCATGGTTAACTGGTAGCCACTGAGTTCTCTCATCCAAAAACTATGAGCCCCATATTTAAAGGTTAGCACAGATGCTAACAGGTTTAGCACTCCTGATAACCTGGGATTGCGTGAGCACTCCAGTAGGACCATATTCAGAGGCCCCTAGAGCACTGTCCAAACCCCACGGCTTGATCACACTAACCATACCATTAAGCCTATGCAGATGAGGGGGTCCCTTATGCATAATGGTGCAGAGATATATTCAAATGTTTGCAGCAGCACTAAACAGTCCTCAGAGTGGCACTGTTTATTGCCACCAAAAACTCTGTCTTATCACAGTACTACAACTGTGCCCCTACCTTTGCCTAGTGGTCACCCCTTCCGATCACCCCCAGAGCACAGTAATACAGAACCCTGGTAGTTTTGTGGTCCCCTTTCCTCCCAGTTGTTTTTGTAGTACTATAATACAGAACCCTGGTAGTTTAGTGGTCCCCCCAATAACTCCTGTAGTAATGTAATACAGAGCCTTTGTAGTCTAGTGGTCTCCCCTCTGCCTGATCTTCCCCCATGCTCCCTGTAATTCAAAGCCCTGGCAGTCTAGTGGTCCCACCTTCTCCCAATCACCCCTGGAGCACACTAATACAGAGCCCTGGCAGTCTAGTGGTCCCCCTTTACCCGATTGCCCATTGTCCCCTATATATTGTAACACCCTGGTGGGCTAGCACCCCCAAGTGTTTGCTACCCCACCCCCCACCACCTGCTGGGGCTCCCCTGCACCCCACCTTCTCCATGATCCTCACTTACCAGTATAAAGGAAGCAGAGCTGTGGACCAGTTGTTGTCTCACTGTCACTGAAAATGATCAGTATGTGATCACGACCTGTGACCGTCATATGGTGACTGACCGAGGAGGTGAGCAGAAGGCTGCTGCTCTGCACCCTTCATACCAGTGAGTGATGATCAGGGTGAAGGGGAGTATGGGGTGGGGTCCTCAGCGGGTGGGAGTTAGAAATGTCCGGGGGGGTACTAACTCACAAAGATGTTAAGTATATAAGAGACAGAGGGTCAATCAGTGGGAATGGGGGACCACTAAACTGCCAGGGCTGTGTATTACAGTACTACATGGGGTGATCAGTGGGGAACCGCTAGACACCAGGGACGTATTACCACTGCCACCCTTCAGTGTTGCTAGGGGTCCACTGTGCCATGCAAATGAGCCCATAATCATCATGCAAATGACCCTTTAGTGCCTTGTGTGCCTAATCAGCTCATTTGAATGTTCAGGCTTAATATGGCCCACAGGAGTCCTGGCGCTATTCTGTTTTGGGCAACTCTATCTCCTGTGAGTCATGTGCGGTCTTTGTCCATGTCAGCACAGTGCATATCCACTTAGCGCTGTACCGACATGGCCTGATATTCAGTCAGTTAGCGTGCTTTGTCCATGTGTGCTAACTGGCTGAGTACTGCCAAGAGCCAGGGGTGCACTACAGCAAGTGCAAAGCAACAGGCTGCGCTTCGCTTGCAGCCAGCTCTGAATATGGGGGCTTATGGGTTTTTGCTTGAGCACTGCTAATTAAGCAATAATGCATGACAGGGTGTGTGTTGTGCTAAGATAACATCACGCCTCAGGTGGTTGGGCATGAGGGCCACTGGCCAAGTGCATTCAACACCCAAGAAGTGATGTTATCCTAGCACAACACACATCCTTGATTGCATTATTGCTATTATACAATGGCTTGTTGATACTAATAAAAGAAAATTGTTTTAGAAGTGTATTTTTATTTCATTTTTAGATGAGCAGGTATACTGAATGAAAAAATAGTCCCATTGCAATGTTAGTGTGTGGACTGCTGTCTTCTCTTGCACCCCCCCCCCACCTCACCGTGCTTCTTCTGTTGTTGTGGGCGGTAGTGTTTTATTGGTCCAGTCTCACTGCCTGACCTGGGACTGGCTAAAGTTGCTTTGTTTAGTATTTATGTATTTTTTGTTGGCTTATAAAAAGGATCGGGAACTGCAGAGGAGTTAAGGAACTATGATCCCACTTCCGGGTTGTTTCAGCCATTAGTTATTGGCAGTGGTGACAGGTGCTTTCTGTAGTGTGCTGTTTGAAAAGTGAGTGTGATTTTAGTGATTGATTTTTTTTCAAGGTGGGCGTAACCGTTGCTGCCATTTGAGTAAGCGAGCGGTTTTTCTAGCGAGAGGGAGCATGGAAATCTGACAGGGCTCTCACTACAGCTGACAGGGAAATTGAAATGCCATCTAAGATGGTGGCTTTTTTCATTTAAAAGATGTTTTTCTGTTTGGGGGAATACTGTTGGGGGAAGAAGGTTGTTTCAGTGTCTCTGGTTATGTGTGGTGGTCACAGCAAGCAAGTCAGGGACAATGACGGCAGGTTTCCATGTCTGTGGATATGGCTGGTGATCACGGCAAGTGAATCGGAGACACTGATGGCGGGTTGGGCTGCCAGGGGGACATTAGTGCAGCGGGTTCTGTGGAGCGATTTTTTTTCAAGAATTGATGTGGTCACCTACGTGCTGGGACTAGACCCGTGATGTTGTACTGGGATAACATCATGGGTTCAGTCCCAGACTGACCAATCAGAGGCCAACATTCTTTCTTGTCAATATATCGTTTGAAGCACAGGAGGTGGGTTATCGGTCACACGCACCCTGGGTGGGTGGCACGAGGCAAAGCCGAGTGCTTCCACCACCCCAGGAGTGACGTTATTACACGATAACACACACCTTGGAGTGCCTTATTGCAATTATACAATGGCTCGATGTTATACAAAACAAAAATAAAAATGTTTTTAGTAGATTTTTAGTGAGGCAGTATATCTTTGTTTCTGAAAAAAAAAATCCATACAATCCTCCAAAAAATCAATAGTGATGTTATTGTGGTTCCGTGTATAACACATTGGGAGAATTTTTACAATAGAAATTCCCTTTTTGTTGGGACAGCCTGCACCTTAGTCGTAGGGGAAGCTCTTCACTGGGCAAAAGTATCATTACCACCATAAATCAGTATTTAAACTAAAAACTAAGGGGGAGAATGGGATACTGCCCAAGTCTCTGAAACATATCCGAATAAATCCATCTGATAAAATACTCAAATTTCTCACTCTGAATGCAAGGTCACTCAACCTACTTAAACTGGGGGAACTTGAAGCTAAATGTAGGACAATGAACTTGGGAGTCATTGCAGTTACTGAAACTTGGTGGGACACAGCATCCATATGGTCTAGAAATATTTCTAATTATAAACTTTACTATAAAAATCGGCACAACAAGCAAGGTGGAAGAGTATGTATTTATGTCAGAAATTACTCCCTCCTACGAACTCCATCTCCCCTCTACTTCTGAGAATCTCTGGGTAAATATTCAGCTTAAAAAACATTCACATATTACTATAGGAAATTGTTACAGACCCCATCAGCCAATATGGAATATACATCTAATCTCCTTGCAGATATCCCCAATTTATCTGATAAGGGTGATATGATCATCGTGGGAGATTTCAATATGCCACAAATTAATTGGTGCAGTCTTATAGTTCACAACAATATGGAAAAATATCTAATAAAAATTATAATGGAAGCAGGGCTTGACCAACTTGTAATGGAACCAACAAGGAGTCCAAATACTGTAGACCTTCTCCTCACTAATACTGAACATAAAATTACTAATCATCAAATTAGGGATCTTCTTGGAAATAGCGATCATTTTTCCATTTTATTTGAAATCCCCTATAATTTAACACCCCCTAGAGGGTGTCCAATTGTGAGAAACTATAACAAAGCCAATTTTGATGTCATTAATAAAGAAATTGCAAATATTAATTGGAAAACATTGCTTTCTAAATTATCAACTGAGGAGGCCTGGAACTTATTCAAACATACAGTAAACAATATAGAAAATCAATATATATCAACAAAAAGAATGTACAACAAAGGGAAGATCCCAGTATGGCTTAACAAAGCCATTAGATCTCAGATCAGACTTAAAACTAAACTATTTAGAAATTCACAATCTGACAAAAATGAATTATTAATGAAACATAGAACATCAGGAAAAACATTAAAAAAATGATAAAAAACAGCTAAAATTAATCTGGAATTTAAATTAGCACATACAAAGGACTGTCATAAGTCACTTTACTCTTATCTAAATGATGAAAAAGGAAACTTTAGAGAAATAGGGCCAATATTTGATAAAGGAATTAAATGTGAATCAGACATAGATACTGCACATTATTTTAATAAATACTTTTGTTCAGTTTTTTCTTTATTGGATAAGCCGGTTCATAGAACAATTCACTCTTCATCACACCTGAGTACTTATGTAATCACTACTTCTGTTATAATATAGGCATTTAGCAAACTGAAACAGACTACAAGTCCAGGTACTGATAATACTCACCCAAAATTTCTTAAAGCAACCTCCCAAGCCATTTCCCTTCCACTATCTATCATTTTCAATAAATCACTACAAGAAAGCTTAATACCAGATGACTGGTGTACGGCCATTGTTACACCAATATTTAAGAAAGGAAACCGGAGAAATGTTGAAAATTATTGCTCCATTAGCCTAACATCCGTTGTGGGGAAACGTATGGAAAGGATTGTTAAAGCTAAGCTAGAAGAACATAATAGATTGACTGTGGAGCTGAAATAACATAAGAAGGTTGTGAAAATGGACTTTGAAATCTGAAGCAAAGTGCATGTTCTGTGTCACGGCTTCAGATTTCAGAGTCCTTTATTGCTGCCTTCTTATGTTTATTCTGGCTCCACAGCCAACTTATTATGTTCAGGGGGCTGGTCATTGCAAATATATTTCTTTATTCTGCACTGCTTACAACTGAAGCACTTATGCATGTGCAAGTTTACTGTGCAAAAGCACCATGTTGAGCCAAACCGCACACGCTACACGCTTTTGATGGGGGGAGTTGAGGTCAGGACACTAAAGGAGGTAATTTTGTCATTTTTTAATTGGGCACTTATTTTTAACTGCAAGGCAAGTTAGTCATTCTCAAGACAAAATACTGCCAACAGGCACCATCATGAGACTTTTTATAAAAATACACACCAAAACTGATAGTGTGCCTTTTTAAAAAAAAATAGATTAGACTCTGTGTTGCTTTAGTAGCAAACAGCCATCATGCCCCTTTCTGGCTATTAAACAATCATCTAATATTATCTTTTCTAGCATTACTTGTACTTCTCTACCCTTGTATGATCACTATGTCCATAGTCAATGGTATAAAGTAGCATATACAGCTATACAGTACACATACATTATTATCGCACTTAAAAGTACAATCTTTTTTTTTGCTTCAGACAGGACATACAATTTGTTCCATATAAGTAATTAATTGATTTTTTTTAAATGTTATCTGACAGTTTTTTCAGTTCCCTATCCCCACACCCACACAAACATACATACACAAACACATACATACACCCTATCTCATCGTTCACTCTGCTGATGTATAATCACTGTCTGTGATGTTAAAACCATCCTACCCATGTTATTTATTTTCTATGAGCACCCATTCTTTTATGCGATCAATTCATCAATGGTCACTGATTTTTAAATCCTATCTCCCTCTTTCATCTCCCAGATTGCAGATGTCACGAGCTCTTTAAAAAATTTCTGTGTTGATATAGTAGATCCCCAGCAATCTCTCTGCACATTTTTCTGGACTGTAATTGAGTTATCTTGCATTACAGATGGTTTATGTAAAATGTATGAAGAAAGGTGAGTTAAATTACATCACGCCTGTAAGCACAGAAAAGTAGCTGCTGCCTTGTATGCATAAGTGACACTCAGGATTATAGATATTGCAGCCATGCACATAAATATGACCATATGAGTCAGAAAATGAGCAGGTAGCATCTGACTGTTCCTAATAAAAATTGGAGCGTGTGAATAAGCTATATGGGGTGAGGGAGAGATGGGTGGTGCCCAACAGTGGACAACCAATTTTATATATTTTAAACAGCAGTACAGTTCTGCAACATGCATTGGGTATACTGATGAAAGTGCACCTGTGGTAGTATTCTAATGTTAATATAGTCTGAAACAAAAGTTATTCAAGTATCCACGATGATCCCTGCAGGATAGGGACAACTCTAAGTTCAGGTAACAGGCCAGCGTATACAATAGTTGGTTAAAGAAACCCTGTAATAGCATCCAGTCAGGTGGACCCACAACTGAGCAACAACACTGATGGTAGACAATAATATTATTTTCTTTATCAGTCACACTTGCAATACAAACCCAGAGAATCCTTCGTTGTCGAGCAGATTTTCTCCAACTGACTTTGACAATTAGACATTTTTTTGTAAAAATATGTTCTCACTGATGCATTGAATGGAGTTTCAGCCAAAACATACAAAATGTGGTAAATATGAAATAAGTAGCAGACTGGAGGTAGCAGGGGCTGCAGTTCAAGCATTAAACTTTGCTATTACAGCTGATGTTTACTAATTTTCATTGAGTTCTGATGTATAAAAATGTATAATGTAAGATTTATGAAGATAGCCAGATAGGTTGTTTAAAGTATGTCATGCTCTGCAGTACTGAAAACTGGCTGATGTCTGGTAAGCACATGTGACACCCAGTTTTATGGATATTGCAGATATGAATACATGAATGACCAGATGGTACTGAAAATAATCAGTTATAAACTGAAATGCAATGCTATCTACTTAATGGGGGTGAATAAGTTGTGGATGAAATTAAGATGGGGCGAGGCACAATGGATGGCCATTTATAAGTGGTTAAAAGTTTAACAGCTAGACAGTACGCATTGGTGCTAATGCTGAAATTTCATCAGATGGAGTCCTCCAATAATAAGAGAGCCCAAAACAAAAAGTAATCTAGTATTCATGATGCATCTGGTCATATACATGTGCATAGGTGCAATATCCATACATCTGGGTGTCGCTTATGCATACCAGGCAGCAGTCTATTTTCAGTACTAACAGTCTTGACATGATTTCACCAACCTCTTTTCATAAATCTTTCATTAACAGTTATTTATAGTGTATATAACCCACTTACATTCCTGATAAATCTCTACTGCCCCCCAGCCGACAATTCGCATCAAGAAAAAAAAAATACCCCTTTCACTTCAGGTTTTAAAAATTACAAATAGTTTCTTTTCTGTGACACCGTCCATTTCCACAGACTTACACAACAGAGCAGACTGTATGTCGGGTGGTGGAACTATTTTATTGTAAAACTTATTTTAAACAACTTTTTTTATTAAGTTTTTTATTACATTTTTTTTAAACAGTGTCCATTTTCAAAGTTCAAAAATATCATCCAGGATGAACTTTATTGGGAAATACATGACCTTCCAAGGGATATAAATTCTGACGTTGGGTCTCATTACACCCTTGGTGGTCTGGTACTTCCCAATAAAGCCCATCCTGTCGGGTATTATCAAAAGTTTATCAGAAATGCTGCAATCTGATTGGCTGTTAGGATTCCTACAGCCTTTCAATAATTCATGTCATACTGTCATCTACAGCCTGATCACAATAGCACATGGCTTAGTCCTGACAGCATTCCATCCTCTAGGATTTGTTAAGTCAATTTCATATTATTTGCACTTCAGGTAAGTGAATTTCTACCCATTGCATACATCACTATGTAACTTAAAGTGTAATATATGCATTGGTTAGATCCACTCATCCCAATCACAAATGCTGAATTACCAATTGTAAAAACAATCACTGACCCGGTGGTGCTGAGGGTTGAGGCACTGGATGCCACACCTCATGCCGCAACAGCGACCCGGGTTTGGGAACAGACACAAACCACTGGAGGCTGGCAAGGGATAGGAAAGATCAAGCGTCCCATGACTGCTGTCCTTCCTCTGGGGTGGGTGAGGGTACTGTGCTGCACTGCAGTGGCACCTGGCAGAAACTGGGTGCACTGCAAGCTGCGGGCATGACAATGGGGGTGGAGTGCGGCAGGCATCCGCATGTATGTGAGCCGACACCACTGCACATCCGGCTCCTCGGGGATCTAATCCTGGAGGAAAATGGTGGGGTGACCACTTGGCTGATGGTTGTGCCCCTATGCCCCTGGACCTGTGAAGACGTAGCCACTGGGTGTCTGTGCCACAGGTCGCGGGGGACCGTCATTTGCCAGCGCCTGTGAGTGGGCGCATGAACCGCACAACAGACCTGGTCTGAAGGTGTGGGTTCTGGCGGCTGTGATCAGGGGTAGCTCTGGCCAAGGAGGAAAAGAGACTGGGGGTGTTCAGAGGGAACCAAGAGGGGTGGTGGGGGGGCATTGGGGGATGGGCTAAGGCTCACAAATCGTTTTAACCCACTATACCCATTGGTAGAAGAGGAGAGTGGTGGGGAGGGTGGTCCTGATAAATGCCAGGAGCTTAGGAAACAAGATGCCTGTGCTCCAAGCAATGCTAGTTGAGGGGATGATGGATGTGCCAGCAGTCACTGAGATTACAGGCCAGTTAGCCTGATGTCAGTGGTTGGCAAGGTGATGGAGGGTATCGTCAAGGATAGGCTGGGGGGGGTATTACTGGAGCAAAATGGGTATTTGGACAATAGGCAGCATAGCTTTGTCCCTGGAAGATCATGTGAGATGAACCTTGTGTAGTTCTATGACTGGGTGAAGAGGGCCCTGGACCGCGGTAAGCTGGTGGATGTCCTCTTTCTGGACTTCAGTAAGGCATTTGATTCAATACCCCACAATGGCCTGCTGGCTAAACTAAAGGGAATAGGGGTAGGGAGACAGTTGTTAAGATGCATAGGAAATTGGCTCTCTGAGTGTACTCAGACGGTGGTGGTTGGAGGGCTAGCCTCATCCCCAAGGTGGGTTACTAGTGGGGTTCCCCAGGGTTCAGTGCTGGGGCCACTCCTTATCAACGCCTATGTCTCAGACATAAGGAAGGGGGTCAAGAGTGAAATGAGTCTCTTTGCAGACGACTCAAAGCTGGGTGCAGTGATGGATGAGAAGCAGAGGAAGGGTGGCCTTACAGGAGGATCTGGAGGCACTGGAAATGTGGTCATGAAAATGGAAACTAAAATTCAATGCAGGGAAGTGCAAGGTTCTGCACCTGGGAGTTAGAAATCCAGGCCAGGGATATACCCTAGCAGGAGACAAAATTCAAGTCACGGAGGGTGAGAGGGACCTGTGGGTAGTGGTAAATGTCAAAATGAGCAACTCTGAGACCTGTAGAAGGGCAGCGGCAAACGCAAATAGGATGCTGGGATGCATCACCAGGGGATTATCTCCAGAAAGGCGGAAGTGATCCTACCCCTGTACAACTGTTTTGTTAGGTACACCTCGAGTATTGTATGCAGTTTTGGAGACCACATCTAAAGAGGGATGTTACACTCTTAGAAAGAGTCCAAAGAAGGGCAACCAAAATGATCCAGGGCCTGGGGGAGAGGACCTATGAGGAGAGGCTCAGGGAGCTCAACATGTACACACTGGATGAGAGGAGGGATGGGGGCACATGATAGAGGTCTTTAAGTACATAAAGGGGATCAATCAGGGAGGCCCAGTCAGGGTTCTCCAAAGGAAGGAGTAGGAGGGGATGACGAGAGGAAACAGGTGTAAGCTGGAAGGGGGCAGGCTCAGAGGGGAGAGGAGGAGGTGTTATTTCACTAAAAGGGTGGTGGAGCCATGGAATGTGCTGCCCAGGGAGCTGGTAGAGGCAGGGACTATGGCCAGGTTAAAGAGGGGATGGGACAGGTACAGGGGGGAGGATAAATCTGATCAGGTCCAATGCAGGTGGCACATCTGCGACTGGGAACAGTATAACCCAAGAGGGAGGGGAGGACACCAAAATCAGCCCTCGAGCAGACTCAAAAGACCATTAGGCCTGTTCTGCTGGCATTTTAGTACATCAGTATGAAGAAATCAAATCTGCCATGTTTGACACATCTATTCATTATTAAATTAGATAATTTATAACCAGAAGATTTATTGTTAAATTTATGAACATTACATGAATTAAGTTACAGGACTTATAACATAAATTGGCATGTCAGATAGTGATCTAAAAAAATGCATATGCTAATGGATATATCTATCCCAATGTGACATCTGCATTGCAAAGTAAATGGGTAATATATAAATTATCATATTTTTCTCACAAGGTTTTAAAACTAGTCTGTTATATCTGTCATGTAACTATTAATGTTTAATATATTTAATATCCCAACCAGAAAAAATATTTATTAACTTAAATGATTTTTCATAAACATTGAATTACTAACATGCTATTGTTATCTTATTTGCGGCTTCTTATAACAATCCATTATATGGTCTATATGAACTATGCCAGTCTAGCATATAAATATCCTGTATAAATACCATTTGGATCAGGATACCTATCCCTTATTCACTAAACGCAACAGCTTGGAATTGGAACCCTGACACCTCTCCCTAAATACCCATGTCTCCACAGTATAAACTGACGATAGGCAGTATGACTCCTACACTTGTTCTGATCACGTTCAATAGGTAAGACAAAAATGTCTCATCGAAGCGCGGCTGAAATTTCTTGAATTCCTGGATCGAGAATCAGATGGTCCATATCCTGTTGGAAAAACAAAAACCAAAAAAACAATTCAATTGTGTACAATTTATAAGCAACACAAGTTTCATGATTGTATATTGTAATAACTGACAATCAGGCTATGTTAGCTAAATGCAATGTTACTTAATATCAAGAATCTGCTCTCATTGCATTTCAGTACTCTGTCCTCATATGTTTTCTGATGCAGTCCCTGCACCATTCTGGATGCCCTTCTTTTGGACTGCCTCCACTTTGTTGATGTCCTTGCGCAGGTGCAGCCTCCAGCAATTTACGTAGTACTCCATATGGGGCCTAACCAGTGTCTTGTAAAGTGTGTTTATAGCCTCTTTCGTATGACTTTTGATACCCTACTAATGCATCCCAACACCCACCTTAGCCTTACCTACTGCTTCAGTTGTCTGCTTGGATGATTTCAATTGCTGATACCCGACCAGCTGACTGGAGACCTTAGCCAATCATCTTCAATAATTTACTCATCCCATTTTCTAATCACAACCAGTATATTCTATCAGAGTCGGTTTCTGGATCCCTCTGACCTCAAGCGCGAGGCTCGAGAGATCAGATGCAATCAGAAACAGAGGTATTATGATAAATTTGTGTGCATCATTTCTTTCAGTTTAAAATGAAACAGACTCCTGCAGTATCTAGATGTTTTAGAATGCTGTTGAATCAGATACAGGAACAATCACATTCCATGACTTTTGAGCTGGATAAACAAAAGATTAAATAAAATATATTTAATGTGTGAAAAAAAAATATATAGAGGATACATGATGGGCCGGAGTGGGATATGGAAAATATTCTCACTCCTGCAGAGTGAGCTGTGTATTCTCACGAGTGCCGAAGGCATGAGTGAAAATACACAGCTCACGAGGCAGGAGTGAGAATAGTTTCCATATGCCATGATTTGCCCATCATGTGTGCGATTTATACACTTGATGAGAGCTGCAGAAACATTTTTCTTCGAGTCTGTGTGTTTCCTGCTTGTTCTGTGTGTGCTGTCAGTGTGTGTGTTCTGAATGGACTGGGAGTCAGAAACACAGGTGAGTATGTTTTGCAAAACTAATTGAGTGAGTCAGAGGCTCAGTGAGAAAGATAAACTGCTGCAGGTAGCACTGAGAAACAGAACCTGCTTTGTAAAAGACTTTCATTTAGAATTCAGGTTGTTTTGAAGATGAGATCAGCACAATAATGGGCTAGCAATGTTAGAAACACAATGGGACATAGGTGAGAGTTTTTTGCAAAGTTAATTGAGTAAGTTGCAGCTTCAGTGAGAAAGAGAAACTTTTTCTGAAGCAGTTTCCTTTAGAATGCAAGCTGCATATCCGATCACTCCCTTGTGATATGTTGCTTGGCTTTTCTTAATATCCCTAAAATAGAGACTCGGTGGAAATTAAATGAGCAATTATTGAAGGATGCTGAATTTTCTAACTGAGTGAAAGAGCAGATAGATTTGTTCTTTTCAACTAATTCAACAGAAGGCATGGTACCGGATATTATATGGGGCACTTTCAAGGCCTACATGAGGGGAATTTTGATCAGCTTAGCAACAGAGCGAAAAAGAGCCCGGGAGGATGAATTGTTATCATTATTGTCTCAAATTTGGTCCCTAGAGGCTAACCTATCTCCTAGTACTCCGGAAGAAAACAGGAGGAAACTTCTTGTAGCTAAAGATAGGTACTTGGACTTGTTAAGGGAAAAGGCTGAGTTGGCCATCATCCGCACCAAAGATAGTTACACCAATCAGGGAGAAAAAAGCCGGACGCTTGTTAGCTTTAAGGATAAAACAGCAGGAATCAGCAAGATTTATCCCACCTGTGAGGGCTCAAACAGATGGATCCCTGAGGTCATCCCCTTCAGAGATTGTGCAGGAGTTTGCAAAGTACTACGAACAATTATACAGGGACATGGACAGTCCCCCCCATTGGAGACATTGGAGGCCAACCTCTGGGAGTCTCATCTCCCTTCTCTGTCTGATTCGCAGAGGAGATTTCTGTCCTCCCCTATATCCTTGGAGGAAATAACTGAGGTAATTAAGGCCTTGCCTTCGGACAGAGTCCTGGGACTGGACGGTTTCTCCTCTTTATTTTATAAAAATTTTCAGGAACAGTTAGCGCCGGTACTTCATCGGCTGTTCCTCCATATCCTTTCTGGGTAGCTGTAGATCCCCACCTGTTTGAAGCCTTGATTGTTCTTCTCCCTAAATCTGACAAAGACCCTGAGCTGGTACAGAGTTATAGGCCCACATCCCTTTTGAACCAGGATATCAAAATCATGTCGAAGATACTGGCTGATAGGATTACCCTGGTTCTTCTGGATTTGATTGGTATGTCACAGGTTGGATTTATGAGGGGGCGCTCATCATCAGACCACCTACGCACCCTTTCACATGTCTTCTCGGAGTCCAGGGACGCTACCTTTCCAGCAGTGCTGGTATCCCTGGATGCCGAGAAGGCATTTGATCATGTGAACTGGAATTTTCTATTTCAGGCTCTCAGTGCATTTGCTTTTCCCTCCATATTCATGGATTGGATTCATGCCCTATATCAGGCTCCCTCTGCTAGAATTTCAGGTAACGGGGCATTTTCAAAACCCTTCCTTTTACACTCGGGAACAAGGCAGGGTTGTCCTCTTTTCCCTCTATTATTCAATATATACTTAGAACCAGTTATTCTAAACATTTTAAATAATCTGGAAATACAAGGCATACCGATACGTAATAAGGTAGTAAAGATTACGGCATATGCTGATGATCTTCTTCTTCATCTGTCCCATCCTGTTACATCTATCCTTGCCATGCTAACTTCGATTGTGAAGTTTAGTTTCTTTTCGAATTACAAATTGAATTCCAATAATCATCTATTTTTCCCCTCAATCATAAAGTCTTTAAACTAGATATTACCCCCTTTGGGTTGTTCTGGTCACCTGGTTTTCTCAAATATTTGGGTATTAGACTTACACGTAATCCTTCCTAGTGGTTTAAAGAAAACCTGGAACCCCTTTCCCAGGTGATTATCCAGGATCTTGATAGATGGTCGAAGCTCCCTATTTCATTATGGGGCCATATCAGTATAATTAAAATGAACGTGTTTTCCCCACCTTTTTTACCCTTTATCGCACCTTAATTCCTTTATCCCACTATCCTGGTTTCAGAAAATGCATAGGCATTTTACCAATTTCATCTAGTCCAATAAGCACCCCCAATTAGCATACCACAAACTGGTGGCTCAAAAATTTGATGGGGGGTTACGTATTCCTCACCTGGCAATTTATTACTGGGCTAGCCATCTATCAAAATACCTAAAGTGGGCACACCTTGGGCCTGATAGTTTGAGGCCGGTTTGGCTTAACATTGAATTAGACTTTATTTAGGCTATGAATATGGGTCCCCTGACCCTGTTCTATTTCAAGTCTTCCTCTCTGCAAGAAGTCCGTAACTGTCCAACCCTTATGACTTCTTTAAAAGTACATGCTCAGCTTTGCTCCTTTTTGTGTTACAAACCGCATATGGACCTGTCTCAATCCATATGGAATTCTCCGTCCTTTACTATAAACAAACAGAGGATCCCCCCCCATGTGGTTGCCCCAATTGGGGAAAGGGATGGTATCTACTTTCCTTGATGGAGAGGGAGCCTGGCTCTCTGTAACTAATATTATCCGGAAGTTTAACATCCCAGCAGCCTGTCACTTCAAGGTCCTTCAATTAAGGCACCGCCTTACTACCTTGTTGGGTAATACCCTCCCATCCTCCGCATTTTCCTTAATATCCAAGCTTTCCTCCTTGCTAGGCCCTCCAGGTAATCTCAAAGGTGTATCAAGCCCTTTTTCATTGGCGGTATAGGTAGTTCCTATGGTCCTACCAATCATTGGGCCGCTCTCTTTCCCCAGCATACCTTCGATTGGCCTGTATTATGGCAGTATTGTCACAAGTATGTGTCGCAAGACAGACTACGACTTATGCAATACCACATTTTATATAACCTGTATTATACTCCAGTAAAACTGGCAAAATGGGGTCTTCTTGAATCAGGACTGTGTACCAGATGTTCCCAAGAAGAAGGGACACTTCTCCATATATTTTGGCTATGTCCCAAGATAATCCCATTATGGGACTCAATTAAAGCCAAACTGGACCCTTTATTGGGTTTGCAGGATTGCTTTACTCCTGAAATTTACCTATTAGGAGACTTGTCTCCTATAGAGACTAAAACTCGGAGATTTCACATGTCTATGATAACATTATCTGTTAAAAAAGTCATACTTAAGCATTGGAAGGATGATGTTAGCCCATCATATCAAGAATGGGTTCATGAAATTCTTGCCACTCTTCATACTGAGAAAGCTATTGCGAGTCTCTATAACAGGCAACGGAGTTATAAGTGTATCTGGGATCTCTTTCACACTCTAATTACTATTGGCATGGATAAGCGAGATGCTGGTAATTGCTTGTCTTAGTTCAATCATGACTCATTGTAATATGATATTATATTATATTATGTTATTGTACTGCTGTACTGGGGAAGGGGGCAGAATACACTCTGTATTGTTATCATGCTGTGAATATGTCACTAATTCTGTCTCCTGTACTGTGGAAAACTTGTTAATAAAGTTTGAATTGAAAAAAAAAGAATGCAAGCTGCAGTGCATTTATCCTCACTCTAGTGACATCAGCAGAGTATGGATAAATGTCGATATCCTCACTCTGGTGATGTCATCAGGATTTATCCTCACTGCAGTGGAAATAACACAGGTTATCCAACTGAGAAAGCTCTCAC
This sequence comes from Neoceratodus forsteri, assembly GCA_016271365.2. NCBI lineage: Eukaryota > Metazoa > Chordata > Ceratodontiformes > Ceratodontidae > Neoceratodus > Neoceratodus forsteri. The sequence goes on along the minus strand of CM057449.1, from coordinate 1,134,273,345 downwards.
CCCCGTGGTATAAATCCCTTTTATCTTTTTGCCTCCAATAGGATATATATATATATATTCTGACTGCCTGGTGTTAATATTGGAAAAAATGAATTGCAATAACAAGACCAAAGTAGTAGATCAGTGAGGGGCAATGAACATGACCTACCTAGACATTAGTAAACGTCTATTCCATGATGGTAGATGCAATAAAAAGAAAATTACAGTGGAGGGGAGAAACAAATGTACTACAGGATGAAGGGGGCAATTGTGTGTCTGTGTGTGGGGAGGTGTAGGTAACACATACAACCAGCTTTTAACTACAGAGTCTCCAAGGGGTTAAAAATCTGAGCTAAAAAAAGTGAAAACACACATTTAATACAGGTGGAGGAACTTTTTAATCACAAAAATCATTTTATAAAATTTGTTTATTAATAATTTTTTCTTCAACTTATTTCTTTTTCAGGTTCACATTTTATAAGTGCAGTAATATCCTCCAGGGTGGGCAGTATTGGGGAATACCAGAACTTCCATGTGTCGGGCCTCATTATGCCACTGGGTGGTCTGGTATTCCACAGTACCGCCCATCCTGTTGGGTATTAATGCTTACTTAACAACATCACGCATTAATCTTTTTAAATACTCACCGATAATATGGAAATACACCTTTCTGGGTGATGGCCACAGCATTTTCTTTCAACTAATGTGGCACCTCCCAGCACCTGTTGCATACACACCAGCCTGGTGCTTCTGGGGTCATGTGTAGGTGGAGGCAGATCTTGAGATCTTCCATCCAGTATGTGGAATATAGGTGACGGGAACTCGGTGACCAGACGTACACATAAATATTTTGCATTTCGGTCACTCATGTTATCAACATGAGACTGAGAATAAAAAATAAATATAAATAGATATTAAAAACAAAAAAACACAAAAAGAACCGAACAGACATCTATTACTGGCGTATCAACTCAATATTTTACCACACAACTGATTTTATCAATTCATAATTTCATGGAGACATCACTTTTTTTTTAATTTGGCAAATGTTGATTAATGAAAATGAAGATGAGAAATGCTGTAGAACTAGACCTGTTACTGAATTTCCTAATTAAGCAATATACCACTTGAGAGTGTGGGTGATGCCAGGATTTACCCACGCCTGGCGTGTTGTTCGGTTAAGTAATTTACCATCACAAGGGTGTGGGTTACATTAGGATTTACAATGCCTGGTGTGTTGTTTGGTCACGAGACTGATAGGCCGAGTGAGCAAAACACACCAGGCATGGTAAATACTAGGGTGACCCAAACCCTTGTCATGGTAAATTGCTATTATACAATGGCTAGTAATTACAGATTTTTTTCCACATTAATGTCTTCCCCCCCAAACAATTTATTTTTATTAATAATTTTCTGTAGGATAACCTTCCTCTGTATATAAAATAGTACCCTGTTACTAGGTGGAAATACAGAGAGACACACACACACACACACACACATATATAGATACCGACACACGCATACTTCAGCAGTGTTTTTTTATCATTTTTTGCTCCTGTTATAGAGAGTTTTCAGGGGATAACACGGCGGTATAGTAGCAGAGACTAGCAGATGGTAGATTGGTAGACTATGGCAAGAGGAACGAGCGATGTGCTGTGTTCATACAGCTGCAGTGTACTTGGACTTTATTTTTTTTTTCAGTTTTGGTGATGGTATTTTTTTTGTTAGTAAGACAGTTGTGTACTGGGACCAGCAATGTGAAGCAGCGGGAGCGAGTTTCTGATATAGGAGTGAGCTGCTCGTGGTTTGACAAATGAGCGCTGCTGCAAGCACTGACAGGATGTAATAAATGATGGACTGGTTCTAGGTGTGAATGCCTGTTGAGGTGGTAGTTTTTTTTATTATTTTGAATGAAAAAAGGAACTTTTTTTTTTGCTAATAAGATTGGGTACTTTATGGTGAATGACTGTGGTGTTTGATGAGTTCAGTTTTTTTTTGCTTTGGGAAATGTCGCTACAGAGCAGAGCCGAACATGGCAAACAGTTGAGAGGTGAGCCTGGAATAAGCAGATATAAGAAAATGATTTGAGGAGCACTGTTTTTTTGTGCTAGATATGGGTTTTAGCAGAGTGTGGATGTTTTTCTTTATTCGTGTTAGTGTTCTTCCGGTGGTTGTTTAGTAGGGATTGAACAAGGTAGTGTTGCACAAGTTTATTTTTGGGGGTAATATCGAAGAAAGTGGCGAGTACTTTTGATGTGGGAGGGGTCGGAGTGATACTCACTGGGCACTACATGAGGCTAGCTGGCACCTCTTCCTGTTGGTACTGTGGAGGATTTACAACGAGCAAGAGGTACCAACTAACTAATCAGAGAGTGGCATTTTTGGACCCCATTGTATAATTACCAGCAACACACCAGAAGGGGGGAAACCCTGGCATCACCCACACTCTCAAGTGATATACAGCGATCATACAGTGTTTTTTTTTGTGCATGTATGTGATTAAAAAAATATTTTTTTTTGCTATTTTTTTTCATTTAAGTTGAATTATCCACTTCACATAGCGAGAGTTTGAAAGTTGCCAGTTGGGTGCTCATAGTGATACTGCGCAGGGATCAGGCGGGCGTTCAGCTGGCACTTTCCCATGAGGGTACTATCAGGATTTGCACATTACATTGTAAATCCTGATAGCTAGCCAATCAAAAGCCAAGATTTAACTTGCCCATTGTATAATTCTAATTATGAACTGGTGATCATAAATGGATGTCGCTGATCGGTTGAGACGTTTTTGAAACCGTGATGATATTGAGCTACATCATCACAGCTTCAGAAAACCTCTGGCCACCAGCCTCTTTACCCACAAGAAACCAGTCCGTGGGCACCGGGCAGCAAGACAGCCCCACTGAAAGCGTGCTCGATAGCAGCAGCTCGTCACTCACCTACTTGGTTCCACTACCAGTTTTCGCAGCAGTTCGCGACTCAATTTCTTTTCTCTCTTGGTAAACAGAAGTCGCAAAGCAGAGCCCCCTCCCCCCCTTCCAGAACAATACAACTTCTCCTCATGGCCAAACATCAGCAGGAGCAACAATGGCCAAATCATGTTTTCTCCCACAATAAAAAGATACCAAAACCAGTTTATTTAAATGGCAATGAGCATGCCAATTGCAAACAAAGCCAAAGAGAAATGGCCAAGTACCTGTTTTTTTTGCGCTAGTGTCCAATTTTAAGATACCTTCCTCCCCCAACGGCGACACCACAATGGTGACTTGCAGGCAAACCGGCAAAAACAACAGCAGTGGGCAAGCCCCCCCCCCCAAAAAAAAATCACAATAAGATCGTCTATTTTACCTGACTGAAAAACACATGCAGGGACAATACAGTTCATATCCAGAACTAGTCCTTAGACAGTCAGAGTTCACCGCTGCACCTCTTCCACTTACAGCAGTGCCACCTGCTGCCAGGAACTATTTTTTTAAAAGATACTCCTCCAACACCACAATCACTCATTTTCAAAAGGTTTTGAACGTTCTTTTTTAATATTTTACTCATAAGACTTTGAAGCCAGTTAATAATAGGAATAAGTCACTCCAGGGTGTGGTATGTCATGGGATATCATCACTTCTCGGACGGTTGGATGCAGTCAGCCTGCGGCCTCATGCCCAACCACCCGAGGCGTGATGATATCCCATGATATACCACACCCTGTCATGCCTTATTGCTTAATTATGAACTGAGGAGTATAAATAGAGGAATCTAATTGGCAGAGAGCTCTTTGAAGCCATGATGATATCGGGCTACATCATCACAGCTTCAAAAAAGTTCCAACGCCACCAGCCTCCTTGCGTTGTTCTGTCTGAGAACTATTTTTTCAAAATGTACTCCTACATCACCCAAAAACGTGTTCATAAAAAGTTTAAAAACCTGTTTGTTTTATTTTTTTATTTATGAAAATTCAAACTCAGTTCATAATAGCAATAAGTCACTCCAGGGTGTGGTATATCATGGGATATCGTCACTTCCCGGGTCATTGGATGCACTTGGCCTGCGGCCTCGTGCCCAACCACCCGAGGCGTGACTATATCCCATGATATACCATACCCTGTCGTGCCTTATTGCTTAATTATACAGTGAACAAGTTAAATCCTGGCTCTTTATTGGCTAACTATCAGGATGTATAACATGTAAATCCTGATAGTACCCCATGAGAAAAAGTGCCAGCTGAACACCAGCCTGATCCCTGTATTGTATCACTATGAGCACTCTACTGGCACCTTTCAAACTCTTGCTACTTGAAGCAGCTAATTCAACTTAGATAAAAAAAAATGTTTTAATCACACACAGAAAAAGAGAGACATTGTATAATCGCACTATCTCTCTTGAGAGTGTGGGTGATGCCAGGGTTTCCCCACTTCTGGTGTGTTGTTGGTAACTCGGCTGCACCTCGTGACCAAACAACACGCCAGGCATGGGTAAATCCTGGTATCACCCACACTCTCTTGTGGTATATTGCTTAATTATACAGATTCATGCGATTCCTTTTACAATTGTACTCAACTGTATAGCTTTTCCCCTGTTCTCAGTTATGCTTCCTTCTGCCTAGGAACAATACTATGCTCAGATCTGCATGCACTGGCTCTTCCTGGCACTTGTGCTTGGCATGATGGGGCTTTGCCCGTTGGCAGCTTCCCACATCGCACTCCTTGTTGCTTTTTTTTGCCCTTACATTTCCCTGTATTGATAATTGTGACACTGCATGATCCATTCCCAACTTTAGTTTTTCCAGTCTTCCTGCCTTTTGACGTGACCTTCTTGCTATTTGCACCATCTTGACTTAGACTCCAAGACAAATTCATTGTCTCTTCATTGCTGATGGTTGAGCTATTATCATTCTAGGATAAGAATACATTTGAATTACATATTGTTTATTACTAATTGGGAACTGAGGGGAAAATAATTAAAAATTTCTAGAACTGTATTATATAAGCACAAACAAACATACAGATGTGGGGGAGGATAAAAGAAGCTATCCTGGAGACCACTGACTTATGCGTCAAGAGAGCAAGGAAAAATAAGAGGAGGAGGTAAACCTCTGTGGTACACTAGGGTTGTAACAGAAAAGGCCAATGCAAAGGGTACGGCCTTCAGGAGGTTAAAGGATACGCAGACAGAAGTGGACTGGGAAAGATACCAGGTGTGCCAGAGAGAAGCTGGGGTGGATGTAAGGAGGGTGAAGACACAGACAGAGGAGTGCATAGCTAGAGGAGTTAAAAAAAGGGATAATACATTTTTTTCAGTAAGTCAGTGAATGGAGGAAGACTAGGCAGAGAATACTACAGTTAAAAACAAACAAAGGTGAGTTGATACAAGGGGACAGAGAGAAGCCAGAACTACTAAATAACTATTTTTGCTCAGTGTTCACTAGGGAGAAAGAAGTCATAGGCAGCAGAGCAGGAAAAGCTAAGGCAGGGAAGGGGAAGTGGATATGAGTCCATTCCGGGTAGAAGAAATTCTAAAAGAACTAAACTGCATGATAGTGGACAATGTGATGGGGCAGGATGGGAGGCACCCAAGGGTGTAGAAGGAACTAAATTATATACTGTAGGAACAACTGACTGCACTCTTCCATAAGTCCCTGGAGTCTAGTGTGGTACCAGAAGACTGGAGACAGGCAAATGTGGTCCCGCTGCATAAGGGGGAGGGAGGGAGGAGGTGGGAAATTATAGGTCCATGAGCTTAACATTGATCATAGAAAAGCTCATGGAGAAACTAATGAAAGTCTGGATCACCAACTACTTGGAGGACAGTGGCCTGATTGATCAAATGCAACATGGTTTAACAAGGGGCAGATCCTGTCAAACAAATTTGACATAGTTTTTTGACACAGTCACCAAGGAACTGGATCAGGGGAGGTCATTAGATGTTGCTTATCTGGATTTCAAAAAGACATTTAACTCCATGCCACACAGGAGACTACTGTATAAACTGTCATGTCTAGGACTGGGGCACAGGGTGATTCAATGGGTGGGAAGCTGGCTGTGGGACAGAAGGCAGAAGGTCATTACAAATGGGGTGACATCCGAATAGGGCATGGTCACAAGTGGGGTCCTTCAGGGATCGGCGTTGGGGCCACTACTTAAGCAATATACCACAAGAGGTTGTTGGTGATGCCAGGATTTACCCATGCCCTTGGGTGTTGTTTGGTCATGAGGCACAGCCAAGTGGCCAAAACACACCAGGGCGTGGGTAAATCCTGGCATCACCAACATTCTCGAGTGGCATATTGTGATTATACAATGTGCTCTTTGTTTTGGAACATACAGCAGTAGTAAATAAAACTTTTTTCCCTATTTTAATGTATTTTTACTGTGTTTATTGTTCCACTGGAAAAAAATACTTCCTGGTTGCTGGAGCTGTGCTGCTACTGTACATGTGCAGTATTACCTTATCATTCTTGGTTGCAGTGTGTTTTGAGGGGGCCGGGAAATGTTGGAAACTGTGCATGTCTTGCTGTTAGTTACAAGTCAGCTGTGAGTTTCCCTTTAACAGCGATGTGGGATTTTGATTTTGTATTTCAGGGATAATACTGCTGTTGGTGAGGATAGTGGGTGTTAGGTGGCGTGATTTCCCGGCCACTAACCAGCAGGGATTTTCGCTGTCTTTCCGACTGCTGTGTTGGTAATTGTCGGAGTGATTTCGGGGGATATCCTTATGTGGCTGACAGGTGGCTGGCACCTCTTCCCATGGGGTGATGCTAGGATTTACAACAGGACAGGGGTGCCAGTCAGCCAATCAGGATGGAGGATTTGCATTTTGTTTTCCATGCCCATTGTATAATATTCAGTCTATTTGTAGGGCATGGTCACAAGCGGGGTCCCTCAGGGATCGGGGTTGGGGCCACTACTTAAGCAATATACCATGAGAGGGTGTTGATGATGCCAGGATTTACTCACGCCCTGGGGTGTTGTTTGGTCATGAGGTGCAGCCAAGTGGCCAAAACACACCAGAACATAGGTAATCAGCATCTCTTGTCTCGAGTGGGATATTGCGATAATACAATGTGCTCCTTTTTGGCACATAGGATTTACAACGGGAGAGGGGTGCCAGTCAGCCAATCAGGATGGAGGATTTGCATTTTTATTCCGTGCCCATTGTATAATATTCAGTCTATTTGTAGGGGACATTGTGGATGGTCTTAAGAGGAGTGTGAGTCTGTTTGCAGATGATATTACAATCTGCAATGAGGTAACCACCCAGTAAGGGGTAGAAAGAATGCTGAGAGATTTGGGGAGGCTCGAGGCATGGTCAAAGAGATGGCAGCTTTCATTCAACACAGAAAAATGTAATTATACAATGGACAAGTTAAATCCTGGCTCCTGATTGGCTCACTATCAGGATTTACAACGTGTAAATCCTGATAGTACCCCTTGGGAAAAAGTGCCAGCTGAACGCCATGCAGTACCACTATGAGCACCCAACTGGCAACTTTTAAACTTGCTACGTGAAGTGGGTAATTCAACTTAAATAAAAAAAAAATATATATATATATTTTTTTAATCACACACACACACAAAAATTGTATAATCACAATATACCACTTGAGAGAGTGGGTGATGCCAGGGTTTCCCCACTTCTGGTGTGTTGTTGGTAACTCGGCTGCTCCTCATGACCAAACAACACACCAGACGTGGGTAAATTCTGGCATCACCCACACTCTCTTGTGGTATATTGCTTAAATAATGCATCTTGGATACAGGAACCAGAGTGCAGGGTAATGTATGGGGGGCAGAGCCCTGGAGGTAATGGAACAAGAAAGGGACATAGGCATCACTATATCAGGAGACCTGAAGGTGGAAAGACATTGTGATAAGGCAGTGGCTAGGGGAAGCAGAATGCTGGGATGCATTGGAAGGGTGATTACCAGTAGAAAAAGAGGTCATAGTTCCTTTGTACACCCATCTGGTTATACCACATTTGGAATATGGAGTCCATTTCTGGAGGCCATACTTCAAAAAGGATATGGGGAGGTTGGAGCGAGTTCAGATGAGAGCAACGAAGATTGTAAAGGGGCTCAGCCACCTGTCCTATGAAGAAAGTTTGAGAGATGTGGACTTGTAGTCCCTGGAACAGATGAGGGAGAGTGGAGACATGATTGAGACCTTCAAGTACCTTAAGGGTATAAACCAGATGCCAGTGGGAAGCATATTCCAGCTGAAGGGAAAACAGATGACAAGGGGGCATGGCTTGCAGGTGGAGGGGGTGGCAGTTCAGGGGTAACATTAGGAAGTACTATTTCACAAGGAGGATGGGGGATAAGTGGAATAGGCTCTCGGGGGCTGGGGGGTGGTGGTTGGAGAAGCAACAGTGGAAGGCTTCAACAAAGCTATGGGACAGCAACAGTGGAGTGTTGGGGGTGGGGTGGCGCATACCCTAGCAGATAGCTAGACAAATGGGCAGATTAGGTTCGTTCCGTCCCCCGGGGTACATTCCATTCAGGCCTATTGCTTTATCCACAGCTCTAGTTATTGCAGAACTAGTTCATCCATACTTACATAATCTGTCAACCACTTCCTCTTGCCAACTATCACATGCCAATAATACATTAACATATGCCTAAAAAAATTTGAATGAAGGCAACCAAGTACAGGTATGTGAAGATGGGAGAGAAGAGGAAAATACAGCTACATATTATGAACATTGACATGACTCATGTATCTCTGATTATTTATGCATTTTTGACAACAGAAAAATGGTATTGCAAACAATAAAGTAAAGAAAAACAATTTAGTCAAGTATCCTTGAGGAACCCTGAAGGATAGGAACAACTCTAAGTTCTGGGCAGTTGGAGCAAGATGGCGGCCACGCTGGGCTAGCCTTCATGAGCGGGAGATTATAGTTTGTTTTAAGTTCGTTTTAAGCTCATTTTAAGTTTCATTCTGTCATTTATTTAATGTTATTCAGTCTGTTTTTAGTTCGTTAGTTCGTTAAGTTTGCTCGTTTAATTAGTTTTTATTTAATTTGGAATTGCGTTTTACGTTCGCGTTTTGGGACCAAGGAAACTAAGTAGGAACTGAATCAGGAGTCGGGGCAGAGTGGAGTAAGTGGAGCCCGGAGTGAGGAGACAATCAGTGTATTGGGGAGCAGTGTGCTTTCATCAGTTTTGCCTGGAGTGTTGTGAGTACTGGAATAGAGTGCTGCAAGGAAGCAGAGTGTTTTCATCAGCATTGCCTGGAGTGTTGTGAGTGCTGGGACAGAGTGCAGCAAGAAAGTAACAAGTGGTTGGTGAGCCGTGCTACTTTTACTGCAACGAGGTTTTATGGATTTTGGGAGCGTTCTCTGTTACTGGTAAATTGGGGAGATCCTCTTCCTAGCCCTGATCTCGAGCCAGTGGTGAGCCTTGGTGTAGCTGCTGTAGGGCGGCTGTACTCTCGGCTCTTCCTCATTTGCAACTCGGTAGCTGGTGGGCAGCCAGGGTGGTGAGCGGGTCTGGGGAGAGGGACTGGGTTGGGGGTGGAGATCTCCCTGTGGCCAGGTAAGAGAACGCTAAAAGTATATTGAATTACTGAAATATCTGGCTTTGAAGGCGATTTCCTCGATAACTCAGTGGGTTATATGAAGAACCTGATCTTCTGTCTCTGACTGTGTAAGGAGGTATTATGGTCCTCTGGATGTTCTGATCCTTCTCTCTGCTCCATCCCCCTTTTTGGTTTTAGCTATGAATTAAAGTTTGGTTGGACATTTGATTTTTGGATTCTCCCTGCTCTTCGGGTTTGCTGTGCACTTTGATTTAGACTGCTCTTATTTACTTGAAGATGAGACTTTGTCCAAGGTTTTAAGTGAAAGTGGGAGCTCACTCTGAAACCTGAACCATTATTTGGAGAGACAAATATTTGATTTATTTTTGAGAGTGGTCTGTCTTCACCGGTGAGAGGGGTGAATTGGTCATTGGCCAGCCTAGAGCTTGGACTCTGCGGACATTTGACCTCAGACTTTAATTTTTATTTTTAGTTATAGATACTTTATTTGGTTTGAGGGAATTGATTTAGAATATTTTACTTTATCTGGATAGTTGGGTGGTGAGAGGACTCTATATCCAGTTATTTAGCTATTTAGTTACTTAGTTATTTGTTTATTTAGATTTTTAGTTTATATCATTGTTTGATATTGGTATTATTTTCCTCTCATCCCAGTGGTGTGAGAACTGGATGGGGAGGGAACTAAATTGAAAAGGGGAATTTAGTTAATGTTTTGTACTTGTTTTTTGTTTGAGGGTAAGAGTTTTTAAGTTAATAGTCTGAGGTGTGGTTAAATTGTATTTTGTTTCATTGTAGAGCTTTGTATTTATTTAAGTTTTAGAGGTGGGTTAATTTCTGGATTGTTTATTTGGTGTGATAATTATGTGTTGGGATAATATTAGGACAGTCGGGTATTATTCCCCCTCCAGGCTCAGGGATCTTCTCCCCTTTTCTTGTCCCCCCCCCATCACCAGAGGTCTATAGACATTGCAGGGCCTTGGGGATAGTGGGGAGGAGGAGGATGGGGGCGAGGTTTGGGGGGGAATGGAAAGGAGTGAGCGGATTGGGACAGTGAGGACAAGGAGATGCCCTGGGGCGAAATGGGCCCAGGAAAGGGGACCTCCCTGTCTAGTGCCCATACCCAAGGGTTCTGATTATAGTCAGCAGGTAGCACGGTCATCCTCGGAGGCTCATCCTACTCGGGCGGTGTTATGTAACGCCAGGTCTATTAAAAGCAAGACAGCTATTATAGCTGATTTTGTTGGGTCATCTGACCTGGCATGCATCACTGAGATCTGGCTTGATGAAAATGCTGGATCAATTTTGGCGGCAGCAATTACGGTCGGCTACTCGGTGATACACCGCCCGAGGGTGGATCGTAGGGGCGGGGGTGTTGCTATTTGTTTTAGAACAGAACTGGGCCTAGTGGAGGTGCCAGTGGGAGTTACCAAATCCTTTGAATGTATTTTAAGTGAGGGTGTGGGGCGCAGGATACTTCTCATATACCGTCCACCAGGTGATGGGAATGTTTTCCTCCGGGAAGTCGCAGACTTCATCGTCAACCTAACATTGGGATCCTCAGATGGTTGGTTCTGGGGGACTTCAATGCCTGGGTCGATGATGAACTCTCACACTTTGGTCAAGACTTCCTCCAGTTAATGACTTCGCTGGGCTTCACACAGGTAATTTCCTCCTCGACCCATGTTGGTGGTCATTCACTGGATTTGGTGTTCCTTCTGGGGATGGAGATATCCGACTTGGTGGTGGAACCGGTTGGATGGTTGGACCATCACTCCATTGGGTTCAGTTTTGAGGCCACCCCTAGTAGGTCAGCCACTATGGAAATGGTCCGGTACCGCCCATTAAGGGGTGTTTCCCCAGATGACCTGATGATGGTACTGGATCTATCGGGCTTCTCGAGAGATTGCATGGATCCAGGAGAGTTGGTACGTGCCTATAATGAGGCGGTGGCAGGGACCCTGGATTCTATTGCTCCTGTTCATGTTTGTCCTCTCACTCTTCACCCCAGGTCTCCTTGGTTTGATGAGACCCTGAGGGAGTTGAGGAGAATTGGACGAAGGTTGGAGAGGTGTTGGCGGAGATCGGGTCTGGATAGTGACACATTTATTTTGATGGACCATTATCTGGTCTATCAATCTGCAATCTCTCATAAGAAGGCAGAATTCCTGTCCAGAGAGATTGTGGCTGCACAGAATAGACCAGCTCAGCTCTTCCGGATTGTGGACAGACTGTGCAATCCAGTCTGTCTTCAGCCCGGAAGAGCCTTTTCTCAAGAACGATGTGAGGAGTTTGCTCTGTTCTTTGCAGATAAGATTGCCAAAATCAGATCCGAGATCCATTTGACCCTCTCAAATGGGAGTTGTGATGGTCGGCAGGAGATGTCGGACACCCAGTTTGTGTGGTCTGACTTCAGCCTCCCCACAATCAGTGACATTGTGATGGTTATCCAAACACTGCATCCGACCAACTGTGATTTGGACCCAGGACCCACACGTCTCTTAGTGGATTGTGCGGATAAAATCGGCTCAGTTTTTGCTGAGATAGTCTGGAGGTCCTTGGAGAGGGGGATTTTTCCAGATCCTCTTAAGGAGGCTGTGGTTAAGCCCCTTCTTAAGAAGTCCTCCTTGGACCCAGACTGTCTGGCCAATTACAGGCCTGTCTCTAACTTACCCTTTGTGGGTAAAGTTATTGAGAAGGTGGTCACATCACAGTGGGATGATCATCTGACCAACAACAATGTCTATGATTCTCTCCAGTCTGGATTTAGGAAAAGGCATAGTACCAAGACAGCACTTGTAGGGGTACTAAATTACCTCCTAATAGTGAGAGATCGAAGGACCTGTTCCATCTTGGTCCTTCTTGATCTCTCTGCAGCATTTGACACTGTGGACCATGGTGTGCTACTGGAACATTTGTGATCTATCTGTGGACTGTCTGGTACAGTCCTAGGGTGGTTTCGATCGTACCTCAAGGGTAGGACTCAGAGGGTGGTGTCTGGAATTTTTTCCTCGACATCAGTCTCCCTATCCTGCGGGGTACCGCAGGGTTCAATTTTGGCACCCATGTTGTTTGCAGTGTATATGCTGCCGTTAGGAGTGATTATTAGGCAGTACGGGTTGGATTTTCATTGCTATGCAGATGATACCCAGCTGTACATGTCCTTTGTGCCCGGCCAGGATACTGCCTTTTCGGTCTTTAACAACTGTCTTGCCAAAATCCAAGACTGGATGAATGTGAGTTGGCTGCGGTTGAACCCTGAAAAACTGAGGTGTTGGTTGTGGACCAGGGTCGCTGTGAGGTGGGTTTGTTAGCTGGACCACCCTTGGACTTATGGCTTGGGGGTGTCCAGCTGACTATCTCAGACCGGGTGTGGAACTTGGGCATTGTATTTGACGGTTGTCTGACTTTTAAGTCTCAGGTGTCAGCGGTTGTCAAAACATCTTTTTATCATCTGAGGAACATCGCCCAGGTGAAGCACTTGGTTCCTCCAGAAGATCTTCCAACTTTGGTCCATGCCTTCGTTACCTCCCACCTGGACTATTGCAATGCCCTATACCTAGGGCTTATGGGGGTTGAACTTCGTCGCCTGCAGCTAGTGCAGAATGCGGCAGCCAGGCTTTTGACTGGTTCTTCTAGATCCAGTCATATAACGCCTGTGCTCCATGGACTGCACTGGCTGCCAGTTTGTTGGCGAATCACCTTCAAGGTCAGTTTGCTGACCTATAAGGCCCTACACGATCAGGGACCTGCTTACCTGAAAGATCTCCTGCGTCCCTATCGTCCCTCCCGCTCACTCTGATCCACTGATGAGGGATTGCTAGAGATTCCCAGGGTTCGCTTAAAAACTTCAGGGGCAAGATCTTTTAGTTTTATGGCCCCGACCCTGTGGAATTCTCTACCTCGTCAGGTACAAAATTACCCGACTGTCCAGAGCTTTAAAGGAGCTTTGAAAACCTACCTTTTTAACAAAGCTTTTAATGACTGTTAATTATTTAATCTTAATCCTGTTTTAAATCTTGTTTTAAATATTTATTGTTTTATGTAATTTGTAAAGGTGCCTTGGTTTAAGAAAGGCGCCTTAAATAAATAACGATTGATTGAGATTGATTGATTGGTGACCGGCAACAAAAATTCACAATATGTGGAAGTCTGAAGGAAGAGGCAGTAATGAGGCAACAGAGGATGTGGGTAAAGTGTAAAACTGTGCTATTTCAGTAGATTGTTTCAGGAATGTAAGAGGATTATATACAATAAAATAGTTTAATTAAAGATTTATGAAACGAGGTTGGTGAAATTATGTCAAGCCCAACAGTACTGAAATAGGCTGCTGCCTGGTATGCATGACTGCCACAAGGGTGTATGGATATTGCAGCTGTACACCCACATATGACCAGATGAACTAGAAAATGAGCAGGAAGCATCTGACTTTCCATGATAAACAAATTGTTGTGAATAACCTGGATGAGATGAGTGGGAGTTGGAGAGCGCACCACAGTCAAATATGTGACCTCTTCCAAATTGTGCAGTCACATTGGTTGGTCTGAGGGATGCTGATGGGGTTGTGGGGGGGGGTCAGATCTACTAATTCATTGATGAATTTAACAGACCAGATGGAAATTCATTATGCTGTTATTATGTCGACAGTTTCTACTGCTAGGTGGATAGGCAGAAACAAATCAAAACCCTGCCAAGGTAATCTGTCTAAAATGAGAGCACAATGGAAATCAGAAAAAGAAAGATACTAACTAATAAGTACTTTCTCTAAAAAGAAGTGAAATGATATTGGGAAAAGAAAAGGAGACATCAAACATTGTGTAAAACAATTATTCCCATATTTATTAATAAAGTAAATTTGCAGTCGATCAAGCAGTCTACTAATTAAATAATGCATGGTTTCAAAGAGTTTACAGTCCTTCATAGTTTAAAATAATTAATTGCTATTCTTGCATACTGGAGTGCAGGTGCCTTTAACCATGAAACTTTCAGCTAAGGCTTACACTGGAATTGTAGTCTATATTAAGGGGTATCTTTTAAAAAAGCTACAGCGCACGGTCCAGTAATGAGACATCTTATCTGCTGGCAGAAATGCAAGCAGGGTATATCATATCAGTTCAACAGTTTCACACTAAGTGGGATATGTTGCACCTATATATATATATATTTGGAGGCAGTATAGCGCAGTGGTCTAAGGCTCTGAGCTGCAAATTTGGTGACATCCAGCAGACCAGACCTGGGTTTGAATCCCACAGCTTCCACTTGCATACTGTGTGACCCTGAGCAAGTCACTTAACCTCCTTGTGCTCCCAGGTCGCTCCTGTAAAAAAGCTTTCAGCTTAGTGTGCTATACCTGGTTAAACAACTAAAATAAAAAAATATAAAAAATAAAAATATATAAGGCGAAATTTCGTCCAGCTTCTTGACATCTGATATGCAATACAAATGTAAATGCGCCAGATGAAGACAACCTGCTGTATACATTCACAGATGACTAATAATATAAAACAAAATATTGCACTCTCATTCAAAACACTTCGCTAAATCAATTTTAATACTGGTTAAGCTAATTCTGTCATCGCATATTTAAATTATCAGCATCCAATTATAATTGATCCAGTTTTAAGATTAAATAATATTAATGCTGGCTGTGTCAATCAATGTGTTTTCTACTAGAATATGCCGTTTCAAAACAAACAAACAAACAAACAAAAATATATATATATAACTGCAAACTATGTATTTTTTGCTAGTATTATTTTCTTGTCCATACCTGGTGCCATCTTTATCAATATTTAGACTGTTTAGATTGAAGACAACCACTGTTTTGTCTTGATGTTTAATTTGATTTGCATTGTAGCAAAAGGCAATATAGACAAAAATGGTGATCATTAGTCAAGCCATGGGTGCTCATTTAGGAAAACGTACAAAACAGGGAAATGTGTTCCTTTTAGAAAAGTAAGAGTGCTCCAATACAACAATGATAATTTGATCAGAACTAGGCAAAAACTATCAAAATTCCCACCTGTGAACTTTAATTATTAATTCATAGCTCCACTAAACACCTCCACCATCACTAAGGTACAGAAATACATCGCATTTGTTTTGGGTTTTGCAGAATTTCGTTGCATAGGCAAATTCTGTTACTGTACACAACACTGAATTTAATCTCAGTTGGGGCTACTATTAGATCTTCTGACTTTGCGTAGGTTAAGATTTTTTTAGACTGAGGGCAGCATTGCACAACGGTAATTTGTTTAACTTAGACAAACCACCCTTGTGAGCGATAGACTATCCCTGCAATGCTCATTTCAAAGGCTGTTGGTTACACATTTTCGATACTGCCAGTGCCAAACGGTGGCACACAATTTAAACAGTGCAAGGACATACGTGGCTACTAAACTTTAGTTATTTGAACATACTTTGCACATTTTAATTTTATTTATTACTTCAGGTAAAACATATGTAATAAGATCCGTCATACAGGACACAAGCTGCATTGCTGCATCTTAACACAGCACACCTTTTATGTGTTTTCTTTATTACACAAGGAAAGATATGCTGGGCAAAACAAAATAGTTACCAGATGCATCCCAAGGGGAGGGGGAAGGGGATTCCATGGATACAGCTGATATATATATAACTAATCCATTATCAGTAAGGAATATAAAAATACATATTAAAATGAATTAAAAGTAGTATAGCCCCCACTTGTACAATGAAATTGTAAGTACCAGGATTTTTTGGAGGGGGGGGTTAAAAAAGCCTACACATTTCATAAAATATAACGACTCTGCACTGTATACCTTGAACATTATTTCTTTTAGTTTATTTGGTTATCAATATATTCTGACCCAGTTTTTGAATAATCAGAAATGCAGACTCTCTGAAATTACGGTATCCTGACAATCATGTATACTGCATTTTACGTTTCTAGAAGATGGAAATGTAACTTCGCATCGTGTTCTGACTATAAAATGTCAATTTGAATCTTTCAATGTAACTGCTGCCCAGTGATACACTACATGGCATATGACAGCCTGCTTTAGAATAGCCAGGTATTGGGGACTATATCACACAGCACTTATGAATGGTGAAAAAAGAACAAGGAGTGTGGAAGGTGGACAACCCACTAATAGTTAGAGGTGATGCCACAATTATGGGGAAAAAAAAGTCAGGAAGGTTGCAATAGCTTTGACCAATAAATGCAAAAATTCCCCAAAACTGCTGCTACGGATGATGACTATGCCATCTGCCCTACTGTATGTGCCTGTACAACCAAGCTAGAGACATTTTTTTTTGTAATCTGGGAGGTGAATGTCTACCGTGTAAGTGAGGCAATCATTGTGAAAATAAAATCCTTGTACAGGGCAAGATCTCAACAGACCCCTTAGCCACACGGACGTCCACTCAGATTACAGTACTTTAAGGACACACACACACACACACACTCTTTCTCTTTTCTTGTAACAGCAGACATAATTATTATGTTGGTTACCTCAACATAGTCCATGTCAGCTGTACAAACTGGGTCTACCAATGTCACAAAGGAATTATTTAATTATCAGTTAGATGATCAGTATTTTTTTTAATAGCCACTCAGTATTCACGTTAAAAAATAGAAGAGATTTCTATGAGACAAGACTGACGATGGGAAATTAAAATTTGCCATGAGAGACTGACCCATGTGCTGCCAGCTACAGCTAATCCGCAATCCCGCTTGAAAGAATGAACGAGTGTTATAAGCAAATACAGTAATATGCTCATCACCTTGAGCCATTCCACACCATTTACATATGTCCATACATGGCGGAGGCATTGCAGTCCTGTCAGAGACTTGTTGGAAACATAAATAGTTTAAAAAAAAGGGTCTGCCAACACTTCTGTCATTTAAAATTAACCATTGTTAACTGAAACAGCACCAATTAAGTGCCAATTACTGACATACTTTAAAAAAAAAAACATAATGACAAGCTAATGGGCAAAGTAGCATTTCAGACAGTGTCCCTTTAAATAGTTTAAAAGCTACTTAGGTTCAGGAGAGAAAACACAGAAAAGTATACACCTTGGGCCACACTCTATCAAACCTATAACTTTTAGGTTTTAAAACCTCCAATTTCTTTAGTGGTAGGTGAGCTAAAAAGTCTTAATTATTGTATTTTTTACATTCTTTATACCTCTGTAACTTTGCCCCTACATGAACCGATTGTCAAGAAATTCCAATTGCCAAGACATTTTTAGGATCCAGAGATCCTGGCACAATGTCCGTGCCTTCCGAATGTTAAGTAAATCACTTGAACGGGGGAAAAGTTATTATTGTGCAAAAATGGGTTTAACATTAAAGTGCTTAAATAATATGAAATGAAAAAACTGTTAATGCAGACAGTAGGGTTGAAGAACGCAAAGTGCACAAAGAAAGGAAATGAAAAACATTAGAGTTTTGGGTCTCTGGAGTATTGGTGAATCAGTGGTGGGGTCTTCCTTGGGGTTGCCAACACTAATGCCCATCCCTTCCCCCCAGCCTGTAGCCTGCTGTCTAAAGCACAAGGTACAGCTCCATGCCAGTGCCTCACAGTGATACACTTTCCAATAGTAGAGAAGTATGGCTTACCACATGTTGCCAAAAGAATCTGTTGTAGCTTTCATCGTGCAGGGCCCTGCAGGCCCTGCTTGAAGAAAAGAGATCACATCTGACCTTGTTTGCTCAGGGGATGTGGTGGGCATTAGGATTGACAACCTCAAGAAAGATCCCACTACTGATTTACCAAGTCTCTGGAGACCCAAAAGGCTAATGTTTGTCATTTCCCTACCTTGTGCGCTTTGTATTCTTCAATCCTAATGACTGCATTAACATAGTTTTTTTTG
The DNA here is from genome assembly GCA_016271365.2 of Neoceratodus forsteri. Classification (NCBI taxonomy): domain Eukaryota; kingdom Metazoa; phylum Chordata; order Ceratodontiformes; family Ceratodontidae; genus Neoceratodus; species Neoceratodus forsteri. The sequence continues at coordinate 1,134,254,977 of CM057449.1, read as the reverse complement.
CAATTAATTTCCCTTCTTTTTCTGATAGTGGAATTGTATCCTTATCTGGGACTTGCACAAAATGAAATAAATACAATACAGGAAACTGCCCTGAACCAGTACATGGACCCATCAGGCCTCAATGTGCATGTCAATATCTTGTGAGGGAAGGCTCCCCAGCCCACCGCAAGGTGTCATGTATGTGCCAAAACACTGCCCCTTCCCTTCTCAGGCTGGGGCTGGTGCTGCATGCTGCAGTATCTTCCTCACCAGCTTTAGCCCATTAAGCTGGCTCACTGAGCTCGCACCCAAACTCAAGTTACTAGCAAGGGAAGGCAATGTGGTCCCCACTGGGCCAACAGATGTCCCTGCAAATAATGTCACTTCATATTTTTGTAGAGATCCAGAAGTAAGTGGTCTGATACCTTTTACTGGACCAAAATACAGTAGATGTTACAAAAAGAAAACAATGTCTAAGCTTTCAGACCAACCAAGTCTTTCCTCGGAGACTTATGACAGTTGTTCAGAGAGTCACATTCTATTAACACCCAGGTCATACTTAAGAAAAAACATAAAAAATTCTCATTGGTTTAAAGTACCTATTTAAAAAAAAATCACAAATTTAAATAGAATAAATAGCATCCCATTAGCTTGCTACTACTGAGAATCTTTTCAAGGTCAAATGACATCCAAATTAGATACGCTGAACACTCAAGCAGATAAAACCTCTAACTAAAATTATTAATAAATGAGTGCGTTATGAGAATACATTCAAAATTAAAAGCAAGACCTTTAGATTTAATACCACAAATGTCCAAGTTAAAACTTGATAGTATTGTATGATAAAAAAACATGTATGTATGGAAATGAGGGGAATAAGAAAAATTGCTATAGCAACACTCACTCAGGCTTTCGTTCCCTTCACTGAAGCTGCGACTCGCTTACTCTCTCTCCTCTTTCTGCTGTCAGCAGCGTGTTTTAAGAAACAGTCAACTAAGCTTGAAAAAAGAAAAAGGCATCACATTTGTAAGATTTCAGGGGTAGAGTGCTTAATTTAAATGACTGGCAGGTCCTCATTTTACTGTGGTGAAAGCGCCCGGTCACGCTACAAATTTAGAGCATCAACAGTTAAACTACTTTAGTAAGACCAGGGGAAAATGACAGGATCAACCAGAAAGTTTTCCTTTTTTTAAATCACTGTTTGAAAATGATGGCAGGATCAGCCAAATGTTAGTCGCATGGTGGGGTGGGGGGTGCTGGTTGTGGAGAGGCACAGCCTTTCAACACACACTTTCATTTTCATTGGAATGATGTATAGGAACATGGAGATATCACCATGATGTATAGGAACATGATGATATCAGTGATATCACCACTGCCTGCCTGAGATACTACTTTTTATCCCCACATTTATCCAAAAACATATGTTGTATAAATATATATATATATATTATGGGGGTGCGGGGGTGGAGCCCCCCACATAACATTGTAAAGAAATTGCTTTGTCCCTGGTTACAGTTGTTTTCTTTGGCATGGTTCCTTGGCCTGCTTTGCGAGGTTTTAACTGCTCGCCATTTTATCATGTATCTGTTTTTGCCATAGCTGTAGTTTCTTAGCGTTGTTGTCAGAGACATTTTTCTTTCAGGCATTTTGACTTGGGGCCATTGAATGGCTATGTACAACTCCAAGAAGTTCCCTACCATGCTTTCTATAATAAGTTCTAGCCAGAGCTGAAAGAGCTGTGAAGAGCTACCAAATGACCAAAGTTATTTTCTTGTTGGTGCCGTATAGTGCTGCCACAGTCATCAAAAACAGGAATGCTGCTAATTCAGTGCTCTTGAATTTATTTAGTCAGAGTACATGCTGCATATGTGTGTGTGTGTGTGTGTGTGTGTGTGTGTGTGTGTGTGTGTGTGTGTGTGAGCATGCAACCTGTCATGCCCATAGGAATGAGATATTTAACAAAGCTGCAGCTGCAATGTCTGTAATCTGTCTGACTGTTTCAGAGCTTCAATAAATTCCAGTACAACAGATAATGAGTTAACCCCTAGGTTGCTGAAAGAAATAGAAAAAATCTATTAGACTGAGCTGGACAGATGATAGAAACAGCAGTTTTAATAGGTTTTTTTGTTAATATCCTGAGAAGTTTGGAGGTACAATACAGTAGCAACCCCCCCTTCAGATTCCTTTAACATAGAGCAGCAAATAGCAAAAATCAGAGGGGGAGGTGCACTATTTTGCAGCTGTGGAGGAATACTTCCAAATGTCCAAAAAGGGAGTTCCATGATCAATCATTTTTACAGCTACAATCTGATCCCAATAGGGCTGTACGCTCCACCCACAGCCCTATAACGTAATACAGCTGGCTAACCATCTGGACAGGCACTGTTTAGAAACCAATATGCCCTCTTTCCCAGAGGTAAAGAAACAAAAAGTTGTGAGGGCTTCCTGCAGTCCTTTGTACAGTGAACATAATATCTGAATATTCTATGTACATCTAAGGTATGGAACAATACTTCCTCTATATTGGCATGCTCCGGAAAATAAACTGGCAGGTGAATGGTTTGATTTAAAGTAACTTAGATGCCATTTTTGGCAGAAACTTAGGGTTGGTACACAAAGATAACCTGTCTTACGGGCAGACTAGGTGGGCCTAGCAGTCCTTATCTGCCATCAACTACTACTGTATGTTACTATGTCTTTGTGGAAAATCAAATAAGGAGGCTAACACATTAGAGACTTAAGCTCTGAAATCATTCAAGCAGAAGTAATAGCAACTAAAAATAATGCTTTCCAAGAAAGGGAGAGTAGGCAAAAAGTCACGGCTAGCTCAAAAGGAGCCAAAGTGAGTTTCTCTAGAACAAAATGAATGTCCCAAGCTGGGACTGGATTGAAGATGGGAGGCTTCAAATGCAGGATGTCTCTCAAAAACATATGTTCCACTTCTAGCTGTGCCACTGTATGGCCACCAATAGGCACATGGAAGGCTGAAATAGCAGCCAAGCGCACTGTGATAGAAGAGTATTGGAGTGCTGCATCTGACAAGGACAATAAACACTCTAGAACCTGATTCACTGGGCAAGTGAAAGGATCCAAGTGATGGGACACTGCCCAAAAAGCAAACTGCTTCCACTTCATGGAGTAAGTGGCCCTGGTGGAAGGTTTCCTAGCAGCCACCAGGACATCAGCCACCTTTGAGGACACTCCAAATCTCACAATGGCTATGCCTTCAGAAGCCAGGAGTGGAGATGGAATAACTTGAGGTCTGGATGAACCATGGTTTTCTATTCCTGCAATAGCTGGCCCTTGCACAGGGCCGGGGTACTGGGAGTTCCACTGCTAACTGTTGCAGCAAGGGGAAACCATATCTGATGAGGCCAAACAGGAGCCACAAGAATTAAAGAATCTCTCTCCATTTGGAACTTGATTTTGCACCCTCTGAATCAGAGGAAAGGAAGGGAATGTGTAAATGAACCTCTCTTTTCAGGAGAGAGACAACGTATCTTGCCAAAAAACTCCAGGCCCTGGAACAAGCGAGCAGAAAAGTGGCAGTTTTGTGTTGAGTGGGGATGCAAAAAGGTCCAACTCTGGATGATCCCATCTGTCAAACAGGTTTTCTACTACCTAGGTCAGCAGTTCCCGTGCATGCATTCTGGACTGTGACCTGCATATCATGTCTGCCAGGATGTTTTGGATGCTGAACATGGATGGTCAACAGTTCTAAATTGTGTTCTAGAGCCCAGTATCAAGTTTTCATCTCCTCCCTGCACAGGGGGTAAGAATGAACCCCTCCTTACCTGTTTATGTAGTGTTCTGCACTGATGTTGTCCATCTGCACCAGCAGATGCCCCGGGACAGATGGTTCTGGAAGGCTTGCAGACCATACAGAATGGGCTTCATCTCTAGAACATTTATGTGCAGGAAAGTCTCCACTCTGGTCCATGTTCCTTATGTTTTATGAGGTCCCAGATGTGACCCCCCAGCCTATCCCTGAAGCATCTGTGGTGAGGATCTGTTGAAGGGAGGGAATGAGGAAGGAAACCCCTTTCAGCAAATTGCTGGGTTCCATCCACCACTGGAGCATCTTTCAGACAAAAGAAGTTACTTGAACCTGCTGTTCTTGATTGTCAGTGCTCTGATCCCACTGGACTCTTAATGTCCATTGAGGGATCCTCATGTGCAACCTGACCAGGTGTAGCTTGACAGTGGCTGCTGCCAGCAGGTCCAGCAGTCTCAGGAATGTCTGGGCTGTCACATACCTGTTGTAAAGCAGCTGGGCCTGTGCCATTAGGTGCACTGCCCTGTTCAAGGTCTGGAAAGCTGAGCCTTGAGCGTGTCCAGCATTGCCCTATATACTGCAGACACTGACAAGAGGTCAAGACTGACTTGTGAAGACTGACCATGATTCCTAGGGCATTGAAATGCTATCTGGTATGCACTAGGGTCATCATGGGAGGATGGCGTGAAGGAAAAAATTGTTGACTACCTAGAGGCCAGTGGGGCACAGGACCCAAGGCTGCATGGATTCACAGTGGGAAGGTCATGTCAGATGAATCTAATAGATTTCTTTGACTGGGGGACCAAAGTAGTAGACCAGGGAGGGGCTGTGGACATGGCCTACTTGGACTTTAGCAAGGCATTTGACTCAGTCCCACAAAAAAGATTAATAAACAAATTAGCCAGCCTTGGAGTGGGTTCCAGGGTGGTAGCCTGGGTAAAACATTGGCTGGACATCAGGACACAGAAGGTAATAAACGGAGTCCACTCTGAAGAAAGGGGGGTTACTAGTGGGGTACTGCAGGATTCAGTATTGGGTCCAGTCCTTTTTAATGTCTTTATAAGTGACATTGCAGAGGGACTAGAAGGAAAAGTATGCCTCTTTGCAGGTGGCACAAAGATCTGCAACAGGGTTACTACACGGTGGGGGTGGAAAGAATGAGAAGGGACTTGGCAAGGTTGAAGGAATGGTCAGAAGTATGGCAGCTTGGATTCAATGCAAAGAAGTGCATAATAATGCACCTGGGAAACAAAAACCCAGGGGAAGAGTACACAAGGAAGGGGGAGGTAGTAACAACAACAAAAATGGAAAAGGACCTGGGGGTAATCATATCAGATGACCTTAAGGTTAGCAAGCATTGTGAGAAGGCAGTAAAGAGGGTTGGGGGGATACTGGGATGTATAGGGAAAGGCATCACCAGCAGAAAACAGGAATTTGTTATCCCTCCGTGCAGACAGTTGGTGAGACCCCATCTGGAGTACTGCGTCCAGTTCTGAAGACCCCACCTCCACAAGGACATAGACAGGATGGAGGCAGTCCAGAGGAGGGCAACTAAAATGGTGCAGGGTCTGCAAGAGAAGCCATATGAGGAGAGACTAAAGGAGATTAATATGTATACCCTTCAGGAAAGGAGGGAGAGGGGGGACATGATTTAAACTTTTAAGTACCTCAGTGGACTCAACAAAGTCCAAAAGGGTAGCATTTTTCAGAAAAAGAGATGTGCAAGAACAAGGGGACACAATTTAAAGATAGAGGATGGATGGCTCAGGGCCAATGTGAGGAAGTATTTTTTCACAGAAAGGGTGGTGGATGCATGGAACTGCCTTCCTGAGGAGGTTGTAGGGTCTAAAATTGTGGGAAAATTCAAGAATGCATGGGACACACATAAGGCAATTCTTGTGGGGGGGTTAGGAAGAAATAGGCTGTTAGTAAACTAGGATCTGCAGCTTATCCAGTAGGTAGGGAAATGGGCATACTAGGTGGACCAAGCAGTCCTTATCTGCCATCAAAGTCTATGTTTCTATGAGACAGGAACCTGAAGTACTTCCTGTGGGGTGGACAAATCTTATATTCAGGTAGGCATCCTACATGTCCAGGGAGTATATCCAGCCCGCTGTTTGCAGGAGGGGCAGCAGGCCTTGCAGAGTGACCATCTTGCACTTCTTGTACTGAATATAGAAGTTCAGATTCCTGAGGTCCAGAATGAGCCTCAAGTCCCCTGTGGATTTGGGGATTAGAAAGAAAGGAGAATAGAATTCTCTGTTACTTTATTCCCAGGGAACTGATTCTATGGCCCACTTCTTCAGCAGTATACGTACTTCCTCTAGTAGCACTGGTATGTGGTCTGGAAGATAAGTTGAGGGAATTGGTGGAAGGTCTGGAGGCAACTCCATAAATTCAAGAGTGTGGCCCTGTTCTACTAATGGCAGAACCCAAGCATCTGTTGTAACTTTCCTCCACTGTTCCAGTTGGAGTGAAAGGTGACCCCCTATCACATCCTCCAGATTTGGAACTGGAGGGTGGGGGTCTAAGAAGGAGTCATGCTCAAGCAGATTTGGTGGCCGCAGCCACACCTCCCCCTCAAGGGGCTTTGAAGTGGGCACCTGTGGAAGAGGTTGGGGCTAGCAAAGCTGACCCTGCTTTGCTTTTGCTCTGTTGTCTGACCCCTGACCTAGGTCTGTTGATAGCCCTGCAAGGGGTACCCTCTGCCTATGTCTTGGTTGTGTCTGGTAGAGGGAATGGGCTGACCTTAGAGTCCTTCATGAGGCTCACAAGTTGGAGAGGATATCCTGCAGATCTGCCCCAAAGAACTTGTATCCCCTGAAAGGGACATTCATGATTGGTTGCTGGCATCACTAGCAAATCCTACCACCCTCAATGAAAAATAGCTTCTTAAGCAGTTGGCAGCCAAAGCTGCTCTGGATGAGGCATCAGAAATGTTGTGGGTAGGGCTTAACGTGTGTTTACCCACATCAGCCACAGGCTGAATGGCCTTGAGCATCTCCTGCTTATTGGTACCCTCAAGGAGGGACTGAGCTGTTGCTGCAATCTTTTTCCAGAGTGTATTCTGGTATTGGATCATATGGGCCTGCTAATTTGCTATCCTGAGGCTCAGTGTGGCAGAGGCAAAGGTTTTCATTCACAGAAGGTCCAGCTTTCTTGATTCCTTTTCTGGTGGGGGCAGAACTAAGATGCTCAGGCATCCGAAACCTATTATAAGCTACATTTATCAGAACTGAATCAGCCCTAGGTTGGCTTGTGAAAAAGGGCTTTCCTGAGGGGCTTGGTGCAGCTTGTCCACCTTTCTGGGCATGGCAGGGATCATGTTTGGTCTATGTCAGGTGGCCAGGGTGGCATCCTCTAGTGTAGCCAACAGTGGAGGAATGATAAAGAGTAGAGAACCTGGCTACTCTAGAAACTCCACCAAATTCCCTTTAGTGATGTCTTGCTCTTCAGCATCAAATCCCATTGCAGCTTGGAGTTGCTGCATCATGGAGATGAAAGATTGGTATTCAGGAGGGGACCTCAGAGTATAAAAGGTAGAGTCCTCACTCCTGGAGGAAATAGTGGAGCTAGATCTTTCAGATAGGCTCCCCATATCTTCCTTCTCCTCTTCTTCCTCTTGTAAAAGGAGGTCAGAGTTGTATTCCTGATCCTCGATGACGAACCCTGAAGGCCATAAGAAAGGAATAGAGGACATCAATGCCCTGGAGTGTGTGGGGTGTGTAGACCTGGCAGGTGTCAGTGCTGGGGCTGGTCTGATGGGCCCCATTGTCGCCGTGCCTAGTGTAGGAGAAGGAGGAGGTATAAGGTGCTGTAGTATCTCTGCAAAGGAGGAAAACACTGTCTACATGTTGATGGTGGCCCATACTGCAGAGGTGCCTTGCAACATTGACGGGGGTCTCTGCAGCCCTTACATTGACTGGTCTTCACTGGCCAAAGTAGTCCTGGCAGAACTCATTGCTTGAGCTGACCTTGTAGTTTCTGAGGTCTGAGTGGCAGGAGGTGTCATCGCCAAAGCAGTTGACAGTGTGGCAGCGGTCAGTGCTAAGTGAAGCAGTGACCAGGAGTGCACCGGGGGGATTTGTCCTTACTCATCTTCCTCTCCCAGTGTCTGTTCTTTCCAAAGGACTTCTCTCGGGTCCTAGAGGACTGAGAGCCCAAGGAATGGGTCAGTGATGTGGTGGAGCTCTTCACCTGGAGCTCTCTCTCCATTCTGACTCCCTGCTGTTCCCGGAGGAAAGTATGCAGGGCTTGTTGATGGCATTGCTGGGTAGCTGTATTAAACTTCAAGCGGATCGTACAGGCCTTAATGTCTTGGGCTTCTCCGAGACAGCACATGCAGATGTCGTGATGGTTGCCTGAATAAATCTTTCCACCACACTCACAATAATGAATGAGTTTAGTGGGGTCTTTAGATGACATACATGATGGCGGCAGTCACTTTTTAAAAAAAGTGATAAGTACTATCGTGAGAAAATAAAAAAGATAAAGCAGTCGACTGTAGTGGTAGCATCTTTGTGGAGTCTGGTGAGTATGGTCGATGGTGGGGAAAAAACTGAGGAAGGAGAGGGGCCATCCACTTTTATATACAGAGGCTGTCAATGTAAAACATCATTGTGGTTTACCCCTAGTGCATTGCTTGCAAAACGTTTCCATGTGGTTCTAGTGCCTGGTGGCTATAGTTCCATAGGTGTGGCTTGATGAAAGAGATATCCTTAAAGAAGATATCCATGATACTGAAATCAAAATGCTGCTTCTGTGTACAAAAGCACAGTCCCCTGCAGCCACAGATATAAATGTATGATACCCAAATTATAAGAGTCATTTGTCTGCAGAAGCACAGGCCACTATGGGGCTAGCACTTCCATAGCCTCAGATACACATGCATAATGTAAGACATGCCCACACTTCACAGGCCTGCGCTTCTGTAGCCACAAGTGGAAGACATACACACTGACATCTGGCTGCAGGAACACAGGTGCCACAAAATCTATGATACCAAATTTGCAGCAGTGCTTCTTTCTGCAGAATCACAGGCCACTGAGGGGCCTGTGCCTCTTCAATGATAGGTTTAAGACATACAAACTGACATTTGATTCCAGTAGGGCAGGCCATGCAAGGGTCTGCCATTTTTCAGATGGAAGTACTGTTGCAATACTAATGGTTTCAGCAGCAGATATAAAAATTATTCAAAGGGGTAGCAATTTTTCAGTTATGTAGCACATGTAGAAAACCATGCACTAGATGATCATGCTATCTAGTGAGGTATCTTGTATGGCATGCATGACTGCCTCTGTCTGCAGAGGTGCAGGCCCCATGGGGCCTTCTGTCTTCTGTCTGAAGAAGCACAGGCCCACTCTGCAAACACCCTGAACTCATGCACTCTGTATGACATACACACACAGGTTTGGCTGCATAGCTTATGCAGATGCAACTACTGTACAAATCCATGAAGGTAGCACATCAGTGCGACTGCATTTGTGTCATCTGGAATAGTTGTATGTTGTTTGTCTTACTTGGTGATGGCTGTCTGTGGTTGCTTGTGTGTGTGACGGGGAATCGCTGTCTGCCAGCTATGTGTATATAATTTTGATATAAATATATGTTTTTAAATTCTGCTTGTGAAACATGGCAATCAGCACAAGACATCATGGGACACTGGATTTTTAAAAAAAAAAAATGTTCTGACCTTGCTTGCTGTCATAGCTAGCTTGTAAAAGCTGACTTCCTGGGACTATAATAAAACCAAGGTCATAAACCAACCACTGCTTTTAACCCAGGCAGCTTGTCATAAAATATTGCCTTTTACAGCATATCAAGAGGGAAGCAGTTTCTGATAAATACCTGTGAAAATTCACCCAGCTGACCCCCGGAGTGGATTTGTGACATATCTGTTGTGCAGCGCTGGGATCTGAAGGATTAGTTTTCATACTGTGCAATTATTTGGTGACACGAGCATTAACAGTCCAGTGTGTCAGATTGATAAACTGTAACAGTTCATGCACAAACAAGGCAGAGATTTTAAAAGAAATATATAATTATGGTTACAGTCTAAGTTCCCTACCTGTTTTCATTTTTTTGCGGGTGCAAGCTAGAGTAGCCATAGATTAAGGAAGAAGTTGGGCTTCCACCTACAGCGAGTACACTGCAGAATACCTGAGGCAGTTGTGCCAGGAAAGAGGAGTCCGTTGTGAGGGGTGAACTAAACAGCTCCTTATGGAGGCTCTTGTGGCAGCCGATGCACAAGCGACTGCCCAAGGCCTCAAGTCACAGTCTGTGACTGAAAGGGACCAGACCTTGGGCATGGAGGGGCCCGGGTCCATTGCAGTGTCCAGTCCCAGGGAGGTGGACAGCAGAACCAGTGGGAACTGAGAGCCGCAGCAGCAAGAAAGGTCACCACAGCACTGGAGCTGGAAGGGGATCCAGCTACAGTTGGAGCTGAAGAAGCTGGAACTTGAACAGCGGAGGTTTGAATCCCAACAGTGGCTGGAATTTGAACAGAAATTCCAGATGGAGCTGGAGATGCAAGAAAAAGAAAACCAGCACCGGAGAGAGGCAGAGGAAAGAGAGCGACAGCTTCAGAGAGAGGCTGAGCGAGAGGAGAAAGAGCACCAGAGGAAATTTGAACTGGAAAAGCTACAGGTCCAATGACCAGTGCCAGAGCAGGTAAGTCCAGGACTGGGTTGCAAGTTAAATTCTAAATTGATAGCTGAATTTAAAGAGGGGGAGGATATGGATGCATTTTTAAATTCATTTGAAAAGGTATGCATTCAGGCAAAAATTCCCAGAGAGTCGTGGCGCTCCAGTTATCCCCGCTGCTTACCAGGAAAGCTTGTGATGCCTTGGGTCAAATGGACAAACAAGACAGTAATGTTTTTAATAAACTTAAAACTGTATTGCTTAAAAAGTATGAATTGACACCTGAAGCATATAGAGTTAAGTTCCATAAGTTCAGTAGATTTCCTGACATGAGCTATGAGGAACTAGCCAGAAAGCAATGTTAGTTTCTGAAACATTCATGGGAGGGGGTTAAAGCAGACTGTAGAGAAAATTAAGGATGTGGTACTTTTGGAGCAATTCTTATGGGCTTGCCCAGCAGAGCTGAAAACGTGACTAGAGTACAGAGATCCAAAAACAGTGCAGGAAGCTGCTGAGCTCTCAGACTGCTATGCCAGAAGCAGGCCTGCTCTGAAAGGGAGTGGGGCAGGTGTGGCAATGCAGAAAGGGAAAAGCGTGCCTTAAGGGCAGCTAAAACCCTCACTGTCTCCCCAGAAAGTTGGCAGCCCTGGGTTACAAAGAAAGGATTTGCCTGATAAAAGAAATGATGAATGTTGATTTTGCAAGCAACCAGGGCATCTTGCAAGACAGTGTCCTAAAAAGGTACAGAGTGCACAAAGTGGTGCTTGAACAGAGGTGGGTGCATTGTGTATCCCTGAAAGCATGCCTATAAACATGAGGGGGACCATACACCCAGTTACTGTAAATGGGGTGCAAACCCATGGGTTGAGGGGCACGGGGGCATCCCTTACTTTGGTAAAAGAGGATTTGGTTGAGCCTGAACAGCTTATACCTAATCAGCTCATTACAGTACAGGGATTCACTGGGGAGGAGAAAACTCTGTCACTTGCTAGTGTTCTCCTGGATTGGGGTGAGACAGGAGAGACTGTGCAAAAAGTTGCAATGGCAGAAAATCTTGCCCTGGATGGGATTATAGGGAACAAACTCCAAAAGGGGATGGTGTGTGTGTGGTTACCCACAGTCAGATGGCAAAGGCCAATTGTGGTTCCCTGGACCCCATAGACGCCCCTGTGGAAAACACTGGTAGGCTATTTCCCCTGCCTGTATCTCCTGACAAGGAGAGTAATGAAAGGGAGGTAGAAATTCCCCAGGGAGCAGTTAACAAAACAGCTACAGAAGGTTATTCTGAGGAGGGAGGGGTATCCAGTGGTCAGAGGGCTAAGGATGACAGTGGTCCTGAATGCTCTGACGCTAGAGCTTATGGACCCCAGTTTAGAGACTGAAGGGGACATGTCCCATGCCTTGGGAAAATGTGCAGATTTTGCAGCTGCTCAGAAAAATGACCCTAGTTTAGACAGACTTGGGGCTTGTGAAGAATCTGATGGGACACAGGGAGGTGACAGAAGACATAGAGTGTATTGGGATAATGGACTCCTGTATGCACAGGACATAAAGACACAGGAAGGGGTGATGGGCAGGCAGCTTGTCATTCTCCAGGGGTACCATGAGCTGTTGCTCAGGATTGCTCATGATATCCCCATGTCTGGACATCTGGGAAGCATGTGCACTATGCAGCGATTGGCCCAGAATTTCTATTTGCCCAACTTCACCCAGCAGGTGAAGGAATATTGCAGGTCTTGTCACCCGTGCCAAGAAATAGGGAAGGTGGGTAGTAAAACCCACGCCACTCTAATTCCCTTGCCCATAGTGGAGGAGCCATTCCAGAGGGTAGGAATGGATATTGTGGAGCTTTTGAATACCCCCAACTCCTCCAGGAAGAGGTTTATCCTAACAGTGGTGGATTATGCCACCCAGTACCCAGAGGCAGTCACCCTATCCTCATTGAGAACAGGCAAAGTGGCAGATGCCTTGCTAGGGATTTTCTCCCATGTTGGGTTCCCGCAGGAGGTTATCACTGATTGAAGGGGTTCCTTCATGTCAGACCTGATGAAGTGTTTGTGGGAGAAGTGTGGGGTGGTGCAGAGATGCACAACAACTTATCACCTGCAAGCCAATGGGCTTGTTGAAAGGTTTAATGGTACCCTAAAATCAATGCTCCAAGTGTTTGCTGAACAGCATGGGAGGGACTGGGAGAAATACCTTCCCCACCTGTTGTTTTCATACAGGGAGGTGCCCCAAGAGTTGACAGGATTTCTCCCTTCAAACTCTTACATGGACTGGGAAGCAAGCACACCACCCAGGGAACTCCCATAGTGGATTATGTCCTTAAGTTTAGGGAAAAGCTGAAGGAGCTTATGGGAACAGCCCAGAGCAACCTGGCAGCTGCCCAGCAGAATCAAGAGGTCTGGTACAACTGCAGAGCCAGAGCTCGCTCATACACTGAGGGTCAGGAAGTTATGGTCCTAATCTCGGTCCAGGGGGATAAGCTGCAGGCCAAGTGGGCAGGACCGTACAAGGTACTCAAACAGGTGAATGATGTAAATTACATTGTGGAACTGCCTGACAGGAGACATACTCAAAGGATGTACCATGTCAGCATGATGAAGCCATATGAAAATAGGGCTGACATGGTATTTACAGTGTGTAGTCCTGGGGAGGGGATGGACGAGGAAGACCCCCTTCTGGATTTGCTGGAAAAAGCAAGTGGGAGTTCTCTGTGGAGGCAACTGTCACCCCAGTTGACCCTGGAACAGATCCAGGAAGTAAGAGAGGTTTTAGCAGACTTTGCCCCATTGTTTAATGCCAAGCCTGGACTAACCCCATTAGCAATGCATGATGTAGACATGGGGACACAAGCGCCCATACGGCAGACAGCATATCGGGTGTTGGAGGCTGCCCTAAAGGATGTTAGGAGGGAGGAGGAAGAAATGCTGGATTTAGGGGTAATCCAGAAATCTCACATCCCCTGGGCCTCACCCCAGTACTCCTCATTCCCAAGCCAGATGGCTCTGCTCATTTTTGTGTGGACTATCATAGACTCAATGCAGTCACAAAGTCAGACACCCACCCAATGCCGAAGATGGATGAACCACTGGACAAGCTGGAAGGGGTGAAATACCTTACCACTATTGATCTAATGAAAGGGTATTGGCAGGTGGAGTTAACTGCCAGAGCTAGGGAGAGGTTGGCCTTCATCACTCTGATAGGGTTTTTTGAGTTAAAAGTAATGCCTTTTGGAATGAAGAACACCCTTGCCACCTTCCAAAGGTTGTGAACCATGTGTTATATGGTACTGAAGAGTACGCCATAGCATACCTGGATCATATTGCCATCTTCAGTGCCAGATGGAAGGAACACCTGTCCCACATTAAGGAAGTGTTGGGCAGGATACAGAAGGCCGTGCTCACGGTGAAAGCTGAAAAGTGCTAGGTGGCCATGGCAGAGGTGACATACGTAGGGCATGTAGTAGGCCGGGGACAGCTCCATCCTAATCAAGCTAGGATTGAGGAAATAGAGGCATGGCCCAGACCTGAAACACAGAAGCAGGTCCAGAGTTTTCTAAGGACTGCAGGGTACTAGCGAAGATTTGTATCAAACTACAGTGCCCTGGCAGCTTTCCTATCAGGCCTGCTAAAGAAAAGAATGCCTAAAAGGGTAAACTGGGAACCAGCCTGTGAATGAGCCTTTGCACAGCTAAAGTAGGCACTGTACGGTGCTCCTGTTTTAGCCAGTCTAGATTACAGCAAACCATTTGTAGTCCAGACAGATGCCTCAGATGTGGGTATTGGGACAGTACTTAGTCAGACTTCTAACCAAGGGAAAGATCACCCAATAGTGTAACTTAGTAAGAAATTACTTCCCAGGGAGCAGGCTTATTCTATAGCAGAGAAGAAGTGCCTGGCACTAGTGTGGGCACTGAAGAAATTGGAGCCATATCTGTAAAGGACCACTTTGAGTTACAGATAGATCATAACTCCCTGGTTTGGCTATCCCAAATGGGTAAGACAAATTGCAGGCTTCTGAGATGGAGTCTTGCCTTACAGGTAGTGGTGGGTAAAGTGAGCGAAATTTGCTTTGTGGAGTAATCTGCGAAATTCCACCCATTTCGCAGAGCAAAATATGAAATTTCGCTTTGCAGAGTGGTGAAATTCTGCCTTTCGTGGCAAAATTTCACTCATAGAAGGTGAAATTTCACCCGCGGAAGGTAGAATTTCACCCACGGAAGGTAAAATTTTGCTGTGGAAGGAGAAATTCCACCTTATGTGGAAAAATGTCATGAATTGCACCACCAGGTGAATTTGGCCACTTCACCGGCGGATTTAAATTTGTTGCATCCCTACTTACAGGGCTACAATATGACTATCACCCACAGAGAAGGGTCAGCAAATGTGAATGCAGATGGATTATCCCGACAATTAGAACAGTGAACTGAATCTAGGGATCTCATCCCATGCCTAGGAATAGATGCCCCCAAATTCAGTCTAAGAGGGAGGGGTGAGACTGGACGTGCCATCTGCCAGCTAAGTGTATATCATTTTGATATAAATATATGTTTTTAAATTCTGCTTGTGAAACGTGGCAGTCAGCACAAGGCATCATGGGACACTGTAATTTTAAAATTAAAAAAATGTTCTGGCCTTGCTTGCTGTCACGGCTAGCTTGTAAAAGCTGACTTCCTGGGACTGTAATAAAACCAAGGTCATAAACCAACCACTGCTTTGAACCCAGGCAGCTTGTCATAAAATATTGACTTTTATGGTGTATCAAGAGGGAAGCAGTTTCTGATAGATACCTGTGAAAATTCACCCAGCTGTGAGAAGTGTTTCCAGAATGTTTCTCTGAAAGATCAAAGGGGTATTGTAACCTGCCATAAACCCTACTCTGATGAAGACAGTCTGTCTTGTTATAATTAAAATATTGCTGTCTTTGCAGATTTCAAACAGGCAGTAAGTTGAAACATTTGGTTATACACTGGTCATGTTACAAACTAATTACAGGACTATGAGTGACCTCATGTGCTGTGACATCACAAGGAGGGTGGGACTTTATCTCTGATATTGGTGAAGCCTAGTGGAGAGAAAAGACACTTTTTGTTCTGGACTTCTAAGGTGCACTCTGTTCCTGGACTCAAGAGAGACCACTTCTGCCAAGACTAGTAATTCAAGTGTGAACCTTTGCCAACTGAAATTGAGTTAGAACTAGTTACTTCAGCTACAAGGCATTTTGTTTTGTAATTGTCCATTTCTTTCTGACTGTAATCATTATGTATATACTGTATGTTCTGTTTTATGTACTGTATTTATTTACTATTTTTAGTTTTAGTAAATGTGGTTTTCCTTAAACCTTCCTGAGACTTATTCTCATTTTGAGTGTGAATGGTGGAACACTATTGGTAATTCTGACATAACTCTTAAATTGTTTAATGTGTCACCATATGCAGCCATGCTAACAAGGATCTGTGTAAAGATCCAGCAAGGTAAGAAATACCAGCATCTCAGCTGAGTTGGCAGAGGGTTGTGAACCAGGCTGGTTGTATGCCACCTGGGTCAAGTATTGCGCTGCTTTCCCCGAAAAGAGTCTGATATTTGCACCTGTTACCTGGGTGTGCTAGCTAAAAAGGGTTCATAATTGACCCCAGGACTCGAGACTGGTAGTTTGCTCAGACCCAAAACAAACAGGAGGGTGTCCCTGTTTGTCCTCTGTTCATGAATCGCACTTCAAGGTTGGACACTGTGGGAGCAGAGGGCCTGACCCCAGGAGTGGATCTGTGACAGTGTGGTCTTGTCGTTTTGTTGCTTGGGGAGGGGTTAGGGTTGGAAACCGTAAAGCCACATTTCTCTACTTTTGTGGGGTTAAGTTGATCCCTAACTGATGCATTAACAATGTTTTTTTTTTTAAAAAGAATTTTCTTTCCTTTTGAAATAGTGTCATCCTAGCCTCATTCACGCAAGTCCCTTCAGGACCTGGTGAACAAATAAAGACATACAGGGCCCTCTGGGCCCTGTGCTAAGTGAAGACTCTGTCTGCATATGGAAGTGCAGCAACGGATGTCAGGAATTCATGGGGCTGTCTGGTGGGCCTTGCAGTTCCATGTGGCTGCAGATACAGATGCATAGGGCAAAGCATCTATCTCTCAGTCAAAGCACAAGGCTCCTCTGGCACCCATGGTGGCAGAGGTACAGACCCTATGCCAAGTGAAAATTTCTCTTCACTATATTGTATTTGGGCCTGTGCAGGCAATCCTGCACCTTCCCTTCTCAAGCTGAGGGGTGGTGTTGCATGACAGTGCCTCACCCCCCCCCAGCCTCAGCCCATCCTGCTGTCTCAATGAGCTTGCCTTCAAACTCAGCTCACTGGCATGGGATCACAAAGAGCTACCTGCTAGGTTAAAGCCTGGCACTACACATATTGTTTCTTAATAACAATTATATTTTTTTAAGTTTTGACCACAAATTTTCAAGATAGTCATTTTATGACTCCTCCATGTAAACTTGACATGTGGTATTTAGAGAATATTGGTTGAAAGGTCATTTTGCACCAGAAGTGCGAAAACACGTCTCATCCAGAATTTGAAAATTGACACCTGTTAAGTTTGTGGGGTGATGTGAAAAAAGTCTATGTTGAAAGTTTGTAGTCAAAATTTTGAAAATTGGTGAAGTTATAAGAAAATGTTGAACTATTTCAATGTGCTTTCATAATTTGGTAATTTTACCACATTTTGATGCCAAATTTTCAACATAGTTTTCTTATGACCACACCTCATGGACCTGGTAGTTGAAAATTTCCAAAGCCTGTCTGAAATGTGATTTTGTGCAGTGACTGTGAAATTACATTTCAGCATGTATTTGAAAAAAATTCTACTGCCTTATTCATGAGGCGGAGTCCCAAAGAGGCCATTTTGAAAGTGTTGTAGACAAAAATTGAAAATTAGCATTGTTATGAATAAACGCTGGAATATTTCAATGTTCATTCATAACTTGGTCATTTTACCATATTTTTCCACCAAATTTTCAGGATAGTCTTCTTATGACCCTACCACATGAATCTGGTAGGTGATGGTTTTCAAATTGCACCTGAAAGGTGATTTCGTGAAGTGACTGGGATTGGACTTATTTGAAAAATTTCACTTACCTTGTTCATGAGGAAGGGTCCCAAAAAGGCCATGCTGAAAACGTTGTATAAAAATATTGAAAAATGACAAAGTTAGGAGTAAAAGTTCTAAACCCATTGAAATACATTAAACTGGAGTTACCTCTTTTTCTCATATCACAGTCGCTGGTTTCAGCAACAGGATGTGTTTTCCCTCGGAGAGTGAATCTACATTGTGAGGCATGTTCAGCTGAGTGACAGTATGTGTGGGGTGGTGGGTGCTGAGTGGGGGCTCAGGTTGGATTGGGGGTTCTGGGGAGCAACATTGCAGTGGACTATTTTCTTTTTTACAGGTTTCAGTAAAACAAAATAAAATAAAAAAACAATACATCAATGAGGGAAGGCTTTCTTTTTTTGACAGTGGGACCTAGCTGACTCTGGTGATGGGGCACCCAGTGTCAGGATACTGTTCTGCTGCACTGGGGTGGGCACCCCAGTGCAATCATCAATATATTGGGGAGGGGGTGGGTGACCAGGAGGGTAAGTGGCTCAAAAGAAGTGGTACCAGGGGTGGGTGGGTACTCTGGTCCTCTCATACTATATATGAATATCACTAGACAATAAACACGGGGAAGGTGGAGGCAGGTGACCTGGAGGGGAGGAGGGAGAAAGAAACAGTACTGGGGATGGGCATCTTGGTCTGCTTACGATGTTTTAGATAGATAGAAACAAAGACAATGACTTGCAGAAAAAGACCAATGGATCCATCTGCCTGTGTTCCCTATTTAACCCTGGGATCTACTGTCCTCCAAAGTTCTATTCCTTCCCATTCTCCCTCCTATATTCCACCTTGATTCTGCCACCCTGAGCAACCACTATACCCTCCCTTCTGTCCCAGTGCATGCTTGAAACCACTGACAATTTTCACACTCACCACCTCAGCTGGTGGGCTGTTCCAAGGCTCCACAACCCTCTCTGTTAAACTGTACTTCCTCACGTCCCTCCTAACTCTCCCCCCTGTTAGTTTCCCTCATGTCCATGTGACCGTGAGCTAGTGTTCAAGCTAAATAGTTTCCCACCATTCACCTTGTTAATTGCTTTTAGGAACTTAAAGGTCTCTATTATATCTCCTCTATTCCTTCTGGTCTCCAGTGAGTACACATTCATAGCCTTGAGATGCTCTTCATAAGACCTGTCCTGTTGACCCTGAATCATTTTTTCGCCCTGCGCTGCACCATCTCCAGCCTGTTCCCATCCTTTCTGAAGTGAGGGCTCTAGAACTGGGTGCAGTACTCTAGGTGTGGCCTCACCAAGGATCTATATAAGGAAAGTATTAACTCTCCTTTCCTGCTATCAATACCCCTACTGATACATCCTAGGATCCTACTTGCCTTCCTACATGCCTTGTTTCACTGACTTGATTGCTTTAGGGTGTCACTGATGATAACTCCAAGGCCTTGTTCTTCAGCTGTAGTACTAAGTCTCACCCCTCCCATGCAGTACCTTGCCTTGGAGTTATTTTTCCTTAGGTGCATTACCTTGCACTTTTTGGCATTGAATTTCAACTGCCAAACTCTAGGCAAATCTCTCTGCATTTCCTTTATTCCATCATCAGTTTTCACCCTCCCACAGAGTTTAGTGTCATCCGTGAATACGCACAATCTGCCCCTTGATTCCCTTTCCAGTGTCGCTGATGAACACATTGAAGAGGACCGGACCCAGGACAGATCCCTCTGGTACCACACTCACTACCTCTCTCTCTCTCTCTCTTCTGAATTAACCTTGTTGACCACTACTCTGTGCTGCCTCCCCTTCAGCCAATTATCTGGTACCACACTCACTACCTCTCTCTCTCTCTCTTCCAAATTAACCCTGTTGACTACTGCTCTCTGCTGCCTCCCCTTCAGCCAATTATCTACCCAGTGGAAGCACCAAGTTTGGTTGACAGTGAATCTGACCACCCACACAGCAATGGCACATGCGATGATGCATGACAGCCTTTACCTCAGTGTTTGGTGGGGGCTGTGCCCCCAATAAACTCCCCATGCAGGTGGCTCTGCCCCGCACACCCCCTGGACTTTAGGATTCTCAACTCCAGGTTAGAGTTGGCAGGACACTGGGGGAAAGTGAAACATGGAAATGGACCATTACAGTGACTGTCACTGTAGTGGTCATTTTCTGTGTTTTGCCATCAGGGTGTTGGGCAAAAAGGGGCCACCCTACCCAGTTTACTATGGCCTTAGCTGATCCCAGATTCTCCATCTTCTTCAGCAAGTGTCCGTGAGGTAACAAGTTGAAAGCCTTGCTGAAGTCAAAGCAGAGCAAATTCACAGCATAGTCCCTATCTAGTTCCCTTGCCACCCAAAGAAAACTAACAGGTTAGTCTGACAAGACCTCTGTGCCATAAATTTATTATGTTTACTACCCTGGATACCGTTGCTCTCCAAGTAGTCCTTGAGGTCCTCCTTGACCAGTGAATCCGTTAGCTTCCCTAATATAGAGGTAAGACTGACAGGTCTATAATTCCCTGTTTGTTCCCTGTCCCCCACTTATGGAGCAGAACCATGTCCACCACCCTCCAATCCTTTGGAACTACCCTGTCCTTAGTGAGCTGCTGAATAGACCTGTCAGTGGTTCAGCCAGTTCTGCTGACAATTCCAAGTATCCTTGGATGCAGCCCATCTGTTCCTGGGGCCTTATCTATCTTTAGGGCTCTCAGCCCTTTCAGGACCCTTTTGCTAGTAAATGTTGGCTGCCTCATCTCTGGGATCCCCTTAGTGGCCGCTTTGATGCCACTCTCTGACATGGGCCCACTGTCCTCCCTAGTGAAAACTGAGAAAAAATACTCATTGAGAAGGATGGCCTTTTGCCCATCCTCTTCTATCACTCAACCCCCCCAGCTAGCCTTGCAATTCCCCCTCCTGTTTTCCTTTTCCCTAATATATTTGAATTACAGTTTTTCACTGCTCTTGACCATCTCTGCAATACGCAGCTCTATGTTTGCTTTTGTCTCTATAACCACCCTCTTTGCCTCACTATTTTACATTCTCCCCATTCTTCCTCCTCTGCTTGTCTTCATACGTGTAGAAGGCCTTTTTCATGGCCCTCACCACCTCCCTGATGCTTGTCGACAACTATACTGGTATTTTTTTTTTTTGCTGTGATTTTCTCTCCTTCTGCTGGTTTACCTCAGGAGGGCATCCCCAGCCCCATCCCCTGGTGTCCACCAGCTGACACTGACACAAATTCCCAGGGCTTCCCCCCCAGAGGGCTCCACCACTGAGGTCCGGATCCAGTAGGCCAGTGCCATGGCTAGCTGGGAGTGGAGCCTGTGAGGCGCCCTCTGCCATTGTGCTGCAGCAGATATTTTTCTAGTGTTCTACCCAGGAGCCGGGGCCGTGTAATGATGGTAGTGGAGGGGTGTGCACACATGTCCGCACGCACTCCCTCCAGGCATCTGCCCCAACTCCTCCCCAAGCTGTAGTGTGGTGCTCTGTTCTCCAGCCTTCATTGGGGGCAAATGAGTGCCGACCACTAAGGACCCCCCTCTCCAGAGAAGAAGAGCAGTCCAACAGATGCTCGATCTTTCTCTTACCCTACCAACCCATGGTGGCCCATGGTCGTTCCCGAACATAGGTCACCAGTGCAGCACGAGGTAAGGCGACCAGCACCTCAGCCCTCAGTGCCACTGGGCTGGCACCATACTGGTCACTTGAACTTTTTCCTTTTGGTTACCATTCTCATACATACCTTAGATGCTTCAAAATGACCCCCTTAATTGCCCCATCTCTCTTCCAGCTCCTCACCTATGTTGTCCACCCATGCTAACTTATCCCTGACAAGCTCCCTCCACCTATTGAAGCCCATACTTTTAAAATCGAGGTATTCAGCTTTTGATTGCTGTTTACCTGACCCGAGGACCAGTTCAAACCAAATGGAGTTATGGCCACTGTTCCCCTGTGGCTCTCCTACTTCCACAGCTCCTACCACTTATGAGTTGGTGAGTACCACATTAAGAATTCTTTTCTGCCTCATGGGTTTCTTAACTAGCTGCGCCAGATAGATAAACTAGAGAGATACAATAGATTTGATATGATTGACAATCCATAGCACTGAAGTGGAACAGACCACCTGCTCAGCAGACTGCCAGCTCACTGTTTCTGCTGAAGCTGGTAGCACGATTCCAGTTGTGGCTGAATAATTCAAGAAAGTCCTGCTGTTCTCTTACAGAGAATGTGGCTGAATGGCTCCTCTTGCTAAGCTGAGCACCCAGGATTTTAGGGCGCCCATAAGCCTTACTTCTGGGCATATTTTCAAAAAACTAACAGAATCTAGCTAAACAGGTCCTATTTACCTATAATCTGGTGTGTTTTTTTTGTTGAAAATACATTTTTTTAAGTGTACAACCAAATAATTCACTACACAGAGCAACACAAGTTGTTAACTGATCAACAGCATGGCTTTAGGAAAAAACATGGATTCTATACTGCTCTTGTCAACCTCACCACAGACATCTACTCTGCTTCAGATTATGGGCTCAAAACAGGTATGGCCTTCAGTTTGGTGGGCCATAAACTGCTTCTTAAGAAATTGAATTATCTAGGCCTTGATAGTCTAACAGTGCATTGGTTTTGAACTACCTCCAGGGAAGGTCACAGCTAGTTAGATGGAAAGGCTCCCTCTCTGAGAAAAGTCTGATACTGGATAGAGTACCCCAAGGATCTATTCTGGGGCCTCTGTTATTCTCCCTATTTATAAATGACATACCTATACACTGTGGTGATGCAAATCTGACCTTGTATGCAGATGATGCAGTATAATATAGGGCTTCTCATGACACAGCCCAATTGAATCACTCTTTGTGGAATGACCTATTACTTCTTGAGAATTGGCTAGTGAGCAACAAACTTGTTTTGAATGGAAAAAAGACAAAGGCCACACTATCTGGCCCCAAAAGCCTGGGTTCTGACAGGTCACAACTAACTCCCATTCTCACAGATGGCTCAAAAGTTGAAGTAGTTGATCGTGTACCATTAAGTACTTAGGAGTCATTCTAGATCAAGATTGCACGTTTAAGGTACTTATTGACCAGTTGAACAAAATCTTGAATCAGAAACTTGGTCTACTGTATCGCCTCAGTCCTTTTCTAACAAAGGAGTCATGTTTAAAGGTTACAGCTGGCACCCTATTACCCCCGTTATATGGAACTCTGGTTCTATATTCAGTTAAAGGCACAGAGATTCAGAAACTTAGAACCTTATACCATAGGATAAGCTGGTTCACCACCGGGGCCCCACCCCTGGAACATCACTGTCAAGTGCTCCAAACCTTAAACTGGCTCTTATTAGAAGGCAGGCTAAAATATCCGACTCTGTGCCTGGCCTACAAACTCAGACTTGATAATGCCCCTCCTAGCCTGGCTGGTACAGTAATAGCCATAGACATTGACAGCTATTTCCAGATATTTTGCGAAATTTCTACAGAGTTTCTCTCTGCTTCCCCTACCGTGGAAATGCAGAAAGCAGGAGATTTCTCTAGAAATATCATAGAAATTTAGAGAAATAGATGGCAATGTCTGTGGATATTACTGCACATTAGTTGCCAAACAAAGCAGCAGGAGTCTCAGATCCTCCAGTCGTCAGCTCCTCCAAGTTCCAAAAGTTAGGTCCTCTCAAGGACAATGGTCCTTTTCTGCCTCCATTCCACATATTTGGAATGCATTGCCAGAAAAGCTCCAGGAATGCAACTTTCTAGGGGGATTTAAGAGAAGACTCAAGGCTCACCTAATGGAGCTGAGTATCTGCTCTTGCTGCCATTAATTTTCCATAAAAGCCCTCTTAGTCTCAGGGCGGTGGGTGTATGCATGCATAATCTGGTGTGACTGCCCTGTTAGACCAGAACTACACAGTGAAACAATCCCTAATGAATTATTGTCTTGAAATAGTTGGGATTGCAAGTTAGGGACCTGGTCTATGTATTAATGTAGAAGTTATTGAAATGTGATGTGTGACTCCTACCACCTCCTTCTGTTATTATGGTGGTCGTTAGTGATTGTCTGTCTAGATTGTGCACCCTATTGTAAAAACTATGTACTTTGTTCTGATTGTATTAACCTAAGTCCTCATCACTTTGTGTGTTGCAATGTGATCAGTTTTCTTTTTTTTTGTGCTCTGTATATTGTCTATGTACCACTACTTCCAATTAATTCTGGGTCACCTCTGAAAAAAGGGACTGCAATGGTTCCAATGGACTCACCTGGTTACCAAAATTAAATACATAAATAAATAAATAAATTTCAGTGTTGTTTTTAGTTTAGGGGGGAAAAAAAAGCAAGATGGTGGCCATCATGAACCCCCTCACCCCAAAAAAAGAATTTGGGTTAAGGAGAACTGTTTTCAGTTTGTGACATCTAAGTGAAGTTCACGTTCAAATTTATTATTGTTCAATAAAAAGATCATTACAATGAAAGTATCGTATGTAACAAAAATATTAAAAAATCATAGTGTAGAAACAATACATTCACAAATCCACACTGTGGCAATAATGATACAATAATCATAGTAGACACATACATAGTAGTAAAAATATAGCATCTAAGGGATGCAAACCAAAAATGCTTCATATCAGAGGATTAACTCAAATCCCTACTGGGTGGTGTGTGTGTGTGTGTGTGCTGCTGAGCAGCTTCTAGAAAGCATCAACTTCATTGAGCTCCCAGAGAATTTTATTTAAGATTGCTTTAAAACTGGAGTTCCTGCTTTTTATAGTATCCAGGAGGTGTGTGAAGGGACGTGGTATCACAATATGGGCAAAAAAACCAGGGAAACACATAATCTTTTTCCAATTTCTTTGCCCTGAAGACAGCGCAACAACAATGGGAGAAGAGGTTTTCATTGGCCAGTGAGGCCATGGTTTCAACTGCTGTGCCTCAAGGGGAAGTGTCCTTGAGTACCATTCAGACCACACTCACCCAATTTGTTAGAACGGTACAGGACATGGATAAAAAAACTTGATTTGCTGACACCTAGGGTCTCAGCATTAGAGACCAGGATGGAACACCGTGAGAACATAGAAACATAGAAACATAGAATTTGACAGCAGATAAGGACCGCTTGGCCCACCCAGTCTGCCCATTTCCCTGCCTACTGGATAAGCTGCAGATCCTAGTTAACCAGCAGCCTACTTCTTCCTACCCCAACCCCCTAGAATTGCCTTATGACTGTACCATGCATGCTTGAATTCTACCACTGTTTTTGACTCCACAACTTCCTCCAGAAGGCCGTTCCATGCATCCACAACCCTCTCTGTGAAAAAATACTTCCTTAAATTACCTCTGAGCCACCCCCATCTTCAAATTGTGCCCCCTTGTTCTTGCACACCTCTTTTTTGAAAGATGCTACCCTCTTGGACTGTGTTGATTCCCTTGAGGTACTTGAAAGTTTCTATCATGTCCCCCTCTCCCTCCTTTCCTCGAGGCTATACATATTGAGCTCCTTAAGTCTCTCTTCATATGTCTTCCAGTGCAGACCCTGCACCATTTTGGTGCCCTCCTCTGGACAGCCTCCATCCTGTCTATGTCTTTGTGAAGACTGGGTCTCAGAACTGCATGCAGTACTCAGATGGGGTCTGACCAGCTGTCTGTACAGAGGGATAATAACTTCCTGTTTTCTACTGGTGATGCCTCTCCCTATGCATCCCAATATCCCCCAGCCCTCCTTGCTGCCCTCTCACATTGCTTGCCCACCTTTAGGTCATCTGATATGACTACCCCCAGGTCCCTTTCTATTTTGTTGTTGTTAGTATCTCACCCCATTGTGTACTCTTCCCTGGGTTTTGTTTCCCAGGTGCATTACCTTGCACTTCTTAGCATTGAATCTAAGCTGCCATACATTTGACCATTCCTCTAACCTTGCCAAGTCCCTTTTCTCCTTTCCACCCCACCTTGTGCATCAGCTCTGTTGCAGATCTTTGTGTCATCTGCAAAGAGACATACTTTTCCTTCCAGTACCTCTGCAATGTCGCTTATAAAGACATTATAAAGGACCGGTCCTAATACTGAACCCTGCGGTACCCCTCTAGTAACCTCCCTTTCTTCAGAGTGGACTCCATTTACTATTACTCTCTGTGTCCTATTCTCCAGCCAATTTTTTACCCAGGCTGTCATCTTGGGACCCACTCCCAGGCTAGCTAACTTGTATATTAATCTTTTGTGTGGGACTGTGTCAAATGCCTTGCTAACGTCTAGGTAGGCCATGTCCACAGCCCCTCCCTGATCTACTACTTTGGTCACCCAGTCAAAGAAATCTATCAGATTTGTCTGGCATGAGGACTTGTTCAGAGGACTGAGGGATCTGTCCTGAAGGCCAGTGATGTGACCACTAAATTACTTAGAGTAAATTCCTTGTTGTTCCAGCAGTTGGAGGGGGTCGAGAACCAGGCTTGGGAGAGAAATCTTAGGGTATTGGGCCTATCGGAGGCTGTTGAAGGAGAGGACTGCCTTTTATTTGCTCATACTTTTTTACCTTCCATGTTGGACCTTTCAAAGGAGGATCCCCCGATATATCTAATGAGAGGGCTTATCGCATTAACCCATAGAGGGCGTCTGGAGATGTGAAGATACTCATGACCTTACTAATTGTTTGCACAGGTGTCGGGAGAGCATGCCCAAGTGTTGGCACTGGCAGGACAGTGATGGGCATTGAAATATGGTGATGACAGCCTAAAAATCTTTCCAGATTTATCCTATTCTACATGACAGAGGTGCAAGGCATTTAATGAGGTCTGGGCCTGTCTTGAGCACCTGAATACTCAGCACCAGCTTCTCTTTCCTGCACATCTGTATTTGTCTTGGAAGGGCAAGGTTTATCAGTTTAATGAGCCCCATGATGTGGACAAAGTCCTTCACCTTGTCGAGCAGGATTCGGAGATAGCAGCAGAAGAGGATGCCCCCTTGGAGGATGATTAAGGCTTTATCCTGGACGTTTATGTACTGTGAGTTTTGAAGGGGTTGGGGGCTGGAGTAGGCAGGATTAATGCTGAGTTTTGGACTTTTCTGTTTTTAATGTTCTGATTTCTTTGCTCTGCCTTTACATGCCATCCCCTTTTATGGACTAATCTCTTGTGGAATTTATCTCATTTGAACTTATGCCCTTTCTTATGTTCCTATGTCATTTTCCTGGGGGCTAATTGTTCTATTTTGTGGGCTCTCCATTATGTCTATACTAACAGATGTATGGGCAGCTGAATTAACTATATTTGCACATGCTGTTCTTATTTACTAACAAGAGTATCAGCTCTAATAGTAAAAATTGGAGTGCGGGAGCACCTGTTTATGCTGTTTTATTTGCTCCGGGACCTTAAATGTTCATGTTTGTGCTCTTTTTAAGGGTACCATTGAATCCTATTAGTATCAGGTCTAACACATTATTGGTGTCCTCTGGTTCTTCCATAAGTTGCATGCAACTGGGGATACAGTTGGTATCTCATAGTGAGTCATTCCCCCTATGTGGTAACAGTTGGGGGGGTGTTTTATGATTCCTAAATTTGAATAATTATGGTGTGTTTATTATTCATACTGTTATCCTCATGTGGATTGTATGTCTTTGTAGGTTTTGTCTTGCAAATTCAATAAATATATATATATATATATATATATATATATATATATATATATATATATAAATCCCTACTGAGCATGCTCAGAATTTTGTTTTTAATCTTTATACTGTAACTCAGGAATGATTTAGTATTTTGTCATGAAACCTTCTAAAGGCACTACCATAGAACAAGCTGTTTCTACCCTGAATGTTTCATGAAAAGAATCTGTACTGTCTAGGCTGTATGTGAGATAAAAAAGTGTATTGAATATAGGAAAAATATGCACTTCATTAAAAATTGATGCTCCGTATCTCGGAAACTGCACAAGATACCCTCATAAAACTTTTCACATCATGAAACCTGATAGTGCATGAACAGTTCTGGGCTACTTTGTTGAACACCACCAAAGTTATTAAAGTCCAAATATCAGTGTTTAACTTTAAAGATCTTACTCAACCCTAACTATACTGGCACTACAGCACCAGTACAGTATATATAAGGGATATACAGGGGGACCCATGTGATACAAGATTTATGTACACAAGTGCTGTTTGACCTTGAGTAACCTTTCAAGTAATGTAAGCCGCGAGTGAGGTTGCCAAGGGCAATAAAGTGCATAAATCTTGTATCTCACAAGGTCCCCCCTGCATATTTCATTTATGCAATAGGGGAGGACCTTGTGTTATTGTTGTTTTTTTTCTCTTGTATTTATTATTTTTAAATTAAGTAAATCTATGCAACTTTTTGTTCAAGAAGTGTCTCTCCGTATTTTGTGTGCCCTGTTGCTATTGGCATTTCTAGTGGAGCACTGTCATGATGCCAACACTGATGCTGTTACATAGCAGCTGACTGGTGTAAGGATTTCAGTTCACCACATCACTGGCTGTAACTGTGTGTGTGGGGGGGGGTGTTGAACATTTTCTAAAACATGGCAGTGGTTGTGCTCACTTGGTTAACAATTGTGGTTCAGTGTTTTATTTTAAGAAAAAGTTGTTTTTTTGCCAGTTGACTGATATGTGAGAGACGGGAAAGTTGTTTTTCAGACTGGAGCAGTTTGTGCAAATCATGTGGTGGGTACTCAAGTTGCAGTCCTGAGTTCAAGTGCAGTGAAAGTGAATATTCCAGGTGAGAGAGAAGAGGCAAGCAGCTAGAGACAGAACAGAAAGCTACTAGCAGTTCTGGAGAAAAAGTTTAATTTTGAAAAAAAGTGCAGATTATTTTTATGTGGACTGGGAGCCAGAATGGAGGTTAAAAAGAGTGCGGAGGAGGCAAGTTAATAAGAGCTGAGGCATGGGGAGGGGGGGAACGTGTAGTGAGTGGCAGTGTAGACTTCAATAATAAAATATTTTTTTTCTGTGTGTTGGCATTTTTTGGCAACTTCAGTGCAGAGGTGCTGTTTAAGTTAAGTGACTGGTAAAGCACAGAACACTATCATAAATAGTGTGTGTGTATAGTCATACAGTGATCCACCAAAATGTGCAGGCAGGCTGGGTGACAGTGAAAGAATTTCAGCTGCATTTGTCGACACAGAATGGGCATGGCAAAAGCGATGATGAGTTTACTATGTGCATAAATCTGTGATGACATGTCTACTATGTGTATAAATGTGAGATTTCACATTTATACACATAGTAGCTGAGATACACAGATTTATTACACAGGCTTTATGTTCATGCCTATTGCATAAATCACTCTCTCTCTATATATATATACTGTATATATAGCTATATAAAAAATATATATAATATCTACAGTATATCTATATACATGGGATATGACATGGGTGAGAGTGAGATAGTATAAATATCTCCACAAGCTGTGACTGAACTCTTAATATCCCATGAATGGGATATCTAGAGTTTAATGACAGCTAGTGGAGATATTTCTACTGTCTCACTCTTACCCATGTCATATTCGATTTGTACAGCATGTGTAGGTCTCACTTTTTTGAGAGTTCTGATAAGTTATTTGTTGTTTTCGTTAAAGCAAGTGATTTCTTTTTAAAGTAGCCAATGTGATGAGTCAGTGTGCAAACTTTGACACCAGCTGTATGGTTTCCATGCCATTATTTAAATTAGTTCAGGGCTGTGCGGTTTCCAAGGCAGTATTTAAATTAGTTTGTCATTCATTATGCAGCTGTTTATTTTTGATTGACAGTTGTGTTTTGACTGGGTGTGGTATTTGGGAGTGTGTTGCCCTCATGCATAGCATCATTTGGGACTGAGCAACATGGCAGAAGGATCTATGGGTAGCAGATTGGCGTTGTAGCATTCTATGCCTTGGACTGCAGCCTGAGAGGAGGTTGTGGTTTCTGGGCTGTGCTTACTCTAGCGGTCGGTCGAAGGCAAACTTCTGTTTTCAGTGTGGGCCGTCTGTTTTCTCCTGGAGACTCCTTGTAGCAGCGGTGAATCTTTAGTTGGATTATTTTTCACTGTCATCTATTTTTGGGATTCCTTACCAGACCTCTGAGAAGAGGTTACAGTTTTGGGATTTTTCAGCAACTTTGGGATTTTATTATTAGGTGGATGGTAATTTTCTGGAATCTTTATTCTGCAAAGGAGTGGATCACAATGGAATCGGAACACTACAGGATGTTGTATTTAGCTTCTCATTTTATTTTCATTTCTTTTGTTAATCAGTATTTTTGAGGAATGTTTATAACTTTCCTACTATGATGAGGGCAATGTCAACATTTTTAAAGGGAACACATTGCCTTAGAAGTACTCTCAGAGAGACACGTACTGAAGATTTAAAGAGTTTATTGATCTTTGGTAAGAGTATCTTTGAAACTCTATTATTCAGTCACTTGTTCAGATGGCAGTTAATGACATTTTTCAACATTTGAAATATATTTGAACTTCACAGCAACACTTTAAATTTTTACTAGCTGCTTGACTGCTTTAGGTGGAACAGCTTCACACAAAGGAAAAGAACAAGTTCACTTGTTAAGATGGCAGTTAATGACAGTTTTAAACATCTGAAATATCTCTGAACTGCACAGAAAAATTAATAGCTTGACTGCTTTAGCCTGAAGAGGTTCACACAAATGAAAGCTAAAACTTCATTTGTTCAGATGACCTTTAATGATACTTGACCACATCTGCAATGTCTGTGAACTGTACAGAAATATTGTTAATTTTTAATAGCTTGACTGCTTTAACTGGAACAGCTTGATACACAGGAAAACAGAAAGTTTACTTTTACAGTGAACAGTGAAATGGAAACTATTTTGAAAACTAGAGTGTATTTTTTATCACCTTGTTTAATAGTTTGTAGATTTTGGTATGTTAAGAAAGATAGAAAACAATTTTTTTTCATTTATAAGAAGACAAAACACAGTACAGCAGCTAAGCTAGGTTTCCAAATGGGAAACTATAAATCAGTTTTTTTGCTTTGGTAAGGGGAGCCTTAGCTGACCTGCAGGTGTACTTCTTTGCATTGTTGATGTCTTGAGGTTCTGGTTCTTATGGTTCCTCAAATGAATGTTGATTATGCTGGCTCTTTTTTATTATGATTTGTGATGTTCCTTCTTGTTGTAGAGGCTCTTCTGGTCAGAGATAATATCTGCAATGTTAAGCACAGCAGAAAAAATATTTATAGCATATAGTGTATTCCTTTGGTGGGTGCGAGCACTTGGCTATGCCTTGTGCCTTAAAACAGAACTGTGGATACTGAGAATGCAAGTGTGGTGGATGCACTGTTGCATGTGTTTGGTTATGTTTGGGGGTATGTTTATGTTGCAGGTAAGTAAATACCAGAAATATCTATGCATTTAGAATTTTTTTTACTGGTTTATTACCAAGGTTTAGTTAGCGTCACTGTTATTTTCCTCTTTTTCTCCTTTTTGTCGGTATCTATAGGGGAGATAAAGACAAAAGAAGGATATCAAAGTAGCTAGTATGCTGAATTGTATAGTGATGGAAAGAGTCATTGCTAAAATACGTTTTTTTAAATTGTTCCACAAGCATTTTTTTCTGTTTCTGTATTTTTCCATTTAATTATGTATCAAGTTTATGAAACATATACTGTACTTTTCTGTTGCAGAATGTGGAGTTACATAGATACATAAAATACATAGAATCTGATGGCAGATGAGGACTGCTTGGCCCATCCAGTCCACCCACTTACTCTACCCCCAAGTGACCCTTATTGACCCTCACCCCATCTGTACTAGGATTCCTTCATGCCTATCCCAGGCATTCTTGAAAGCCTGTTGTTCTTCTGCTTGTCTTTGCTGTTACTGAACATTAGATAAAGTGTTTTTTTTTTACAGTACATGTGTAAAAAGGTATTTGTAGAAGTGGAAGGATATGTTGGTGGCTTGGAAGCATGGCTGATAAAAATATCCTTCCCATGCACTTTGGTTGGTGCAGGCAAGGTTGTCACCTTGTACTTGCTGCATGGTCTGGTTAGTTTGGAATGTCATTTAGTGTATTTAATATTTTTAGTCGCTTCTTGCTCAGCTTGCTGTAGTTGTTGATGCCTTTAATATTTGTGTGCCCTGTTACTTGCATTATTTCTGTTGTGTCTATGCCAGAGTCATTTAATTTTTGTACCACATGCTTTCTTGCGCTGTGGTTAGTGATTTTCTTTCATCAGTGGCCAGGTTATCATTTCTAAGCATTGTTTTGAGTATAGTAGCTATTTTATTAACCCCTACAGGTTGGTTTTTAAACCACTTTTTATTTTCACCATACAACTCTTGGTTGGTATTTTAAATAGAGCCAGGGTTCTTCCATGAACCGAACTCGAACTTAACCTGAACTTTTCGATTTTCACCTGATACGAACTTGAACCCTAAAAAAAAAACAAAAAAACAGATGAACCCAAACCGAACGTGAACCCAGACCCTGTGAGATGAGGAGAACCCACATGGAGGCAGTAGGGTAAATTCATTAGAACTCAAACATGAACTGATAAATAACACAAAAAAATCCTCGAATCAAACTGAACTCGAACTCGAACCCAAACTTCTACTTATCGATTCAAACTGAACTCGAACTATACCCTGCCAAACCCAAACTGAACTAGAACCCTAGAAACATGTTGAATCCTCCCTATCAATAAATACCATATTTACTGATATGAAGGAAGGGCTTTCAGGTGTTTTGGTAATAGCAAGATGGGTTGCATCAAAAACATTGTCTATCGATACTGGGCACTTCATGGGTTCTTTGTTGTTTTCATAGGCCCGAGGCTTTAGCTTTCTGGTGTATTTAATGTTTCAAGCCTGTTCTCATCTTAGTTTGGCATTCATTGCAGAACTCTAAGTATTGGAGACCATTTTCATCTCTTTTTAACACAATGCCTCCTCATTTCAATTGTCTTATCGCTGTGCACCCCCTTATGCCAAAGAATAAGCAGCATAGAAGCCACAAGGAATTTAACACAGATTGGGGAGAGTGGGGACCTAGTTGCTTGGCTTTGTAAAGTTTTTGGATGATTTAATCAGTTAGCTCATCTGATGCATTAGGTCTTCCCCCTTTCCCTAGTGATTTTAATTGTTTCTGTTTTGCACTCTGGACTTTTCTGACTAGCTTAAATTGTTGGACTTTTGTTAAGAGACGGGGTAGTTGTGTGCCTTTAAATGCCTGTCCACACTTTGGTTTATGGTGCGTAAATTTATTGGCTCATATGACTCCCCATTTTTTGGGGCTGTCATAAAGAAGTTAGCTAGGAGCCTGTTTAACTTTTTTGGCTCCATTTGCGATATTTTTCTGGGTTCATTGTTATTTTCAGTAAAAAGATATTGTAACATGGCAATGTCGTAGACTGTTTTTCTGGTTGTATTTTTCTTTTGGTTAGCTTCAGTGAATGTATTTAGTGCAGTATCTGGGTCAGCATTTTCTAAATTGTGACTTTGGCACTTATCTGTCTCAATTGAGGAGCGTTCCATTCATTTTCTGAGAGGGAACTGTTTTCTGTAGCAGCGTAGGCGGGGGGAGAGATACTGTGAGAACTGGCTCAGTTGTAGTTTCTACAAGCATTGCCAGTAGTTCTTCATCCATTTCAGAGCTGATATCCATCTTTTTGTGTGGTTGTCTCTTTGTTTGGATATAAGGAACCAGAAAGTACTTATATGCACTATAAAGCTGCGTGAGGTAAAGGTGGTTGAATTACTGCCACAGTTCCAGCCATTTACTGAGAGTATCCAGTGCTTTCAAAGCTGTGCCTGAGAAGGTTTTTTTTCCTCCACTTCACAGAATAAAGTTCTATTTAGTGACTGAATCGAAGTTTCTTTTTTTGAATGCTCAGGGTGAGACTGCAGTCAGTGTTCACACAGAGACGATTCAATTTCAAATGAAGCTCTGAGAATATTTACAGTGAACCAACTGCAGTCTCATGCTTCACTCTGCTTGCACTGGAAAAATAGTGTTTTTTTCTTATTGTGATGCAGCCAGGTGCTAAAGATATCATTCATGATGTACCCAGCATGAAGACAATACAACTATCTCATTAGTGGCCCATGAAATAGTACTTATATCTTGCAAAATAGAGACCCTGAAAAAAAATAGAGGCCTGATGAACCCATGGCACACCACTACGCCTGTTGGTGTGTAGAGGGTAGGGGGTGGTAGGGGTGGCACATATATGTACAGTATATGTCTATATAGATAGATAGATAGATAGATATGTGTCTGTATGTATATATATTCATTGCAAAAAACTTTGTTAATGCATCAGTTAGTGTTAAACTGACAAAAGTGGGGAAATGAGATGTTAGGGTAGAGCCCCTAACCCCTCACCAACACCCCACCACCCATCCTCCACAGACCGACAGACACCGGGGTGTGCCATGGTGTTGTCAGGCCCAACTCTTACCCTGTTCCATGTATAAACAGGTTGACATGCTACAGTAAAGAAGAATGGGGTGAGAGTTAGGCTTCATGACCCCATGGCACACCCCAGCGTCTGTCAATCTGTGGAGGATGGGTTGGTGGGGAGGGGTTAGGGTCTCTACCCTAACATCTCATTTCTCCACTTTTGTCAGTTTAACCCTAACTGATGCATTAACAATGTTTTTTTCAATTAATTTCTTTACTTTTTGAAAAAGTGTAATATAACTAGTAAATGGCATGTGTGGGTGGGAGCACGGGGCCCACCAAGCTGCCCATTTCTGCATAACAATATGCACCTTTGGGATCGCAGGCCCTCTGAGCTCTGTGCTCCTGCTTACACATAACTACAGAGCCATACAGCAGCCCTATGAAGCAAGGGACACTTGTAACACTAATCTGCCAATACCTCAGCAACCGTAGTAGCTATGAAAAAAATTAAAGAGTCATTGTAATCATGACAATGAGACCTCCAGGTAAGATAAATCTATATCTCACATAATTTCTGAGATACGGGCATCAAAATGTGCTGAAAAGGCATCCTTGGAACCCTTGTGACACTAATTTGCCAATATCTCCATAACTGCAGCAAGTAGGAAAACAATTCCACTGCAGGTGTGACCTATGACTTCCAAACTTGTTTCAGCAGCTTAGATCATCTGAAGATGATCTAAGCTGTTGGGACCAAAAAATCCATATCTCGCTTTGTTTTCGAGATACGGATGCCGAAAGTCGCTATGGGCAATGCAATATTACCCTATGGGAAAAATCAAAACTTTGAGATAGCATATCTATGGAACTAATTAACTTTTCAACACCTAAATAGCATAATTAACGTCTCTGGAGCATCCACTTAATACCCTGAAAATTTCAAGTCAAAAGACCAAACCGTTTGTTTACAGTACAATGGCAAAGTTTTTAAAATCCTAGTTCACAAGGTAGTAAAATCCTTGACTGTAAGATCAATCCTTGTCCTCGAAATGGGCTATCTGGTCCCTAAGTGATGGTCAAGGATTTTACTACCTCACAAAAGGGGATTGCTCATGGACTGGGATTTTGTCAGCTCAAGATAGGGGATTCAAAAAACAATCCCCTTGCATGGGCTGTCAAAATCCCAGTTCGTGAGCCAATCCTCTATTGTGAGGCAGCAAAATCCTTGACCGTGAGTCAATCCTTGTCCTCGAGATGGGCTATCTGGTCCCTAAGTGATGGTCAAGGATTTTGCTGCCTTGCAAAAGGGGATCAGCTCATGGCTTGGGATTTTTTCAGCTCATGAAAGAGGATCAGAAGTGAATCGGGAAAGAAGAATTTCAAAATTTGAAATGCCCATTTTTGGCCAAAATGAAGCAAACCAAAGGTATAGGTTTGTAAAGGGCATCACCCTGAACAAAACCCATGCTTTATTGCAACAAGACATCACCCATGGAGAAAGCTACGAAATTTTGTTTGGGGTAAAAAATGAAAACAAGATAGCGGCTCGCAGACAAGGATTTTTCCTCTCAGACTAGGATTTTTTAAATCCCCTTTCATGAACTGACAAAATCCTTGACTGTGAGCCCAATCCCCTTTAGCCAAACATACATATAAATCTTTATTTTTTTTAATTGTTTTTTAACCAGGAGTGGCACACTAAGCTGAAAGCTTGTTTACAGGTGCGACCTGGGAGCACAGTGAAGTTAAGTGACTTGCTCAGGGTCACACAGTATGCAAGTGGGGACTGTGGGATTCAAACCCAGGTCTCCAGATTTGTAGCTCAGAACCTTAAACCAATGTGCTATACTGCCTCCCCTAAATCTTGGAGTGAACTGAGCATACTCAGAACTCATTAATTAAAAATTAAATAACTTTTGAATGGATTAATATTTTTTCACCAAACCAAAACTGGATTGTTCTTTGACCCAAACTTTTTATGTTCCAAATTTCAGACCAAAACACCAAATGGTGTGGTCACAGCATGATGGGCAAAAAATGTGTCAAAAGTGGCGAAAAATGCATTTTTCAGCACATCACTGTGCAGACACTGTAAGTCTGACCAAAACAAAACTTAGAAAATCAAGAGATCTACTATACCTGACCACACATTCCAAATTTTGCAAAATCCGTTGAAGGGTTGCAAAGTTATTAACGTGTGAAAATTGGGGTTTAACATTAAAGTGCCTACTCAACCCTAACTATAAGAGGGATGCCCGCGCCACTATAATATATACATATACATATCTATATATACATATATGTGTGTGTGTGTGTATATATATATATTAGAGCCAAAAAACTCAGTTTAATGCATCAGTCAGGGTTGTTCCACAGTGGCAAAAGTGAGGAAATTCGGTGTTAGGGTTGAAGGCCCCCCTTCACCCTTCCAGCCCACCCCCCCAACCAGCATCAGGGTGCGCATTGGGGTTGTCAGCCCTAACTCTCACCCCATCACATGTGTAAAGCAGCTTAGGAATAGGAGAATGGGGTGAGAGTTAGGACCGATGACCCCAACGCGTACCCCGATGCCAGTTGGAAGGGGTGGGCCGGAGGTGTCCAAGGGGGGCTTTCAACCCTAACACTGAATTTCCTTGCTTTTGTCACTGTGGAACAACCCTAACTGATGCATTAAATGGATTTTTTTGCCTCTTATTTCCCTTCTTTTTGAGAATGATAACGAGAAATAATGAATGTAATGCGGCAGGAAAGGGCTCCGCACTCCCACCATGTGATGTCTTGTGACATAGTAACAGAAACAGCAATGCAAACAGAAGTGCCAACAGTGGCGCACATAGTAACACAAACGTAAATGGTAAAGGAAACGTTAATAGAAATGCAAGCGCAAAGTGATGCCGAAGCGAACAGTGACGCAAACGGACATTGAAGCATGTATGAAAATGCAACTGGTAACACAAACAGTGATGGCAGTGGTATTTTAAATGGAAATGTTAAGTGTCACAGCAAAAAGAACGTGAAATGGAACAGAAACGGAAACGCGAACGCAAGCGCACATGTAAACACAAACCGTAATGCGCACAGGCATGGTACCGCAATTGTAAATGCAAATGGTAAAGTTAAGATGAAGAATAATGCCAACGGAAACAGAAACAGAAACGGGAGCAGAAGCACGCACGAAAACACAAACTGAAACGCGCACAGTCACGGAACCACATTGTAAACGCAAATGGTAACGGTAACAGCAACAATAATGCCAAAGGAAAGAGAAATGCAAATGCAAGTGAGTACAGAAACACAAACCATTATGCGCACGGTCATGGTACTGCAATTTTAAATGCAAATGGTAACAGTAACAGCAACAATAACGCCAAAGGAAACAGAAACACAAACACAAGTGCGTATGGAAATGCAAACAATAATGCACGTGCATGGTACCACAATTGTAAATGCAACTGGTAATGGTAACAGCAACAATAACATCAAATGACACAGAAATGCAAATGCAAGCAAAAACACAAACCATTACGCACAAGGTGGGGTAGACGGTAATGGTGCCTCAAACGGTAATGGAAATGCTACTGGAAACGTTAACTGGCACAGTAACAAAAGGGCACACCCTTCTTTTCCCAAAAAAATGCATCAGAAAACACAGTGAAAACAAAGAATGTATACATAACAATGGGCCTCGGAGCAGAAAATGAGGACTTGGAATATTAAATTGCTTATATCTCAGGAACCATAAGACCTAGAAAAAAATGTAAATTTCATATGAATCATGACTTTCCTGGCTAGTTTTGTACTTAGCCTGCACTTGGGGGGGCTAAGCTTTTTTGTGATGAAAAGTCCGTATCTCGCACCGTTTCCAAGATACGGGCCCTGAAAGGTGCGACGGACGCTGTAATGTTATACAGTGGGAAAAAGCATCAACTTCAGAGTGCCGTCACTGTGCCACCCTGAAATATTTTTTCACCAAACCACCAAAAGGCACATCAGTGGGATGTTGGCTTTCTTCCCTCCAAATTTCAGCCCAAAAGACCAAACCGTTATTTTGCAGCAGGGCGGCAAAGGATTCCTGTAATGTGGCAGACACTGTAATATTATCCTATGGGAAAAAGTGTAAACTTTGGAGTGCCGTAACTTTGCCGCCCTGTAATATTTTTTCACCAAAATACTGAAAGACACATCTGTGAGATGTTGGCTGGATTCCCTCCAAATTTCAGCCCAAAAGATCAAACCATTCTTTTGCAGCAGGATGGCAACGAATTGCTGTCATTTTGCCATAGCCTGTAAAAGGAGTGTCGTGATTTGTGAAAGCTTTCGCAAAAATTTGCGACATGTTCACGAGTGCGACACTACTTTGCGACACTACTTTTTCCAGAAATTTGAAAAACATATTTCTAGGGTGTTTAACCTCTAAATAAAGACATGCCTAGCATCCTCAGGGTCTGACTAGGCAAACACAAAAATAATTGTGTTGCTAGATGGTCCCAAATTGAAATGCCAAGCATTTTTCTGATCACCAACTGAAAACAAAATGGCGGATTTGCAAAAGTAAAAGGGCCATTTGCGAAAGTAAAAACTGTATTTGCACACTTCCGAATTTTTTAACTTTTCCCATTGACTTATAATGGGAAATTGTTTTTTGAATAACTTTTGAACTGTTTAATATTTTTTCACAAAATATTCGAAAGGCACATTGGGGACCCCGGCCACACGTTCCCTGAAGATTTTTGACCTGTCGTGCAAACCGTGTGACCTGTAGGCGCGAGCAAAAAATTCACCAGAAAGCTTAAAAGTGTATGCAGATCATGCTTAATAACTCCGCAGCCGTATATCCGACCAGTACAAAATTTGGTAGATCCCAAGATGTATGATTCCTGATCAAGCGTTCCAAATTTCAGGCAAATCCATTGAATGGTGGCAAAGTTATAAGGTGCAAAGTTTGACCCTTTAACCTTAAAAGGGCTCCTCAACCCTAGCTATGGTAGCACTACCGTGCTACCATAATATATATACTGTATATAGATATATATATATATATATATATACACACATACATATCTAT
Source organism: Neoceratodus forsteri (assembly GCA_016271365.2). Lineage (NCBI taxonomy): Eukaryota > Metazoa > Chordata > Ceratodontiformes > Ceratodontidae > Neoceratodus > Neoceratodus forsteri. The sequence goes on along the minus strand of CM057449.1, from coordinate 1,134,216,060 downwards.
ATATACATATATGTATATTTATAGGTGTATATATTCATGATATATATATATATATATATATATATATATATATATTCTAGAGGCAAACTCTGTTTCATCGTCTTAGTTAGGTTGTTTCACAGCGACAAAAGTGAGGTTCGGTGTTGAGTTGAAATGCTGCGCCCCCGCACGCTCATCTGGCACCCGAGATCGGGTAGCTGCTAGCCCCAAATCCTCACCCCATCAGATGTGTGAAGAAGCAGAGGTATAGGAGAATGGGTGAGAGTTAGGACTGACAACCCCAATGCGTAACCCGATGCCAGTTGGGGTGTGGGCAGGGGGTCAAGGGGCTTTCAACCTAACACCAAATTCCTCGCTTTTGTCACTGAGGAACAACCCTAACTAATGCATTAAATGGAGTTTTTTGCCTCTAATTTCCCTTCTTTTTGAGAATGATAACAAGAAATAGTGAATGTAATGCAGCGGCAGGAGCACGGGTCCCTTCGGGCCCCACGCTCCTGCCACGTGTTGTCTTGTCACATAGTAAAATTGTGCCTGCAAACGCAAATGGTAATGAGCATGGTGACGCAAAGCAAAACAGAAAGAGAAACAGTACTGTAGACAGAAATGTGAAAAACAACACAAAAGCAAGCACAAATGAAAACGCAAAGGGTAACACACATGGTGGCGTAGACGGGAACGGTAAGTGAAATGGGTATGGAACTGCAAGCGGAAGCAGTAACAGTGACAGTAATGTAAGCTCACAGGCTGGTTTTCCCCAAAAGCTGCATAGAGAAAGACAGTGAGTACAAAGAATGTATGCATAGTAATGGGTCTCGGAGCAGAAAATGAGGAGTTGGAATACTAAATTGCTTATATCTCAGATACCGTACAACATAGAAAAAAAAATTAAAAGTCATATGAATTATCATTTTCCTGGCTAGTTTTGTACTTAGTCCCAATTAGGGGGCTAAGTGTTTTTCTGATGAAAAGTCCGTATCTCGCACTGTTTCCGAGATGCGCGCCTTGAAAGGCGCGGCGAATGCCGTAATGTTATCCTATGGGAAAAAAAGAGAAGTTCGGAGTGACATAACTTTGCCTCCCTGTAATATTTTTTCACCAAACTACTGAAAGGCACATCTGTGGGATGTTGGCTGTCTTCCCTTCAAATTTCAGCCCAAAACACCAAACCATTATTTTGCAGCAGGGCGCCAAAGGATTGCTGCAATGTGTCGGACGCTGTAATGTTATCCTATGGGAAAAAGCGTCAATTTTGGAGTGCCGTAACTTTGCCGCTGTGTAATATTTTTTGAATGAAACACTGAAAGGCACATCTGTGAGATGTCAGCTGCGTTCCTTCCAAATTTGAGCCCAAAACACTAAACCGTTCTTTTGCAGCGGGTGCCAAATATTTGCTGTCATTTTCCCACAGCCTAGAAAAGTACTATCGCAATTTGCGAAAGCTTTCGCAAATTCATTCGACAGTGTCACAAGTGCGAAAGTACTTTGCGAAAGTACTTTTTCCAGAAATTTGAAAAACGTATTTCTAGGCTGTTTTACCCCAAAATAAAGACATGGCTAACATCCTCAGGCTCCGACTAGGTGAATACAAAAAGAATTAGGTTGCTAGAGGGTCCTAAATTTAATTGCCAAGCATTTTTCTGATCACCAGCTGAAAACAAAATAGCAGATTTGCGACAGTAAAAGGGCCATTTGCGAAAGTAAAAACTGCATTTGCGACACTGTCGAACTTTTTGTTAACTTTTCCCATTGACTTATAATGGGAACTTGTTTTTTGAATAACTTTTGAACTGTTTAATATTTTTTCACAAAATCTTCAAAAGGCACATTGAGGACCCCGGCTGCACGTTCACTGAAGATTTCGGACCGGTTGCGCAAACTGTGCGACCTGTAGGCACGACCATAGAATTCCAAAAAAGCATAAACGTGTGCAGATCACGCTTAATAACTCCGCAGCCATACATCCAACTGGTACGAAAGTTGGCAGATCCCAATGCATATGGGTCTTGATTGTGTATGCCAAATTTCAGGCAAATCCATTAAACAGTTGCAAAGTTATTAAGTTGCAAAATTTGGGGTTTAACATGTAAATGGCTCCTCAACCCTAACTATGGAAGCACTACCGTGCTACCATAATATATATATATATATATATATATATATAGAGAGAGAGAGAGAGAGAAAGAGAGATACACACACACACACACATATATATTGATATGTTCATATATATGTATATATATATTTTAATAAAATGGGTTTGAAAAAAAGAAGCTAATCAATTGGTGAAAGAACATCAGGTGACTGTGCATATATCAGAGCGCGACCGCACACCTGCACTTTTACCCCCCTCCACAAAACAATTTTGACATTTTATTAGATAGATAAACCACTCTGAGGTGTGCGGTTGCACTCTAATATACGCACACCTTGGGCAGTTGATGCACTCAGCCTGCAGTCTTGTGCGTACAATACACACCAAGGCGTGTGTATATCAGAGCGTGATTGCACACCTCAGAGTGGTTTATCTATTACATGTACATATACTACATATGTGTATGTATGTGTGTAAACCCCCAAATTTTGCACTTTAATAACGTTGCAACAGTTTGTCTGATTTGCCTGAAATTTTGCATGCACAGTTCGGTCCCATTGATCTCTGGATCTGGAAAGTTTTGTTCTGGTCAGATTTGTGGTTGCAGAGCAGTAGGGAGTTAAAATTTGTGTAAAATCCTCATCTTTGTGAAATTTTTTGCTCATCTTCACAGCCAAAACACTTTGTCTGTTTGATCTGAAATTTGTAGGGTACATGCGGACTGGGTCAAACAAGTGCCTTTTGAAGGTTTGGTGAAAAAATATTATTCTGTTCAAAAGTTATTAAACTTTTAAGTTCTCATTTTTATCCTATGGGAAAAATATAGGTGCACCACGAAAGCTTTTGCAAAATTACTGCAAGATTGCACGAAACTCCCATTGGTTAACATGGGGCACTTTCGCAAAATTTCGCTGGCTGTCGCGCAATTTTGCATGAACATTCCCCGTGTTCACCAATGGGACTTTCAGGCAAATACCTTGAATGTCATGAAAAACAGCCCCAAACAACCAGTTTCATTGCCACTTCATAACGAAACTACGGATAGGGCTTTTGGGCTGAAATTTGCAGGTTGGCGAGCAATTGCCCTACCGATGTTCCTTTTGGTGGTTTGTTGAAAACATTTACACCACTGCCATAGTAATGGCACTCCAGAGTTGCAAAATGTCCCATACAATAACATTGAGGTGCCCACAAACAACCAGTTTCTTTGCCACTTCATAGCAAAAGAATGGATAGGGCTTTTGGGCTGGCATTTGCAGGGTGGCAAGTCCTTTTCCTATCGATGTGATTTTTGGTGGTTTGGTGAAATAAATTTACACTGATTCTATAGTTATGGCACTCTGAATTTGCAAAATTTCCCATAGGATAACATTACAGCACCCATGGCACCTTTCAGCTCCAATATCTCAAAAACAGTTCGAGATGCAGATTTTTCGCTCTGAATAGCTTAGTCCACCTCCAGGTGTACTAAGTTTGCATGGAGGTTTCCAAGTTATGATTACAACTGCAGTGGAATTTTTTTCATAGTTGCTACTGTTACTGAGATATTGCCAAATTTGTGTTAGAAGGGTTCCTTTTCATGTCTGTAGGCCTGTGGTATGTCTCTGTACTTATGCGTAAGCAGGATCGCAGGCCCCACATATGCATACCTTTATGCTAAAATGGGAGTGGGGTTCAAAATACCAAAACACATCCGTGATGCCTGTTCCTGCATGCACAGTGGGGGTGTGGTGTTACCCTTGTCAACCCTGGGGTTAAATTTCCCTACTTTTGATGTAGCAATCCTAATGGTGCATTAACACAGTTTTTTTTTGCAATGAATATATATATATATATATATATATATATATATATATATATGCAGTTGTGCCCCTCTAGTAAGGGTTGAGTAGGCCCTTCAATGTTAAACTCAAAATTGTCCACTTTAATAACTTTGCAACTGTTCAATGGATTTGCAGAACATTTGGTATGCACTGTCCTGTGGGGTAGATCTCTTGATGTGGCAAGTTATATTTCAGTCAGATGTGCATTTTCTGAGTTACAGAGAGGTGAAAAAAGCATGTTGTTGCTCATTGATGTTGCTGGGATTTTTCTTTGAACTTTCCCACAGCCCAGACAGTTTAGTTTTTTGGTCTGACATTTTCAGGCAGAAAGGGACTACCCACAGATGTAACTTTTGCTAGTCTGGTGAAAAAATTAAGCCATTTTAAAGTTATTGCAATTTAAAAAAGTGAAAAAAATTGTTTCTGAGCATGCTCACTAAGCACTAAAAGATAGCTGTATAAAACAATAAAGGAATCCTGTTTCATATGGGAAAACTCTTTTTTCATGTGGCCACCATCATGTTTTCTGTTTTGCCTGAAAAATTCAAATTTGGAAACACCCCAAAATGGTATTCTGGGAAGGAACCAACACATGTAGCCTGCTTATTCAGACCCCTTAGGTGCATTCTGCACTTTACTGCTCGAAAAATGCCCTTAACATGTGTTTTATTTAACACTGAAATTCTTATTTTGTATCGGCGTCATATTAAATAAGAGCTTGCTTCATATGACAACTCACAAAATAAGATCTTCTTTCATATTTAGAAACCACCAAAATGATATTCTCGGGAGGAACAAACACATGTAGCTTGCTTAGTGGGACCCCTTAGGTGCATTCTGCACTTTACTGCTTGAAAAATGCCTTTAAAATGTGTTTTGTTTAACACTGAAATTCTTTTTTCGTATTGGGAGCATACGAAATAAGATATTGTTTTGTATGGTGACTCATGAAACAGGATCTTCTTTCGTATGGAAATCAATGTATTTCATTTTTCCCTCCCATGTGCTCCACAACCCACCACTCCTTTGAGCCACCAAGGTCCCTGACTCACCGCTGCCCCTATCGAGCCTCCTACCTCATATGGCAGCTGTCCCCCTGGATAACCCAGTGTAACCCTTCACCAGATGGGTCCCTCTCTTATGAGGGGGAAGGCACCAGTGGGGGGGCAGCGCAATTACATGGCCCCAGGGTACTGCTGAGGGGGACATGGGTCCTCTGGTGCTTTGATGGTGTCGGAGGACTGGCAGCAGTTATCCGGCTGGTTGTGGTGTCATTTCCATTTTTCTGGTGGTTCCCTGAATGTGTCACTCATGCAGTGCTTCCGGTCACCACTGGGGGCCACTGCCAAGCAATGCTACCCCACTACCCACCCCAGGAGATGACAGCAGTCCCTTGGATGTTCAATCCTCTCCTTCCCCTGCCAGCTTCCAGAGTTCTGAGTCTGTTCTCGAACCTGCCGTGGTGCGAGGTGTGGCATTCAGTGTCTCAACCCTCAACCCTCAGCACCGGCCCAGCCTTACATCAATGTATTTCAATGGGATTTTTTAACTTTGGTGCATAACTTTGTCATTTGTGAATATTTTGATACGACATTTTCAACATAGGCTTTTGGGGACACCACCTATGAACACTATGACTGTTGCTACGCAACTTCCATCCAAAAGGTGATTTTGTGGTTGCTTGGCGAATTCACCTTTCAGGTGAGATTTGCATAATGACAGCTATATTGTTCATGAGGTGGGGTCTTAAGAAGTCTACTGTAGCCGGCCTGGTGGTGCTGAGGGTTGAGGTGCTGGATGCCACACTTCGCTTCAAGCCGGCAATCCAGGTTCGGGAACGAACCCAGGCTGTCGGTGGTCGGCAGGGGAGGAGAGGAACTGAGTGTCCAATGGACTTGCTCTTCCTCTCCGGGGTGGGGTGTGTGCAGCTGGCCTCTAGTAGAGGCTGGGAGTGGTACAGTGGTACAAGCAACACAGGGGGTGAGATGGGGCATGGCACCGGGAGGGAGCACGTGTGGAAGTGTGCACGCCCCATCCATTGGTGTCATTGAACGCCCCACTCACAAGGGGTTTCAGAATATGGAAAATGGTGACTGGTCATGGTGGCTTGATGGCAGTTTCCGTGGGGACACCCAGCTCTGAGGGCATTGCTGCATGTTACTGGATCCAGTCCTGGTGGGTGAGCACGGGGTGGGGCTCTCCACCACCCTGCTGTGAAGGGAAAGCCGCGAAGGTAGAGCTGCAAATGGTCTGATTAGGAGCTGGGATCCTCAGGACAGCAGCTGGAGGAATTTGGATGCCTGGACATAGACAAGCAGACTTTGAGCCAAGGTAGAAAAAGGTCCAACTAAAAAAAAAAAGAAGGCTACTGTATGTTGAAAATTTGTGGTCAAAATATGTAAAAGTGGCAAAATTATAATCATTCATTGTAATTTTACTCCGCACGCTCATAACATTAGAAATTTTAATGGCTTTGATCCCAATCTTTCAACAGAGACTTGTTATTACCCCACCTCATGTATGTCACAGCTGTCATTTTTCAAATCCTAGTCAAAATGTGTTTTTGCACCTGTGGTGTGTAATGTCGATGTAGTTGTGTGGAATTACATTTTGGTGGGGTTTTGAAAATTTTCTGTACCAGGTACATGAGGTGGGGTAATAAGATGGCTATGCTGGCAATTTGGTCACTGTTGTCCTATAAATTGGAGTGCAGGGCCCTTCCCCCAGCGACATACATACACACGTCTATGGAGGGATGGGAGCAACAGGCAAATAAGGCAATGATTACACTATCTCAAAAAGTAAGGACTTTTTTTGCAAAAAATACTTTAATGCATTAGTTAGTATTGACATCAAACTGTAAAAAGAAGGGAAATACAACATTAGGGGTTCAACTCTAATACTACGCCCACTACCTGCACACAGCAACTGGTGTCAGTGTATGCCTTGGGGTTGTAAGCCCTAATGCTTCCAGCATTATCTTATACTGTACCCATCTCAGCTTATGTACTTAAGGAATGCTGTAAGTATTAGGGCTGACAAGCCCAAGGCACCCCCCCAATGCCGGTTGGTGTGTGCAGGGAGGGGGTTGGGTGTTATGGTTGAAACCCTAACATTGTAGTTCCCTTTTGTTATGGTTTGATATCAATCCTAACTGATGCATCAATAATTTTTTTGCAAAGAATATATATCTATCTATTTATATCTATAGATATGTATATATGTGTGTGTGAGTGTATATATATATATATATATATATATATATATATATATATATATGTAGATAGATAGATATCTATATTCAATGCAAAAATTCTGTTTTACAAAATCAGTTAGGGTTTCCATTACACCTTTAAAAGTATGGAAATTCAAAGTTAAGGTTCATACGTGTATCAGCACAACACCACCAATCTCTGCAAACATTAGAAACAAAACAGTTATTGAATATATCCCTTGGTGTCCTTCCACCTAACCCGTACACCTTACAAATATATTGTTCTATACCACATGATTAACAGCTCAAATGGTGTACGAGTTAGGTGGAAGGACACCAAGGAATATCAAAACTGTTTTTTGTTTCTAATGTTTACTAGAAAGATGACAGTGTCTGATACCCATAACTTTATAAATTTCCATACTTTTAAAAGGTGTAATGGAAACCCTAACTGATTTTGAAAACAGAGTTTTGCAATGAATTTCGTTATTTTTTGAGATGGGTGTGTAATAAAATTGCAACAGATACTCAGAAGTTTGTCATTTTTTTCACATTGTGACCCCAAATGTTCGACATAGTCTTCTTATCACCCCACCTCATAACCCTCATACTGTAGGTGTAAATTTCTTAATCCACGGCAAAATGTCATTCTGTGATATGATGGACACATACAAGTACCTTACAGTGAAGAACAGGGTGCAGGAATACACTATTTTTCAGTGAAAAAGATGTTCCAGAACTAGAGGGCATGGGATGAAGTTGGAGGGAGGTCAATTCAGATGAAACATGAAGAAGAAGAATGTCTTCACAGAATGGGTGGTGGACAAGTGGAACACCCTGCTAGAGGAAGTGGCAGGGGCTGAAACAATCACAGGATTTAAGAATGCATGGGATAGACATAAGGACATTCTGGAGGTCAGGGGTAAGGGGCAACAGCCATCTAGAACAAGCATTTGTCAATGCTGAACGTTCGCTTGCAGGTATTTGCAGTGGTGTTTGGCATGTATGGTGCTTTACCCTAATGCCCTGTGTGATTGCTGGTATTTGCACAATAAATTGTCAGCATGACCTTTTTGTTACCCCCATTGTGCGCTACATAGGCGGAAACACGTTTTGGGCAGGATGTGAAAAATGACAGCTGTACTGCTCATAAGGAAGTGTGGTAAAATGGCAATGTTGAAAATCTGGAGTGGAAATATTGAAAATTTGCAAACCTAGGAGCGTGCATGGGAACTGTGCAATGCACGCTCATAAAACAGTCATTGTTAGGAATTTTTTCACCAGATTGTCAACATTGGCATTTTAAAACCTCTGCTAATGAACAGTGTCACCGTGATTGTCTTACTGTGTCCCATACATTGATTTTGCACACCGACTGCGCCATTGTGCACTACATGGGCGGAAACACGTTTTGGGCAGGATGTGAAAAATGACAGCTGTACTGCTCATAAGGAGGTGTGGTAAAATGGCAATGTTGAAAATCTGGAGTGAAAATATTGAAAATTCGCAAACTTATGAGCGTGCGTAGGAACTGCACAATGCACGCTTGTAAAACAGTTATTTTTAGGAATTTTTTCGCCAAATTTTCAACATAGCCATTTTAAGATCTCTGCTCATGAACAGTGACACTGTAATTTTCTTAATGTGTCCCATACACTGAGTTCGCACACCGACTGTGCCATTGTGCGCTACATGGGCGGAAATACGTTTTGGGCAAGATGTGAAAAATGACAGCTGCAGTGCTCATAAGGAGGTGTGGTAAAATGGCAATGTTGAAAATCTGGAGTGAAAATATTGAAAATTCGCAAACTTACGAGCATGCGTAGGAACTGCTCAACGCAGACTCGTAAAACAGTAATTTTTAGGAATTTTTCCGCAAATTTTCAGCACAGCCATTTAAGACCTCTGCTCATGATCAGTGTCACTGTGATTTTCTTAATGTCCCATACATTGAGTTCAGCACACCAACTGTGCCATTGTGCGCTACATGGGCAGAAACACATTTTGGGAAGGATGTGAAAATGACAGCTGTACTGCTCATGAGGAGGTGTGGTAAAATGGCAATGTTGAAAATCTGGAGTGCAAATATTGAAAATTCACAAGCGTCTGACGATGCGTAGGAACTCGCATAACACTGCGCTCAGTAAAACAGTCATTTTGAATTTTGCAAATTTTCAACATGGGTTTTTAGGACCTCTTCTCGAATGATGTCACTGTCATGGTGTTATTTGAGCCCAAAGGTGATTTTGCACAGTGACTGTGCAGTGACTGAGAAATCACCCTTCGGGCCTGAATAACGCCATGACAGTGACATCATTCATGAGAACGGGTCCCAAAAACCCCATGTTGAAAATTTGGTGCAAAAATTCCAAAAAATGACTGAGATATGCGATAAAGTTGAAACCCCATCTAGCCCATTATACAGCTTACCGGCATTTCCTCAGTTCATGGTCGCCTTTGAAGAGTGCAGACGTGTTCCCGGGCCACCGAAGATCATCGCGCCAGAGTCCGGAGGTAAGTATGGGGTGAGGGGGGGAGGCTGGGTGCGAGTGGGGGGGTGTGGGTTGTGGGGAGGGGCTGGGAGATGCGCCATGGGACTGTTTTTATTTTACAGGTTTTAAAAACAAAAAATGACCATGTGGGACATTTGCCATGCTGGGGTGGGCTCCCAGCATGGCAGAAGATGGCTGTGGGGGGCGAGGAGCTGGCGGGATTGGGCACCCCATTGGCAAACTACCGGGGGCCGAGGAGCCAACGGGGATTGGGCACCTGTCGGCAAAAACAAGGGAACGTTTGCCACGCTGGGGTGGGCTCCCAGCGTGGCAGCAGGATGGCTTGGGGGGGCCGTGGAGCCAACAGGGGATTGGGCACCCACATTGGCAAACATTTGCCATGCTGGGGTGGGCTCCCAGCGTGGCACCAAAGCTTTGGGGGGGCATTGTGATGCACGCGGGGAGGAGCGCATGACGTGAGGGGGATGGCATGACATGGTGCTCAGTATGGCAGCAGTGCTTTCCTTTGAAGCAGAGGAACACCGCTGTCATATAGAGCTCCTGCACCCATTGGTGCAGGACTGCCACGCCTGCTCAAGGGAGCAGTGCATTGGATGGGAGAGGCACACCTCCAAAGTGTGCTACTCTCTCAAAACGTTCCTTGCGCATGCCCGCAAGTGAACGTAAAAACATAAAGTGAACTTACAAGCTCAACTGAGCAGACTGGGTGGGCCATAGACCCTTATCTGCCAACAGTGTCTATGTATCTATGTAAAATACCTACAAATGGCTGAGATATTAACATACAGTATGTTCAAAATGCCTCTATATGGCACTTACCTTTATTCTTCAGTTCATCATTTGACTTTGAAGCGTGCAGACGTGTCTCAGTCCACAGAAGATGACAGCCGCTGACCTCGGTTGGTAAGTATAGGGCAAGGAGATGTGGGTTGGTTGATTGCTCAGTGGGAGGGTTGGGATGCAAGAGGGGGATGGGGAAACAATGAGAGACCTTTTTTTACAAGAGTTTAAAAAAAGATGTGGACTGTTTTCTTTTTTCACAGGAACAGTAGAACCATTTGTCAGGGCACTGGGGGTGGGTTTCCCAATGTCCCATACTGCTCTGAGGGCTACAACATAACTGGGTACACTATGTACACTAGGAGTGGGCTCCCTAGAGTCACACACTGCTGGTGGGGGTGAGTGTAGTGCTGACATGTGGATTGGGCACCCCGGTGTTAGCAAAACCATTACATACATATTTCAGGACACTGGGAGTGGGCTCCGCAGTGTCCTACTGTGCTGGTGGTGGTGGTGGTGGGGAGAAATAAGAAACTGAAATAGCAAAAAGCACAAAAGACAGTAGTTCAAGGGCACAAACCTTTTAACTTTCAAGCATGAAGTGCACTTACCAAGATATTAAACTCAGTTGAAAAGCTGGAAAACCAGCAAAAATGTCATCACTTCATTCAGTCCTATAGTAAGTTTAAATCTCAGTTCACACTGTTGCAGAAAACAAAGCCTGGCAGATCACCACAGAGTGGAGATTATGTTTAAAAAATCTCTATGGGGTTTATGCAGCCTGGGGTGGGGCCCTGGGGGCTGTAGAATAGGCAGGGTTGGTTGACTCTTGGTTCCTGTTCCCCCGCTGTGTTGTTTCTGTCTGCCAAAAGGGATTTTGTACTGCAAAATAGCATCCTTGTTCAGTGCAGAATCCCTTTCCATAGGGCTCATACAAAGCAGAATCATAGTTCAAAGCAGAATCTTAGTTTGAAGCACAGTCCTAGGTTGAAGCACAATCCTGGTTCAAATCAGAATCCAAGTCTGAAGCAGAATCCTAGTTCGAAACAGAATCCTGGTTCAAAGCAGAATCGTGTTGTATGGGACATCTATTTCTCCTCATAGGAAATAATAGGAAATTCAACATGTCATAACTTTGGAACAAATTTATATTTTCCCACCAAATCTTCAAAAAGCACATCTGTGAAGCCAAGGTGTTCTATCCTAAAAATGTCAGCCCAGAAGCTAAAGTCATTTCTTAGATACAAGTGGACCAAAAATAGTGTGAAACCCCCCAAACCTTTATTTTAACACTCTGTGTCTCGGAAACTGCTAAAGCTATTAAGGCAAAAAATTATCACTTACAAACACCTTCCCTGGGTAATTATGCATACCAAGTTTTGCAGAAATCACTTTAACCATTACAAAGTTATTAAGATCCAAAAAGTGCCCTTTAACATTAATAAACAAACGGCAAAGCCCTCAAAAATCTGTTTTTTTTTTCAACACTATGCATCTCAGAAACCAAACAAGGGGATTCAAACGAAATTTGCCAAGTCAAGAGACCTGTGCGCAAGGCTGATGCTTGTCAAATTTCTTGCAAATCTGTTAGTGTTGCAAAGTTATTCGGGTGCAAAGTATGCAAAACTGGATCACAGTGTGTGAAAATCACTTTTCCATATTTTCCCCCATAGAAAATAATGGCAAATTCAAGATTTAATAACTTTGGAATGGATTACTGTTGTTTTACAAACCTTGAAAAGGCACGTCTGTGAGGCCAAGACTTTCTACCCTGAACATTTCAGCCCAGCACCTCAAGCTATTTCTAAGATACAGGAGGCCGAAAAAACAGCAAAAACCAGGGAAATCTCTGTACTTTCAACAATTTATATCTCAGAAATCTCAAAAGGGATTCAAACCAAATTTGGAATTTTTTCATATTTTGACCCCAAAGTTTGAACCTAGTCTTCTTACGACCACACCTCATAAATCCCATAGGTGAAAGTTTTGAAAATATGTGCCAAAACACCATTCCACACCACGTTTCACACATTGCAGACAGCCAGGGTATGAAATATAGCAGCTGTACTGTTCATGAGGTAGTGTGAAAAATGGCTATGTTGAAAATTTCAACTCAAACTATTGAAAATTACCAAAGTTATGCGCGTGCCTAGGAAAGTTTCAGTGAATGCTCATAACTCAGCAATTTTTAGGCCTTTTCCCCCACATTTTCATCATGGCCTTTTTGGGACTCCACCTTATGAACACTGGTGGTGAAATTTTGTTTTTCATTCTCGAAAGGTGATATTGTACAGCGACTGCAAAATTATCTTCCAGGCCAGATTAACAAAATGACAGTACCAGTGTTCATGAGATGGGGTCCCAAAAAAGGCAATGTTGAAAATTTTGTGAAAAAATTCCTAAAAATGGCAAAGTTATAAACATACTGTAAGTTCAAAATGCCATTGATATACATTATAGGGCACTTGATTCCTCAGTTCATAGTTTGGCTTTGAATAGTGTGAACATGTCTCAGTCCACAAAAGATGACAGCCTATAACCTCTGGTGGCAAGTATAGGGTAACGGGGTGGGTGTGGGATGGTGAGTGCTCAGTGGGAGGGTCGAGATGGGGACAGTGGGGATGGTGAAGGACCATTTTCTTTTCTTCAGGTTTTTTAAAAAAAAGACATCACAGGACTTTTTTTCAGGAATTAAGGACAATAATGAAGTATTTTGGGACACTACTGGGGGTGGGCTCCACAGTGTCCCTACTAAAAAGGACATTGAGACCATTTTCTTTATTACAGGTAAATAAATAATAAAAAACAAACAAGTAAGACAGGGTGGAGGTGCCACTAGCCACCAGAGAAAGAACAGGGATGAGGATCGGAGGGTGGGGGGGGTGCCACTAGACACCAGGACAAGTTAGTGGCATGCAGAAAACTTGAAAAACCCATAGAAATACATTTAATCCCCATACGAAAAAATTACTTATTTTGCATCTGATCATATGAAACAAGACCTTGTTTCGTATTATACAATGGCAAGAAAGAAACCTGGCTTCTGATTGTTCAGTTGGCTGTCACAGCAGGGATGTTATCCTGGCATAACATCCCTGCTGATTGTTTGTATAATATGGAGCCTTTTTTTTTCTCTTAAGAAACAACAATACTTTTACACACTAACAAAAACATTCTTTAAAATTATTTTTTTAACTATAAAACAATAAGCCATTGTATAATAGGAATAACGCCCTCCAGGGTGGGTGTTATGCTGGGATAACAACCCTTCTCGGGTGTTGGATGCCCTCGGCCGGTGGCCTCGGGCCCAACCATCCGAGGTGGGATGTTATCCTAACATAACACCCACCCTGTCAGGCATTATTCCTTTATTATGCAATATGAAACAAGATTTATAATGTTTAAAAAAACATATTTCATGGTGATTTCTCTAACACACATGTGCAGAATCCAACTAAGGGGGTCTCAATAAGCAAGATACATCTGTTGATCCCTCCTCAAAATATCTTTTTTTTCCTATCTTTTTCCCTCCAGTCACCAGTCCTGGGGCATCCCTCAGGCATCCACAGCTTATCTCACTTAGTCTGAGACCCCCCTCACCCTAGATCCACCCGGAACTCTGACCTAGCACCCTTATCCACTGTTGTCTCCCTGGCTTGCACTCCCCCAGGGCAGAACTACCCTCCTCTTACCTTTTGGGAACTCCTTCAGTCTTGATCGGTGGTCTGATGTAGGCCGGAGGATATTGGGACCTGAGTAGGTGGGGTCTGACAGTGGGCGTGGGGCTGCTGTGCTGTTGTCTCCCGAGGAGCTGGGAGGTTTCCTTGTTCCTGGTTTGTGAGTGTGACCCCTATGGAGTTGTGGATGTGCAATGATGCTCAGCACATTTGGTACACTCCCAACCCAACTCTTGAGCATCCGCTGTCACCTCCATTCCTTTCGTGTGCATTTCCAGCTTTGGCACCCCCATTCTCCACTGGGAGTCACTACTGTGGTGGGATTGCAAACCCACCCTCCCCAGGAGAGGAGAACTGTCCTCTGGACACATGATTCTTTTCTCACCATCTGACCCCCGGCAACCCGAGCTTGTTCCTAACCTCAGGTTGCCGGCGTGGTGTGAGGTGTGGCATCCAGCGCCTCAACCCTCAGCACCACCGGGCCAGCCAAAATATCATTTTTGTGGGTTTCTTAATTTGGATTTTCAAACAAAACTGAAAACAAGATGGTGGCCAAATGAAAAAGAATTTCCTTCAATGAAAAGAATGACATCAATACAAACAGAGTTATTTTTTTGCATTTCATACAGCTGTTTTGAGGTACTAACTGAGGATGCACAGAACCAATTTATAAAAATTTTAAATTGGAATAACTTTGGAACGGATTCATATTTTTTCATGAAACCAGCAAAAGGCACATCTATGAGTCAGACCCTTTCTACCCTGAAACGTTTAGACTGAAATTCCAAACCATTTGGGCTATAGCCAAATTCAAAGAAAATCCCATTCAAACCAATGGGAAAACAATTAAAAAATTACTTTTTCACTATCCACAACTCCAAAATCACACATCCAACCAGAACAAAACTTGGCACATTTAGAGACCTACCAAACAAGACTATGCATGCAAACTTCCGTGCAAATCAGTTAAACGGTTGCAAGGATATTAAAGTGCAAATGTTTGAGTTTAACATAGAAACCCCAGTTCAACCCTAACTATAGGGGTGCAACTGCATATATATATATATATATCTATATCTATCTATATATATATATATATATATATATATATATATATAGATAGATATAGATATATATATATATAGATATAGATATATATATATAGATATATATAGGCACAGTGGTGCCACTATAGTTAGGGTTGAGTACCCCATTTAAGGTTAAAGTGTGAAATTTGTCAGGTTAATAACTTTGCCACTGTATGATGGATTTGCCTGAAATTTGGCAAGCACAGAGTGGTACCATAGATTTCTGGATCTGCCAAGTTTTTCACCAGTCAGGTATATGGTTGTGGAGTTATAAATCATCATTCCATGTCATATTTACGCTTTTTTGCGCATTCTTTGCTCATGCCTACAGATCACACAGTTTACACAACTGGTCCAAAACCTTCAGGTAACATGCAGCCTGGGTCCCCAATGTGCCTTTTGAAGATTTCATGAAAAAATATTAAACGATTCAAAAGTTATTCAAAAAACAAGTTTCCCATTATACTCAATGGGAAAAGTTAACAAAATATTCAACAGTGTCAGAAATGCAGTTTTTAGTGTTGCAAATAACCCCTGTAGTGTCATGAGTCAGCCATTTTCTTTTCAGTTACTGGTCACAGAAATGCTTGGCATTTAAATTTGGGACACTGTAAGGACACAATTCTTTTTGTGTTCACCTAGTCGAGCCCTGAGGATGCTAGCCATGTCTTTTTTGGGGGGTTAAACACCCCAGAAATATGTTTTTAAAATTTTTGTAAACTGTAGTGTCGCAAAGTAGTGTCAAACTTGTGACACTTTTGTGATTTTTTTTGCAAAAGTGTCACAAATCATGACACTACTTTGCAACACTATGGCCAAAATAACAGGAATTCTTTGCCACCCTGCTGCAAAAGAACGATTTGGTCTTGTGGGCTAAACTTTGGAGAAAAGAAAGCCAACATCCCACAGATGTGCCTTTTGGTGGTTTGATGACAAAATATTGCAGGGATGCAAAGTTATGGTACTCCAAAGTTGACGATTTTTCCCACAGACTAACATTGCGGTATCCGTTGCACCTTCCGGGGCCCGTATCTCGGAAACGCTTCGAGCTCCAGACTTTTCGTCAGAAAAATACTTAGCCCCCCACTAGGGAGCTAAGTGCAAAACTAGCCAGGAAAGTCATAAATCATATGAAATTTTTATTTTTTTATACGTCGTACGGTTCCTGAGATATAAGCAATTTAGTATTCCAAGTGCTCATTTTCTGCTCCGAGGCCCATTATTATGCATACATTCTTTGTACTCACTGTGTTTCTCTATGCAGCTGTTGGGGAAAAAAGGGTGTACGCTTCCGTTACTGTTACAGTTAGTGTTTCCACTTGTGTTTCCATACCCGTTTGCGTTAGCATTCCCGTGTACGCCACCGCATGCATTGCCCTTTGCGTTTTCATTTGCGCTTGTGTTTGCGTTACTGTTACCATTAGCGTTTCCACTACTGTTTCTGTTTGCATTTTGTTTTGTGTCACTGTGTGCATTACCATTTGCGTACGCACTTCCATTTGCATTTGCATTTATGTTTATCTTTCCTTTGGCATCATCGTTGCTGTTACCGTTACCATTTGCATTTCCAATTGCGTTACCATGACCATGCGCATTACGGTTTGCATTTCCGTACCCGCTTGCATTTGCATTTCTGTTTCCATTACCATTTGTGCTTGCATTTCTATTACTGTTTTCATTATCATTAACGTTTGCATCACCATTTGCATTAACGTTTGTGCTTGCATTTGCGTGGCTGTTACTTCACTATTTATAGTGCACATTCTCAAAAAGAAGGGAAATTCATGGCAAAAAACTCCATTTAATGCATCAGTTAGGGTTGTTCCACAGCAACAAAAGTGAGGATATTCGATGTTGAGTTCCCACCCCTTGCACCCCACCCTGCCCCCACCAACAGGCATCAGGGTGTGTGTTGGGATCATCGATCCTAACTCTCACCCCATTCTCCTGTACTGCACCACCTCAGCTTGTTTACACAGGGGAGGGGGTGAGAGTTAGGACCGATGACCCCAACGCACACCCCGATGCCTGTTGGTGGGGGTGGGGTGCAAGGGGGGGTGGGAACTCTAACATCGAATTTCCTTGCTTTTGTCACTGTGGAACAACCCTAACTGATGCATTAAACAGAGTATTTTTGCCATGAATATATACATATATGTATTTGTATATATATATAAATGTATATGCATATATATATATATATATATATATAGGATAAAGAATCAATATCCAGATCCAAAGTTCTGATTGTATACAACACATCACATGATCGTGCGTATATCAGAGCGTGACCACACACCTGCACTTTTACCCACCTCCAAAACAATTTTGACATTTTATAAGATAGATAACCCACTCTATAGTGTGCTGTCGCGCTCTGATATACGCATGCCTTGGGTGGTTATTGCACTCAGCCTGCGGTCTCATGTGTACAATGCACAGCAAGGCGTACGTATATCAGAGCATGACTGCACACCTAAGAGTGGGTTATCTATTACATATATATATATATATATATATACACACATACATATACATACATACATGTTGAGCATACTGATGAGTGACGAAGGCACGAATGAGAGTAGCCAGACCTCAGTCTGCAGGAGTGAGAATATTTTCCTTTTCCATAGCACACGATCTGCACATCATGTGTGCTATTTATACAATGGGGGTGGGAGCTCCAGAAATATTATGTTTTCCAGTGTTCTGTTCCTGTTTCTGTGTGCTTTCTACTCTTTCTGTGTGTAGTCTGAGTGTGTGTGTGAGTTTTTCTGAATGGGCTGGGGGTCTCAGAAACACTGTGGGACACAGATGAGTGTCCTTTGCAATGCTAATTGAGTAAGTTGCAGGTAGCAGTGTGAAACAGAAATGTTTTTGTGAAGCAGTTTCATTTAGAATGCAGACTGTAGTGAAGCTGAGATAAGCATAATATCACTCAATCAAAATATTTATTTATCCAGGCGAACACCATTGAGCAGAGCTCATTTACAAGATGGACCTGGTTAGAGCCGGGTCAAAGTACAGTACATGTATTTACAATCAATAATGACAAAGTAGAATACATATATGTACAGTCAACAAAAATATACAATAAATACCATATCAGATAGCTAGAACAGTGGCTCAGAAAGGCTTACAACAGATCAACAGGCAAATGTATTATATAGGCAGTATGTATGCAATACTAGTCCAGCAAGAAGTGGTGCACAAGGAATACAAAACACAGAATCGCTGTTCAGCAAATTTTACTGCAAACCAATGTGCATATACAAAAAAACACACACAGAGCAGGAGTTTAGAGAATGGCTACCCCTAGCACCTCGACTACGTGAGTCTTCAAGGGGGTGAAGCCACACAGGTGAACCATTACCTGTTATTCCAATCAGTGCTTACGTCACGCCATTAACATCAGTACTCACTTCACAACATAAGCGTTTTGTCAAATAAAGGGGAAATATCCCCTATATATAGTATTCATTAATTCACAAATGTACTATGTTGTAAAGTCCCATATTAATGAATGCTTAAAAAACATTATGCAAAACCACATGTGAACAATCTTAAACCTTAATTAAACCACTTCTGTTAAATATATAGGGCTGGAATTTCAAAGCCCCGGTGCAAGCTGCAACACTGGCAGCTTGCACCGAGTGGGGTGCACCCAGGACCCTGCACCTGAATTTCTATTGAACAGGGTCCCAGTGCCTAAGTCCAGTGGCATGTGGCAAAGGGGGTGCTGTGCCCAACGTATGGCGCACCCACCCGGAATGCCACAGTGGCTGTGGGGAGTCTGCAGCACCCATGGACAGGAGCTGGCAACCGGGCAATGCCCCCCCCAACACCACCGCACCAACGGCACCAGCTGCAACATTTCCGTACCCTGGTGGCTAGTACCTGTGTCATCAGCTCTCCCACCCCTCCTGTACCCTGATCCAGTGACCGGCGTATTGCCTTCACACACCCTGGCTGGCCGCCGAAGGGTAGTCCATTTGTGTATTGTATACAGTACATGCACCGATGGCTCATTCAGTGACTGCCATGGTGATGTGGAGGGAAATGCGGTCACTGGATTGAGTATGGGAGGGGGAGGAGTGCTGATGGGGTGGTGGAGGTTGGCAGGACTCATGGACGTGGGTGTCGGGGATCGTGATGGGGTGAGAGGGGACCACCAGACCACCAGGGATCACCCACCAGGGATGGATGAGGCAGGCCACATGGTGGCACCTACAGGAAGACCCCCCAGGAGCCATCTAAGTCCCCTTAGACCTGCCCCCCACTGGTCTAAGGGTACTTGGCACTTGGTTCCTGGGGGGGTTCTCTCGAATTCTGGATCTGAGGGCTGCAGCAGTTTGGGTCTGCCACAAGCCCCCAGCGCCATGCCGCAGCCACTTTCGTGGTGCAAGAATGGTGCTAGCACACTTTGGTGCAGGCAGCCTGCTGGGTGATGCAGGCTGCCTTTCAAATCCCACTTGGCGCAAGGTGCCCTTGCATCAGACCTGTTTGATGCAGGCGCCTTGCGTCAATCTAAGGCCTTTGAAAATCGGGCCCACAATGTCTAGGCAGATTAGATGTATATTGAAAAATCCAACTTTTGGAAGTCTAAGCTATAAGCCAAACAACCCTATTTAGTATCATAGTTTTTCTACTATGATGTGCAAAATATGCTTTAATTTAACTGCTAGTGTTCTAAACTATTTTATATAGTTAGTTAAAACCTTTATTTTTAGACAGGAGTTCAGGTGGTATAACACATCATTAGGACATAGTCCTATTTTCAAGATGGTCCTGTTAAAGATATAAAGAACATCAAAACATATAACTCACAAAATACAATACAATATCCTATTCAATTCAGTTACAAAAATTTTTTACCAAAATATCATACATATCGATCTAATATAACATATAATTGTTAATACAAACACTTTATGTTAAAATTCTCATCCATAACATTCACAATGAACTTTTAGTTCTATCTTCAAACTAGTAGAAAGTGCTTTCACATCATTAATTTGATTACAAAGTACAGGTTTCAAGACCCTCCATAATCTATTAACAATTACAGGAAATCTTAAATTACTATATGTGTTCATGATTTTTGGAAACAAAAAATTCCTTAGATTAATATCTCTTAAGTTATAAATATGCTTTTTAATTTCCAATTTATCATAAAGACACCTAGGTTGTTCTTGTTTTACCACTTTAAAAATTTGGGTTGCCCAAGTAATCTGACGTTTACTATCCTGCGTAAGCCACCCTAATTCACTAAGTACATCACAATGATGTGATTTATAATCTTTTTATGTCATGAATCTTGCCATCCTGTAGTATAATTGATCAATTTTTGATATATACAACATGCATTTGTTAAAAAAAGAAAAAGGAAAAAACATTCTTATGGGCAAACAAAAGATTAATACATTTCACTAAACAATCTGGCACAGATAGAAAAGAAGCACAAAGAATAAGAGTGACAAGAAAAAAATTCACACTACCGCATCCTAAGGAATACATAGTCCTGGGACTATCAAGCAGTCAGACTGCCAAACTCCACTGAGGCAAATGCCGACCGTGTAGGTAGGAGCCCAGATAGGATGGGTTAGTGGCACCTGAGAGAGAAAGAGAGAAAAAAGCATGTCATTAAATACATGAATGTACAACATCTACATAAATTCAAGAGGGAATACTTTTTAACAAGTACTACAAATATTAATTAACATCTCCTATTATGTAAAAATGGCTTTTGGTTTTACTGAGTCCAACTTGAATATCCACATACTTTCTTTTTGCAGGAGTTTGTTTGCTCTGTTCCCTCCCCATGAGTCAAACAGTGCACAATCAATACCTTGAAATTTCAAGCAATCTGGTTTAGAATCATGGTGGGTAAGGAGGTTAGCGGCCTTCTTTGTGGTGCTCACAGGCGGCCGAGACGTTGTAGTGTGGTGGAGTTCTGGATTGTTTATATGCAATACTATCTGGGAGAAATTGGCAAGGGTACAAGGTTAACTACTTGAAAAGTGGATGGCAAGGATATATAACACCTACAATGCCTGGTCCTAGCCAGAGAAACACAGCTAATTTTAGGGTGGGGGGGAATACCAGAGGGACTATGGTGAAGGGTGGGGGAGGATGCAGGAGGGAAGGGAAAGTAGAACAGGTATTAGATGTGAAGAAGGGGCATAGGAAACAAGTGGCCATGGCCTGATATGAGGAGAAGCAGGGTTGATAAGTACCTTGGATTCAGGGGCTGACTAAGGATGAGGGAAGCAGTTACAGGGTTCCCTCACAGTACGGGAATATAAGGTCTTGAAGGTGTCCAAACTGATGGGGATGCTCAATTTCAGCAATTTTTGCAGTTTATTACACAGACAGGGCAGCACATAGCTTATGGCCACTCTACCAAAGTGTGATTTAACCTTGGGTATATTCAATGCAATAAATGAGTAACTTCTCAGCGCGTAGTTTCCTGGCATGCTTATTGGGAGACAATCAGTAATGTATTAGGGAAGCTTTTTGGTGACAGCTCTGAATGTTCATAGAACAGCATTTCTATTCCACCTGTACTAAAAGGAAGACCACCCTACAACTGCGTACAGGGAACAGTGGTGTGTGGAAAGGGGGAGACCAGTTATAAACCTAAATGCTCTATGATAAAGCATCTCCAATTTTGCGAGAGAGGGGGCTGGGCACTGACTATATAAGAAGTCCTCATAATCTACCAGAACAAGGAACGTTGTTTGGACCAAATGCATTTTAACATCTCTAGTGAGAAAATGGTTAATTCTAAAGAAAAGACCCAGCCTCTGTCTTAGTTTCTTTAGCAAATCCTTGTTATGATCAGTGAATTAAAGACTGTGGTCAAGCCACAGTCTCAAGTACTTAAATTCTGTAACAAAATTCAAGTTTTCACCTAGGATTGTGGTGATCTGTGGTATAGCTCCAGCACTGGCCGGGTTCACCACACGACTGAAGGGAGAAAAGAGCAACACTTTCATTTTCTTGGCATTAAGTAGGAGCTTTTTGTATAGAAGCTGGCTCTGCAGTAGGTTAAATTCAGCTTGGAGGTCTGTACAAGCAGTTTCAGGCATCGGACGGCTTAGGTAAAGTACCGTGTCATCTGCGAACGATTGGATATTGATCTTATTTATGCTGTCATTAATGTTGTTAATATAGACTGCGAACAGTAAGGGACCAAGGTTGGATCCCTGAGGCACACCCCTTTGTAAGGGTTTAAGAGGGGAAAGCTCACCTTTTGCCTTAACCTGCTGAAGCCATCCTGTAAGGTAATCAGCAAACCATCGCATTGATAATGAGTCCAGACCTATACTCCTCAAAGAGGAGAGAAGCAGGCTGTGGTTGGCAGTGTCAAAGACCTTGCTTAGATCCAAAAACACAGCACAGATGAAGTTTCTACTATCCAGATCACGCTGCCAATCGTTGGATACTTTGGCAAGGGCCGATATAGTGCTGTGTTTTGCTCTGAAGCCAGATTGCATGGGGTTTAATAGAGTTATGGATTCTAAGTAAGTCCTGAGCTGGTTGCTCATTATTTTTCCAGTACTTTAGAAAGAATAGGAAGAAGAGAAATCAGTCTGTAATTGTTAAGGTCACAAGGGTCCCCAGATTTAAGCAGAGGAATGACATGGGCAATTTTCCATGGGGGGGGGTCCCCTGAGACAGAGATAGATTGAAAAGATGATTAATTGGCACAGCTAAGACATGATAAGCAATCTTTAGGAAATATGTGTCTAGGAAGTCAGCGCCAGCACTTTTCTTAATATCCAGCTGTAACAGAAGATCTTCAACCTCTTTCAATGATGCAACTTGGAAGGAGAAGACCGAATTGGGGCAGGGGATTCTTGATTTTGTAAACCAAGCTGAGCGCATGCCGAACATGCAGAGAAGTTGTCAAATGCAAAACCTGTAGTAGCAAAGTGATTGTTAAAGGAATCCAGGATCCCCATTCTATCACAAATAGTGGTGCTCCCAGAATTAATCTTAGTTGGAAGGGAGTTACCAGGTGTATGCCCAGACAGGTCCTTGATTGTCTTTCAAAATTTAGAGGAGCTCTTGGTGGCAGAGTCAGGTTCAGTACGATAGAATGCAACCTTTGCATCCCGGACCATCTTAGTGCATATGTTCCGTGCCTTCCTAAACTAGCACCAGTCCGAGTCAGTCTCAGTTCTGCGTGCTTTTTTCCAAAGCTTATCTCTCACTAGCATTGAAGCCTTCAGTTCTGAAGAGAACCAACGACAGGCTTTATTCCTCACGTGGACTTTTACCAAGGGGGCATACTTACTTAAGGCCCCAGACAATATTTCATAGAAGATATCATATGCCATATTTACTGTGTTTGCCAAGTAAAAATCCTGCCAGCGCAGTCAATATTTCAGCTCATCAATGTAGGCAAACAGATTGAAGTTGTGTCTAGTACTCTTAGTGGAAAACTTTGATGCAGATATTAGCTTATGTACTGATCTAACACCAGCAATGAAACAATGATCACTGACATCAGAGAAAAAGGTTTCAGCATGGGAGATTAGATGGGGCTTACTTAATAAGATAACATCTAACAAGGTACTATTACTCGGGTTCTTTTTGTTCGGATGCGAAGGTTCATCAGTCAGTTGCACTAGCCCAAGGTTGTTGCAAAAAGTTATGAGGTTTTGAATAGCCAAACAAAATTGAGATCCCCTAAAATAATTGTTTCAAGGATCCCGTTCTCCAATATGGAGTTAAGATGTGTTAGAAGCTGTAAACCAGCGGACGGAGGTCTATAGCATCCTATTACACAGAGCGCAAGGGAAGTAGATAACTCAATCTTAAGAGGCAGGCATTCAAATTAATTTTTAACAGAGGACAAGTTAAGACAAGATACCATGAATTTGTTATTAACATAGATGGCCACGCCTCCACCTCTAGTCTGTCTGTCTGCTCTAAACAGCAAGTACTTGGGAATGTTGATATCCCTATCCGGGGTGGCTGGTCTAAGCCAAGATTTGGAGACCACCAGAACATCCGGTGAGGTGTGGCTAACCCAAGCCTGGATCATAGTAATCTTTTTTATAAGGCTGCAAACATTAACATGCATAAAATTCATTCCTTTGAGCCTTACTAGGTCAGATGGAGATGTGAGGGCTTCAGGGGAGCCTGGATTAAGCTCAACATTGCCTGAGCACAGCAGTAGGAGAAGCAATATCTTTCTTAAGGCAGCAATAGTTAATTTGAGGTCTCTTGTCCTAACACGTCTACAGGGTTTGTCAACTCGGGTATGCCAGTCCCCGCACCTAGAGCTGTGCTGGCCTAAGGCTACAAAAACTAAAACCCTGACAGCAAAATGCAGGGAGAGATAAGTACTGCAGTAAGTGGGAGAGGTGCCCTGTAAGGGTGATTCAGCGCAGGTATTGCCATATGGGGTACCTTGTGTATATGGCTGTAGTTGGGGGAGCTTTAAGGCACATAGGTATTTGTAATAAGAGTTACTGTGCACTTGACATTCTAATGGAGGGTCATATTCCCCATGCTGAGATGAATGAGGAGGCCAGTAAAGTGCACAAGGCACAAGATAAAGGAGGATCAGGTAACGGAGCCAAGAATTTCCCCACATAGTGAGGCCTGCAAAGGAGCACAAGTACACAGAATATACCAGTGTCTTTGGCCGGCTAGGAGGTTTAAACAGCCCAACATATACCTGAAAGCTGTAGCTCTGGGGGGGTAACAAGACCCACAATGGGTGCCAGTTGCCCAAGTTGGTAGAGTTCCTAAGTTAGATTTAGAAGCAGTGTGAATGCAGCTCAACTCGGTAGAATGGTATGCCTCTGTAGTGTGTGCAGAAGTGGAGGAAACAGAGGGTTAATTATATTGGATGGCAACAGTTTCAGTGGGCATGGAATTGAGAGGGGGTGGGATGATAGTGTATTTAATAAGTGGGGTGGGGATGGGTGGGCAGGTGAAAATTTTGCGGCTTTGGCCACACCTTGCTGGCCGAGTGTCCTGGCTTGTGGTCTTGGGTGGTGGCTGAGAAAGCGCCGTAGTCACAGAAACACTATGAGACACAGGGGAGTGTCCTTTGCAATGTTCAAGTTCAAGTTCAAGTTTATTGCAGGAAAACTCCATTGAGCATGCTCATTCACAAGGAGGTCCTGTGACATAAACACTTAAAGTACAAACACAGATAGGTAATAACAGTATATACATGAAATGCACGTTACATGATACAGGCTGGATATACATACAAGGGTACCTACATAGGTGACCGCAGGTGGTAAACATTGATATGAGACAGGGAAGCGACTTACAGGTTGCATACTAATAAATGAAACATGACTGGTGTATGCAATACATATACAGTATTTTGGCAGCTAGAACAAACAACAGTCTACAACTGATATTGGGGGGGGAGGATGATTTGATAGAGTAGCAGTGGAGCTGAAGCAAAGATAAAGCCAGGAGTAGAAGGAAGGAAAGCAGTTAATATGACAAATCAATTATACCTTACCAGTGGATAAATATGGCACACATGGGAAGGAAGAGACTTAATGACAGTTACAGGTGTCTTTTATTTTGGCTGAACTTAGCGATTTGTAGAAGTTTATTGAAACTGTGCTAGTTAGTTTCAGTGCACGGTTTGTAATTGGTTCCAAATGGAGGGAAGGGCATATGCAATAACACGTTTACCAAAGGAAGTCCGCGTCCTTGGTATGTCAAGCATAATAAAGTCAGAATTTTCTTAACGAGTATGCACTATGTGAGATACTAATAAGGGAAGAGAGATAGCTTGGCAATTTCTGCAGGAGAAGTTTAAGAGTCCATAGCCCAGCATGGAGCAGGCGTCCAGTAGTAAGGGATGTCCAACCAACAGTTGCATATAAGTCACAGTGGTGCGAACGGTAAGGGGAGTTGGTAATGAACCGTAACGCACGGTGATAAAGGATGTCCAGTTTACTTAGATTTGCAAGAGTGGTGGAGGAATAGATTACATCGCCATAGTCGAGTAGGGGGAGAAAAGTGGCCTGTACAAGCTTGTTTCGAGTTTCAAGGGGGAAAAGGGGCCTATTTCTGTATAAGAAACCTAACCTTGCTTTTAACCTTCTAGAGACATCTTCAACGTGGTCACTGAAAGATAATTTATTGTAGATCCAGATACCTAGATATTTAAATTTGGCTACAACTTCCAGAGGCTCGTTTAGCGGGTGACAATGAAGTCTAGGGCAAGGGTATTGGGGGCCTGAGACAGCATCATGGGAGAATATCATCGCTTTAGTCTTCTTAGCATTGAGCAGAAGCTTTGCCTTTATTAGATTATGCCTAAGTTGTGCTGGAGTCCGCTTGAAGCACTCCTTGACTTCAGATAACGATGAGCCAGAAGTATACAACACAGTATCATCTGCAAAAGTGCAGATTGGACGAGATATGTTAGCATCTAAGTCATTAATGTACAGAGAAAACAAGATAGGGCCTAAGATGGATCCTTGGGGACTCTCTTGCAACTGGAAGCAGAAAAAAGCCTTCCTTTACTTTTTGGAATCTTCCAGTTAGGTAGCTAGAGAACCACTGGGTGGTATGGTATGTGGCACCCAACTTTGCAAGGCAATTGACTAATAGTTTGTGATCAACAGTATCAAAAGCTTTGCTGAGGTCCAAAAGACTGCACCAGTTACCTTCTTAGAATCTATAGCAGAGATCCAATCATTGGTTACTTTTGCTAGTGCAGTGATTGTGCTATGATTAGCCTGGAAGCCAGATTGAGCTGGGTTAATGAGAGAGAAGGTTTCCAAGTGAGATTTTAACTGAATATGGATCAATTTTCCGAGAACTTTAGAAAGGATAGGCAATATGGAGATAGGCCTATAGTTGTTTACATCGCATTGGTCACCAGGTTTAAATAGAGGGAGGATATGTGCTGATTTCCAGCAGGACGGCACAGTAGCAGATGTAATGGAAAGATTGAAGATGTGGAGAATTGGGGCAGTGAGATGGGCATAGCCTGACCTTAGGAAAAAGGGTTCCAAGTCATCATCCCCTGTGCTTTTTTTGGTGTCTAAGTTAAGAAGAGAATCTTCTACTTCTTTATAAGTTATCTCGCGCAGTTGGAAGGGGCTGGGTGCAGGACTAGATGTGGCGGGAGGGGTATGCTGGCTCACCGCAGCACCAGCATAAGGTGACGAGTCAAAAGCTAATCCAGCTGTGGCAAAGTGGGAGTTAAGTTCCTCCAGGATTAGGGACTTGTTTTCCACAATCTTGCCACTTGCAACTATCTTTGTTGGGACAGAGGGGGCCATGGGCCGTCCTTCTATAGCTTTGATAGTCTTCCATATTTTATGAGGGTTACCTTTAGCTTGTTTGAGAGTAGAAATATAATAGTTAGCTTTAGCAGTTTTTTCACACAGTTATTCCTGGCTGTTCTAAAGGCCTGCCAATCTGAAGATTCTTTGGAATGTCTAGCTTTAGCCCAGAGCTTATCTCGAGCTATAAGGGCTGCCTTGAGATCCGAGGTGAACCAGGGGTTAGAATTGTTCTGCACTTTACTTTGATGAAAGGGTATGCTTATTTATTATTGTAGTGAGTTTGTCATTAGGGATGCAAGCTGCCTTGTTGACATCTTTGGCTAGGTAAAGATCTTGCCATCTGATCATGCTCAGGTCAGATAGGAAGTTTACTGCACTGAATTTCAGAAGGATCTTTTGTTATAAAGATGGGTTGCAGACGGGCCTTAATTTGAGATCTTATGCAAGCAACAATTCCATGATCGCTCATGTCATTGTGAAACACTGCCAAATGAGATATTTTGTGTGGATGGGTGGTTAGTACCACATCTAGAATGGAACTGTTGGCAGTATTTAGAGTGTTGTTCCTAGTAGGTTCACTGACTAATTGCCCAAGACCTAGCTCGTCACAAAGGGATTTGAGGCCGTGTGATTTAGGTGACAGCCAGTCCATATTTAGATCTCCTAGAAATATTGTTTCAGTTTTTGCATCTATGAACATGGATTTCAAAAGATTAAGGACTTCATCACCACCAGACGGGGGTCTATAGCCACCTAGGATAGTGATACATTCCGAGGAGGGGAGATGAAGGCTCAGCGAAACTAACTCAAATTCCTTGGCTAGAGATTTGCAACTAATATTGGTGACCAAGTACTTAGATTTGGCGGAGATAACCACCTCCTCTAGACTCTCTATCTGCTCTAAATAAATTGTAGCCCTGCAGTGATATTTGTTGATCAGTGTTCGTCTTTTAACCATGACTCAGTAATTATGATAAGGTCAGGGTTTACATGTACAACCCAGGCTTGCAGCTGTACAAGTTTTTTAGGCAGGCTTAAAATGTTGACCATCATCATTTTGAGACCTGTGGCCTCAGCAAAATCGATAGGCGAGGTAAGTTGTGTGGGGGGGGGGCAGGGTTGAGCTCCACATTTCCTGAGCAGAGAAGAAGCAGAAGTATAACTTTCTTTAAGGAGCTTATAAGAATGGAGACTGCTTTTTTATTTCTTCGTGGTAACCCATATCGTGCTGCGCAAGAGGCGGCACCACTGTAATGACAGTTGATCGTGATCAATGTAAGTGCTTGGGTAGACATAGGTGAGGACAGTAGCAAGGGGGTGTAGGCTAACCGGGGGGAATAGGCTAAAAGGGGAGAGGAGAATGACATAGTGTCTGCATGGTAGACTGTTATAACATTAGGTATTGATAAGGTACGTTGGAGAACTGAATTGCATTGAGGTACTTCGAATTGCACTGTATTGCTGAAAACTCTGCACCTTAGGAGCAATAAAAACACAATAAGGAGAGCCATGGTCCCAGATTGAGTGGTCTCGTGATTTGTATTAGTGCAATATTTTCTAGGCAAGAAATTTGCCCACCTAGGTATTCACATAAAACCTAGATGAGAAAATACAGCAGAAAGGGGAACAAGGAGAGCAGGAGCAGCTTAGTTAGTGGCCATCCACCCTTCAGACTCAAGTCCCCTTGTAGCAGCAATGTGTATTAAGTTAGTTGCAGGTACTGTAGCAGTGAGAAACAAAAACTGTTTTGTGAAGTAGTTTCATTTAGAATGCAGGCTGTATTGAGTGAGTGGTAACATCACCAGTCTCAGATCAAGTGCATTTCTCTCTGTTATCTCCTTATGGACCTGCAGTCCAGCTTAGCACAACCACAGCCACCCATCCTTAAGTACTCTCCCCCTTTCTACCTACCTTCCTACACATCCCTACCCCACCACTCCTACCCCCGTTCCACTCTCCCTGTCCCTCAACCCTATTCCCTCGAGCCTATCCCTTGTTCTCTTCACCACCTAAATCCTATCCTGCCCTAATGTGTACCAGCTGCTACCTTAATTGCTATTTTGAGGCTACACATCCACACTCACTCCCATATTAAGGTGCCCCACATTCTGCAGTTCTCGTTCCTGCATCCCTCTTTTCACTATTAATGTGCCCTACAATTTGCAGTTCTTGTTCCTGCAAAGTATTTTGTAGGTCGGCACCTTGTCACTGTCCACTTCAGATGAGAAATTCCACTGAGATATAGAAAGATAAAAGCCTTTTTATTACAAAAATAGGCAGGTCAGCCAGCAAACAGGATACATAATGCCCCTCCCCACAGAGCCGAATGTTTTTGCGTCACAATTACGCTTTTTCAAGGCTATGGTAGTAGGGGTAATACACCTTATATACACTACTTACAGGTAAAGTTTAAATGTAATGTGCTCTCCACCCTTTTTAAATGCATACAATACCAAATACCCCCCTAAAATTTAAATCTAAAAATTAGACATCAAATTACACTACCATTTTAAGTGCAGGTATAACAATGATGGCTAATTCCAATACAAAACAATCTTATCATAAAATATATACATAGCACACATATATATATGTATGCACATACTGGTCTACATGTTAATGTATATACATACATAAAAATACTAAAGAATACTAACTATAAAAACAGAGAAAGTTTAAAAAATTAATTGAGTCCTGGGGCTGCATATGATTTCATAATGTACTGCCAATATGTTTCTCTCTGACGCAATTTTAAATCTAAGTCTCCTCCTCTAGGACCTATCAACACCTTTTCAATGATTTGAAAGCAAAAATAATGTTCCTGCCCTTGAGATTTTACATGCTGTGAAAGGGCACTTATACCATCAGCATGTGCAATACTACGTACATGTTGCCCTATTCTTTCTTTAAATTTCGGAGTAGTTTTTCCCACATAAAAACTAGGGCATTTTTTACAGCAGGCCAAATATACAATGTTAGAAGTACTACAATTACCAAAAGTTCTGATATCAGATCTCTTCCCTGTTACTGGTTGTTGAAACTCTTTGCCAATTTTAAAGAATTTACAAAACCGGCAGTTTCCACACGGAAGGTTTCTTTAGGCAAAGTACTTTTTTTATCTCTGTCTTGTTCAGTCATATCTCCACAATAATAACTATGTACTAAAGTGTCCCTTAAATTTATTCCCCTTTTATAAATAATTCTAGGAGGAGTTTGAACAAAATTTTGAAATTTACTTTCAACCGAAAGAATATGCCAATATTTATTAATTATGTTATTGAATAAAAAGGCCTGTGGACTAAAAGTGGTTCTTGTTCCTGTGTCCCTCTTTTCGCTCCCTCCTTCAACTACATTATTTTGCAATCTTTCATTACACAGGTAACCTACCTATCCTCGTCAAAGCCTCTTTGGCTGCTACTTTGCCATGGCAGTAACCTACAATTTCTATATACCTACTATAGACCTATGGTCTTGCATATGATGTAGAATGACTGTAACTCTGTTTGATTGTATAGTCTGATTTTTTGCAGTAGCTGATATCTTAAGTTCTGTATTCAACTTATAAGTCCCACCTTTTCTGCCAGGCCTTTGGGGATTAAGCCATCTCTCCCCTACCCTATCCTCAGCGAATTGTATATTTCATATTTTATATTTATGCCAGAATGTTTTTAAATATGCTATTACTGAAATATGTTATCTTTGTATTCTGTATCCTGTTTTTATTGTGCACGGAGCTCACAGCCTCCAGGATTGAGCACCTTAGAAATAAATTTGCCTTGCCTTGCCTATTTTGTGTTTTGACGTGGAACCTATGTAAAAGAACTTTTAACTCATGGGTGTTATCTGAGATTCCAATAAATAAATAACATAAATAAATAAATAAAAAACCTGAAAAAATAAAATAAAACAACAGCAGAGTATGTATAAACAGTATTTATTTTAACTCCTGATGTCATCACCATTCATCACATTGCAGCAAAAATCACAGGATTTAACAGCTTGGAGCTCCCACCCCCACTATATATATATGTATATATATATATATATATATATATATATATATATATATATATATATATATATATATAAAATAACTTTATTTATTTAACGCTTTTCAAATTGTCAAGGCACTTTACATAAAATAGAAAAGAAGGATAAAATAATACAACAAGATGATCAGTAAAATCTAGTATTCGGTGTACTCAAACAGAGTAGGTCTGGTGCCACAGGTAGATCTTTAATGCCTGTTTAAAGCCCCCCTAATGTCGTGCACTCCCGAAGCTGATGGGGTAGAGAATTCCAAAGGGAGAGGGCCGCATACATAAATGCATGGGCCACAGAAGCTTTTAAAGATACCCTTGGAATCTCTAGCAACCCCTCATCAGCTGAGTGAAGCGATCGCATGGGGAAGTAAGGGGCCAGAAGCTCTTTCAGGTAGTCTGGACTGAATCCGTGAAGGGCTCTATAAGTCAGTAATCTGACTTTAAAGGTGATCCGCCACTGGATCAGCAGCCAGTGCAGTGCAGTATGTATGTATGTGTATATATATATATATATATATATATATATATGTATGTGTATATATATCTCCTTTATATGTATATATATATGTATGTGTATATATATCTCCTTTAATGCATCAGTTAGGGTTAAAGTGACAAAAATAGGGAAATATGGCATTAGGGTTAACATCCTGCCTCCAAATCTGCACACACTGACAGGCATCGGGGGGTGCCTTGGGGTCAGCAGCCCTAACACTCACCCCATTCCATAAGTGAATAAGCTGAGATGGATACAGTATAGAAGAATGGGGAGAGCATTAGGAGTCCAATCAGTATTGACCCTGCAGCGTGTCCGCCGCCTAACTAGAAGAAAGGACAGTCTAACCTTCACAATATCTTGCTGCCTGACCTCTCGAGCTCAGCATTCTTACCTTGTCAGAGCCTCCACCTGGTTCAACATGCTACCTACAGAAATCTCCAACATTGCCACAGTTGGTGCTTTTAAGTGTAAACTACGTCAGCACCACATGGCTAGTGCCTTCTGTGATTGCTTCTTATAATCCCCTCCAGGCATACTACCCTCAAGCATCCCTCCTCACTACCTCAGCTCCTCCTCCTCCTCCTCCTCTCCTACCCCCCATTACTGGGTATAGGATGAATCTATCTCCTCTTCCTTTTCATCCCCCTATTCCTCCTCCCTTGCTATTTCCCATCTACCACATACCCAATGCAATGCTCTCCCTATTTCTCCCCTCCTACCTCTCTCTCTCCCATACCACCCCTTCACCACCACTCTTCTTTCTCTTTTCCCACTAACCCACTCCTACAAAGCTTCACTGAGCCACCTATGACCTGTACTGTATAATTAACCCCCAGCACAATGCCTTGACAATGCCTTTGGCTGCTATTATTGTAACCCTACTTGTCTTTTTTTTGGTACGTTCCATTGTAATGGTCATGTTATGTTTTGTACCTTATTGTCCTTATTGCCTTGATGTGGAACCTTTGTAAAAGAGCCATTGGCTCAAAGGTGTCATCTGAAATACAAATAAATAAAAAACAAAATAAATAAATTAGGGCTGATGACTCCAAGGCACACCCTGACACCTGTCAGTGTGTGCAGGGTGGGGATGGGGTGTTAGGGTTGGAAACTCTAACACCACATTTCCTTACTTTTGCCACTTTAACCCTAACTGATGCATTAACAAAGGTTTTGCAACTTATTTCCTTACTTTTTGAGGTAGTATAATCATATCCCTATTTGCCTGTAGGAGCACAGGGCCCTCTGGGTCCTGCATTCCCATCCCTCCATAGATACATAGATATATGTAACAGTGGAAATACAGGGCTCTCTGGCCCCTGCGCTTCCATTTATAGGACAACGGTGACAAAATTGTCAACATAGCCATCTTATTACCCCACCTCATGTACCCTTGTGCAGAAAACTTTCAAATCCCCACTAAAATGTAACTCTGTGCAACTGCAACACCATTCCACACCACAGGCGTGAAAACACATTTTGGCCAGGATTTGAAAAATGACAGCTGTGACATACATGAGATGTGGTAATAAGAAGGCTATGTTGAAAATTTGGAATCAAAATATTTTAAATTCCCAAAGTTATGAGCATTCATAGCAAAATTGCAGCAAATGGTCATACCTTTGCTATTTTTAATAATTGTGACCACAAATTTTCAACATAGCCTTCTTATGACCCCACCTATCAAAAAATATGACCGTTGTTACTCAAATCCCTACGGAAAGGTGATTTCACTAACTGACTGAGAATTTACCTTTCTGGTGGGAGTTGCATGATGACAGTCCTATAGTTCATGAGGTGGGGTACACAAAAAGCCACATTGAACATTTTGGGCCAAAATCTCACATAATGCCAAAGTTATACATAAAAGTTGAACCCCCCCTTTGAAATACATTGAACCGCATTTACCTTAGTTCCTCATATTGCAGGTGCCGGTTCCAGCAGCAAGAAGTGTCTTCGATCAGAAGAGCGTATTTCAAATCTGGGATCTCTTCAGGTGAGTGAGGGGTTGTGGGGGTGTCAAGGGGGTGTGGTGAGGTGGGTGCACAGTAGGAGGCTGGGTGGAGGGTGTGGGTGTGATCGGCAATGGACAGTTTTTTTCAGAGGTGAAAAAATAAAGACATTGAAGAACGGTTTTCTTATTTTCAGCAGCAAACAAGCATGGGAGGGTGGGGGATGTCTCAAGCCACCAACAAAATAAAAAATGGGCATCGGGGATTGAGGAGGGAGGGCCACTGGACCACCAGGAAATGTTAATCAACACAAGTGTAGCAGTATATTTTGCCACAACCTGTGTATTCCACAGGTGACACTGTACACCTGCAAAATTAAAAAAAAAGACATTGGGAGATGTTTTTCTTATTTTCAGCATTAAAATAACATCGTAGGGTTGGGAGATGCCACTAGCCACCAACAAGATGGAGAAAGGGCATCAGGGATCGGGGAGGGAGGGAGGGCCACTAGACCACCAGGTAATTTTAATCATAAGTAGTAGCAGTATACTGTGCTGCAACCTGTGTGTTCCAC
Source organism: Neoceratodus forsteri (assembly GCA_016271365.2). Classification (NCBI taxonomy): domain Eukaryota; kingdom Metazoa; phylum Chordata; order Ceratodontiformes; family Ceratodontidae; genus Neoceratodus; species Neoceratodus forsteri. The sequence goes on along the minus strand of CM057449.1, from coordinate 1,134,181,512 downwards.
AGGTGGCACTGTACAGTTGCAAACTGAGGACAAACATTATATTTCATGATACAACTGAACCCTGTTTTCACAATTTGCGCAAAAAGATGGTTGTTTCACAAAAGCAAGTGCCACAATTTGTGGCAAAGCAATTACTCTGATAAAATAAACACATTTCTGAGCATTCTTTTGAAAAACTGACCACAGAATCCGATTCCTCAGGTCCCAAATAGGTAAACACAACTGTTGGTGTTTTACTGACAGTATTTTTTAAAATATTTACGTTTGTTTTCCTTGCCAACTGTAAAAAGATGGCAGCAGCACAAAAGAGCATTCCGGATTTGCAAAAGAGGATGACACTTTTGCGATCATGAAATACTCTTTCATATGGGACATCCAACTTGTCCCATAGGAAATAATGGGACATTTTTAAATTTAATAACTTTTGAACGGATTGATATTCTTTCACCAAACCTTCAGAAATCACATCTGTGACCCAAACCTGATATGTCCAAAACTTTAAGACCAAACTCCTAAGTCGTTTCTGAGAAATGGCATGACAAAGAATTTACACAAAAATGATAATTTTACACATTTTTTGACACTTCACATCTCTGTACCAGCACATTTGAGCAGAATGAAACTTGCCACATCAAGAGACCTCTGGTTCCTAATGGTGCATGCAAAATATTACGCGTATCAGTTGAATGGTAGCAAAGTTATTAAAGTGCAAAGGTTTGGGTTTAACATAGATGTGATCATTGAACCCTAACTGTAGGGGCATAACCTATATAAGCTGATGTCTTCCATCAGTGAGCATCCCCCACCCAGAACTGCTGCCTTGACCCACACCATCACCCATTGTCACGTAGGTGGCAGTGTTGCAACAGGACAGTCTACCCTCCCCGGATGAGAGCATCTGTTGGGACATTCAAGTCCTCCTCACCCCAGTCAACCACCAAATGGCCTGTGCTTGTTCCTAAACCTGGGTCACTGGCATGGCAGCAGGTGAGGTGTGAGGTTCCGATGTGCAGACTGTATGAGAATGGGGTGAGCATTAGGGTCTGTAACAACAAGGAAGACACCAGGCCTGATTTGCCAAGGCTCATGATAGCCAAAACCATAAGATTTTTATTTTTGCTGCTTGCAGGGTGGGGGTGGGGTGTTTGGGTTAGAAACCTTAACACCACATTTCACTAATTTTGTTGGTTTAACCCTAATTGGTACACGAACCACATTTTTTGCAATGAATTTGCTTTGTTTTTTGAGATAGCAGAATTGTATCATCATTGTGAACACATTCATGTAATTACAGAAGTGCAGTGCCATCTGGGCCCAGCACTTCCATGCCTCCATTATCCACATGTGTATGTGGGTATGGAAGCGCAGGGCCTCTGTTCCTCCAGAAAAGCAATTCATGTTTTTCCTTGTAATTTTTTTTGTAGTGATGGACCATTTTCAGTTCTTGTTTCTTAGTGGCTTAGTGTTGTACTAGTAATTAAGACCTTTCTATTGATATATACATTGTCTCTTAACTCCAAATGTGACAGAGTTATAGCTTGTTAAAGTTGCAATGTTATCCTATGGGAATTGTAATTTTTTTAATTTTTATGTTTTTTTATTGGCCCGTAATTTTTTTTGGGGGGGGGGGGATTATATGTTAGTGCTGTAGTACTCACAAGACCTTTATTTGATATAGATTGTCTCATAACTACATCTATTGACAGAGTTATGGCTTGTTAAAGTTGAAATGTGGAAACAAAAACCAAGTCCAAATTCTTTTTTCATAAGAAGGGATCTTTTTCAAGAGATTGTGTCATTCATATGAAAAAAAAGATTTCTTCATACGAAATAAGGATTCTAAATAAAAAAAAAAAACTAAGTCCAAATTATTTTGTTGTATAAAGGAATCTTTTTTCTTATGGCCACATTCTTTTTTCTATGGCCATACGAAAAAAGAAATTCAGGTCAGAATTTTTTTTAAAACTGTATTAGAAACAAATTTCTGGGTGATTTTTTTTCCCAAAATCTCACTGCAGAGTCCACTTAAGGGGGTCCTGATTAGTAAGATGTAGTAAGTCATGTTATATTAATTGTAATTTTGTAATATTGTTTTATTTTATGCCATGGGTCACCATTTTAAATGAGTTCATTCTCAATGGTCTACTCCTTCAATAAAAATGAAATGAAGATACACGTGTTGGTGTCTGCAGGATATCATTTGTATAGCCTTTCAAAACATTTTTTGGAAAAAAAAATGGAAACAAGATGGTGGCCATATGATAAAATATTTTTTTCTCACAAAAAACATTGCTCACATTTGAAATAGAATCTTGTTGTTTTTTTTTTTGCAGCAAATTCTTTTTTTGTATGAAACAGCTATCCAAAAGACTGAACTAAGCATGCTAACAACCAAACTTTCAAATCCTTACAACTCTGTAATGGATTAATATTTTTTCACCAAACTAGTGAAAAGCACCACTGTGGCCTATGCCTTTTCTACCCTGAAAATTTCAGAGCAAAATTCACAATTGGTTGTACACCAGGTGGTGGCAAAAAAACAGCAAAAAATGCCAAATTGATCACATTTTCGCTATCTGGATCTTAGGCTCCACTCATTGACTAGAAAAAAACTTCACACATCATGAGAACATGGCCCTGAGACCGTACATGTAAAATGTTGTGCAAATCCATTGAACAGTGGTGAAGTTATTAAATCACAAAGTTAGGGGTTTTACATTAAACAACCTACTCAACCACTATAAGACAGAGATATAGATAGATAGATAGATAGATAGATAGATAGATAGATAGATAGATAGATAGGCAGACAGACAGACAGACAGACATATAGATATTATAGGGACACAGTGTATAGTTAGTGTTAAGTAACCTGTTTAATGTTAAACATCAGATTTTGCGCTGCAACTGTTCAACAGATTTGCACAAAATTTGGTACTGTATGCTGTGTCCTGTGGGGTAGATTTCCTGAAGTGGCACATTTCGTTCTAGTTGGATGCACATATTCTGAGATCTGGATAGTATCAAAAAGTTAAAAGTCAACACTTTTTGCATTTTTTTTCCTCATCCCCTTGCGCCCAGATGGTGTGAAATTTGGGTGTGATTTTTTTTTTTATGGTAGAAAGAACTAGGGTAACAGAACTGCCAATGTTTGTTTGGTGCAAAAATATTAACCTATTGCAAAGTTATTTAGTTTTTAAGTTCCCATTATTTCCTATGAGAAATTCATTTTTCAGGATAGAGGTAAAAAGTTCGACAAAGGAATTTATCTCGTGAAAAAGGAGTCAATCTCATGAGATCATTTTCTTTTTTGTGAGAACAAAATCCTTTTTGGTGAGAGAAAATTCTCTTTTCGTGAGCCGCCATCTTGTTTCTGTTTTTTCTTTATTTTTTTTCAAAACCAAAAATGACATTTCTGGAGAGAGATCATCATACCTAGCTGGTTCATTGGGATACCAATAGGTGCAATCTGCATTTCAAAGTTAAAAATATGTCATTGGAATGTGTTTTTTTAAATATAATAAATCCTTTTTCGTGACTGCGTGATACAAAACCTTTGGTGTAGAATGGTGCTTTGGCATGGATTTGAACATTTTCACCTATGGGATTTATGAGGTGAGGGTCATAAGAAGACAATGCTGAAAATTTGGGGCTAGATAGTCAAAGCTTTGCACCTAGCATAAACCCATTGTGCTGGAATAGAGCCGAATTTGTGCCGGGCTGCAATATTCAAAAGCTCAATTAGCGCCGGCGCTATGTGATAGCACTGATGCTAAAAGTTAATGTATGCAATGGAGGGAGGGAGTGAGGGGTGGGGCCATAAATGCTGGTGCACCAGCATATTCAAAGGAATAGCGCCATGCTATAGATTGTTGTGCCACCTGTAGCGTGGCACTAATTAACGCCAGCAAAAAGCATACAGTAATGTGGCACAGAGGTGGTGGCTCTCCCATTCCCCCCACCTGTTCACAGCACACTGTTGCCCCCCATCCTGATCTTTCACACCCAGGTGCATTAATCCATATGTATCACTAGTAGTCTAGTGCCCCCACATCACAATCCCCATCACCCATTTCAGTAAAACATTAACTTCTCTGGTAGTCTAGTGGCCCCCCATCATGATCCCCGTCACCTGTTTCAGTAAAACATTAACTTCCCTGGTAGTCTAGTGGCCCCCCATCATGCTCCCCATCACCCATGCCCATAATTCCACTACTGTCCCTAGTGGTCTAGTGGCTCCCCACCCCGCCACCCGGCAATGCCTACCACCCTGCTCCACCATCCTGGAATGGAGCCGGCAGAGGGATTTTGTCACTGCCATTTGGCAAACCTAACAGCACTTTCATTTTCTACCCAAAATATATTGGGTTGTTCCTGCCACTTTAAAGTCATCTGGTTGACCTGCCACTATATTTAAATAAAGTAATAGTTTAAAAACTTATCTGGTTGATCCTACCACTCTTTATGTGCAACAGTAGAGTACTAGGTGCTTTCTTTTCTGCCCAAAACTTAGCATTGCCAAGCGGTATGAAGACTGACACCAAACGTGCTTCCAGACCTTTACAGTAAGTCAGTCTGTGTCAGAAAGCGAAGAAAATTGTGCATATTTGCAGACTTCAACTTTCTTTTTCAGAAAGAAGCTCCTGACTGTGGAATGAGGACAGCGAGTGAGTCACTGGCTTCAGAAGAGCAGAAGGCAGCACGAGCGTGCGTTGCTATAGAAATGCAAGTTCACGCTTCCTTCTGCTCTTCTGAAGCCAGTGATGCACTCGCTGTCCTCATTCCACGGTCAGTAACTTATTTTGGAAAAAGAAAGTTAAAGTGTGCAAATATCCACAGTTTTCTTTGTTTTCTGACACAGACTGACTTAGCGTAAAGGTCTGTCAGCGCGTCTGGTGTCAGTCTTCATACCGCTCGGCAACACTACATTTCGAGCAGAAAGTGAAAGCACCTAGTACTGCTGTTGCACTTAAAGAGTGGCAGGATCAACCAGATAAGTTTTTAAACTATTACTTATTTAAATATAATGGCAGGATCAACCAGATGTCAAAGAAGTGTGTGGGTGTGGGTGTTGGGGGGGGGGAGAGGGGGGAGAGATGCAGTCATTAGACAGCTGTGCAGGATAGAAAGTGAAATACTTTCAGTTTCTTAAGAATGATGTATTGGAACATAGAGATATCACCGTGATGTATAGGAACATGGAGATATCAGATATCAATGATATCTCCACTACCTGCCTGAGATACAACTTTTTATCAGTGCATTTATCCCAAAACATATGTTGTATAAATGTATATACTGTATATATATATATATATATATATATACACACATACACACATACGCATATATATATATATATATATATATATATACACACACTGTATATGTATGTATATACATTGTGACATTCCTCTACAATGTCCTTCGTCATGGGGCTCAGTGTCCCTCAGTCCATGTGGCTGTATCCCTCACTACAGTGTTGCATGGTTGGGAGGTTTGCACTGTTATGCCTTCTGACACACACTGCCTGCAGCTTACAAACTGTTTCTCAGGTCCAACATACAGGTGGAGCTGTGTGCACATCTCAGCCTGTGGCTTCTGACCTGTCATCCCTGTCAGACCAATAGGTGCAGCTGTGTACAACTCCCAGCCTATGGCTTCCAAACTGTAATCCCTGTCCAACCAACAGGTGGAGCTGTGTGCTCCATGCAATAGAACTGAGTAAAGTACATGGGAGTGCCTGCAAAGCAGGCCATAATGAGATGATAATGTGGGGCGTTTGCCCACGGATTGCCTGAGAAGGCTCATTTGCACAGGGGCTTTGAATATTGGGAACTTGTTAAGAAGGGGAGCTACGCTTTCTACAAAAAGTTTAATTTTTTTTTTCTTATTGGCATTAAGCAGAGAATTGCAGGATTCCATTAAAAGTGTAGTAACTTTATAACCAGAGGGGAGTGAGATACAACTGAATTTGCTTGATTGCTGAGGTTGAGACCTAGGATTTGGAAGGATATTTTTGCAACATTTTAAAAGTGTCCTGCTGGCTGAGAAGTTAAGTTTTTATCCCTGGTTTCACTGAAAGGTTTTCTGTATTGGAATCAGACATAGCAGAGTGCTTACATTGAAAGGCCTGCTTACATCACAGGTGTCACTAGTCAATCAATTGGCTCTGGGTGGGGTTTCATCACTGTGCTGTCTTAGGCATCCTTCACAGTTAGAAGCCAGTCAGACTGACTTTGATTTGTCTGTTGGAAGCTGAAAACCTTGCTACACTGCAAAGAACAAACTATAACTCCATTTAGGACCTGGAAACCTGGTAAGGCATAATACTGGTGGGAACTTGTTAAGAAGGGGAGCTACGCTTTCTATAAAAAGTTTCATTTTTTTTTTCTCATTGGCATTAAGCAGAGAATTGCAGGATTCTATTAAAAGTGTAGTAATTTTATAACCAGAGGGAGTGAGATACAACTGAATTTGCTTGATTGCTGAGGTTGAGACCTAGGATTTCGAAGGATATTTTTGCAACATTTTAAAAGTGTCCTGCTGGCTGAGGAGTGAGTTCATTTTTATCCCTGGACTCAGTAGAGTGGTTTGTGTAGGAGCCGTGGTCTAGTAAATTGTGGTGTTAGTTGAATTACTATAAAGGGCAGTACTCACCAGGGTGGTGGAGCAGTTGTGTATTTGATTGTTTCTGACAGTCACCAGTGGCTGTGGACTACCCACCCACCCTTCCCCACACCCCACACCCCAGGCATGGCATTTCCTTTATAGCCACAGTTCTGACATCACTTCTCAACAGGTGTTGGGGCAGAACTGTCATATTCTTAATAACCCAGCACAGTGCAAAAAGGAGGTACACACTACAAATAATAATAAATATATATATATATATATATATATATATATATATATTACATATTGTATATTATAAGGAAGAGGGACATGTGGGAGTGGTGCAATGCACTGGCTGTGGGGCAATTTTCTCGGGAGACATTCTGGAAACTGCATTACTGTCCTATTTGCAGGCAACTGTCAGCTCTGAGGGAGGAGGTTGCCCACCTCCAGGCTGAACTAGCAAGGACTAAGGAGGCCTCCCTCTTCCAAAGAGCACCACTGCCACAACCACTGCCTCAGAGGTTGCCAAGTATGAAGAGCAGTTGGACCACAGTGGGTTCTGGGAGGGTGCGGGTGGTGGACCAGAGGTGAATCCCCCTAGTTGTACCTCTACACAAAATCAGCCATTCTGGCAGAGCAAGGTTCCTCTATGGTGGCACCCACAGTGGAGACCCAGAAGAATGCTGAGGACATCCACAAGGAAGACCCACAAAAGTGGCAAGGGACACCACAGGGAAGGAAGCAGCTTCTGATAGGGGACTCAATTGTTAGGGGGGTAAAACTGGGGAAGGGAGAGGAGAAGGAAGTAAGGTACCTGCCTGGTGCCATGGCTTGGAGGGACGGGAAGCGAATCCTCAGGATTGCAGAAGCAGCATCACAGGAGAGGGAACTAGATATCATAGTCCACCTTAGGACAAATGACCTAGCTAGGCATGGGATCAGTGCAGTGCAGAATGAATTTGTGGAGTTGGGGAGGGGCCTCAGATGGGTAGCAAGCATGGTAACCTTCTCAGAGGTGTTACCAGTCTATGGCAGGAGTGAGGCTAGGGTACTGCACACCATGCAGTTTAATGAATGGTTGAAAACTGGTGCAGAACACAGGGCTTTGGCTTCACTGGGGACTGGGGGTCCACCTGTAGAGATAAAGGTCTATACTGGCATGATGGTCTGCATCTGTCCATGAAGGGAACCAAGCTCCTAGGTGACAGGTTTAAATGCTTCCTTGGCAAGCTTTTAAACTAGCCAAGGGGGGAAAGTGCTGATAAAAGGCAGGAAATTTCAAGCCTCCCCCCACAAAACATGGCAGGTAGTAAGGTAAACACTGAGGTACAGAGCTCAACACAGGCCAGGACAGGGGTAAATGGAAAAATAGACAAGGGCAATAAGAGCAGGGATGGGGGAAAAAAGGATAAAGCTAACATTAAATGGAGGGCAATGAGTACCAATGCCCATAGTCTTGGAAACAAGCTTCCTGAGCTAGTAGCCCTGACGGAAGATGAACAATTGGATATTGTGGCAGTCACGGAAACATGGTACACCGAGAACCATGACTGGGATGTCAACATACCAGGGTACACATTTTACAGAAGGGACAGGGAAGGTAAAATAGGAGGTGGAGTAGCTCTATACATAAGGGAAGGGATCAAAGCTACAGAACTAAAAAGTAAAGGGGTAGGACAAGACACACTCTGGGTCACCTTGGAGACAGGGAATGGCATCACAGTCTGCACAGGGTTGTATACAGACCCCACCTCAAGGGAGGAATGGACAACAAATGATAGAGGACATTCTCAAAATGGCTGAAAAAGGAGATACTGTTGATGGGGACCTGAATATGCCAGATGTTAACTGGATAACATGTACTGCAGCCACATCCAAGAGCAGGGTCATTCTCAATGCCCTGCAAGGCAGGCCTTAGGCAGCTAGTGTTGGAACCCACTCGGGAGGGAGCAATACTACACCTGGTACTCTCAAATGGAGAGAGGATCACAAATTTAGAAGTCAGTAGACATCTGGGAACAAGCGAGCACTGCACAGTGTGCTTCACAATGAGCACAACCATGGAGATAAGCCATACAAAAACAAGGATACTGGACTTTAGAAGGGCTGACTTTGGCAAAATGGGTGAATACCTGAAGAATGCACTAGCAAATGACCAAAAAGGAGGGGTGGAAGAACAATGGAGAAAAATCAAAACTGCCATCATAGAGGCAACAAGCCTTTGTGTGAAACAAATAAAGACAACAAAGCAGAGTAAAAAACCACTATGGTTCTCAAAAGAGGTGGCAGGGAAGGTTAAGGAGAAAAAGGCTGCATTCAAAAAGTATAAGGAATCACAGAAGGAGCACGACAGGGAACTGTATCAATTAAAGCAGAAGAAGTGGGGAAGGCAGTCAAACTAGGCAAAGGCCCAAACCGAGGAAAATAGCCAACTCAGTTAAGAAGGGGATAAAAACTTTTATGGTACATTAGGAGCATAGAAAGGTTAAGGAGGATAGTGAAGATTAATAAAGGAGAGGAGGTGGGCAGAGGAGACAGTGAAAAGGCAGATATTGAATGAATACTTTTGCTCAGTATTCACAAAAGAGGATGAGGAGGAGTTACCTAAACTAGACAATAGAAGCACTCTGGGTGGGGGTTGACACCAGTCCATTCACAGAAGAAAGAGTCCTGAAAGAACCCCTAAAACTCAAGTTGGACAAAGCAATGGGCCTGACGGGATTCACCCCAGAATCCTAAAAGAACTAAGGGAGGACCTAGTGACACCACTGACCATGCTTTTAACAAATCATGGCAGGATGGGGCAGTACCTGAGGACTGGAGGAGGGCAATGTGATTCCCCTTCACAAAAGTGGGAGCAAGGCAGAAGCAGGAAACTACAGACCTGTAAGTTTGACCTCAGTGGTAGGGAAAATGATGGAATCACTTCTGAAAGAAAGAATTGTTGAGTACCTAGAGGCCAGCGGAGCACAGGACCCAAAGCAGCATGGATTTACAGCAGGAAGGTCATGTCAGATGAATCTAATTGATTTCTTTGACTGGGTGACCAAAGCAATAGACCAGGGAGGGGCTGTGGATATGGCCTACCTAGACTTTAGCAAAGCATTTGACACAGTCCCAGCACAAAGATTAATAATCGTTAGCCAGCCTGGGGGTGGGTCCCAGGGTGGTAGCCTGAGTAGCAAACTGGCACAACAGGACACAGAATGTAATAGTGAATGGAACACATTCTGAAGAAAGGGGGTTACTAGTGAGTACCTCAGGGCTCAGTACTGGATCCAGTCCTCTTTAACATCTTCATAGGTGACATTGCAGAGGGTCTGAGGAAAGGTATGCCTCTTTGCAGATGACACAAAGATCTGTAACAGAGTTGATACACAAGATGGGGTAGAAAAGATGAGAAGGGACTTGGCAAGGTTGGAGGAATGGTCAGACATATGGCAACTTAGATTCAATGCAAAGAAGTGAAGTAATGCACCTGGGAAACAAAACCCAGGAGAAGAGTACACAATAGCAGGGAGATACTAACAACAACAAAAATGGAAAGGGACCTGGGGGTAGTCATATCAGATGACCTAAAGGTGGGTAAGCAATGTGAAAAGTCGGTAAGGAGAGCCAGGGGGATACTGGGATGCACAGGAAGGGGCATCACAAGTAGAAAAAGGGAAGTGGTTATCCCTCTATACAGACAGTTGGTGAGACCCCATCTGGAGTACTGTGTGCAGTTTGGAGACCTCATCTACGCCAGGACATAGACAGGATGGAAGCAGTCCAGAGGAGGGCAACTAAAATGGTGCAGGGTCTGCAGCAGAAACCATATGAAGAGAGAGACTGAGAGAGCTTAATATGTATACTCTTGATGAAAGGAGGGACAGGGGGGACATGATAGAAATGTTCAAGTACTTCAAGGGAATCAACAAAGTCCAGGAAGGTAGCATCTTTCAGAAAAAAAGATGTGTAAGAACAAGGGGGCACAATTTAAAGATAGAGGGGACGGCTCAGGGGTAATGTGAGGAAATGTTTTTTTCACAGAGAGAGTGGTGCATACATGGAACAGCCTTCCTGAGGAGGTCGTTGGGTCTAAAACAGTGGGGGAATTCAAACATGCATGGGACAGACACAAGGCAATTATAGTGGGGGGTTGCAGGAAGTAGGCTGTTGGTTAACTAGAATCTGCAGCTTATCTAGTAGGTAGGGAAATGGGCAGACTGGGTGGGCCAAGTGGTCCTTATCTGCCATCAAAGTCTATGTTTCTATGTAATATAGCAAAGTTTTGCCTCGGGCTAACATGTTTGCACTGGGCTAATGTTTTAGCACTGTGCAATCAAGTTAGCCCCAGGCAAACCTCTCAAAAGCATAGCACAGTTCTGCAGTGTGTGGTCTGCATTATTGTTTCCGGTTGGTTGTGCAACACTTCACTGCTATCACACACTCCACCACCTATACCGGGACTAAGCTCTATACTAGCTTCCTCCTCAAATCTGGTGTGTAACTCTGCCAGTACCTTTCGGAGCTCCCTCAAAAGCCACTTTATATCTAAACATTCCTACAACTGCTCTCTACACTAGTGAAAAGTGATGTCATCTCCCTTGCCTGCACCTGCCAGGGTCCCTCTACTCACCCCCTGTGACAGTACCCCAGGGTCACAGGAGGCCATGACTGACATGTTACTTTATACCACGGATACACCTGCTCATTCTGCTCTCAAGGTGGCTGTACCTCCTACACCCTAACACTCATTTTATCTATATCATAATGAAAGACTTGACCCTGTTTCTCCACATCAAGTCTAGAAATGTATTAAATGTGTCAAATGTATGATAATTAGGTTTCTCTGCTTGCAGTCTATCTCAACCTCTGCACTCGTAGGCCTGTATCTTATTTTATCTGTGTGTGTACGAATATATGACCCTTTTGTCCATAACAAATGTCAGTGTTGTCACCCTGTATATATTAAGCTATTGTATTTGTACATGTATTTATTAATTTATGTTAACTGTTCAAAAAGGGGCAATTTTGCTCACATACCTTTCCAGTATAAAATAAATAAACTGAAAACTTAAACACACATTGTCCACCAACTGTAACTCTGCTTTACTCTGGCCCTGTGTCCACGGAGCTGCTGTTGCATTTTGCCCTTCCCTTTTGCTATATTCGGAGCTGTCTTATTTCTTGGGCTATTTTTGCACTGCACTACCAGCCCTGTTTGCACTGCTTCCTTTGCACGTTATATTCAGTAGTTTTATCCCTGGGGTTATTCCTTTGAATATATATGGTTCAGGGATAATTTTGTATGCTGTAGAGTGCTACTTTTGTGCCGGGGCTATGTTTTGAATATCTGGTTGTAGGGGTCAAAATATGAAAAAATGCCAAAGTTATGACCATCTGTTGCAATTTCACTACACCCGCTCGAAACTTTGGACATTTTCAATATTCTTACCACAGATTTTCAACATAGCCTTCTTATTACCCCACCTCATGTATGACACAGCTGTCATTTTTCAAATACTGGCCAAACTATTTTTGCACCTGTGGCATGGAATGGCATTGCAGTTATGGAGAATTACATTTTGGCAGGAATTAAAAAATGTTCTGTACCGGGTACATGAGGTGGGATAATAAAATGGCTATGCTGCTAATTTGGGGTGGAGTGTTAGGGTTATAAACCCTAATGCCATATTTCACTATTTTTGTTGGTTTAACCCTACCTAGTGTATTAATGGAAATTTTTGCAAAGAATTTCCTTCCTTTTTGAGACAGTGAATTCACATCCTCGTTCATTCAGGTCCCTCTGGGACCTGATGCCCTGCACCAAGGCAATACTAAGTGCAGGGGCCCTTGTGGAACCTGAACTTCAGTGAAGGAACTGATGTGAAGAATTCAAGGGGCTGTCTAGTAGGCAGTGGAAGCACAGGGCCCTGTGGTCCTTTCATTTCATGTGGCTGCAGAAACAGATATACAGAGCAAAGAGTGCATCTGTCAGTCAGTGCACAGGGCTATCTGCCACCCAGGGGTGCAGAGGTCCAGGGCCTATGCCAAGAGGACAGTTGTCTTCAATATATGGTACCCAGGCCCGTGTGGACAACTCTGCATCTTTCCTTCCCTGACTGGGGGGTGTTGCATAACAGCACCATCCCCCACCCTCACCCCATCCAGCTGGGTCACAGAGCTTGCCCCCGAATTGAGCTCACCAGCACGGGATCACAAAGCCATACCCACTGCGGTTATGACTAGCAGTATACACAAACTTTATTAACAATTATATATATTTTTTTTCAATTTTGACCTCAAATTTTCACAATACTCATTTTGTGATCTACCTTATAAACACGACATGTACCATTTACTGAATACTGGCTGAAATGTCATTTCATGAGGTGGTGTAACAAGCATTTGTCAATGCTGAATATTTGCTTGCTGGCATTAGCAGTGGAAGTGCAGGAGTTAGACAGATGCAGTATGGGAATGGCAGTGAAGTATTGAACTGATGCCAACTCCACCCCCACCCTGCAGAGATGGACAGGCATTGGGGTGTGTCTTTGGGTCATTGCCCATAACGGTCACAACATTTCTCCTCACCCTACACTTCAGACACTGACCAGTGTCGAGGTGTGCCTTGGGGTGTTCAGGCTTTACACTTACCTCATTCCATAAGGAAATATGCTGAAATGGGTGCAGTATAGGGGAATGGGGTGAAATCTGGGGCCAAAGAGTCCAAGGTGCACCTCAATGCCTGTCACTGGCTGCAGGGTGGAGGTGGGGGTGGAATTGCGTGAGCATTAGTTGACAATCCCAAGTCACACCCCTGACTCCTGTCAGACCCTACAGGGTAGGACGTTATGGTTGGAAATCCTATTGCCCTGGGCACTTCTTGGTATTTTTACTCCAAGTTTTCAACATGGGCTTTTTGTGGCTCCACTGCATGAACAGTGACACTATCAGTTCGTTAGCTGAACAGTGATTTTGCACAGCAACTGAGCCATTTGGCGCCACAGGTGTGAAAGCACATTTCAAACAGGATGTGAAAAATGACAGCTGTACTGTTCTGTTCATGAGGAGGTGTAAAAAAATGGTAATGTTGAAAATCTGGAGTAAAAATATAAAAAACTGGTGAAGTCACGAGCGTGCGTAGAAACTGCGGAACGCATACCCGTAATGTAGTTAGTTTGGGGATTTTTTACACCAGATTTTCAACATAGGAATTTTGGGACCTCCGCTCATGAACAGTGTCACTGTGATTTTCTTAATCTGTCTCGAACACTGATTTTCCGCAGTGACCGTGCTATTCTGCGCCGGAAGTGCGAAAACACATTTCGGCCAGGATGTGAAAAATGACAGCTATACTGTTCATAAGGAGGTGTGGAAAAATGCCAATGTTGAAAACCTGGACTGAAAATATTACAAATTCATGAACTTTTGAGGATGCGTGGAAATTGTGCAATGCATGCGTGTAACAGTCATTTTATAGACTTTTGTCACCAAATTTTCAACATAGGCATTTTAAGACCTCTGCTCATGAACAGTGTCACTGTGATTTTTTTTCTGTCCCGAACATTGATTTCGCACACCGACCATGCCATTGTGCGCTACATGTGAAAAAACACATTTTGAGTGAGATGTGAAAAATGACACCTGTACTGTTCATAAGGAGGTGTGGTAAAATGGCAATGTTGAAAATCTGGAGTGAAAATATTATAAATTCTCTAAGTTACAAGCATGCATGGGAACTGTGCAATGCATGCTCATACAACAGTCATTTTGGGGAATTTTTCCACCAGATTTTCAACATAGGATTTTTGGGGGCCTACTTCATGAACTGTGACACTGTCATTTTGTTAATCGGTCCCGAAAGGTGGTTCCACACAGTGACCACGAAATCACCTTTTGGGTCTAAATAACAAAATGACAGTGACTGAGTTCATGAGGTGGGGTCCCAAGAACTCCATGTTGAAAATTTGGGGAAAAAATTCCCCAAAATGGCCGAGATATGCACCAAAGTTGAAAAAAAAAAACATTTATGCCATTACACAGCTTGCCGATATTTCTTCAGTTTGCGGTCTGCTTTGAAGAGTGCAGACATGTTTCTGGTCCACCGAAGGTAAGTATGGCGTGGGGGTGTGTGGGGAGGTGGGGTACACAGAGGGTGAGCACGGGTTGGGGAGGTGGAAAGAGAGTCAACGAGGGACCGTTTTCTTTTGTCACAGGTTTTTTTTTTTTTTACAAAGAGGACAGGACTTTTGCTGCACCTTTACATTTATTTGGGTGGAGGGGGCAGTGGAGCCAATGGGGGATTGGGCAGCCCCATCGGCCATACAGTGTGCAGGGGGAGTGCATGAGCATGATGGTGTGGGCTCCAAGCGTGCTAGCTATATTAAATATGTTGTAAAAATAGCACATTTGCCAGATGCCCTTGCCGATCATCCCTCCCCCTACTATTTACTGTTTGTGAATGAATGAAGTAGTTCTTTCACAAACAATAAACAGGAACTGTATCCAGCAGCGATCTCTTCATAAAACTAGAGGGTTGATATCAGATGCTCGTACTAAAACACTGCTGGCACAGTACCTTTTCCAACTTGCTAAGTGTGCTGGGGGTGACGGAGGAACTCCTAGCCACACAGATAAACAGCTGGGAAAACAAAATACATTCCTCAGTAATGCACGGTAGTGGATGGGGGGAATGGTATGGTACCTTTCCTGACTTGCTAAGTGTGCTGGGGGTGGGGGAGGGAGGAAAGCTGTCAACGTCAGCAGTTCAGATGCAGTGGTGACAGCAGTATGCAAATTGCCTACACGTTACCACCGCTGATTGTAGCAGTCGCCATTAACCGTACACCACTGTATCTGAACTGCTGTCATAGACAGCTTGGACATTCATTGCGGGCGCAGTGCCTGCAAAAAGGAGCAGAGCATTGGAAGCGGAGGTGGCACATCTACGAAAACTCTATGTTACACTATGTTTCTTGCACATGTGTGCAAGCAAACATAAAAAATGGTTAAGTTGAACATTTGGGTTCAAAATATTTAAAAATTACCAAAGTTACGAGTGAGCATAGTACAGTTTCAACTTATGTGCATAACATTGCCATTTTTACATATTTTGACCCAAATTTTTGACATAGCCTTCTTATGACCCCACCTCATAAACAAGAGTGGTGAAAATTCTCAAATCCCACTCGAAAGGTGATTTCATCAAATGAACATGAAATCACCTTTTGGGCTTGATTTACATAATTCCACCACCATTGGTCATGGGGTGGGGTCCCTAAAAGGCCATGTTAAAAATTTGAGGTAAAAATATGCAAAAAAGACAATTATGCATCAAAGTTAAAAATCCCATTGAAATACATTGAACTGCACTTACCTTAGTATCGCATATTGCAGTCTGTGGTTCCAGCAGCAAGACATATCTTGAATTTAAGAGTGGATCTTTGCCTTGAGATGTGTTCAGGTGAGTGAGAGTGTGTGGGGTGTAGGGGGTGCAGAGTGGTGGGTGTTCAGTGAGAGGTCAAGGTGTGAGGCTGGATCAGCGAGGCACCATTTTCTGTTTTAAAGGCTTAATTAAAAAAATCAAGGGATGGTTTTCTTTATTACAGAGAAAAATCACACATATGGGGACACAGGGCTCTCAGCAGGAATTTGTGTTTGGGTGTCCATGACTTTCTTTAAAAAAATAAATTGGGTTCCTCAACCAAAAAGTGGGAGTCCTCATGACATTTTTTGGGGTCCCCATTAAAACGAATGTGAGCTATGCCCCTGCGCTCTCACGTTTCATGATGTAAGAATCTGGAGAGGCGGACTAAGGATTTTGCTATGAATAAAATAGATCTACTAGTTTAAATCACTTGGTTTAAACATGGGTTGCCCCAGTTTGCCCATTCAGCCCACACCTAAGATTTAGGATTTAAATTTTATCTTAAATCACTTGACCACTTCCCTATCTCCCCCTCCCCTTTCCCTTCCACACCTTATCCTATCCCCTTCATTTTCTCTTCCCTTTTCCCTTCCCAGCCTCTCCCCTACCTCCTCCTCTCCACCCTTTTCTTCTCCCTAGGTCCCTCTTGGAGATTTCACTGTTATGCATACAATTAAACAAAAACAATGTGAAAGTTTATTTTGGGCAATAGATACTAGAAAAAAATCTATTTTTTTTTGTTAAAAGAATGAATCTTAACAGCGATTGATCTGTATTTTTTTCATGTGAGCTCTATTTGTGTTGTGGTGTATCACTTTTAATTTTCAACTTAAAATGAGTGGTGGTGAGCAACCAAGCCACACCTCCTGACAAAGGACTATTGTTGGGCTGGAGTGCTGGAACCATGTCGTTTTCTTTGTTTGTATAAACTGAGCTTAGCTGACAGGATTTGGGATTAAATACTTGCATTATACTGATTGGAGTTTGTGAAATATTTTGTCATTGGAGTGCCAAACTTCACAACCTTGTAATGTTCTCCTTGAGGGCAAGCCCCCTTTCTGTTTGGTATCCGACGAGGATCCTGAGATGCACCTACTACCTCACAAGAATCTAGAGAGTGCAGGACATGCTCCATTGGTTTCAATGGGGCCATTTTTTGAACATGATTGTTAATGTTTTAGAGGGAAAATTCAAACAAACAAAGGCCACCACTCAATTAACAAGGCCCTTATTATTTATTTATTGAAGAGTTTTACCAGGAAAGCATACTGAGTGAGTTACCGCTCAATTCCAGATGCATCCTATCTGTCTCAACATGTCAATATGGTGTGCCGTGCCGTCAATGCTAAAATTGGCGGAGCTTATCGCGTGCGCCACTCCCTCACTCCTTCCGCTAGACTTTCTGTTGCGAGAGGTATTCTCTTACCCCAGTTCCAATATGCTCTGCACCTCCTCTTTGCTGCAAACTCTAAGACTCCACAAATGGGACACTGTCTACAAATAACATCTGTAGATTCGCCTTAACTGCCCTAATGCCTACCCATCATTGTCTCCTTTACACTGGCTTAAATTGGCTGTCACCTAAGGATATTCGAGCCTACTCCTGGGCTGCTTTATCGACTCCCTGTCTAGACCTCCCTGCCCTGTCTATCTTGCCAACCTCCTGACTCCTGCCTCACACACACTCGTACCTTCAGGTCTTCCTCTGTCCCCATGCTCTCCACTAGACCTTGCATGACAAAAATGGGTGAACAGGCATTTGCCCATTTTGCTCCCAAATTCTGGAACTCACTCCCCCTTATGGTGAAAACTTCAGCCTCCCATCGAGAATTAAAAAACTCGCTGTTCACCCACCTTCTAGCCTCTGGCCAATGGAAATGCTCTTAATTTGCTTTGTCCCACTGCAGGCTGTTGGGTCTGACCCTGAGTACTACACTAATGTTCTCCCATGCAATATGCTTGTCTAGGTGGCTATGAACCTTGATGTCTTTACTGTCCTCAGCTGTCTTATGGTTACCCTAATTGCTTTATTTTACATCCTTATTATGATCTATACCTAAAATGTACCCTTATGTAACTATTACTGTGCTACCCAATGTATATCTTGTTTTGCTCCTGTACACCTATATTATGTCTGTGCATTTCTGCATACTGTAACCAATGTCCTGTGCTCTCCCGGGTCGTGCCTGAAAATAGGCAGGTCTGTTGCCTAGCGCACTTACCCGGTTACCAAAAGCTAATAAATAAATAAATTGAGAAGTGGCCTTAATTTGTTTGAATTTGCCTTCTAAAGCATGAAATATCATAGGTAAAAAGACAGCCCTATAGAAACCAATGGAACCCACTCATGTGCTCTCCAGATTCTTACATCACAAAATGTGCGAGCGCGGGGGTGTGACTCAATGAATGGCCTCTTGGGGCTGTGTAAGTGAGGGTCTCTGGGACTTCTAAAAAAAATCCCAGCATCCCAAAGCACAAAATGTGCATTAAAGACATGGGCACCTGCATTACTGAGAGCCCTGGGGATGGCAATCAGAGGGTGGGGGGGCACCACTAGACACCAGGGAAAGATAATAAATAAGGAGACAAGGATCAGAGGGTGGGGGGCACCACTAGACACCAGGGATGCATAAAAAAATTAAGGGGACAGCATTTGGAGAGTGGGGGGCATCACTAGACACTAGGGAATCATCATAAAAGTAAGGGGATGGTGATCAGAGGATAGGAGGTGCCACTAGACACTGGGGAAACATTATAAAACTCAGGGATGGTGATCAAAGCATGGGCAGGGGCACTAGACACCAGAGCAACACATTACATACAAAAAGGGATGGTGATGGTAAGTAAGGTAAGGTCAAATTTATTTCTCGAGCACCTTTCAGGATATCAAGGCGCTTTACAGTAAGATCCAATATAAACAATAGCAGAAATGAAAATCATCCAAAAAAAGCTTGATAAAACAAATAAGTCTTAAAATCTGATTTAAAACTCATGACGGTCGGGCATGCTTTTAACTGACGAGGTAGAGAATTCCACAGGGTAGGTGCAGCATAAGAAAAAGCGCATGCTCCAAATGTTTTCAAATGAACCCTGGGAATCTCTAGCAATCCCTCATCAGCAGACCGGAGTGTATGGCATGGACAGTAGGGAGTCAGGAGCTCTTGCAGATATCAGGGTCTCTGCTCATGTAGGGCTTTATAGGTAAGCAAGCTGACCTTAAAGGTGATCTGCCACTGTACCAGCAGCCAGTGCAGTTCGCACAACACAGGCATAATATGACTAGTCCTAGATGCACCAGTCAGAAGCCTGGCCACCGCATTCTGCACCAGCTGCAAGTGGTGGATATCAACTTCAGGAAGCCCTAGGTAGAGGGCATTGCAGTAATCAAGGCGTTTGGTTACGAAGGCATGGACCAATATAGGAAGGTCAGTTGGAGGAACCAGGTGTTTCACCCAAGCAATATTCCTTACATGGTAAAAGGAAGATTTAATGACAGTGAAAACCTGAGATTTCAAAGTTAAACCACTATCGAAAATAACACCCAGGTTACGCACCCGATCAGAGGCATGAGCTGGACACCATCAATCCATAGACCAGAAGGAAGCCCAGACCCAAGACCTGCCTCCAGACAACCTGGTTCCATAACCAACACCTCAGTCATGTCTGGATTTAACCTCAGCCAACTAGTGCTCATCCAATCTTTGATCTTGGTTAGACAGTTGTTAAGCACAGAGACCGCATCATCCTGTCCGGGCATAAAGGACATATACAGTTGGATATCATCTGCGTAGCAGTGAAAACCCAAACTGTACTTCCTAATGATGTCTCCCAATGGCAGCATGTACTCTGAAAACAACATGGGTGCCAATATGGAGCCCTGCAGCACCCCACAGGACAGGGGGAGGGCTTCAGAGGAATTAATTCCGGTGACAACCCTCTGTATCATGCCTGTGAAGAAAGATTGAAACCAGCTTAGAACTGTGGCAGATAATCCATGGAAGTGCGCAGGTGCTCCAAAAGCAAACCATGGTCTACAGTGTCAAATGCCACCGAGAGATCAAGAAGGACTAAGATAGTACGAGCCTTTCAATCTCTCGCAATTAGGAGATCATTTAACACCGGAAAAAGGGCAGTCTTGGTGCTATGTCTCTTTCTAAATCCAGACTGGAGAGCATCCAGGACATTGTGGGTTATAAGATGGTCATCCACCTGCAATGCAACCACCTTCTCAATAACCTTACCCACAAAGGGTAGATTAGAGACAGGTCTGTAGTTTGCTAGACAGTCTGGATCCAAAGAAGATTTTTTAAGGAGTGGTTGAATGACTGCCTCCTTGAGGGGATCAGGAAACATCACCATTTCCAAGGAACACCAGACAGTTTCAGTAAGAATCGGGCAGATAACATCTACGCAACACATCAATAGTGGTGTAGGGCCCGGGTCCAAACTACAGCTGGTTGGTCACAAAGTCTGGACAGTCCTCACAATGTCCAAGAACTCTGGCCGGCTGAAGTCAGACCAGACAGACCGGGTGTACGCAACCTCCTGCCGATCTCTGCAATCCCTCATAGAGGGAGACCGGCCAATCCCTGTCCTGATACTGGCAACCTTATCTGCAAAAAATCGAGCAAGCTCATCACACTTTATTTGTGAAAAACTTCTTCCAGACTGAAGACAGACTGGATTGCACAGTCTGTCCACAGTCCAAAAGAGCTGAGCTGGTCGATTTCATGCATCAGCAATCTCCCCGGACAGGAATTCTGCGTTCTTACGGGTTATTGCTGATTGATAGATCTTATAATGTTCCATCAATCTAAGCCTGTCTGCATCAAGGCAGGATTTCTGCCAAGCTCTCTCTAGCCTTCTACCCACCCTCCTCAGTTCCTTCAAGAACCCATCAAACCACTTGGTCCTTGGGAGCAGAGTGAGTGTAGCGAACATGAACAGGCACTAATGAGTCCAGAGCGTCTGCAACTGCCTTATTATAAGCCAGTACAAGACTGTCTGGACTCATGCATTCACTCGATAAACCTGATAGGTCCAGCACTGCTGATAGACCTTCTGGGGTAACTCCCCTCAAAGGGCAGTACTGGCCCATCTCCGTAGGGGCAGACCTACTTGGAGGTGCCCCAAAACTGAACCTTATGGTGTGATGGTTAGACCTACCAACTGGTTCCACCCCCAGATCCATGGTCTCCATCCCCAGGAGAAACACGAGATCCAGAGAGTGACTACAAGTATGGGTAGCAGAGGTAACCACCTGTGTAAGGCCCAGCATAGTCATAAGCTGGAGGAGATTATTTCCAAACTGTGAGAGTTCATTGTTGACCTAGGCATTGAAGTCACCCAAAATTAACCATCTGGGCAACTCCAAGGCCACATCGACAATGAAGTCTGCAAACTCCTTCAGGAATTCTCCCCCATCACTGGGTGGACAGTAGATGAGGAGTATCCTGAACCCTACACCTGCTCCCAAGATACACTTAAAGGATCGAGTGCACTCCACTTGCACATCCACAAGGCCCAGTTCCATTTTAAACATAATGGCTACACCCCCGCCCCTACGATCCAATCTCGGGCGGTGTATCACCGAGAACCCAGGTGGAACAGCAGATGCCAAAATAGGGCCTGCATATTCATCCAACCAGGTCTCAGTGATGCATGCCAGATCAGATGTTCCAACAAGATCAGCTATAATAGCTGTCTTGTTTCTAATTGATCTGGCATTGCATAACACTGCCCAAGATGAATGGGTCACCAAGGAAGATCCCGAGACCTGCCCACCATCTGTGGAGCCCTTGGGTATGGGAACCAGGCAGGGAATCCCCCTTTCCTGACCCCATTTTGACCCAGGGCATCTCCTAATCCCGACACCCTCAATTCATCTACCCCTCTCCATTCTCCCACCATGCCCAGGCCGCCCCTTTTTCGATCAATTTCTGACTATCCCCAAGGCGCAACACCTCTTGTACACCTCAACTGGCAATGGAGGACAGTCAAAAGGGTGTAATGCCCTGAACATGTTGGGAGAATAATGCCTGGGCATCTCAAAACCCTCCCAACACATTTTAAATGCACTTATTATAACACAACGCAATCCCACAAATTAATAAATAAAACAAATTTAAACCTTTATCCTACAACCAACTTACCTCCACCAAATTATCTACCCTTAATTATACTAAAAATAATCTAACAGTTCTCTATAATAAATAATCCAGCAGACCTTTACAACAAATAAAACAGGTGATTTCAAGTGTTTTCATGAATGAAGTAAGGAAGATCCCACCTCCCCTGTTCAAATGCCAAAACTTCCCAATCCCAGACTCCAGTCTCACCAGAAGTCTGACAGGCAAGTAAACAGTAAAAGAAATATAAAAAGATTCACACAAGTAGAATCTAAACAGTGTCCCCAGAATATAAATCTAAACAAATTACAATAAAATCAGTCCAAGTCCGATTTAGTGAAGGAAAGTCAATCCAAAGCAGTTTAAAGGGCAGAACCTCAGATAGCAAAAAGACAGGCCTCAGATAGTGTTCAGGGCACAGCTCAAATATCCCCAATACAGTGGTGGGCTAGGGCATGAGTGCTGGAAAACTAAGGGGGGGGCCCCTCCAATTGTGCCAAATCACAGGCCTTGGCACCAACCACCAGTGACCCACAGCTACAACCCCCTGAGGGACAAGTCAATAGGTATGTCCAGCAGGAGGCTTGAGAGAAAGTCGATCAACTCTCCAGCTCCCTGGAGAGTCACCAGAGAAACTCCCACTTGGTCGCGGGGCACACCAGCCACTTAACCCCAAGCACAAAAAGGAGACCCCCCCACCCAACACAATTCCCAATCCACACCACTGCTTTTAGGTAAAGTCTTAAGTCACTGAGTATGCTCTCAACACACCAGCTACTTCCCCGAGGATGATGAATTCAAGCTCAGTCCTAACTACCCAGCTTCACAGCCTGCCCTCCAACTGCAGTCTTCCCCACAACAGACAGCAAAAGCAAATCAGGATTCCACAGCATTTCCACAGCAATTCTGCCCAGATCCTCCGGTTTCAAACTCACAATACCAGGCAACAGGTTCCAAACCACGTTTCACCATGGAATAAAAGTCAAAGTCTGTTTCAGCATTCTGAAAAGTATTAAAAAAAATGGAGCCCATCACAGTTTCCAGCGATAAAACTCACAAAAGCAAAGCAAGCCACCCAAACAATAAAAACAGCCGAATACTCCAAAATAACCTGGCAAAACAGGGAGACCAGCCATCATAAAAAGCTGAAACGGTAGATTCGCATAAAATAAAAGTGAACCACTATAACAGCCGATAAAACTCTTGAACAGCAGAAAAATAACCAAAATGCTAGCTATTCGCACAGTTCACTTAAAACGGAGCACAGTTTAATCAGACTCTGGAGCTCTGGGCACTCTCAGCTCCCCGGGAGGGATGAGAGATGTTACTGGACACCAGGGAAATGGTGGCTCACTGCTCTCACTGCAGCCGGCAGCATGAGTTCCAGCTACGGCTGCAGAAGTCAAGAAAGTCCCACTGTTCTCATACGAGAATGCAGGTGAACAGCTCCTCTTGATAAGCTGGGCACCCTGGATTTTGGGTGCCCAGAAAACATACTTCTGTCAACTTTTAAGAAATAAAATACCAGAATCTAGCTAAATGGTCCCGTTCAGCTAGGTTCAGGTGTTAGTTTTTTAAAAACATTCTTTTTATGTACTTTAAATGTTTGTAAGTTTAAACAGTGAAAAGAAAATGGTGGCCGCATGAAAAAGGATTGGCCCCATATGAAAAAGGATCCTTTTTCATATGGCCAATTTTTTTTTTCATTTCAAACGTCTATCTTAAAGCGCCTACTGAGCGTGCTCAAAACCAAAATTTCAAATCCTTATAACTCTGAAACAGATTATTATTTTTACACTAAACCAGCAAAATATACTACTCTGGGCCAAGCCCTTTCTACTCAGAAAATGTCAAACCAAAAGTCCAAACCATCAGGGTGCTATGGGCCAACAAAAAAACAGCAACAAAACCCCATGATTTTTACACATTTTGCACTGTCCAGATCTTGGAATCCACATATCTGATTGTAATGAAACTTAGCATAGAGTGATTGGGTTTCCAACAGTGCATGCAAACTTTTGTGCAAATCCTTTGAATGGCTGCAAAGCTATTAAAATGCAAACAGGGTGATCCACCACTGCACTGGCAGCCAGTACAGTGCATGCAGCACAGGTGTAACATGGCTAGATCTAGATAGCCCAGTCAACAACCTGGTCACAACATTCTGCACCAGCTGCAAGCAGTGGCTATCAACCCCTGGAAGCCCTAGGTAGAGGGCATTGTAGTAATTAAGGCAGGTGGTCACAAAGGCATGGACCAATGTTGGTAGATCGGGCAGAGCAAGATGCTTAATCCAGGTGTTATTCCTCAGATGGAAGAATGAGGTCTTGACAACAGATGACACCTGAGATTTCAGGGTCGACCCCATATCAAAAATAATGCCCAGACTCTGCACCCATTCAGAGGCCGATATCTGGTGGATGCCATGCAAAAGCCCGGAGGCCAGCCAGGCTGAAGGCCCCTCTAACCTGTGACCTGGGTCCACCACCAAAACATCAGTCTTATCCAGATTCAGCCTCAGCCAGTTGGCAGTCATCCAGTCTTGGAGCTCAGCGAGGCAGCTAAGGAGGCAATATAGTGCGGTGGTTAAGGGCAATGAACTGCAAATCTGGAGACCTGGGTTTGAATCCCATTCGCCCTCACTAGTATACTGTATGACCCTGAGCAAGTCACTTAACTTCTTTGCAGTCCCAGGTCGCACATGGAAACAAGCTCCAGCTTCGTGTGCCTTTCCTGGTTAAACAAATTACCCTTACCCTTACCCTAAATACTGAGACTGCATTCTCCTGGTCGGATGCAAAGGACATGTATAGCTGAGTGTCATCTGCATAACAGTGAAAACTCAAGCCATGCCACCTTAAAATGTCTCCCAATGGCAGCATGTACACTGTGAATAACATATATATATATATATATATACAGTAGGTGCAGTTGCCCACCTATAGTTTGGGTTGAGTAGGCACTTTAATGTTAAACCTGAAATTTTGCATTTTAATAACTTTGTAACTGTTCAGTGGATTTACACAAAATTTGGTATGCGCTGTCCCATGGTGTAGATCTCTTGACATACCACATTTTGTGTCAGTCGGATTGATGGATTTTGCTCTGCACATTGTGAAAAAAAGCTAGAATTTGCCTTTTTTGGCAGTTTTTTCCTCTTCACACTGTGACTAGTCCATTTGGAATTTTGGTCCAAATTTTTCAGGGTAGAAAGAGTGTTCCCAAAGAAAAAGCCAGTACTGGTGAAAACCTATTAATCCTGTCCAAAGTTATTAAATTTTGAAATTTCGGGTTCTGAGCATGCTCAGTTCAGTCTTTTAGATAGCTGCATGGAACAAAAGAGGATTTTGGTCTGAGATAAAAGGATTTTGACAGCTCCATTTCTTTTTCATCAGCTGCCATCTTGTTTTTATTTTCCCAAACAGTCATAACTCTGCCCAGGGATGTCTTCTGCAGGCATCCAAGTATGTATCTTGTTCATCGGAATGTCCTTCATTGTTGTGTGCCTTCACTGTAATTTTATGTGGCCTCTGAATGCTTCTTTTTATTTTTTGAAATTCTTTTTCATGACTTGCTTCCATTCCTTTTTCTTGAGATGTCATAATTCATTTTCGCATTACGAAACAGAATTATGACATCTCACAGAAAAGGATTACCGGCAAGGACAGCTGGTCAGAGAAGTCCTAATCCTTTTTTGCATAATGAAAAAGGATGATGACACCTCACAAAAAAGGAATTGACTGATGAAAAAGGATTCTAAAAGCCTACAAAAAAGGATAACTCCTTTTTCATGAGATGTCCTAATCCTTTTTCACCAGACAATTCCTTTTTTGTGAGGTGTCATAATCTACCCCACCTCATGTATATGACAGCTGTCATTTTTCAAATCCTGGCCAAAATGTATTTTCACATTTTTTTTTTTTTAGTCATTTAACCAGGAGTAGCACACTAAGCTGAAAGCTTTTTTACAGGTGCATCCTGGGAGTACAGGGGAAGTTAAGTGACTTGCTTAGGGTCACACAGTATGTAAGTGGAAGCTGTGGGATTCAAACCCAGGTCTGGTCTGCTTGATGTCACCAGATTTGCAGATCAGAGCCTTAAACCACTGTGCTATACTGCCTCTTGTGGTGCAGAACAACATTGCAGTTACACAGAATTATGTTTTGGCAGGGATTTGAAAATGTTCTATACTGGGTTTATGTGGAGGGGTCATAAGATGGCTATGTTGAAAATTTGTGGTAAAAATAAATAAAATGGCAGAGACTATTTGTCAATGGAGGGATGGGAGAGCTGGGTCCTTTGGACCCAGTGCTCCCACTGTAACATAAGCATACTGTTATACTATCACAATGGAGTGATGGGAGCACAGGGTTCATTGGACCCTGTGCTCCCACCGTAACATAAGGATACTGTTATACTAGCTCAATGGAGTGATGGGAGCACAGGGTTCATTGGACCCTGTGCTCCCACCGTAACATAAGGATACTGTTATACTAGCACACTGGAGGGATGGGAGCACAGGGTTCATTGGACCCTGTGCTCCCACCGTAACATAAGGATATTGTTATACTAGCTCAATGGAGGGATGGGAGCACAGGGTTCATTGGACCCTGTGCTCCCACCGTAACATAAGGATATTGTTATACTAGCATAAATGAGGGATGGGAGCACAGGGTTCATTGGACCCTGTGCTCCCACCGTCTTCTCAGGATATTGTTATACTAGCTCAATGGAGGATGGGGAGCACAGGGTTCATTGGACCCTGTGCTCCCACCGTACTACAAGGATATTGTTATACTAGCACAATGGAGGGATGGGAGCACAGGGTTCATTGGACCCTGTGCTCCCACCGTAACATAAGGATATTGTTATACTAGCTCAATGGAGGGATGGGAATGCAGGGTCCAAAGGACCTTGTGCTCCCACCATAACATAAGAATACTATTAGACTAGCTGGATGGAGAGATGGGAGTGCAGGGGGACCCTGCACTCCCACTGTAAAATAAGGATACTATTAGACTACCTCAATGGAGGAATGGGAGTGCCACCATAATACAAGGATACTCTTATACTATCTCAAAAAGTAAGGAAATAAATTGCAAAAAACTTCATTAATGTATCAGTTGGGGTTAAAGTGACAAAAGTAGGAAAATATGGCATTAGGATTTCCAACCCAAACACTCCATTCCCCACCCTGCAGAGACCAACAGGCGGGGAAGGGGGCTATCTTGGGTCTTGCGAACCCTAACACTCATTACATTCACCTATACTGTAATCATGTCACCTAATTGTGGAATGGAATGGAGCAAGCGTTAGGGTTTGCAAGACCCAAGACAGCTCCCTCTCCTGCCTGTTAGTCTGTGCAGGGTGGGGAATGGGATATTAGGGTTGGAAACCCTAACGCCACATTTCCCTACTTTTGTCGCTTTAACCCTAACTGATATATTAATGAAGTTTTTGCAAAACATATATAGCTACACACACACACACACACACACATATATGTGTGTGTGTATATATATATATATATATATATATATATATATATATATATATAAAGGTACTGTCTAAGGTAGACAACAATGAGAACAGAGTAGTGTAGAAATGTGAATGATTCAAAATAGTTGCAAACATAGGTTGTATGGGTAGAAGGAGAAGAAGCAGAAAGGATAAGAGGATGAAGGCTAATCCAGAGCTGAAAAAACCTGAATACAAAAACAGATTTACTAACAAATGTTTTCATAAGAGCAATAG
Source organism: Neoceratodus forsteri (assembly GCA_016271365.2). NCBI lineage: Eukaryota > Metazoa > Chordata > Ceratodontiformes > Ceratodontidae > Neoceratodus > Neoceratodus forsteri. The sequence goes on along the minus strand of CM057449.1, from coordinate 1,134,153,597 downwards.
AGGGAGAGCATGTCTGAGTTATAGAGGAAGTGAGTGACAACAGGTATACAGGTACAGTATGTAAGCAACTGAGATAGGTAGGGTTCCAAACAAGTGAAGGGAACAGTGGTGAGAGTGTGTATGTGTGTGCACGCAAGGGGGGTTGACAAGGAGGAAGTGACAGAAGGCATGAAAAAGGATGATATTGTCTAGAAAGGGTGGGATTTACAAAAGTAAGGGGGTGCTCTTTATTTACAACCAGGCTGGTACATAACAGAGGCAGTTAGCCCTACTTACTAACAAGGTTAACATGATAGAAAAAAATCAGTTGAGGAGGAGGTTGTAGCTGCTTTAGGTTTTATTAAAAGTGCAAATCAACAAAAAGTGCTAAGTGCTCTGTGCATGTATAAGCAGCCGATGATGTCAAAATCAAAGTTAATTGCATAAAAATACTCATAGCCTACCATGATATCCCCTACCCCTGCTTAGACCCTGGTGTGCACCCTCTATTTTCCTGGTTCCCCTATCCCCTCTGAGCTCTAGTAAGGGGAATTATCTACCCTTCATACCCTTCACCTTAGCATGTACCATCCTCAAAATGGGACAAATTGCACTTGTATTATTTCCATGAAATGTAACTATTGCTTGCTTGTTCTTACCCTTGATGTATATGCTTATCTGTTCATCCTGTACCTATTCATTTGTATCACCCTGCTCATTGCTTGTATTTCACATTGTGGTAATTCCCTCGCACTGTTTTGTAAACCATGCTCTTGTAATCTCCCGAGTCGTACCTGAAAATAAGCATTCCTTGTCTAGTGTGCTTACCAGGTAAATAAAAGCTAATAAATAATAAATAAATAAAAGGCTGAATATACAATAAATATTTATTAAAAATAAAAATGTCTTTGCTAAATAGATGGTAACAGCAACAATAAACCACACTCACCACTGCTGGTCAAAGCTTTAATAATTTATTATTTAAAAGTGCTGCCACACATTCACGCACTAGCTAAAACAAAAATCCTTAACCGTTTTCATGCTCTAGCATATCATCAGGGGAGGTATAGACACACATCCACCATGTCCTTAAATAATACATTGTCTTAAAGGTACAGTATCCATTCAACATTAAATGTATCATAAACCAAAGTGCTCCATGCATTTTCTCATTAAATTAACATCTAACAGTAATATGCATATACAATCCCTACTACCGTATCAAAATATCTATAGACGAGGATTATCTGTACATCTAATTTTAAGATTTTACCACTATGCTGGGAATGCCAAAACAGCCTTGATTTCATTAGGTAATAATCATTCTCTGAATTTTCAAGGTGAGGCAGCCCTGGGCAATTCCTTTAATAACCTGGAAGGGGCATCAAGAAAAAGGACAATTAGTACTGCTAGCAGTGTTAATACAAATGACATACTTATACATATCATAATATTCAATAAATAGTTTGCATACTGTATACATTACATCTTCCACATTTTTTACTCACATTCTATTTACAAGTTTTCAAAAGCAATCTCTGGTGGCATTTAATGTTTCCTATCTCCTACGCTTTATGCATGGAATGAGGTCAATTTTGTCATTAAGGCCTGGTGGCTGTAAAGCACCCCGGGTAAAAATCCAGTAGGTCTCCCTTTCTGCCAACTTTGCTTCAATGTCACCACCTCTATTACCTATCTGCACTTTCTCAGTGCCACTGAACTTAAATATGTGGGTTACCCTGTTGTTCCCACTGGTTTTGCAATGTTTAGATAGTGCACTTCTGTCATCCTGGTTATGTATTGATCTAATATGCCTACCCACTCTCAATTTAAATAATCTGCTACACTTTCCCACCTAGAAAGCCCCACACTGACAAATCACAAGATAAATGACATTTACAGTTGAAAAATGAATGAAACCCTTTATCTCATAATCCATATCTCATAACCCTTGCTTCTTCTCTGCTCACGCATCTTCCAGTTCTTCCTTTGTTCCACCTCACCTTCCCTCTTCCACCCCCTACCCATTCTCTTATCTCATGCCACCTCTTTTGCAACTTCTTCCTTTCCTTCTCCCTATGTTTCTCTCTCTTACCTCTCTCCCACCCATATTACTCTCTCCCTTGGGTTTTCGACAAGGCCTGCTAGGCTGCCCCTTCTCCTGACTAAACACCACCTCGTCTCCTTATACTATTAATTTGTCTTCCTCCCCCTCAGTTCACCAGCACTCCCCCTTCTCTCTCTGCACTCACCCCATTTCCCTCCTTTCACCTCCCCATCCTCTCATCTCTCAATCCCCATTACCTCCTTTGCAACTTCACTCCTTCCCTCTCCACCTCTTGTGCAACTCATCTCCTTCTCCCTCTTGTTTCTCCCATCCCTCACCTTATACCCCATTACTTTCTCTCCTAGATTTTGACAAGGTCTCCGAGGCTGCCCTCTCTTCTAGTCCACTCTACTGTTATATTGAGCAACATTCAGTGCTGTTTTGATTGCTTTTGATGTACTGATTTTTTAAGTGTATTCTTGATATCTGCTATTTACTTATCTATTGTTTACCTTGTTTTGTTTTTGTACTACTGACGTGGAACCTTTGTAAATGAGTTGTATTGCTCAAAGGTGTTGCAATCCAAGATTCAATAAATAAATAAAATATTACTATTACATGTCGTAATTGTCTTGCACCTAATAATGTGGCAACAATATTTACAATTCCCACACTACAAAGTACCTCTGGGTAATGATACTCTCTGTACACTTGGATCCTTACTAAACTCTGACAGATAGCTACAGTATGTACAACCCTGTCTTTCAAATTAATTTCCTCTTTTAGACACCATTCTCGGCTTCTCTTTCACAACATCTTCCAGGTTGGGATCAGACTCAAGGATGTTTCAATTCCTTTCTATGATGTTCTGTATCTCCTTTAAATGCCTAGAATATGTGGTGACAAAATTCACCCATGCGTTGTTGTTCTTACTTTCAGTGGTGTCCCTCACAGTTAAAAGGCTAGACCTATCTGTGTTCTTGGCTGCAGTATATGCTTGAGTCACAGTTTCTGGCCTAGGCTATAACCACGGGCAACAAACCTGTCACACATCTCCAAACCACATTTTTTCAAAGTCTGCAGTTTCTGCATACTCTCAATAGTTGGGCTTTTGGGATATTCATAATCATATGGGGCAGGTGCTTACCAACAAGGTTAAACACAATAGAAAAAAGCACAGCCCTCCTAGAGTTCTCCAACTTTCTCCACTCCTCCTTAGACACTGGTTCTCTGGCTGGTGCTGTCTTCATTGGCCTCTCGAAAGCTTTCGACACTGTCTCCCACCCCCTCCTTCTTGATGCCCTTAGTCTCTCTGGTTTTGCTGCTGGGCCTATCTCCTGGTGCACCAGTTATCTATCTGACCGCTCTGGCGTATAAAGATTAATGGGACCTACCAGACATCCGTCCCATCTTTTCTGGGGTTCCCCAGGGCTCCATTCTGGGCCCCTTACTATTCTCCCTTTACCTTAACACCCTTCCACGCCTCTTGCTCAGGAACATTCTATTGTACGCTGATGATGCAGTCATCTTGCCTCAAGTCAGAACCCTATTGCCCTCCAGACTCGAAGTCCTTCACTGAAGCCGAGGGCTGGTTCAAGGAACATAGATTGGTGATAAATCTTAAAAAACAAAAACCATGTTCTTCACTCATCCCAAACAAGTCCTGCAACTTCAAACTCCTCATTCACGCTGGGTCCTCTTTCCACTCGAACAAGTTTGCTCCTATAAATACCTAGGGATCCATTTGACCCTCCCTCTCCTTCCATGGACACATCGCTGCCCTAGCCACTGCCACTAATATCCGATTGGGCATCTTACACCAGTATAAACACTGCCTCCCCTGGAGGCTCTTCGACTCGAAGTCACCTCCTCTATCCTGTCCCTAGTGGACTATGGACTGCCGGTGTATGGTGCTGCTGATCAGACCGCACTCCATAAAATTCACACTACTCTGAATAAGGCCTGCAGGTTAATTACTGGAGCACCTAGGCTGACACACACCTGTCTACTGTATGCTAAAGCGCTGGTACTTGATCTTGATGAGCGCCTCAAATATCTGACCTGTACCCTTACAAAAAAGACCCTCCTTGGGCTATCCCCACCAGGATTGACCACCACCATACGCCGCTCTGTCCCACTATTTCATACTCGGACCTCTGGGAAAACCTCTCTTGTTATCCCTAGAGCTAGGACCTCTCACTGCCAAAGAGCCTTCAGCTTTAGGGCCCCTCCTGATTCAACACACTGCCCCTCCATCTCCAGCTCCAACTATATCGTGCTTCAAAACTTCATTACGTAACCACCTTATTAACACCCGATGCTGTAATTGCACTAGTCAAAGTCAGACTCAATACTTATGACAAAGCTTATTACTAAGCTGCTAAGGACAACATAACTCTGGTATTGTTTGCATCAGTCCTACCTGTACCAGCTTGTTTGTATCTATGTCTTAAGTTACTGTTATACTTATGTGTTGTACTGTTATACTGTGTATTTTCATTTGTCTTACTGTGACAAGGTACCTTTGTAAATGAGCCTATGGCTCAAAGGTTTTCCAAACTGCTGTTTAAATAAAATAAAAATTAAAAAAGACTTGAGGAAGAGGTTGTAGCTGCTTTAGGTTTTATTAAAAGTGCAAATCAACAAAAAGTGTTAAGTGCTCTGTGCATGTATAAGTAGCTGATGATGTCAAACTCAAAGTTAATTGCATAAAAATACATATAGTCTACCAAAAGGTTGGATATACAATACGTATTTATTAAAAATAAAAATATTTTCCCTAAATAGACAGTAACATTGTTTCAATTATTGTACTATACCTAACATGATTTACATAATCGACCAAACTCCCAGTTTACCTTTTGAAGTTTGAGTAATAGCAAATTTAGCAAAGGCATACAGTACTGGTATATCAAAGGAATTCAGTAACCATTTTAACTTAGCAAACTTCTAACTATATGATATTAATCGTAAGTGGGGTTCAAGACATTTCTTCCTGAGTTGATCTAATAAAGGACACTGTAGCATTATATGCATAGTAGCCCACTTTTCTTAGCATTCTCTCTTATAGTATATTCATTTTGTGTACATTATCCAGCTCAGGAAGTAAGACTGTGTCCCAGCATTCACATCTATCCTTAACCTTGCAAGCCTTTTTATGTGTAAGCTATTTTGGCACCCATCCAATAGGTTTCCCTACAATGTACCTACTTCATAAATCTATACGTAGTAAAACTCTACGTTTTTCCAAGCCTTTTCAAATCCATTTGCTTTATTAGGCATATCCAGGAGGATCCTTTGTTTAGACTCTACTTTGTAAGTCTGAAGCTCATCTACTGCCCACATTTTAAAAATGGATTGTATGCCATATAATTTAAGCTTATTGTTTAGTTCTCTGAACCACGTCCAAGATTTTGAGCTTTGCATAACACAGTCTGGAAGAATAGCCAATGATTACTGCCAGCATGCATGCAACAGCCCGTTGCTATTTTTTGTTAGCCTGCAGAAAAAGTTAACAATTCTAGGCTCAACAAAGGCCTTTACAAAAGACAGGCCACATTCTGCTTGGAGAGGTTCCCCAAATATAAACTGTTAAACCCAGAGTAGGTCTCAAATTTAGATTTTGAATGGGTTCCAACAAAGGCATGTATTTATCCATGCCCCAGATCTCAGTCCCATATAAAAGGCAGGAGTTCATTTTCATTTCATTTCATAGATTTTTAACATAGTCTGCAACAAATTACTAATATATTGCTGGGCAAATTTATATATTGCAAGCACCGATTACCTTCCCTTTTGTTTTCCAGTCTACAGACAGTAGTTCCAGTTAGTACAGGAACAGATACTGACTCCCAAAATACATGATTTTTTTCAGCTTTTTCCATTATAGTATAATTTGTTTTCCACATATAACACAGGCTCGTTGGTCTATCCAAAACTAGAACTTGTGATTTTTCTACATTTGATTGTAGTCTTAAGTTTTCCAGTGTTCTCCGTATCTGATCCAAAGCTTTTTGTTGGCCACATGCAGCTTTAGAGATTAAAGCTGTGTTCTCTGCATATAATAATATGTTAAAGGAATGTCCATTAATTTTTGGAGCATCAGTCTAAACAGCAGCATATAATAAACTGCAGTAGTCTTAACACAAGTTAATCATTATATAACACACTCCAGTAGTGATACCCCCCCCCCAAATGCTCCAGCACATCAAGTTATGCTAGCTCTTTGTCAAGAGTTGGGGGCTTATTATTATATTTTTTGGGGTACTAGCTCTAATCAACCTTACTATAGCAGCTACAGCCTCCTCTTTGAGGGCTTTTTTTCTGTTGTGTTTAACCTTGTTAGCAAGGGTGGGATCACTAGCAGATCCAAATATGTAACAAAGTAGCACTCACGTCCCCCTTAGCCTAGAAAACAGTAGCTGTTTTAACTTAAACTAAGTTTTAAAAGGGAACAGTTTACATTTTCAGGAAAAGTGCTACTCCCTCGAACAAACTGCTACCCCCTTGAAAAAAATTCTAGATCTGATCCTGGGGAAGATCATCTTAACAATCTCACACTGGGCAAGGAGTGGGATCAGGTTTTGTTCCTGTAAAGTGCCCCCCAGTTTGGGGGTGGAGTTTCTTGTGGATGGCATTCACATGACAGGAAATGAGATGGCAATCCAGCCAGACGTCAAGGTACTTGAAGGAGGTGAGCTCCTCCAGTAGACTGCCTTCAAGGGTTGTGAAGACAACCATAGATAAGAATTTTGGCCAGGCACTGCCTGATATAGGTCATTGACACAGTTTTGGCATTGAGGGTAAGCTGATTAGATTGGAACCACAGTTGGATATTGGTAAAATCCTTCTGCTAGTGAACAGTCAGAGCAGAGGCAGATGGGACTGAGTCAAAAAGCATGGTGTCATCCGCATACATGTGTATATTTGAGGAGAAACATACTTTGGTGAGGTCATTTAGGTTAACTGAGAACAGGATGTGGCAAAGGGAAGAGCCTTGATGGACACCTGAACCAATAGGGAGTAGAGGGGAGAGGGCTACTCCAAGGTGGACCATCTGTGATCTTTCCTCCAGATATGGACCAAGCAATTTAACTATTAGGTCAGATAGTCCAGCACATATAAGTTTGCCTAGAAGAAATTGGGTGGATGACAGTGTCAAAGGCTTTAGTCAGCTTAACAAAGATGATAGCAGTAATCAGGTCCTGATGTATTCCATTCTGGATGGTGTCAGTGAGTCTGAAGATGAAGGAAACAGTTGAGTCAGACTTTTTGAAACCAGACTAGAAAGGGGTGAGAAAGGAGTAGGAGTCCAGAAAGGAGGAGAGTCGAGAGAGAACCAGATGTTTTTGAGGTCTGGCCAATGCTGGCAGGAGTGCTATAGGGCAGTAGTTGCCTGGAACTGAGGAGTCACCCCCTTTAGGAAGAGGAATAAGTGTGGCACTCTTCCAAGTGTTGGGGACCATGGCTAAGTTGGAGATTTAGGAGATCAGGGATAGATGATAGATGATGCCACAGCAGAAGCTAACAGACTGAGGAGTTTGGCATCTAGCACACCAGGGCTGTGACCTATGTGAGGATTTTACGTCAAAAGGGCTGTAAGGGTGAATGCAGGAAAGAGCAAGGAGAAGGAGAAAGAGGGAGGGGACAGGATGGAGACTGGAGGTGGAGGGAGGGGGAATAAGTGAGAGGGCACAAGCAGTGAAGTATTTAATGAAGGAAGAGACAGCTTTGGTAGAGCCAGTAATCAATACACTCCCTAGTTTAATGACTAGAACCGTGGGCTGGGGAAGATGTTAATCAAACGAATACTTCTTCATGTTTACTTTTCTGTTGATAGATAATTTCTGAAGAAGACCAGCTAGCCAATGTGCAGATGCCATCTTCATTTCCTGTTATCGGCCTGCACTGCAGTGTGATGAAACCTTTTGTTCAAAAACATGCTGTACTTAGGCTACACAGTGGTATTAACTCCCTCTCCTGCACTTGACAGAGGGAGTGTTACATGCCACAGGTGCTTTCCTGGAAGTGTTCATGTTTGGTGCAGTAGGGGTTAAGGCCATCAGGCTTAGGTTTTTTGTGGGAGGAGCTCTGGGTATAAGGCGACAGTGCAGAGAGGGTACTGGGATTTTGGAAAGATGTAGTCCCATGATAAAGGAGGACTGTAGTAGGCCCACCTCAAATGAAAAGGCTTGATGGCCATCAGGACTAGAAGGCTGTCGGGGGGGGGGTCTAAGGATCAGCAAAGAATACGAAAAGGGGAAAGGTGAGACAGGTGCCCCAGAGAAGGAATCCTCACTCTTCCATATGGTAGGAAGGAAGGAAGATATGGGAATGTCCCACCACTTTGGGAGTAATTGGAGTCAGGGCATAGGTGGAAAGTTCCCTGAAGACTGTAGTGCTGGGATTCTGGGGGCAGGAATATAAGATAAGATGGGCTGAGGAAGACCGTGCTCAGGGATATAGGTGGGAGAGCACTACAGTTTCATTGCTGATACTTGGGCCTGAGGCATACCAGTTTTGTGACATGGCAGGGCCTGCAAAGCTAAAGGCCTACCATCAGGAAGGGGTTGACGTCTGAGTCACCTCTGTGTATGGAGCTGGGGGTTGTAATGGCCCAGGAAGGGCAGAGGAAAGAAGTGTGTGATTATTGTATTGTACCTCATATTAATTTTTGAATCAGTAAACAAATCCATAGTGGCAGTACCTCATATCTCCAGTGTTTATTTCATCAAGTGCGTGCCTGTGCTGCCTGGATTGCTTGGTTTGCCCTTAGTTGCATCTGTCCCCTAAATATAGCCCAGACCAGCTCCCTTACATCTGGGGAAGTAGCTCAAATTGTACCTAGGTATTTACAGTAAAATGTATAATTCTTGTTATAGTAGGTTTCATTCTTCACTAATCTGGTACCAGTACTGCAAACTGCAGGTGAGGGACACTTTGAGATACAATGGTAAAACCAAAGCTCCATGACACCAACGACGGTTTTGCCTGTGGCATGTCTTATTTTTGTCTGACACACATTTAATAATCTTGTGACAGAAGTAACAACAGTTTTCATGTCCACGTAGCTCTAGATTTATCTGGACATTTTCTGATCCTCCCACCACACCACAGGGCACTTGTCTCCTGTAACTCTCAATTTCCAAGCAGTTCACCTGCTGGCCTCTTCCCCTGTTGTTTCACACCACAGCAGGGATCACTGTCGTGGTGCTGAAGTGGCATGACAGCTGCATCCTGCTGTTAAGCAAAGAGTCCATGGGGCAATAGGATGTTCAGGGGTCAGACCCTGGGAGAGTTCCACCCCCCCCAAGATATCAGAACATACAGCCAGAAGGGCATACACCCCACTATGTATCTCCTCCATCCTTCTCCTCCCTTACTCCATTGCTACCATCCTTACATTATGCTGTTTTTTTGTCAACCAGATCCCCTGCTTCCCTGAGTCTGGATGTACTGTGACCAGTAGCACCCCTTATCTCCTGAACACCTAACTACATGAACCCTGATTGCCTATACGGTACTGCTAAGTCCTTCCTCTTGCTTAGCCATGTAACCACATCTCCAGCTTTTAAAAGAGGATGAACTAATGTGTCTGTATTTTTTCCCATTGCAGGATATTTCAGTGAACAACTTTACAAGGCCGTGTATACCAGTGTCTGCCATTCTTTGCTGACACTAGCTAAAGTGTCAGGGTGTGATATGCAGGCCTTTGCAAAGGTGATGCAGCCCTTTTGTGAAGAACCGAAGGCTGGTAGTCCTGATTTGTCTGGGACCAACAGAAGTGCTAGTGCCTCCGAAGCTGCCATCAGGTCATTTTCTGCAATGTCTGTGGCATCAGACATGCATGCATATCCAACAATGGACACATCAATGTTACGGTAAAAGGCAACAATAGCAACACTGGTTTGTCATTCTTTATTGAAAGAGTTCAGAAAATATATTTTTTTTCCCCTTTGAAATTCATACCCATTGGGCTTGTGGATTTATGATTTCTTTAGCCGTTTGATGGTATTATTGCTTTGTACACCACACTTTTCCACCATTTGTTCATTCTCTATAAAAATTGAATACTTAATTGATTGCAATAGGATAGCATATTTATCTTCACTAGTGAGAAGTAAGGCCCTTAACTAATGAGTGACAAACCCACAAGTTAGTTATGAAGATCTTACTGCTCAGGCCCTGAGGACTAAGGGAGGAGGTTGCTCATCTCCAGGTCAAGTTGGCCAGGATTTGGGGGGTCCTCCTTCTTCACCCAGGGACCACCGGATCTGCTCCACTCCCTCAAAGGTTGCCTAGGCTGAGGAGCAGCTGGACTATGGTGGGCAGGGGAAGGGTGAGGGCAGTGGGGCAGAGGCTCATCCCTCTTACAGTTCCACTCTGCATCTCTTATGCTGTACTGGCAGGGAGGGACTGTCCAAAAGAGGCACCCACAGTGGAAACCAAGGAGGATGTGGGGGTCCTTCATGGTGGAAACCCCCAGGGGAGAAGCTGAGGACCCCAGAGGAGGAAGCAACTCCTGGTGGGGGATTCTATTGCTGGGGGGGGGGCAGACTTGGGTTCAGATGGAGTGAGAGAGAGAGAGTGAGGTTAAGTGCCTACCCGGTGTCCCAGTTTGGAGTAATGGAAAGCACATCCAGAGGATCACTGGAGCAGCAGGATGGGAGGGAGAGCTAGACATCATTGTCCACCTGGGGGGTGAATGATCTGGTTGGTGACAAGCTTAGGATAATGCAGGAGGACTTCAGGGAGCTGGGGAGGGGTCTTAGACAAGTGGCATGCACTGCAAGCTTTTCAAAGGTGCTAACGGTCAATGACAAGGGGGAGGACAGGGCACTCCACACCATGAGATTCAATGCATGGTTGAAGGACTGGTGCAGAGCAGAGGGCTTCAGCCTCATTGGGGACTGGGGTCCCACCTGAAGGGATGCAGGCTTATACAAGTGGAATGGAATGCATCTATCCAGGGGGATCCAAGATCCTCAGTGAGAAGTTTAAATGCTTCACTGGCAAGCATTTAAACTAGCCAAGGGGAAAGTGAAAGTAGGCAGGAAGAAACTAACTGCCCCCCACAGGTTGAAGCAGTTAGTAGGGAGGACCCTACGGTCGGGAAACTGACCCTAAAACCGAGATAGGCAGAATGGTAGAGACAAGGAAGAATGTGGATAAAAACAGGAGGGGAAGGGAGGGAAGACGTGGGGATAATAGTGGAGCTTACTAGAAGGGGAGGATGCAAAACTTGGAAGGCCATGTGCATGAATGCCCACAGCCTGGGAAATAAAATCCCAGACCTAGTGGCCTTGATGGCAGAGGTAGACCTGGACATTGTCACTGTTACCGAGACATGATACATGGGGAACCATGAATGGGATATAGCCAAAGCAGGTTACACTCCATTTAGAAAAGACAGGGTGGGAAAAAAGGGTGGAGGGGTGGATATCTATGTCAGGGAGGGAATTAAAGCAACTAAAGTTTAGGGAATGCAGGAGGAAGTGGAAGCACTGTGGATCACCTTGGAGATATGAAATGACACCATCATTTGTACTAGTGTGATGTACAGATGTCCAGCACAAGGGAAGGAGATGTTGATGATGATTATACAGGATACATAATGTTAGGGGTTTTACCCCTATTTTCAACATTGTCCTGTACAGATGGATAGGGTACTAGTGGAAGCCATCCACAAAATGACAGCCAAAGGTGAAGTGCTGCTGATAGGAGACTTCAGTTTGCCTGATGTGGATTGGAGCACCCAGGCTGCAGCCACAGCCAGGAGCAGAGGCATCCTGGATGCCCTGCAGAGGGGTATGCCTCAAGGAGCTTGTGGCAGAAATCACCAGAGAAGGAGCAATATTGGACCTGGTACTCACCAATGGGGACAGTCACCGATGTAATGGTGGGTAGCCACCTGGGGTCCAGTGATCACTGTATGGTGTGGTTCAATGTGAGAACAGTGGTGGAATCAAACCACATGAAAGCAAGGGCCCTGAATTTCAGATGGGTCGACTTTGCAAAAATGGGGGAATGTCTCAAGGAAGCCCTGTTAGGGAAAGAAGAAGAGCAGATGTAGAGAAACAATGGACGTACCTTAAGAGAGCCACAGCACAGGCAACAATCCTTTGTGTTAGGCAACTAAGCAAAATGAAGAGAGAGGGAAAAAAAACACTATAGTTCTCCAAGGATGTGGCTGGGAAGGTAAGAGAAAAAAGGCTAGCTTTCAGGAGGTACAAGGAAACACAAAGGGGGGAAGACAGGAAATTGTATCTGGAAAAGCAGAGGGAGTCAGGGAAAGCAGTCAGGAACGCAGAGGCACAAACAGAGGAAAAAGTAGCCTAGGCAATTAAGAAAGGAGACAGCACCTTTTTCAGGTGCATTAGTGAAAGAAAGAAGACTAGGGGTGGGATTGTGAGATTTAAAAGGAAGGGAGGGGTGTGTGTAGAAGCGGACACAGAAAAAGCAACAATCCTGAACAAATATTTTTGTTCAGTAATCACAGAAGAAGGGGAAGGAGAAGGACCACTATTGGGAGATAGGAGCACCAGTGGGAGAGGGGTGGACACCAGCCCGTTTATGGAGGAAAGAGTCCTAAAGGAACTCAAGAATCTGAAAGGGGACAAGGTTATGGAGCTGGATGAGATACATCCCAGAATATTAAAAAAAAACTTAGAGGGGTGCTGGCAGCACTACTAACAGCACTGTTCAACACATCGATGGAGATGGGGGTGGTTTCAGGGGACTAGAGGAGGGCAAATGTAGTCCCTCTCCACAAAAGTGGGAACAGGAAGGAGACTGGTAACTACAGTCCAGTCGGCCTGACCTCAATGGTTGGGAAATTAATGGAGTCACTGCTAAAAGAAAGGATTGTGATATTTCTTGAATCCAGTGGAGCACAGGATCCGAGGCAGCATGGATTCACAGTGGGGAGGTCTTGTCAAACAAATCTGATAGATTTCTTTGACTGGTTGACCAGGAGGTAGATCGGGGTTGGATTGACCCACCTAGATTTCAGCAAGGCCTTCCACACCATTCCACATAGGAGGTTGGTAAATAAGTTAGGCAGCCTGGGAGTGGGTCCCAAGGTGGTAAACTGAGTCAGAAACTGGTTGAGTGACAGGACACAGAGGGTGATGGTAAATGGCATTCAGTCCGAGGAGAGGGGGGTGACCAGTGAGGTGCCACAGGGGTCCGTGCTGGGGCCAGTCCTCTTTAATGTCTTCATAAGTGACATTGCAGAGGGGCTTGGGGGAAAGATGTGCCTCTTTGCAGTCAGCATTTAATCTGCAACAGGGTTTCTGAGTGGTGGAAAAAATGAGAAAGGATCTAAACATGCTTGAGGAGTAGTTGAAAGTGTGGCTGCTAAGATTCAATGCAAAGAAATGCAACATTATGCATTTGGGGCAAAGAAATCCAAGGGAGGAGTACAAGATGGGGGAGAGGTACTGATGGCCATCAATCAAGAGAGAGACCTGGGGGTAATCATATATGATGACCCAAAGGTAGCCAAACAATGTGAGAAGGTTGTGGGAAGAGCAAGTGGGATGCTAGGGTGCATAATGAGAGGTATCACCAGCAGAAAAAAGTAGGTGGGTATGTCACTGTACAGATCACTAGTGAGACTTCATCTGGAGCACTGTGCCCAGTTCTGGAGGCTGCATCTCTGGATGGATATAGACAAAATAGAGGCAGTCCAGAGAAGTGCAATGAAAAAGGTGCAAAGACTGCACCAAAAGTCATAAGAGGAAAGATGAGAGGACCTCAGTATATATTCCCTGAAGGGGGGGGGGATATGATAGAGACATTCAAGTACCTCAGGGGTCTGAACAAGGTACAAGAGGGTAGTATCTTTCAGAAAAGGCATACAAGAACAAGGGGGCATGATATGAGGCTAGAGAGAAGTAGGCTCAGGGGCAACATGAGGAAGTACTTTTTCACAGAAAGTAGTGGATGCTTGGAACAGCCTCTCTGCGGAGGTGGTGGGGGCAAAAACAGTAGGGGAATTCAAGAATGCATGTGATAGACATAAGAGCACTCTCACAATAGGAAAGAGAGGGTAAGCTGCAGATCAGTTAGGGTCTGTGGTATTGCATTAGGTAGGGAAAAGGGGAAGAGTAGGTGGGCCACACCATCCATATCTGTCATCACCTTATGTTTCATTCATGGGGATAAATGTGTTATTCCATTATTAATGATTAGGTATTTGATATGTACTGTACTGTTCTTAAAGTTTTGTAGTAGTCTTTTTATTTATACATTTTTTGATTTTTAGTAAAGGCAATACAGTGAAAACCGTGTCCAAGAAAAGGCAGTTACAAAGCTGGTAATCTTCATGAAGCCTCAAAAAACAAAAGATCTTGGTACACTTCTTGTTGGTTCAACACTGACAGGAATACATTAGTTAAAAAAAGAAATCTACTCTCAGCACAATTACCTGTGTAATTTAAAACAGCCTTTCCTTTCACTGTAAACGTTCCATCTATTTCATTATTCTCTGTGTTCCATGTTCAGGTTTCAAGTGGTTCTATGTTAACCCTTAGGCTGCCAGAAGATCTAGAATGTATAGGTTTTTAGGACATGTATGCATGCTGGTGGCACAGCAAGGGTTAAAATAAATATTTATCCCAAAATAACATGATTTATTTACCCAATAAATTCACCACTGGTGCGTTGTTAAGGTCAGGTACAACTCATGAAGATATTTCTGATATCTATGAAACCAGCATGTATAGTTAGGGTTGAGTGGAGTGTTCAGTGTTAAACCCTTACATCTGTACCTTAATAACTCTGGCAGTGTTCAATGCAATTGCCTCAGATTTGGCATACATTGTCTCAGTGGCAAGTTCTCAAGATGTGGCAAGTTTTGTGATGAGTGCTTGTCTGGATTTTGAAATTCAAATCTGTCACAAATACAGAAAAAAAACATTACTTTGGGCCCATTTTCACTGTTTTTTTCACTGTCACTTAAAACCTAGATGGTACAGAATCTGTTCTAAACTTTCAGGACTGAAGGGGCTTGTGACAAGGGTGTGCCTTTCTAAAGTGCAGTAACAAAATATGAATTGGTTCCTGAGTTGTAAGGCTGAAGAAATTTGGCTTCTGAGCATGGTCAGTAGGGGTTTAGGATAACCCTCTGATATGACAACAAACATTTGCGTTAGTGAATGTTTTACTTTCACAAAGTTAATGTTTTTCATGTCATGAGAAAAAATTTCCAGTTCATGACAATTGCCATATGTTTTCTTCTTAAAAAAAGTAGTAAAATACATAAAAATGATTCAAAATACAGAACTTAAGTAACCAGGGCTCATTTAGTCATAGTCTGGCGTTTATTTTTTTGAAAAATGCCCCAGAAGAACTGTTTCTGAGAACTCCAAAAATCCTAGGTGTTGTCAATGTATTTTCAAAGCATTTTGAACTTTTGCCCCATCACTTTGTCATTTTTAAATATGTTTCCACCAGATTTTCAACATAGACTTTAGAGACCCCACCTCATGAACAGAGTAGGTGAAAGTTTTCAAATCCTGCTTGAAAGGTGATTTTGAAGAGCAACTGTGAAATCACCTTTTAGGCAGGACTTAAAAAATGTTGTCTGTCTTGTTCATGAGGTAAGCTCTCAAAAAGGCCATGTTAAAAATTTGGTGGAAAAATATTTAGAAATGGCAAGTGGCAAAATTATGTACGTTAACATTTTCCATGCTGGCTCATAACTTTGGTAATGTCAATATTTTGACTCCAAACTTTCAACAGAGCCATTTTTCCATGCCACTTAATGAATGTGACAGGTGTCTTTCAAATCCTGGCCGTAGCATATTTTTGCACTTGTGGTGTGACATGGCATTTTGGCCAATATTCTATAAATGCCACATGCCATGTTCATAAGTGGGGGTCATAAAACAGCTACTGTATGTTGAAAATTTGGCGTAAAAATTAAAAAAACAAAATTAAGAACCATTGTGTGTGGGGCTGATCTTTGGCCCAGCAGGTAGTGTTTTGTGATCCTGTGCCAGTGAGCTGAGTTCAGAGGTGAGCTCAGTTAGCCAGTTGGATGGTCTGAGGCTGATGGGACATAGCTGCCATCCAGTACAACCCCCATCCTGGGAAAAGAAGGTGCAGGGTTGGCTGCATGGGCCCAATCACCATATAGTGAAGAGAAGTCTTCTCTTGACATAGTGCCCAGATGGCCCCTCTGCACCTGTAGCTGCCAAAGGGCCAGGCACTCTGGCTGACAGATGGACTCTTGGCCCTCTGCATCTGTATCTGTAGCTGTAGCCACATTGAAGCACAGGAGCCAGATGGCCCTGTACCTCAACAGCCCCCAGATTCTTTTTATCCATAACCACATAGACATTCGCAGGCAGATGGACTCTTCTAAAGAGACCTGCATGTCTGCATCTGTTTACGCAGGTCCCAAAAGGACCTGCATGAATGAGAATATAATGCCATTATCTCAAAAAGAAAGGAAATTCATTGCAGAAAAAAAAAACCTACATTGATGCACCAGTTAGGGTTCAACTTAACACCACAAAAGTAGGTAAATGTGGTGTTAGGGTTTCCAACCCTAACTCCCTTCCCCCCCATGCAACAAAGGGACAAGACCACCAGCAACCACAGACAGCCATTACCAGGTAGGACAAATAGCTCTCAACTGTTTCCAGATTACATAAATGTGCAGCAGTAATGTGCTACTTTTTGCGATTTGTATCTGTAGCACATATACTGTTGGGTATGCACACTCACTTGTGGCTCCAGATAGAAATCCACAATGCTCAAATCAAAACAATACTACTGTGTGCAGAAGTACAGGCTACTGCAGCCACAGATACAAATCCATGCTACCCAAATAACAAGAATTCTTTTGTCTGCAGAAGCACAGGTCACTATGAGGCCTGCTCTTCTGTAGCCACAGGTACTCATCCACGTTGTAAAACATAAACACTTTTCTGTCTGCAGAAGTACAGGCCCCTGAGTTCTGCAGCTGCAACTGCAGGTGTAAGACATACACACTGTCCTCTGGCAGCTGAAGCGCAGGCACCACAAATTTCATGATACCCAAATTACAGTGGTAATTCTATCTGCATAAGCACAGGCCCTTAAGGGGCCTGTGCTTCTGCAACTGTGTGTGTAAGACAGACACACACACACACACACACACACAAACACACACCCCGACTTCTGCAGCCACAGGTGTAAGACATACATACTAATCTATGGCTGTAGAAGCACAGGTGCTGCAAAATTCATGTTACCCAAATTGTGATGGGTATCCTGTGACATGCGCTACTCGTGAGTGGGCACCTACCAAAATGGTGACCCACTTGCGGCACATGTTGACAGGGTGAGAGAGCAGGGAGGGCAACTGGTTAGGGGGGTTCATGAATAGCAACAGGATGTCGCTATATATATACACGTGTGTGGGTGGAGCAAGCATGCTGAGGAGGGGCAGGAGGGAGGGGAGGGAGGGTTTGTGAGGGGTGGTACAACAGTGAGCTGCCGAGCTGGCTCCATGGTGAGGTGGGTGGATGCTGGGCTGGGGTGGCCAGGATGCTGGGTTCGGGTTCGGTCATAGGTATGTTTTGTTGCACCCGGCCCGAATAGTTTTTTTTTAACAATTTTACACACATCCCCAACATGCACCCCTCCTGGAGTTGAGAATCCTATAGTAGGGGTGTGTGGGAGCAAGGCTCCCCACAGCGGGGTGCAGGAGGGGCACAGCCCCCCGCATAACATTAAAAATGAGAGTCTTTGGCACCCTTTTGTTTTTCACCAGGGGTGTATATCGCCGAAACTGATTTTCGATTACGTACACTCGTCATAACGACGATCGCCTTTCCGTGATCACCATTATGTCATGGAACCATAGTGATGGTACTTCTGTCTGCAGAAAGTACAGGCCCCTAAGGAGCCTACGCCTCTGTAGCTGCAGATAAAAGACATACACACCAGTTTCTGGCTGCAGAAGTGTAGGATCCTGTGTGGCCTGCACGTCCACAGCTATATGTAGAAATCCATGATACCCACATTGCAATGGTACTTCTGCAGAGACAGGTACTCATAGCCAGTAATAGACATACACACACAGCTATGTCTGCAGAAGTACATTTTGCAGCAGCAGATACAAATCAAAGAAGGTAGCATATTAGTGCTGGAGTATTTGTGTCATCTGGAAACAGTTGTATGTTGATTGCCTTACCTGATTATGGCTGTCTGTGGTTGCTTGCATGGTCTTGTCCTTGCTTTGTTGCTGGGGATGGGGAGAATTAGGGTTGAAAACCCTAATGTCACATTTTCCTACTTTTGTGGCATTAACTGGAACCTTAACTGATGCATTAATGCAGTTTGTTTTGCAATCAATTTCCTTTCTTTTTGATATTGTGGAATCATATCTTCATACATGCAGGTCCCTTCAGATGCAGATGTACAGGGCCCTGCACCAAGAAAAGACTCCATCTGCCTGCAGAAGTATGGGCCCCCCAGGGTCTGCACTTCCGTGTGGCTATGGATGTAAGAATTTATGGTGCTTTCGGGGGGGACTGCAGAGGCACAGTGACCTCTGAACCCTGTGCTTCCATGTGGCTACAGATACAGATGCACAGGGCCAAGAATCCATCTGGAAGCCAAAGTGTAGGGCTCTCTGGTGGCTATGGGGACAGAGTTGCAGAGTCCTCTGGGTCCTTTGTCAAGTGAAGACTTCTCTTCACCATATGGTACTTGGGCCTGTGCAGCCAACCCTGCACCTTACCTTACCAGGCTGGGGGTGGTTCTGCATGGCAGCACAATCCTCTGAGCCTCTGCCCATGTAACTAGCTCACTGAGGTGCCCCCAAAATTCAGGTCATCAGCACAAGAGCATAACTCACTACCTGCTGGCCAAAGGCCAGTCCTGCACACAACATTTCATAACAACTTTAACACTTTGACCCCAAATTTTCAAGATAGTAATTTTATCATCCCCATTATAAACATGGCATATGGCATTTATAAAATACAGTTGAAACATCATTTGTGCTATAAGTAAAAAAAAGTATTTTGGCCATGATTTGAAAAATGACATATAGATGCAAAGAAAAGTCACAGTACACACCAGTTCAAAAGCTGAAATTTTAATATGCAGGAAAAAATTAGGAGCCCACTTGCAAATGCAGTGAATATACACCTATGTAACATCCTAAATACGGGACTTCATCAGGGTGAGTGAGTGTTCCAACACAAACATTCTTATTATACCACCAATCAATCCTCATAAAAAAAGTATAAAAAACCATGAAAATGTGAATAACTTAATTCCAAATCAGATTTGCCCCCCTCCCACCATACTGCCCTCCAAAGGCAAAGGTTTTATCATTAATTTCAAATCAAGCCCTTATTCAAAATAAACTTGGTATTGGTAATCCCATTGCCAAATCTGTGGCTACACAGGTAGTTCAGATTGAAAGGATTTTAATTATTGAATGAGGGATAGGTGGAGCAGTGCAAAAGAACTTAAGTCCTACAAAATGTGAGACAAAAGTAAAAATGAAGGGTTGCCAACCAAATTCATTTTTGAAATTTAGCTCAGTAAACCAGATTAGTGCATTTGGCTCATGTGAGCACGTATCAGAAACACCTCTAAGGACTGGGAGTGCACTTTCTGTTGCTCCACACATCTGAAAAATGATGCCTGTCATGTTCATGAGGTTGTGTGAAAAAGTGACTGTCGAAAATTTGGAATCAGAATATTGAAAATTAAGTTATGAGTGAGCATGGAGAAATTTCAACATACAATTCATAGCATTGTTGTTTTTTTTTAAATATTTTGCTCCCCAAATTTTGAGCATCATCGTCTTATGACCCCACCTCATCATGAACCTGATAGGTGAACATTTTCACATCCTGCCTGAAAGGTGATTTTGCAGAACACTGCAAAATAACCTTTCAGCCCGGATTTGAAAAATGCCCTTTATTGTTCATGAGATGGTGTCCCAAAAAGGTCATGTTGAAAAGGTGGTGAAAAAATGTTTAAAAATGACAAAGTTATGAATACAATTTCAAAGTGCATTGGAAATACATTGATGGCACTTACCTTGTTTTTTTCAGTTCCCAGTCTTGCTTCAAGGAGGAGGACATATTTTTCTGTGAGAGTAGATCTATGCCAAAGGACCCTCTGTAGATGAGTGAGGATGTGTGGGTGGGGTGTGGATAGGGGGTGCTGAGTGGGTGGTCAAGTTGGAGCAAGGGGGGGCACAGAGATTGACAAGAGACCACTTGCTTTTTTTCAGGTTAAGCAGGCACCAGGGGACACAATCTGGAGGTGGGCGAGATATATGGCAGTGGGAGGGAATTTTTTTCCAGACTGGGCACTGAGGCAAGCAATCAGGATTTGGGTGGGTTATATGACAGTGAAACAGATTGTTGCAGATGCAAGAAGTATTGAATAGCCCCTAATTTTATTTTAATATCAGGATAACATACAACTTTAAAATGATCTCATGAAGTTGAGTGCTCTGCAGCCCAAAGGTAGGTAGACTGTCCATTAATAGGATTCATATTAGTAAAGATAAATTATTAGCCTTTGCTAAAAACTGCAGAATTAGAGTGCAATCGGACTCCACCACCAGTCAAGAAATAGCTCCCTCTTTGATGTCCCAGCATGTCACAGTGCGTATCCCCTATCAAAATAGTTATTGAAGCACAGCTTTAATACACCACAATCACCAGTTAGAAAAATGTGTGTTCAGAAGCTGTAAAAAGCAATTATAAAAATGTCATGCCATGTTCAAATAGTTTTAGGGCTGTTCACCTCCAGTTAAAGAGAATTTGTACAGAAACAGGATTCTAGAATTGTCTGCGCCACATCTAAATTAGTCATTTATTGGCTGAGGAAAACATCAACAGCATATGTAGCCTTTATTGTGGCAGACACAATGCATTTGTTTGCTTGGCAAAGTTTTAAGACTGTTGATGGGGAATTTAGACCATAGTTTCATACCCACACAGCTACTGAAGATCCCAGGCGCTGTATCTGATTTGCATTAAGGTTGCCTTTCAGTTTATAATGTTCTCAATCATGCAAGCACCATGCCATGTCTTTTTAATTCTGAGCAGTCTGAGAATGAGAAAGTATCAATGTTTACTTTTGTAACACTGCTCTTAAAACGGTGCATATTTTAATACATGTGCTGTATGCATGGTGCAGTTAGAACAGCTTGCATTAGCGCTCAGAGTCCCTGAAGGTATTTTTCCAAGCACAGTAAAAGAAAAGACTTGTGTAAGGTGAGGTTCTGCATACTTTCACAAAATATGAATGGGACAAGACAAAATTATTTCTGTGCCTTTGCAAACCTAATAATAATTATACTATGCATTTTCAAGAATTCCATGAACTGGGAATAAAACGGCATCAGCGATCAGTCCACCATTTGCTGAATTTCTTTTCTGTGTTCATCTGGAACAGAGCGTTGGGATGGGAGAGCAGGCAGTGGGAGGGAGTGGAAGTATTTTTTTTAATAAAACAGGAGATCAGGAACAGAGGGTGGGTCTGGGAGAGCAGACAGAGGGAGGGAGCAGGAGAGATTTTTTACAAGATCTCAGGGACCAGGAATAGAGGGTGGAGAGTGGGAGACAGCACAGAGGAAGGCAGCAGGATGTTTTTTAACAGATACTGGGAATAAGTGTTGGGGTAGGAGATGATGCACAGGGAGGAAGCAGTATCGAAACTCGAAGATGGCAAGGAAATCGGGCCATCAGCCAGTGCCTTCAGCTTCAAACTCTCCATCATCCTTCCAGGTTTCCTGTTAATTGAATATACTAAATCATATAGTATTAATGGCACAGTCTTGTCAATAAGGTGGATCTAAATCCTAATTAACAGAGTTATCATGCCGATATAATGTAATATACAAAAAAATGAAGCCCCTCAGTCTGGAATTAATTAATTTGGTTAGATAAATCAATAGCTTGAGAGAATAATCATTTTTTATAATCATTCTGGACAGGAACAGTTGATTGAGTGTCTGGCAGGTGTAAGGAATTTCTGGGGCCCCTCAACTGTCCATTGATAATGTGATGGTGTCAGTAAGATTATGCAGTACAATGGGAATCAAAACTATCACATAGAGACACGGTCCAAGGTAGGAGACCCACCCCCTGCCCCTCTAGCATTAAGGTGAGGAAAACCATGGCATGCACCCGATAGCGCACACCTTTCATGTTTGTGTTGGACTAGGCAGCGATCAGATTCATACCAGAGCTATGACCAGCTCAGATAGCCAGAAACTCTGCTGTTGACCACACTCAGTATTTTTGGCAGCATCAACTGGGATATGTAGCGTGAACATTTAATGTACTTTTTGATATCCCCCGTAACAATGCATCAAATGTTAATTAAATGTATTGGCAGTGACAGTGTTTGCAAGCAGCGGTGCTCTAATTTATTTGGAGATAGGGAATTAGCTGGTATCCAACGGGAGGG
This sequence comes from Neoceratodus forsteri, assembly GCA_016271365.2. NCBI lineage: Eukaryota > Metazoa > Chordata > Ceratodontiformes > Ceratodontidae > Neoceratodus > Neoceratodus forsteri. The sequence goes on along the minus strand of CM057449.1, from coordinate 1,134,131,126 downwards.
TGTTTGCCAGCAGTGGTGAAAGTGTGTGAAGTCAAGCAGACTGCCATGATAAGCTAGCTAGTATGACAGCTTGAGCGGAAAATGGCAAGCTCACAGTCAGCTTGAGCCATTTTAAGTTGGTTCCTCATATATAACTAACAAAATCATATTTTTAGTCATTAAATGTGATAATGATAAAATATATTCAAAAATCGGTTGGGGCCAGGAGAACGATCCTCCAAACCAGCACTAAGTAGAGTTTGAAACTATAGAATAAAGCGAGCACCTTTTTCTTCTGGTCCAGCCATCTAAATTCAGTGTACATGTTACATTTCAGCTGTTATCTTAATACACACTAATTTACTTGCAGATTTAAAGGTACTATTACATTGTTAAAGCATTATAGCAAGAAAAAAAATAATATTGAACCAAGGCATTTATCTCAGTGGGGACTTTCAAATGCACACAAATGTCACCAGAAAAAGTTTATGGTTCAACAATGCAGGTATCGGCTCTAAAATATGAATGATACCCACATCCTGATCTTGATGGTTCCAGGTGTACATTTTGCTCACAAATTGAATTTAGTATCTAGTTGAACCATTGCCACTGTCATGCTAATATAAATATTTATATATTTTTTAATGTGGTATGTGAGCTGTGGGTGAGATGGGGCTGTAGAGAGCAGGGACCAGATATGTACGTTAAAAATCCAATTTTAAGACGTCTTGTTGGCAATTCTGAGTACATTACAGTCTGATTAATTTCTGCAAAGTCCAGTTTACATGAGGTTTGCAGTGTATTTTGTTTGTAATCAATTTTGTCTGTCCTATTTGCATGAATGCAGTAATCCCAGCACTAATAAGACTTTAAGCTTGTGCAGCCACATGTTGTAGCAATAGTTTGCTGTGCATGTGCAAAGGTGTCATAGCAAAGCTTTCTGTAGCCCAATCTCAAGTCGTGGACTTGTGTCTATGCTGTGTTTTCTTTCTCACTGCTTGGGATAAAAGGAGATTTAAAAATGGGAGGTCTCTCAAGTGCCATGCATGCTAAGATTTTTGTGGAAGTCATTTCTTCTGGTTTGGCAGTAGGGTTTGAATAGGGGTTTGAATGTTATCTAACATGTCAGTCTGGCTGTCTAAATATCATTTGATTTAAATAATTACCCTGTTTATCCAAATTGTACCATTAAAAGTGTCACAAATAAAGTTAAATAGACAATAAATACACAATGAGTGCTAAACATATACTGTGTGCTTCGGTAAAGAAAAAGCAGGAAGATAAAAACAAAAAACTGTTGGTGACACGTGATGCAGTCTGCCTGAGAGGACGCTCTCTCCTGTGCTCTAACCTTTTCTGAGTAAAATCCCAATTTAAAACTCCCCTTTCTTGGTAATAGAGTTGGTATTTCGACTCCTAAGACTAGTTTGTCTACCAGACAGCGAGGCAGCGGTCAAACGCGAACTATGGAGGTGGAAATGAAGAAAACAGGACCTCGGCATACACCACCTATAATGCTGGAGAAGGCCCCAAAAAAACAGAGGGCCACGTTGCATCATCCTCAGCTTCACTAATGTCCGCTAAAATGGAACAAGAACCGCTTACCCTGATGGACTTCCTCCCAGAATTTCGTCCGTTTCAGGATGAATTACAGAGCACGGAAGCAGAAATAAAATCACTGTCTGCAGCTATGGAGGACACAGCAAAGAAGGTTTTGGACAATGAAGCCAGGGTGGTCTCATTAGAACGGCAGCCAGAGAAAAGAGATTCTGAGGTCATCGGGCTGCGCCAAAAGCTCACTAGGATGGAGCAGAAGATCAAAGATTTAGATGGGCGCAGCCGGTGAAATAATATTGTGCTTATAGGACTCCCGGAACAAGAAGAGGGTCCTGATGCAGTCCTGTTTGCCCAGAAACTGGTGAGCAAGGTGGTGAGCCCTTCTCCCTATGGCCCTAATTATGTTATTGAGAGGGCGCATAGAGCCCTGCATCCCATGCCTCAACCGGGATCTCCCCCTAGACCACTGATCATGAGGTTCTTAAACTATCTGGAAAGAAAACACTTTCTGGCAAAGGTCTGAGATGTTCAGGATCTCCAGTGGGAGGGGAAAAGGTTTCATGTGACCCAGGACCTGTCTTTAACCATCCGGCAGTGCAGGCAAGCTTTTAACCCCCTTGTATTCAGGATCATTGCTGCAGGTATTCGTTTCCGCATGATCAACCCCCCAAAGCTGCAAGTAATGGTCGCGGGATCCCGGTTGTCCTATGAAGACACGGAAGCAGCCAAAGAAGGACTCAAATCAGCCCTCCCGGATCTGTTTCAAGGTACCTGAATGGGGGTACTCCTGAGGTGTGTTCCTAAAGAGAAGAGGTGCAAGCTGACAGTTTAAAGATTGAGCAAATCGTCGGGTCTGCACTCTCAATATGCTGTGTGAGTCTAATTCTACACTCTAGTAATGGGTGGTTACGTTATGGAGTTGATTTTATGTTGGGCTCCCTGCTACAGACGAGATGGGACAGTGTTTTTGTTTGGAGCCCCATTTGGCAGCGGATTCCCCTCCTCTTCTGATGGCTTTTCTTTTGGATTCTCATTTTCCTGTTCACAGAGTGAGGAAATCGCTTCTAAGGCTAGCTTAGGAACACTGGTAGCAGACAAGTGTACTGTTCACTTTTGGACAAATTCAGTTCTGATATTGAAGGGGAATCTTAATATAGCCTGACTGCTTTACTTTGTGTTTAAGCCTGATGTAGTTCCCCAATTTGTCCACTAGAGGGGAGCAGTGTTTAAGTTACTGGGGGATGATTAATGTTTTCTGTTTCTTATTCTCCTGTACCTCGTGTTGTTGAGTGGTGCAAGGAATGGTCCCAGTTAGGTTTAGCTGTGTTTTTTTCCCTTTTTATTCCACAATATTAGTGGTGCTCTCCCTATAAACTGATATTTGGTAACCTGGTTATGAGGGGAGTTTTGTTACTTAAAAAGGGTTGGAGGGGAGCTGAGGGATTAAGGGTAGTTGCAGAACGTTTTGCTGGACAGGAAAAAGTGGGTGGAGGGTGGGGATTAAGGGGATTGAAGGGGGGTTTAGTGTAGTTAGTTGTTTGTTAAGGGTTAAGAGGGGATTGGGTTGGGAGGGTGGTACAGCAGTAATCGGGGGTTATGGTTCTTTGATGCTCGCTGAATTAATCTCTGTTTATTTTATATGTGCTCTCTTATTAACAGACTCGATGGCTAGTAATATTAGAAAGACTTCGACTCCATCCAACGTTGGTTCACCTTAAATCAGCTATACCTAACCCTAATAAAACAGTCTCCCTCACCTTCGGCTCCTGGCCCAAAATAACACGGCTTCCTGCTCCTCCTACTTTCTATACTCTGGATAGCTCCCCACTTGAGACCTGCACCGCTTATCGTTATCTTGGGGTCTGGCTTGACCAGCATCTTGACTTTTCAGTGCATATTGATGCCTTACACAAAAAATTGCACCCTATGTTGGGTGCCCCCTACCGGAATAAAAATTGCATTCCTCTACAAACTAGACAAGAAATAGTGCAAAAAATGATCCTACCTATTATTGATTACGGTGATGTCGTTTACTGTGCCACCCCAAACTTCCTAGCTAGGCTAGATCCCTTTAACTCTTTTGCCGTTTAGTTAAACCGCCTCCCAACACCCACCACTGTGCCCTCTACCAATCTTGGACCTCCCATCTCTTCATAACAGAAGACTGCTTCACTGCGCTAAAACCGCTGCTAAGTTCTGGTCACAATCCTTCCCCTCCTACCTGTCTTCCTCCCTAGCCACCCTCTCTCCTCCTGCTTATGCTCTTTGAAATATTGATGCAAGGCTCCTACACATTCCCCACAGATCTACCCAGTCAGGCCAGGCTGCTTTCAGCTTCAGGTTGCCCAAATTATGGAACTCCCTGACTACCGATATTAGACATTCCACAGGTACTCTTCAACTGAATGCTCTTCTCAAACTGCACTTAGCTACCAACTGCAACTGTTACCCTCCCCTTAGTCCCCCGCCGCTCCAACATCCCTCCAGTTGTGCTGCAACCACTTCTGACTCTAACTCGTAGTTCTGCTCCTTATGCTTGTCTTGTAGTTCATACAATATGAAGTGTTTTATTACTTATGCATCTGTACAAGTATTGTCACAACCATTGCTTGTAACTGTCTATGTATTTGTTCTTGTTTTTTTCTGCTGTTATTTCCATACCTTTTGTAACCCCCTACCCCCAGGGCGCATCTGGAATGGAGCAGTACTCTGCTCAGCATGCCTTCCTGGTAAATCTCTTAAATAAATAAATAAATAAATTACTTTTTCAGCTTGGAATGTGAAAGGGATAAGGAAGAAGCCCAAACAATATCAAGTTCTGAAGCATCTGAATCTGTTGCGATCCCAGGTCACGTTTTTACAAGAATCCCACTTGTTAGATTCTGAGGCCTTACAACTCAGGAAGCAACAGGTGGGGCAAGTTTTTGCTGCCCAGGGGTCTACCAACAGTTGTGGAGTTATGTTAATTATTAAAAGAAATGTCCCCTTTATCCCCACGCAGGTCTTTAGGGACCCTGGCAGCAGATACATTATGGTTCAAGGAACTCTTTGTTCCATGCCACTTTTACTTTGTAGTATTTATGGCCCCAATATAGATAACCCTAGCTTCTTCATGAAGCTGATAACTCTTTTATTACCCTTGCTTCCTGTATTGATAGTAATGGGAGGGGATTTCAGTCTGGTGTTGGACCCTACTATTGACAGGTCAGGATCAGCTTTAAAGGGACTTTCCCCTGGGCAGAGAGCATTTAGAGATTTATTAGAACAATGTGGTCTATGCGACGTATGGAGAGTGCTACACCCCAATAGAAGGGAGTACTCTTTTGTTTCACCAGTGCATAAGTCGCATTCCCACATAGACTACTTATTAATATCCCAATCATTCCTATCAGGGGTTATAGCTTCTTCAATTCAACCGTGCTGTGTTGCTTGGCCTTACTTTCTATCCCTAAAAAAGAGAGTCAGTGGTAGTAAAACAATCAGTTACTGAAAGATGTTCAATTTTCCAAACAGGTAAAAGAACAGATAGATTTTTTTCTTTTCAGTTAACTCTACAGAAGGCACAGTGCCAGATATTATATGGGGTGCTTTCAAGGCCTACATGAGGGAGGTGCTGATCAGCTTAGCAACAAAACAGAAAAGAACCCGGGAGGCTGAGCTTTCATCATTATTGTCTCAGATTCGTTCCTTAGAGGCTAACTAATCTCCTAATACTCCAGAGGAAAGCAGGCAGAAACTCCTCACAGCTAAAGATAGGTACCTGGACTTGCTAAGGGAAAAAGCTGAGCTGGCCATCATTCGCACCAAAGCTCTTTACACCGATCAAGGAGAAAAGGCAGGACATCTGTTAGCTTTAAGGATAACACAACAGGAATAAGCTAGGTTCATCCCGCCTGTTAGGGCTCAAACAGATGGATCCTTAAGATCTTCCCCCTCAGAGATTGTGCAGGAGTTTGCGCATTACTACGAGCAACTATATAGGGACATGGATTACCCCCCCCCCAACCAGAGGCTCTTGAGGCATATCTCCTGGAGTCTCTCCTCCATTCTCTCTGATCCACGAGGAGGTTTCTTTCCTCTCCTGTCTCCTTGGAAGAAATAACTGAGGTAATTAAGGCTTTGCCTTTGGATAGAGTTCCGGAACCGGATGGTTTTTTCTCTTTATTTTACAAAACTTTTCAGGACCAAATAGTGCCAGCACTTCATTGGTTGTTCCTCCGTATTCTATCTGGGGTAGCTGCTGATCCCCATTTGTTTGAAGCCCTAATTATTCTCCTCCCTAAATCTGACAAAGACCCAGAGTTGGTACAGAGTTATAGGCCCATATCCCTTTTGAACCAGGACATTAAAATCCTCTCAAAGATATTGGCTGATAGGCTTACCCTGGTTCTTCCTGACTTGATTAGTATGCCACAGGTAGGATTTATGAGCGGGCGCTCATCGTCAGACCACCTACGTACCCTTTCACATGTCTCCTCAGAGTCCAGGGATGCTGCCTTTCCAGCTGTTTTGGTGTCCCTGGATGCCAAGAAGACATTTGATCATGTGAATTGGAATTTTCTATTTCAAACTCTCAAGGCATTTACTTTCCCCTGTACATTTATAGATTGGATTCGAGCTCTATATCAAGTTCCCTCCACCAGGATCTCAGGAAGTGGGGTGTTTTCAGAGCCCTTCCTTTTACACTCGTGAACGAGACAAGGTTGTCCTCTTCCCCCCTATTATTTAATCTCTACTTAGAGAACCTCTTATTCAAAACATTCTAGGTAATCCGGACATACAAGGCATACCGATACGTAATACTGTAGTAAAGGTTACGGCATATGACGATGATCTTCTTCTTCATCTGTCCCACCCAGTCATGTCTATTCCTGCCATGTTAGCTATGATTGCGAAGTTTAGTTCCTTTTCGAATTACAAGTTAAATTCTAATAAATCATCTATTTCCCCCCTCAATCACAAAGTGTTTAAACACAATGTTATTCCTTTTGGGTTGTCTTGGTCATCCGCCTCTCTCAAATATCTCGACATTAGACTTACATGTAATCCTTCCTCGTGGTTCAAAGAGAACTTGGAACCCCTTTCCCAGGTCATTACACAAGACCTTGAAAGATGGTCAAGGCTCCCTATTTCACTATGGGGCCATATTAGTATAATTAAAATGAATGTATTTCCCCGCCTTTACTACCCTTTATCGCTCCTTAACTCATTTATTCCATTGTCCTGGTTTCAGAAAATGCATAGGCTTTTTACTAATTTTATATGGTCTAGCAAACATCCCCGGTTAGCATACCACAAGCTGGCGGCTCAAAAATTTGATGGTGGTTTACGTATTCCTCACCTGGCAATATTTTATTGGGCTAGTCATCTATCAAAATACCTAAAATGGTTACACCCAGGGCCCTACAGTTTGAGGCCAACCTGGCTTAAAATGGAATTAGATTTTATTCAGTCTATGAAGATGGACCCCCCCAACCCTGTTTTATGTCAAGCTTTCCTCTCTACAAGAGATCCGAAAATGTCCAACACTTATGACTTCTTTAAGAATACATATTCAACTTTGTTCCTTTTTGTGCTATAAACTGCAGCTTGATCTGTCTCAATCCATGTGGTACTCGCTGTCCTTCTTAATAAACAAACAGAGGTTCTCCTCTAAGTGGTTGCCCCAACTGGGGAAGGGGATTGTATCTACCTTTCTTGATGGAGAGGGAGCTTGGCTCTCGGTAGCCAAGTTAATCCAGAAATGTAACATTCCAGCAGCCAGTCACTTCAAGATCCTTCAATTAAGGCACCTTCTTGCTACCACATTGGGTAATACTCCTCCCCACCCTCCTGCATTTTCCTTAATATCCGAGCTCTCTTCCTTGGTGGGTCCTTCCAAGGTAATCTCGAAAGTGTACCAAGCCCTTTTTCATTGGCGGTATGGTGGCTCCTATGGCCCCACCAAATATTGGTCCTCCCTTTTTCCCCATTATACCTTGGACTGGCCCGTATTATGGCGGTATTGTCACAAGTATGTGTCGCAAGACAGACTACGACTTATGCAATACCAGATTTTACACAACCTGTATTATACTCCCCTAAAATTGGCAAGATGGGGTCTTCTTGATTCAGGTCAGTGCTCCAGATGTTCCCAAGAGGAAGGGACACTTCTTCACATATTCTTGCAATGTCCTAAGATAATCCCATTATGGAATTCAGTCAAGGCCAAACTGGATCCTTTACTGGGTTTACAGGATTGTTTTACCCCTGAAATTTGCCTTCTGGGGGACCTGTCCCCAGTAGAGGCTATCACTCGGAGATTCCACGTGTCTATGATAACATTATCTGTTAAAAAAGTCATACTTAAACATTGGAAGGATGACATTAGCCCATCATATCAAGAGTGGGTCCATGAAATCCTTGCTAATCTGCGTACTGAGAAAGCCATTGCGAGCCTTTATAACAGGCAACGGAAATACAAGGGAATTTGGGATCCCTTACACGCTCTAATTACTATTGGTATTGATAAGGATGATGTTGACAATTGCTTGTCTTAGTCCAATTATGGATTCATTTATCTTATTGCTGTACCGGGGAGGGGAGAGGGGAGGGGAAGAATATGTTTTGAATTGTTATCATGTTGTATGTGTCACTATTTCTGTCCCCTGTATTATGGAAAATTGTTAATAAAATTTGAATTGAAAAAAAAAAATGACAAAAAACTGTGTCATACTGTATTTCTATTCACCATGTATGTGCTATAATCACAGAAATCTGATTCATAAAAACAAACTTGTTTGTGAGCTGTTTTCTATTTTTGTCACAAAAAAAAGCATTCATTTTAGAGTTTATTTTCCTTCTTTTAAATATTTTGTTTCTGGTAGAGATGCATTTAAATGGATTTTATGGAAAGTCTGCAACCAGTTGCATAGCTCATCACAATGCTCTGACAAAAATTGCACAGGTCACGGAGTTCATGTCACTGAAGGGCAAAGTACTGAAGACATAACCAAATACAATCTGGACTCCAGCCTGAAACACACATGAGTGCTGCAATCCACTTCAAAGTGTCATGTGTGGACCAGACAGCATGGGCAAAAGGCTCTGACTCTGTCAAAGATCTCATTGTTGGAGCAGATAGACATGATGCTATGCCCAAGACCAGCATAAGAGATCTTTCTCTGACATTCGGCTTGCCCAAGTCCACTGTTTCCATTTTGCTAAAAGCAAAAAATGAACTGCTTGATGAAAGGCACACAAATCACAATCAGACTACAAAAGAAAAAGGGATGCTAAGGACAACAGAGTGGAAACTGCCTTGATACAGTGCTCTGTGAATGCTCACAGCTGTGAAGCTTTTATCAGCTGTCTACTTTTAATGCAAATGGCAACACAACTGATAGAAGCTATAGGCCATGCTGACTTTACATCTACTGAGAGCTGGCTTCATAGGCAGAAAGTTTGTAACAACATGGGCTATAAGCTCTCCCACAGCAAGAAACAGAATGCCTATATGGCTGGGGAATATCATACGAACATACATACGAAGAAGCCAGCAGAAGAAGGCCATTTGGTCTACCTAGTCTGCTCATATTGTAGGGTCCACAGCTTGAGCTACTGTCCCTGTCCCCCACTCCTCCCATCCTCCCTACCCATTATCCTTACCTTCCTCCTATGCCAGGCGCAGCTTTTCTTGAAACTGCCTACTCACTGTCTTCAACGAGTCCACATTTTCTAGCAGAAAATTCCAAGTGTCCACCACACTCTCTGTGAAGAAGTGCTTCCTGACCTCCCGCCTAAACCTCCCCATTCCCTCCAGCTTAAGACTGTGCCCCATCATGTTATGGTTGCCACTCAGCTTAAAGAGATCCTCCTTATCCACCTTATTTATCCCTTTCAAGTACTTGAAGGTCCCAATCATGTCCCCTCTCTCTCCTTTCCTCCAGGGAGTATGTGTTCAGTGCCCTCAACCTCTCCTTGTATGCCTTACCCTGCTGACCTGCTATCATCTTTGTAGCCCTCCTCTGGACCTTCTCCAGCAGGTTAATGTCCTTTTTGAGGTGTGAGCACCAGTACTGAAAGTCATACTCTAGATGTGGCCTCACCAGTGACCTGTACAAGGGTAGTATATCCTCCTCTCTCCTACTACTGATCCTACTAGTTATGCATCTCATGTGCCCTTGCTGTGCCTTTCTTGCACTGTGTGGAGTGCTTCAGGTCACTAGTGATCATCATTCCCAGGTCCTTCTCCTCCTCTGATGCAGATACCTCTACTCCACCCAGGTAGTACTCTGTCCTGGGATTCTTGGCGCAATGTGCATAACTTTGAATTTATTGGCATTGAAGCCAAGCTGCCAGATCCCAGACCACTTCTACAGCTTTTTCAGATCATCCTGCAGGTCCTGTATCCCATCAGCTGTGTCCACTCTCCCACAGAGCTTGGTGTCATCCATGAATAGGCACAGTTTGCCCTTAATGCTATCCTCAATGTCTTTGATGAAGACATTGAACAACACCAGTCCCAGCACCAAGCCCTGCAGGACCCCACTGGTGACCTCTCTGGTGCCAGATAATTCTCCCCCCACAACCACCCTCTGTGTTCTGTTGCTCAGACAGTTCTCCACCCATCTGGCCATTTTATTCCTAACCCGAGATCCCCCACTTCCTAATCAATCTTTTGTGGGGCACAGAGTCAAAGGCCTTGCTGAAATCAAGATAGAGGATGTTTACTGCTTGGCTCTTGTATACTGTCTTAGTGACCCAGTCAGAGAAGTCAATCAGATTCGTTTGACACAATCTCCCCCCATGAACTCATGCTGCCTCACATCCTGGAGACCATGTTCCTCTAGATATTCTACCAACCTTTCCTTAAGTCTGATCTTCATGAGCTTGCACATGATTGAGGTCAGACTGACTTCTCTATAATTCCCTGGGTCATCCCTGAGACTGCTTTTGTGGAGGGGCACCACACATGCTTTTCTCCAGTAATGCAGTGCCATGCCTGACTCTAGTGAACTATTAAATAGGTCTGTCAGTGGCCCTGCCAGTTTCTGAGTCAGTTCCCTTAGTACCCTTGGATGTAACTCTCTCTGGGCCTGGAGATTTGTCCACCTTCAATCATAGCAGCCCCTCCTTCACTCTATCCTCCTCTATCATTACATCCGTGTTCCCTCCCCCCTCACCCCTGCTCCTCTTCTTCTTCCTGAAGGCACTGGTCCATCCTTCTCCCTGGTGAAGACAGAACAGAAGTATTCATTTAGTATCTCTGCTTTTTCCCCACTATCCTCCACCCACTCGTCCCCTTTCTTAAGCTTAACAATCCCATCCTTCTTGATCCATTTCTCACTTATATAACAAAAGAAGGCCTTCTTCCCTCAAAGATCAAAAAAAGATCAGTGGCTTTGTAATGTGCTTCTCGGTGTTCTGAGTAGATACAAAATGCAAAACTTTTTTAACTATGACAAGACAGGTTTCTATTTTCTCTGTCTTGGTCAGGGGACACAAATGTTTAAAAATGAGGCACCACTTGGACATAAAATAGTCAAAGATTGTCCATCCTCTGTGCCTGCAACATGGCAGGTACAGAAAAACTGCAGTGTTGTATGGACATCAGCCATGCCACACTGTTTCCATGGTGCCCGACATCTGCTGGTCACATACAAAAGCAACTGGTTAGTGTGGATGACCAGAGAAAAGTTCACTGAATGACTGAGACAGTGTGACCACAAACTACGTGGTCAAAAGAATGCATTGTTGCTAGTTTCAGCAGTCACCTTTCAGTAATTCAGCTGCAGAAATACAGCTTGTATTATTCAGCCTCTGGAGATGGGCCTAATATATGCCTTTAAGAGACACTACATAAAAACAATGGGAGCACACATACTGAGTGCATTTGGCCAGAGTGAGGACTAGACTGCAACAGCAGAGGCAAAAATATTGACTTGCTTCAGGCAGTGAGAGCCACGAAAACTGCTTGGGATGCTGTCAACCAGAAGTCAATTGTGGCATGCTTTCATAAAGCTGGCTTTTGTACCAAGATGCCAGTTTTGACTAACTTTTCCAATGCTGATGAAGAACATATTCCAACACCGACAGGCATGAGTGACGCCAGTTTCAAGGAGCTTATTCATCTCAGAGACTGCAACAATGATCAAGAGAGTGAACAAAAGCAAACAGATAGATAGATAGATCGATAGATAGATAGATAGATAGATAGATAGATAGATAGATAGATAGATAGATAGATAGACAGACAGAGCACTCAAGGCAAATGTAACAAGGAGATGAAGGCAAATGCCAAAGCGCGGGGTTTGGGTCTGACAGCCCTCAATAAACTGATCTCTTTGTTACATTTGCCTTGAGTGCTCTGTGTGTGGATTCGAGTGTATATTGGGATAGCAACCTATCATAGAGCACAGACCCACTTTCGATCACAGCAGTTACTTTGTTGTGGAATTTGTTAGACAGACAGATAGATGGATGCGATTAAGTGAGTGAATAAGATGATACCCCCGATTTGCTAGGTATTTAGATAAGTAGATAGATAGGTAAGTAGATAGATAGACAGACAGACAGATAGACATAGAGAATGACAGACAGAGACAAAATAGAGCAGGGGATTGCCAGCTCATTGCTTCAGCAGAAGTGGGCAGCAAGATTCCAGCTGTGGCTGCAGAATTTAAGAAAGGCCCACTGTTCTCACACTGAGAACATGTGTGAATGGCTTCTCTTACTAACCTGGGTATCTAGGATTTTCGGGTGCCCAGAGACATTATTTCCAGAGCAATTTAAAAAAAAAAGAAACACCAGAATCAAGCTAAATGGGTCCCATTCATCTAGGATCAGGTGTTATTTTTTTTGAAAATGTATCATTTTTATGTATTTTCAATATCTGTGAGTCAAAAACAAGATAGTGACCTTTTCTTCACACCACAAGTAAATCACAAAAATAAGTACTCATTATCCTTTTTTTAACTGTTCATATTTATAGGTTATCCAAAAATCCTTATAACTCCAGAACTGTATAATATTTATTCATGAAACCTTCAAAAATTGCACCCTTAGCACATGCCCCTTCAACCCTGAAAATTTTCATGAAACAATTCCATCTCTTCTAGGCTGTAGGTGAGAGAAAAAAATGCAATATTAAATATATGGAATCCAATCATGTTTGTTCCCACTTTTTGGCACTCCATATCTCAAAAACCAAACAAGATGCCATTATAAAACATTTTATATCTTGAGACTCTGACAGCCTGAACATGCATGCCAAATTTTGTGCTATTTTTTCAAACCATGCCAATGTTTTGTAAGGTGCAAAAATTGGGGTTTAACACTAAACAGCCTACTCAACCCTAACTATAGGTGCACTGCCATGCCCTTATATAATATTCTTTGAAATAAACTTTATTAAAGCACCAGTTAGGATTCAAGTTAACACTGCAAAAGTAGCAAAATATGGCATTAGGGTTTCCAACCATATCTCTCCAACCCAACACCCCAAGCAGCAAAAGGAAAAAAACTTTGGGGTTTTGGGTGTCTGGAGTCATGGCAAATCAGTGATGGGTCTTTCTTATGGTTGTCAACCCTAATATTTATCCCCCCAGCCCATAGCCTCCTGTCTAAAGCACAGCTGCAAGCCATTGCCTCATAGTGATACAGTCGTCGGAGGTAAAGAAGTATGGCTCACCACATGTTGCCAACAAAATCAGTCAGCTTTCTTCATGCAGGGCCCTGCAGGCCCTGCCTGGAGAAAGGAGATCACATCTGACCTCGTTTGTGCAGGGGACAGGGTGGGCATCAGCGCTGAAAACCTCAAAGAACACTCCACCTCTGATTTGCCAAGACTCTGGAGACCCCAAACCTGAATATTTTTTTCATCTCTCTGCTTTGTGCACTTTGCATTCTTGAAACCAAATCTTTGCATTAATGTAGTTTTTTGCAAGGAATTTCCCTTTTTTTGTGATAGGGTAATCATACTGTATCTTCATTTGCTCAGGTTCCAAAGGGACTTGCATGAAATGGAATAAATAGGATAGTGGAGATATTTCAAGCACCATTTTTTCATGTCAACCCATATCTCTCGATACAGTACATCACCCCTGTACTGACTTGATATGTTCATCAACCTCTTGGAAGGGAAGGCTCCCTGATCTGCCATATAGTGTCATCTGTGTGGCAGATCTTTGTGCAGTCCCTTCCCTGGATATGAGCAGTGGCGTGTAACAGCACTGGCCCATATCCTTGTGCTGCCCAGCTGGATCCTGAAGCTCATCCCCAAACTCAAGTCAACGGCACAGGAAAAAAAACAAGCTATTCGCTGGGCCAACATCCAGCCCTACACACAGTTTTCCTTTCTATATATATTTTTTTACATTTTGACTTCAAATTTTTAAACATAGTTTTTTATGACCTCCCCTGCCCCAACCCCTTCTGGACATGACAGGTGTCATTTATAAAACACTGGCTGAAAAATATGATTTCATGCCACAGGTGCAAAAACAGTTTTTAGGCAGGATTTGAAAAATGACAGCTGTCACATACATGAGGTGGGTGAAAAATGGTTATGTTGAAAATTTGGTGTAAAAATATTGTAAATTACAAAAGTTATGAGTGAGCATTGGGAACTTTCCATGTATTTTCATCATTTTGGTTTTTAAATATTTTGACCCCAAATTTTCAAAATAGTCTACTTATGACCCCACCTTATGAAATTGATAGGTGAACATTTTCAATCTCCCCATAAAGGTAATTTTGTGTAGTAACTGCAAAATCACTTTTTGGGTCAGATTTGAAAAACGTCACCACTCTTGTTCATTGGGTGGGGTCAAAGAAAGGCCATGTTGAAAACTTGGGGTCAAAATATAAAAAAATAGTGAAGTTATGAGTGAACATTGAAAACTATTGATGTTCACTTATCATAACCTGGTCATTTTTTAGTATTTCCACCAAATTTTTAATGTAGTCTTGTTATGACCCCACCTGATGGACTTGGTACAGTAAGTGAAATCTTTCAAATTCCAACTGAAAGATGATTTCATGGAGCAACTGCAAAATCACCTTTCATGACAAAACTGGAAAAAAAAATCTCCGCTACCTTGTTTATGAGGTGGGGTCCCAAAAAGGCCATGTTAAAATATGTGGTGAAAAAAACATTAAACAATGATCGAGTTATGAATAAATATTCAAAACGCGTTGAAAATACATCACTAGCACATACCTTGTATTTTCAGTGCCTAGCTGGTGTTGAAGGAGATGGACCTCTTTCTTGATGCAACAATGATGATGGACACTTTGTAGGTGAGTGAGGGGTGTGGGTTGGTGAGTGCTGAGAGTCTGTGTGTGTGTGTGTGTGTGTGTGTATGTGTGTGTGTGTGTGTGTGTGTGTGGTGGGTTAGGGAAGGCCACCCAAGACATTGTTGGATAATTTTCTTTGTTTCAGGGATTAAACAAAAAAAGAGATAAAACATGACGTGGGACAGTTTTCTTCATTACAGGTACCTTTGAGGGCTGTTCTGCAACATGAGAAGAGGGCACTTCAATGTCGCTACATATGGTGGGATGACACGTTCAAGACATTAACTGATGGGGGTGTTCAAGTATGGCAGGACCTGGGGTAGGCACCCTGGTGTTGCCACAATTGGGGAAGGTATAAGGACAGAGGTTCTAAACATTACCAGAGAGCTGAAGGTAGATGTTGAAGTACAGTGGCACCGGGCGCTGACACCCCAGTGCTACTCAATATTGTGGTAGGGGATTGCTAAGCCATTCAAGAATGGAACTGGGCACCCACCATGGTATTCTTTATTTAATCAGTGTCAAGAGGGTGGGTAGATGCCAGCCAGCAGAATTTGGCACCTGACAGTCATTTTTGATTGTAGATGTGGTTCAGGAGGGAGGGGTTACAGACCAACAGGATTTGCATAAGAGGGAGGGAGGAAGGAGAAGTTTTAAAGGTAGAAGAAGGCGTTAGCAGTTTGATTGTACATGACTTCTTTCACACTGCTTTCATCAGCCATGGCTGACAAAAGCAGTATGAAGGAAAACACTTTTGGTCAAACTACTAATGCAAAAAGCAAATCTGTCCTTAGAATGTTCATTTTTTGAACTGAGCATGCTCAGAAAACAGCAAAGTTTTTAACTTATGTTAAATTTGGACCAGACTCTTATCAAACATGCAAGTTCAGGTTTCAAAATAAAAACCTTTTTTATTTGACAGGTGAGCTAAAAAAGTCTTTAAAAATGGTGAATTGTAGTGTTTTTGAACCTCTGCAACTTTCACCCTTTCCTCAAACCAATTAACACAACATTTTTAGAATCCAGAGATGCTGACAGTGAGTCTATGCCCACCAAATTTTGAATAATTGATTGAACTTGGCAAAGTTACTAAGTGCAGAAAATGGGGTTTAACATGGAAGTGCTTATTGAACCCTAATAGACATGCATTACTGTGCCAGTAAAATACAATAAATACATTAATACAGACATTAGGGTTGAAGAACACAAAGCAGACAAAGAAAGGAAATGAAACCCATTAAGAGTTTGAATTCTCAGGAGTGTTGTCAAATCAGTAGCATGGTGTTCCTTGTGGTTGTCAACCCTAGTACCCACCCCCTCAGCCAGTAGCCTCCTTTCTGAAGCACAAGGTACAGCTTCAAGCCAGTGCCACACAGGCATATATATCTATATAGTAATTACAAAAAACTGTGTTAATGCTCTAGTTAGGGATAAAGCCACAAAAGTAGGGAAATGTGGCATTAGAGTTTTAAAAGCTAACACCCACTCTCACACACACCAACAGGTGTTGGGTGTGTAGTGAGGTCATCGGCCCTAACACTCGCCCCATTCACCTATACTGTACCCATTTCAGTTTATTTACATATGGAATTGGATGAGTGTTAGGGCTAATGACCCGAAGGCACACCCCTGACACCTGTTTGTGTGTGCAGGGTGGGTGTGGGGTGTTAGCTTTTGAAAACTATAATGCCATATTTCCCTACTTTTGTGGCTTTATCCCTAATTAGAGCAACAACACAATTTTTTGCAATGTATTTCTTTACTTTTTGAGATAGTATAATCATATACTTATTTGCCTATGGGAGCGCATGTCCCTCTGGGCACTGCACTCCCATCCCTCCATAGATGTGTATATGTATGTAGCATATTTTGACCGCAAATTTTCAACATAGTCTTCTTATTACCTCACCTCATAATCACCATTGCTGAAAATTTTCAAATCCATGCCAAAATGCCATTCCACACCATAGGTGAGAAAACACATTTTGGAGAGGATGTGAAAAATGACAGCAGTACTGTTCTTGAGGTAGTATGAAAAATTGGCTATGTTAAAAATTTGGAGACAAAATATTGAAAATTACCAAAGTTATGCACGTGCGTGGAAAAATTTCAATGAACACACATAACACAGTCATTTTTAGAAATTTTCTTTACCAAATTTTCAACATGGATTTTTTGGGACCCCACCTCATGAACACCAGTGGTGAAATTTTGTTATTCAGTCCTGAAAGGTGATACTGTGCAGCAACCACAAAATCACATTCTGGGCTCAATTAACAAAAT
The DNA here is from genome assembly GCA_016271365.2 of Neoceratodus forsteri. NCBI lineage: Eukaryota > Metazoa > Chordata > Ceratodontiformes > Ceratodontidae > Neoceratodus > Neoceratodus forsteri. The sequence continues at coordinate 1,134,114,029 of CM057449.1, read as the reverse complement.
GACAGTGACAGTGTTCAAGAGGTGGGGTCCCAAAAAGGCTATGTTGAAAATTTGGTGAAAAAAAGTCCTACAAATGGCAAAGTTATAAACATAAGTTCAAAATGCCATTGAATTACATTGTACCTTGATTCCTCAGTTCACAGTTTGGTTTTGAAGAGTGCAGACATGTCCCGGTCCACAGAAGATAACAGCATATGACCTCTGGTAAGTATAGGGTAAGGGGAGGTGGTGGGTGCTCAGTGGGAAGGTTGGGATGGTGTAGGGGGACAGCAGGGATGATGAGGGGCCATTTTCTTTTTTTCAGGTTAAAAAAAAAATTATGTCAGAGGACTGTTTTCTTTTTACAGGGACCGAACAAGTTAAATAAATATTTATGGACACTGGGGGTGGGCTGCTCAGTGTCACACACTGCTGGGGGGGGATTGTAATGCCGACATGAGGATTGGGCCTCCTGATCTTGGCACAAGAAATTAAACAATGGGCTGTGGGGGGGGGTTATTAAAAATTCAGGTATGGCAATCAGAGGGTTGGGGGTGCTACTAGACACCAGGGACATTGATCAGAGGGTGAGGGGTGCCACTGAACACCAGGGATAGTGATCGTAGTGTGGGGGATTGTCACTAGACCCCAGGGACAGCGACTGGCAAGATGGGGGTGCTACTAGACACTAGGGAAAAGGGTGGCTCACAGTTAACACTGCAGCCTGCAGCGTTACTTCAGCTGCGGCTGCAGAAGTCAAGAAATACCCAGTGTTCTCATACAGAGAACACCGGGGAAGTGCTCCTCTCGCTAAGCTAGGCACCTGGGATTTTAGGTGCCCAGAAAAGGCTTTCATGGGCATAATTTTCAAAAACAAACATCAGAATCTTGCTAAATGGGTCCCGTTCAGCTAGGTTCTAATGTTTGATTATTCCAGTCCCAGCATTTTTGTTTATTTTCCACGCTTGTCAGTTCATGAAAATAATCAACAAGATGGTGGTTGGCACGGCACACAAAAAATGTTTGGTGCCATGCCAAACAAGTTGTCTGAAAGCAAAATGGGCATTTGCGATATCACAATTTTACTTTCGCTGCAGAACGTTATCTCAAAACCCCTACTGCGCATACGCAAGTCAGAAAGCACTACAATTTAAAGCTTTATAACTCTGGAACCCTTTGATATTTTTTCACCAGACCTGTCAAAGGCATTACCCTGGGACATGACACATGTCCCCTGCAAGTCTAGGGCAAGAATTCCTTTCCATGTAGGCTGTAGGCGAGAGCAAAAAAAAAAACAATGTTAAGCATAAACCAAAAATGAATTTTTTTTCTAGAAATGACACATGTATCTCAGAAACTGCACAAACTGCCATCACAAAAATTTTCACACATTAAAACCTTGCCTCCTAAACGACACATGCAAAAGTTCAACTCATTTTTGTCAAAGGGAGCCAAAGATATTAATGTTCAAACTCAACCCTAACTGTAGGGGCACTATTGCACCCCCATTATATTATATATATATACTTTGGAGGTAGAGAAGTATGGCTCGTCACATGACGTCAACAGAATCAGTCGGGCCCTGCATGAAGCAAGAGATCATGTTTGTTTACTCAGGGAAGGGGATGGACATTAGAGTTGACAACAGGCTCATCCAGCTGGCTCACTGAGCTTCCCGGAAACTCAGCTAACCAACACGGGATCACAAGGCACTACCCACTACACCAACAACTGGCGCTGAACACGTTTGTTCATAACTTTTTTATTAACACTTTGTCTCCAAATTTTCAATGTAGTGTTTTTACGACCCCTTCCCCTTCTGAACATGATAGGTGTCATTTATTATAAACTGTCTGAAACGTCATTTTGTGCCAAAAGTGTGAAAACACGTTTTGGGCAGGATTTGAGAAACACCTGTCATGTTCATGAGGTGGTGTGAAAAATGGATATGTTGAACATTTGGTCTCCAAATATTGAAAATTACCAAAGTTAAGAGTCAATGTTGAACATTTTTCAATGTTCAGTCATAACTTGGTCTTTTCAACATATTTTTTCAACAAATTTTCAGCCTAGTCTTCCTATGACCCCGCATTATGAACGTGGCAGGTGAGATTATTCAAATCCCACCTGAAAGGTGATTTTGCAAAGTGGCTGCAAAATCACATTTCAGGGTGGATTTGAAAAATGTCACCTACCTTGTTCCTGAGGTTTGGTCCAAAAAGATTATGTTGAAAATTTGGTGGAGCAATATTTAACAAATTCTGGTCAGAGCCAACACAGCAGCACAAAGCCATTCACACCACTCATGGAGAGAATGGAGTTTATGCAGGAAAGTTAGAATCACAGAAACATAGAAAATTGGTGGCAGATAAGAATCACTAGCCCCATCTAGTCTTCCCTTTTTCCTTACCTGTAACAGCAACTGGTGATCCTGTCTGGGCATCAGCTTAGCCTCTCCTTCCCACTTCTAGGGTTCCTTTATGTCTATCCCAAGCATGCTTGAATCCCTCTACTGTGTGTGCTCCCACCACCTCTTGTGGCAGGTCATTCCATGTATCCAACACCCTTTCAGTGAAGAACAACTTCCTCATATTTCCTTTATCCTTCCCCCTCCAATCTCATATTGTGCCCCCTTGTTCTTGTACTCTTTCTATACTGAAAGATGTCACCCACTTGTACTTTATTTATGCCTTTAAGATACTTGAAGATCTCTATTATATCTCCACTTTGTCTTTGCTCCTCCAGTGAATACATATTGAGGTCCCACAATCTCTCCTCATATGTCTTGTGGTACAAGCCCTGTACTATTTTAGTTGCCCTTCTCTGAACCACATCCACCCTGTCTACATCTTTACAAAAATGTGGCTCCAGAACCACACTAGGTATTCCAGATGAGACCTCACCAGCATTATGTACAGTGGTATCAGCACCTCCCTTCTTCTGCTCGTGATACCCCTCAGTGCATCCCAGCATGCCACTGATTCTCCCTATAGCCTTTGTGCATTGTTTGGCCACTGTTAGGCCATCCAGGATGATAATCCCCAAGTATCTTTCTTCCCCAGTGACTGCTAGCAATCCCCCCCCCCATCCTGTAGCTCTCTGCAGGGTTTCTGCACTCCAGGTACATGACTTTGCACTTCTTCACATTTAATCTCAGTTGCCACACTTTGGACCCTTTTTCCAGCTTTTCTACGTACCTCCTCATTTTCTCCACCCCATCTGGAGTGTCTACCCTATTACAGGTCTTGGTGTCCTCTGCTAAGAGGTGGCCCTTTCCTTCCAGCCCTCTTGCAATGTCACTAATGAAAACATTGGAAAGCACTGGCCCAGGACTGATCACTGAGGTACCCCACTGGTCACCTCCCTTTCCTCATACTGGATATCATTAACCACCAGGGCAATCAGAATCACGAGGTGGCATAATACACAGTTTGTGAATAAAGTTGTTCACCCAGTATTTTTATAGTGTATAGTATTATTTTTTTATTCATTTGTTAACGGGGTTGGTGCACTGGTCCAAAGACCTTTTTCAGGCATGGCCAGGGCCAGAGTCTGGCACAATCAATGGTAAAATATAGTGAACAACAGCACTGAACCATACATAAGCAAGTACAGAATCCAGTGCAGTCAGGCAACATACAGAGGTGGACAAATAACAATACAAGCACACAGTGCAAGATACAACAAACAAGGTGGGCAATATACAAGATATATAAAAACATAAATACAGGCAAGATATCAATGTCCTGTAACAATAGGTCATGTTACAGTTATGTGAAATGTGCATTGTTAGTTATGTGAAATGTGCACACAGTGGTTCTTTGGTTTTCAGAATGAAACTGTTGTACGCAGTGTCTAGAGGTTCCATAATGCTGTTGTATCACAGAAGGGTACAATCACATTCCATGACCTTTGATGTGTGGTACAACAACATTTTGAAAGAGATGGAATTCTATGCAGAGCAGTTCTCTGTTATACACTGTATACCAGTTCTTGACAGATAAGGATGTCTTTCCCCACCTGGACAGACTGTTTCCCCTACCTACTGTATTGCAAAAGACCCTACTTATTTGCTTGGTTTATCACCACTTCCACACATCAATGTTCCATTATGCATATCTTATGCATTTGGGAATGCCAGTGTCATTTCTGACCCTACCACCTCTGCTTTGAGGATGCTCAATGCATTCACCGCCCTATTAGAGAAGAAGGACGTTCACACATTTTGCCTCGTCTGCCCTCCCCCAGCTTCATATCATGACCCATTGTTCTTGGACACCTTTTAATCTGAGTATGCTTCCCTCTTGAACCTTATTTATACCTGTGAGGTATTTGAAAGTCCCTGTCTTTTCATATCATACCATATCATATACATATATCCATAGTTACCTCCAGAGTGTGTATAATGAGATACTTTAGTCTCTGGTCATAATTATTTTATAATAACCAGCCAGCAATTTCTTACATAGGCTGACCGAGTTATATTTAGCCATTATAACTCACAGCTTATAATGGGGAGCACATGCTGAATCACTCCAAAAACAATCACTTCCTGATTGGCTGTTGCTGTACTACTGGGCAGGGTAAACAGTTTCAGAAACATGGTGGCTCCTTATCCCAAGTATCGAGGAGCTGCCAGACCGAGAGTCATCATCAGTTTCACTTTTTTCAACCAGTTCAACATCTACAAACAAAAAAAATCTATCTGGTTGATCCTGTCATTGGGCACCCACAGTGGACAACAACTACGAGCTGGAACCGGGAATGGCTCAGAGGCCAAAGTGCCTAATGTAAGCCCGATTGCTACTGCAATCCAAATGTCCAAGTCTGCAAGTGAAAAGATAAATGCCAGATTAAATAAAAAAGCTTTACAAGTAAAAAAAAAAAGCAAAGGAGACAAAGATAGACTGTGTGTGTGTGTGTGTGTGTCTCTGACACATGAGTGAGACACAGCAATACCAAATGCACTGTGGGAAAAAAATGTTGATCGGCAATTATAAAAAATAAAAGATTGGGAAGTTTCCTACTTGTATGCAATGGTCGCTCTCAGTGTGGGATGGTTTAATAACCCCTTCGGGCTTCGCCCTCTGGGTTTATGTAGCATCCCATACCTCAGATGACCATTACATTCTTGTAATGCTCACTTCCCCATCCATTATTCTATATGTTACAGTCACTGCACCATTTTTTTAATCATAAAAGATTTTATAATGATTTTTCAACAAAGGAACATACATGAAGCAGAGATGACTTGGCATCAAATGCAGTACGTAACAGTTGTATACTTTTCTTTTGCATATAGATTACACTGTTTGCAAGTATAGGCATGCACTGAAGGAATTTAATACTAAGAACTCTACTTTGGAATGATTAGTCCCTTTCTGTATTAACCATAATAAGTAAGAACATCAACCATTGCATGGTGAACCATACCTTCTAGTCCTGAGTCAATAAAGGAGTATGCAGCCTGGGTATATATCAGCCTGGAGGCGGTGTGGGCTCATCTTGTTGAACTTTTACAGAAAGGAACTGAGCAAAATCCTGATTATTACCAGCCATTGCTGACCCCTCTGGTGGGGGGGGGGGGGCTGAACCTGTATTATTAAGAGTAACCCCTTTCTAAGACCTTTCAGCTTATAAGGACTGAAGTGAACCAGTTCGAGTGGAAGCTTAAAGTGGAGAAAGAGTGTTGTCTGGGTCAGAAGTGTGGGTTGCCAGGTGGTGGGGTTGGGGTAGAGCATAGGTGTGATCTGAGATAAAGGCCCCATTTCTTTTTGTATACCTGTGTGTGATTGGCAGTGGTGCATGTCAACCATTAGAAAAGTGCTAACTAAGCCACTGTTGTATGCCATGTAAGAAGACAGGGAGGTAGATTCTGGCACTACCGCATTAGAATAGCCCTTTTGGCTTTGAGTAGTACCATGAGGAGTCATTTTTTGGATTGGCTGGAACAGTTTGACACCTTTGAGGTATTGCCAAAGAGACTAAAGGTTGGGGTAGCAGGGCCTTTTGTTTGTAGGATCTTGGAGCAGTCCTGAATTACTCCTGTCCAGAAGGGCACCAGTATAGGACACTGCCATAGTATGTACAGCAGATTGGCCTGTGGGGCCTGGCACCTCCAGCATGCAGAATGGGCATGAGTCCCATCTTTTGGAGTGTGTCTGGGGTATGTTACCATCTCAACAGTACCTTAAGGTGTTTAAGTTGGCTCCTAGAATCCCTGTAGACCAGATGGGCATCCTTGAGGTGTACTCCTAAACAGTCTGCATTAAGAACCGCCCCCCATCAGATGTGCACCAGAGATTTTAAGAAAATTTTCAAACTCCTGCACATGAACTGGTGATGAAGTTTGTTTAAAATTTGGATAAAGGAACTACAAGAAATTAAAGGGAAGGGATTTGCTTACAAGCAGGACCATAAAAAGCTTAAACTTTCTGAGCTCGGAATCTCTCTGAGTTTGGAATCAAGATTTTCTACATCCCTTATCCTTACCCATCTGCTTGCCATCTGAACTAAATAAGTTTGGTCCTATTTGTGTGGTCTAGTGCTCGGTGCTAGTGTTTGGCTATAAGGATCCTTAAAGAACAGCAAGGAACTTTCACCATCACATTAAGAATCCTTTGGATCAAGTGTCTGTGGAATATTGTGGGTGGGCCTACTGACTTTATGAACTATCGCTGGTACCCTGGTGGCTCTTAGTGAAATTTTCAGGACACCTTGTTTATAGAATTGTATGCTACTGACTAATATTGGTTTATGTGGAGTTGAAGGGATTTACATGATTTAGCTGTAGCGTACTTCGATATCACTTCCTGAATATTTTTTGATTAGTTTGTGTTTCCTTTGTTTTGTTCCCTTTTCTCAGAATGGTTAAAACTACAGATCAAAGATCAACAAGTAGAATCCCTCTCCCTTACCGGAAATTCCAGCTAATAAGTCTGCAAAAGAAGGGAAGCAAACCAAGCTAACAGAGATTTGGAAAATAAGCTCTCCTATGAATAAAGTATCCACTCCCTGTAGTGACATATCCAATCGATTACTGGCCCTAAAAGACCGGTATTGGTTGGACATGTCTCATGTACTAATAACCGATGAGGCCTAGGAACAACAGGTTTAGTGGATCTGGATAGAGCAGAAGACAGTGGTATGGAGAACAGGCAGTATATTGAGCATATTGAATGGTCCCTTAGCCCCACAGAAATATCTACAGGGCAAGCTGATACTAAGCTTGACTCTTTCAGAAATAACACAGACAATTACTCTGAACCTTGGTGTAACTCGGTTGTATCTATGAATAGTCTGGAAGACACTAGACACCCTATGTTGTCCAATGATACAGACGATGCAAATTTTAAGGAGCTGGAACTTAAAGGTGTCTGTGCAGATTTGCAGCAAACTATAGATGGTCTTAGGGCTCTGGAGGAGACAATTAAGGATGTTAATAAGAATTGTTGTGACCACTGTAGCCTTAAGTATAATCTGCACACTAGAGACCCCCAGGACAGAAATTCTATTCCTCCTATCCCCTTTGCACCTACTCATTTGAGTGACTGCCTGATCACACTTTTGAAAGATACTAATAATGCCCCTTTGATTTTAATGGAACAACTAATAGTTAATAAATAAATTATGGAAAATATGTGAGCACATATTGCCCTTAATGAGGCTAAAATTAATCAGGTTCTTGAAAAACAGGAAATAAATCAAGAATTGTTAGAAAAGAGCGATAGAAATGATAAAACTCAGCCTGGACCTGATTTTAGCAAAATTGAGATACCCGATTTTTCTAGTGGTGCATGTTGTAACAAAAAAGGTAGAAGAAAGAGGAAGAGAAAGAATAACAATATAAACAACAATACAAATAAAAAATCAAAAAAGAAATTAAGTAGGAAAAAAAGAAGGAAAGGTTTACTAACTGGGGACAAAGGAGAAGAAATGGGGTCTTCAGTTGGGCATGATAAAGGTGAGAAAAAGGTTAATCACACGGACATTAAAGATAATGAGGAGGGCATAACAGCAAGGGATTTTAGGGCTGAGCTAGTTAGCCCTTCTGGTCTAATTGAGCGTGCTGAGTGTGCATCTAATTCAATCCAACAACCGAGTTAGCATTGCACTTGGCAATGCTAGAAGAGGAAATTGTCAATTTACATCAGGAATTGGGGGAAATGGGGAATATGGAAATAGAGAATAGAGTAGTAGATGTTCACTTGGGAACTCAAAGCAGCAGGTTGGTTGGACAGAGGTCTGGGTTTATATTCTGTTTTAACTGAAATATTGGAATAGTTTGTAAGTGAAATTAGCTCTATGTGGTAAAAATTATTACCTTGAATTAGAACTGTTACTTGGGCTGTGATATTGTAACTTTTTGAGGTTTGGGGACAGTTGTTTGTCAGGGTTAATTAGAGGGAAATTTAAATGTGTTGTTTGCCTGGTGTTAGGGGAAGGGACATTAGCTGCAATTACCTTGTCTTTAAACAGGAATTACCCTGGCCTCCATTGTTCACTTGGGAACTCAAAGCAGCAGGTTGGTTGGACAGAGGTCTGGGTTTATATTCTGTTTTAACTGAAATATTGGAATAGTTTGTAAGTGAAATTAGCTCTATGTGGTAAAAATTATTACCTTGAATTAGAACTGTTACTTGGGCTGTGATATTGTAACTTTTGAGGTTTGGGACAGTTGTTTGTCAGGGTTAATTAGAGGGAAATTTAAATGTGTTGTTTGCCTGGTGTTAGGGGGAAGGGACATTAGCTGCAATTACCTTGTCTTCAAACAGGAATTACCCTGGCCTCCATTGTTCACTTGGGAACTCAAAGCAGCAGGTTGGTTGGACAGAGGTCTGGGTTTATATTCTGTTTTAACTGAAATATTGGAATAGTTTGTAAGTGAAATTAGCTCTATGTGGTAAAAATTATTACCTTGAATTAGAACTGTTACTTGGGCTGTGATATTGTAACTTTTTGAGGTTTGGGGACAGTTGTTTGTCAGGGTTAATTAGAGGGAAATTTAAATGTGTTGTTTGCCTGGTGTTAGGGGAAGGACATTAGCTGCAATTACCTTGTCTTCAAACAGGAATTACCCTGGCCTCCATTGTTCACTTGGGAACTCAAAGCAGCAGGTTGGTTGGACAGAGGTCTGGGTTTATATTCTGTTTTAACTGAAATATTGGAATAGTTTGTAAGTGAAATTAGCTCTATGTGGTAAAAATTATTACCTTGAATTAGAACTGTTACTTGGCTGTGATATTGTAACTTTTGAGGTTTGGGGACAGTTGTTTGTCAGGGTTAATTAGAGGGAAATTTAAATGTGTTGTTTGCCTGGTGTTAGGGGAAGGGACATTAGCTGCAATTACCTTGTCTTTAAACAGGAATTACCCTGGCCTCCATTGTTCACTTGGGAACTCAAAGCAGCAGGTTGGTTGGACAGAGGTCTGGGTTTATATTCTGTTTTAACTGAAATATTGGAATAGTTTGTAAGTGAAATTAGCTCTATGTGGTAAAAATTATTACCTTGAATTAGAACTGTTACTTGGGCTGTGATATTGTAACTTTTGAGGTTTGGGGACAGTTGTTTGTCAGGGTTAATTAGAGGGAAATTTAAATGTGTTGTTTGCCTGGTGTTAGGGGAAGGGACATTAGCTGCAATTACCTTGTCTTCAAACAGGAATTACCCTGGCCTCCATTGTTCACTTGGGAACTCAAAGCAGCAGGTTGGTTGGACAGAGGTCTGGGTTTATATTCTGTTTTAACTGAAATATTGGAATAGTTTGTAAGTGAAATTAGCTCTATGTGGTAAAAATTATTACCTTGAATTAGAACTGTTACTTGGGCTGTGATATTGTAACTTTTTGAGGTTTGGGGACAGTTGTTTGTCAGGGTTAATTAGAGGGAAATTTAAATGTGTTGTTTGCCTGGTGTTAGGGGAAGGGACATTAGCTGCAATTACCTTGTCTTCAAACAGGAATTACCCTGGCCTCCATTGTTCACTTGGGAACTCAAAGCAGCAGGTTGGTTGGACAGAGGTCTGGGTTTATATTCTGTTTTAACTGAAATATTGGAATAGTTTGTAAGTGAAATTAGCTCTATGTGGTAAAAATTATTACCTTGAATTAGAACTGTTACTTGGGCTGTGATATTGTAACTTTTTGAGGTTTGGGGACAGTTGTTTGTCAGGGTTAATTAGAGGGAAATTTAAATGTGTTGTTTGCCTGGTGTTAGGGGGAAGGGACATTAGCTGCAATTACCTTGTCTTTAAACAGGAATTACCCTGGCCTCCATTGTTCACTTGGGAACTCAAAGCAGCAGGTTGGTTGAACAGAGGTCTGGGTTTATATTCTGTTTTAACTGAAATATTGGAATAGTTTGTAAGTGAAATTAGCTCTATGTGGTAAAAATTATTACCTTGAATTAGAACTGTTACTTGGGCTGTGATATTGTAACTTTTTGAGGTTTGGGGACAGTTGCTTGTCAGGGTTAATTAGAGGGAAATTTAAATGTGTTGTTTGCCTGGTGTTAGGTAAGAGCCCTCCCACCCACCCTGTTTTGTAGGCTTCTTAAATACTGAAAACCACTGGGGGTTGGATTGAAAGGCTGAGTATTTCTGTTTTAGGACTGAAATTTGAAGCAACAGCAGCTGGTGGGCCTGTGACATCATACGGTACCTGATGTCTGCTTACACACACTGTTAGTGGGACCGAACACACACTGGACTGTATGTGTTTGCGAGACTTTGGAACTTTATTGGTGGGGTTGAAATTGGGTTTGTAAATAACTACAGTCAGTATAGAGAGAAACTGTATTACAGGAGAAAGGGACTGAGAAAAGGGGGTGTTCCATTATAAACAGAGGGGGATAAACAGGGTGGCCATATTCCACCATGGCAGGCATCTTTGGAAGGGTTGTAGGCTGTACAGGCTGTGGGATGGCAATAATTCTAAATTGGGCCTGGAGAGAGGGAGGCTGCCCACTCTGTAGACAGTTATCTTGTATCAGGAGTGAGGTATATTGGTTAAGGAGTAAGCTGGGGGAGCTGGGGGGGTGTCTAAGGATAAGGGGTGTGGATATGGGCAGCAGAAGGGTGGGGCTGAGGGAGGCTGGCGCAACGCTCTGAAATTACGGGTCATTATGTTACAGCAAGCAGGAGGGGGGATATTAGGGACAGAGGACCCTTAGATAGGGAAGTTGATGCTAAGGGGAAAGCGTACGGGGTGAACATTCTGAATACAAAGATAGTGGAGGGAGAAGAGACAGGAGGGGCTGTTGTGCGGAAGCCTAAAACAGCAGACTGTGGGAAGGGAGCTCCTAAGGTGAACAGAGCAAGAGGGGAAGAAGAGGGGCAGTTTAGAGGTGCAGTCAGGGGAATCTCGGGTTACTTGATGGAGGCTGACATAGAGTGTCGCAATAAATTTGAGCTACTAAGCAACCTAGAGGAGGAGGAAGGGGTTGGTGGAAATGAGAAAACTTATACAGAGGCCGGGGGGAGGGAGTCTGATACCCATAGGGCATCACAGACCGGCAATGGAAAGGATAGAAATAGTCCCAGAGGGAGAAGGGGAAACATATATGTTAAGCAAATGGGGGAGATGCAACATATTCCAGACATGAGAGAGGAGAGCATGATTGGAGAGAAACTGGGAGACAAGGAGGTGGGAGAGGAGCCCCTTTCAGCAGGGGGTCAGTACCAAGGATGGGGCCTCAGCTAAAGGGACCCACAGAGAGCCCCTGGAGGCAGGGGTACTATTACAAGGGGAGGATGGCGGTGTGGGGAAGGAGAAACTATCAGGCCAGGATAAATGGTTCGGATAAGAGAGGGTTAAAGGGGACACCTATTCAGAGGAGTTTGAGTTAAGTGGGCAAAATAGCAAGGGAGGCAGAAAGGGGAGGGTGACAAGGGGGTCTCTAGTAAGGCAGGAAGACTCCCACGAAATTGAGATCATGAATAAAGGGGGGAAGGAGAGCTGAGAGGGAATAGTGGAGGTAACCATAAGGATGATGGCGGTGTTAAGGTTCTGTTATTGGGAGACTCGATGATTAGGGGTATCCAGTGGGAGGGACGGGGGGTGGATGCCATAGCCAGGTGAAGGTAGTGTGTATCTCTGGGCTGACACTGCACAGAGCAAAGTTCATGGTGTATGAAATGGTTAGGGATTGTGGAGGGAAACCGGATTTCTTGGTGCATTTGGGAACTAATGATCTAGAGGGAAATAGCATTTTGGAAATCCAAGCAAGGTTCAAAGAACTTGCCAGAGTCTGCCGGGATAATGGATGCAACATTTCCTTTTCGGAGATATTGCCAGTACCAAAGGCCTCAGTGGAGAAAAAAATGAAGCTCACAGAGGTTAATGACTGGCTCAGGAAGTGGGGTGAAGAGAGTGGGTTGGGGGTGTTAGGGAACTGGAATGGAGTTTGGGAGGATAAGGGACTATATGCCAAGGACAGGTTTCATCTTGCCCCATTAGGGAAGGAAGTCCTTAAACAGGGGATGGCTGACTACATACAAGAAAGGTGGGGTTTAAACTTGTGAGGTGGGAAGGGATAAGGGAGGGGCTGACCAGAAGCCCTCTCCTCCAGATGAGGGGAGTAGCCTTCACGACCAAGGGGGGAAGGGGGGAAACAGATTGGGGATGGAGGTTTCAGGAGGAGCAGAGGGAGGATGGAAGTATAAGGAATCTGGGTGGGGTTCGACAAAGAGAATCAGGGATAAGGGGTAGGGTTGGTGTTAGTAAATGCCAGGAGCTTGGGAAACAAGTTGCCAGAGTTTCAGGCCATGCTGTTCGAGGGGGGGGGGTGGATGTGGCGGCGGTCACGGAAACGTGGGCCAGCAAAAACCATGACTGGGACCTAAACGTACGTGGGTACACTATGCTCAGGAAGGATAGAAAGGAGGGCAGAGGGGGTGGAGTGGCTATGTTCATTAGAGATGACATAGAAACTGCTAGGGTAGAAGAGGCAGAGGGAAACGTGGAGGCCTTATGGGTCACTTTACGATCCTCAGCAGGAAATAGGGTCAGGCTGGGTGTAGCATATAGGCCCCCCGGGATGAGTGAGGTTCTAGAGGATGGTTTGCTGGACAACATCATTGCCCAGTGTGGACCAAAAGGGGAAGGAGTGGTGTTGATGGGGGACCTTAATATGCCAGGTACAAACTGGGAACCATGTTCTCTAAGGTGGCCAAGGCAGAGGCTGCTGGATGGCTTCCAGGATGTTTTCTTAACACAGCATGTGATGGAGCCCACAAGGGAGGGCATGTCCTGGATGTGGTTCTGACAGATGGGGATCTGGTAAGGGACATGGTTGTACAAGACCCTGACTGGGAGCGACCACAATACTGTCTGGTTTCAAATAAGCATGGGGGAGGGGTGAGATCTAGGACACTGGCAGTGGACTTCAGGGTGGCAGATTCATGGGCATGGGAATATTCTCAAGGATCACTTGATGGGATTACCTCAATGACAAGTGTGGAAAGGAGATGGGAGGTCATAAAAGGGACTTCATGAGGCGGTCAGGATCTGCACTAAGTTGAAAGCGTGAAGGAGCAAGGTCACATAAACCATGCTGGTGGTCCAGTGAGGTACAGGTAGCAGTCAGAGAAAAGAAGGCGGCCTACAAAAATATAAAACAACAAGAGGGATAGGGATAAGGAAATGTACCAGCTTGCATCTAGAAAAGTCACCAGTATGGTGAGGGAGCAAGTCAGTAAAGAGCAGCGGCTGGCACAGGGGATACATGGAGGGAAAAGGGTTCTTCCGGTACATTGGGGAGTGGAGAAAAACTAAGGGCCATCTCAGCAGATTGAGATCAGAAGGAGGTTGGGTGGAAGAGGTGAGGGACCAGGCAGAGGTATTTAGCGAGTACTTTGCCTCTGTGTTCACTAGGGAGGGGGATGGGATATCTACAAAGCAAGGCATGAAGGGGATAGAAACATCAGTAAGTGGGATCAGGGGAGCAACAAAAATGGAGCAAGATGGAGAGAGAGGTACCCAGGGTGTCACATCTGGGTAAAGATAAAAGGCCAGTAAGGTGGAGGACGGATGATGCTATCTCCGCCAAAAGGTGTGAGTTAGCCCTCAAGGCCCTAAAGAAAGACAAATCTCCTGGGCTGGATGGCATTCATCCGAGAAGTACTATGGAATTGGCGGACATACTGGCTGCACTCCTGGCAGAGCTTTTCAGCAGGTCACTTGAGACAGGGAGGGAACTTAGGGATTGGAGGAAAGATGTGGTACCAATCCATAAAGGGGGTCGAGGAAGTACCAGGTAACTATAGACCCATCAGTTTGACCTCGGTGGTGGGAAAATTAATGGAGAGTATACTAAAGGAATGATTGGGGTGTACTTGGAGGAGGTGGAGGTCTGGATAGTCGGCAACATGGGTTTGTGCCAGGTAGATCATGTCAAACCAACCTTGTGGAGTTCTATGAATGGGTAACATCAGAACTGGACAGGGTAAGCCTGTGGATGTATTATTCTTGGACTTCAGCAAGGCGTTTGACTCTGTCCCCCACAATGGTCTGGTGGAGAAACTGATGGGGTTAGGAGTAGGCCCTTTGATGGTCAGATGGATTGAAAACTGGCTAGCTGGACGCACTCAGAGAGTAGTGGTCTGTGGGGAGCTCTCGAGAGGTTGGTAGTGTGGTACCGCAGGGCTCGGTCCTGGGTCCGATCCTGTTTAATGCATACATATCGAACATCAGGGAGGGTATAGGGTGTGAAATGAGTCTCTTCGCGGATGACTCCAAGATGGGAGCAGTAGTTGAGGGAGAAGAGGGGAGGTTGGCCTGCAAGGGACCTGGACACCCTGGAAAGCTGGGCTCACACATGGAAATTAAATTTCAATATCACCAAGTGCAAGGTGTTGCATCTTGGTTGGGAAACTCTAAACACAGGTACACCCTGGGAGGAGGCTGGAGGCCTCAATAGGGAAAAGACCTAGGGGTCATGGTGGATGCATGTATGAATAACTCTGAGCAGTGCAGGAGAGCGGCTAGCAAGGCAAACAGGATGTTGGGATGCATCATAAGGGATCACCTCTAGGAGCAAGGAAGTGATTCTGCCGCTGTACAATGGACTGGTTAGACCACACCTTGAGTACTGTGTACAGTACTGAGACCACACTTAAAGAGGGACATACAGCCCTAGAGAGGGTACAGAGGAGGGCAACAAAGATGATACGAGGGCTAGGGATTTGACGATGAGGACAGACTTAAGGAGCTCTGCCTGTTTCCACTGGAGAGAGAAGAGAGAGGGGACATGATTGAGGTCTTCAAGTACCTCAAGGGAATAAATAGGGTAAACATGGAGGGATCTTTAGACTAAAGCAGGGAGGTATCACCAGAGGCATGGTTTGAAGTTGGAAGGTGGAAGGTAAGGGGGAAAAGAGGAGGAGGTTTTTCACTGAGAGGGTGGTGGACCCTTGGAATGCACTGCCTGGTGAGCTAGTTCAGAGATCCACAGTGGAGGGCTTCAAGAGAGGATGGGACAGACACAGAAAGTGGATGTATCAGATGATGTCCTGTCCCAGGGGGGTGGGGATGGATGATACGGGTTTCTGGAGCACAAGGGATGGGAGGGTCTCGGCACCCAACTAAGGATCTAAAGTTTGAGCAGACTCGATAGACCGTAAGGCCTAATCTGCTGGCAAATAGTATGTTAGTATGTTAGTACAAGAAATAAATGTGACCCTGCAGAAGGAAGATAAAAAGGATGTGAGAAAGTATAAGAAAATTGATAATGGTACTCTATTAAACAGTTCATTGGAAAAGGATCTAGAGTATACACCAATAATTAGACTATATGGCCCTTACGCCTGGGATAAACTAGACAAGGCAAACTTGGAATACCAAGCAATAAATTATTTAAATAAGGAACTGGACATCTTGCTATCAGAGGTGGATATTGCCAACATTAAGTAATTGACCATACAGGGTGCAACTATTGTTGATTCGCACCTTGTTTCTCCTAGATTGGCTAATTATGTGTGGATCAATAGGCGGACTCAAACAAATGATAGAATTCTGTTATTCTGTCCTAA
Source organism: Neoceratodus forsteri (assembly GCA_016271365.2). Lineage (NCBI taxonomy): Eukaryota > Metazoa > Chordata > Ceratodontiformes > Ceratodontidae > Neoceratodus > Neoceratodus forsteri. Next base: position 1,134,098,023 of record CM057449.1, on the reverse strand, counting down.
CAGTGAGGATTTTAATCTGGTATGTGATAGAATGCAGAGTGATCGAGAGAAAATGTTGACACTATTCAGAATGGATATGATTATGAATGAAACAGATAAGAAGTTATCCCAGGCCTTAACTGACTTACTAATTTTATGGGAATACCAGTAGAAAGTATGGGGAAGATTTATGCAAGACGGGCAGATGAAGGAAGCCAAATTGATATATTGGTTGACAATGAAAGTTTAGCTAAACAGATGTTAGCACAATCAGCAAGATTGGACAATTTAGGTCTATATATTGTTGATTCTATGCTTCTAAGTGCTGTAACTTCTCAATGCTCCCCTTTTGCTCCCAAAGTAGATAATATGAGACAGCCACTAACCAATAGAGTCAGATCATTAGCAGGTTACAGTGATGTTTGACCATTAACAATTTTAGCCAGTCCTTTCCCTAATGTAACCAATATTTCTTTCATATCTTGGAACATAGCTGGATGGAAATCTATATGGGCTGATAAGGAGAGTTTAGCATTTTTAATAAACTATGAAGTAATCTGTCTTCAGGAAACATGGCATAATGAAGATTCAGCTATTATGATAAATGGCTATGACATTTTTAAAGTTACAGATGTTAGGAATAAAAAGTTGGGCAAATACTCTGGCAGGATTATTTCTCTAATTAAGGTGGGCATCTTTCAAAAGATTATGCCATGGAGGGCCACGAATAATTTTTCAAGTGTGTTTATACAAAGCAATAGTAAAGAAATATTACTTGTTAATTCTTGCACCCCCAAGAATATTCTTGTTACGATTCAGAAAGGATATGGTCTGCAATTTCAGATATTTTAAATGAAGCACAGCAAAAATTCCCAAAGGCATAATTACTGCTCCTGGGAGATTTTAATGCCCAGATGTGTCTTTTTGATGGGTTTGTAGATCGCCCGCTATCATATAATTGTATATCCTGTCAAATCAGCCCCCGCCAGGCAAGAGATAAAATAATTAACAAGAATGAGGAAAAACTGATAGAACTATTAGAAGAAAATAGTATGTGCCCTCTCAATGGAAGAATTTAGGGTGACTTGGAAAGAAATTATAACTATCTTTCAACAAGAGGTGCCTCAACACTTGATTTTGCTTTTTGGTCAGGGCAGATGGATTTTTGGCTTAGTTGTCAGGTGCAAATTAGAGCAGAAAGTGATAATTTTCCAGTGAGTTTCTGCTTTCAAGAAGAGTGCAAAAACATGGCAGAGACGGTAGAGGGGTTCAAGAGGTGGTGGGACAGGTACAGGGGAAGGGTTCTGGAAGCAAAACCCAATGCAACAAGAATATCCGGAACTGGGAAGGGAGAAGCCAGAGAAGGCAAGGGGGGCAGCAAGGTCTGACCAAACGAGCAGACACGAAAGACCTATTCTGCTGGCATTTTAGTATGTAAAAAAAACACTGGACAATGGAGGAGTGAATATAGCTGAAATAAAAGCTTCACGATGGATTATCTGGAGATGTGATAGCAAAAATAATGTTAGTCATATGATATTGCATTCTATATCATTACAGTCACTAACCCTGCTTGAAGCCAAGAGTTGACTTCAAATTTATGAACAATTTCAATCTCTGCTTGAGGAGATAAAAACTAAGCTAGAGGTACCCTGTGGGAAAATAATTAATAAACTTGAGGATACTTGGTTTGATCCTGAATGTAGAAAAAATAAATCAGATATTAGAAAATTAAATAGAATGTACAATAAGTCCCCCTCTAGGGAATTATTAAGGGAAATAAATTGGAAGAAAAGAGTTTATAAAAAATTATCATAGAAAAGAAAAGGCAGTATTTTGAAAAGAAATGGGGGAAAATGCTGCAGGCAGTACAGGATAAAGACACTAAAGCCTTTTGGACCTTAGTAGCTAAGGGGCATAATAATTTTAAGGGGAACAGCGATTCTTATATTGCAGAAGAAAAATGGCTTGAGCATTTTAAGAAAAGTTATACCCCTATTGAAAACCATGTGCCTGATATTAGTGTTGTCTATCCTGCTTATTTTAGACAGATTACTTTAAATGAAGTTTATGTGGCTATTTATACATTAAAAAAAGCAAAAGGCGCCCAGCCCTGAGGAGATCCCTGCTGAGGTTTACCTCATGGAGTCTCCATCATGGTCTCTCTTTTTGGCAGTATTTTTTAAAAAATGTATTAATCAAGGAACTTGACCGATTTCATGGAAGGATGCGATTATTGTGCCCATACATAAAAAAGGTCCTTTAAAGGACCCTAGAATGTATAAAGATAATCGGAGGAAGTTAATAGAACAGGGTGTATTTCATCCTATCAAGCAGGTTTTAGAGAAAATCATTCAACACTTGATCATGTATATGTGTTATGACATATTATTGAAAAGTATGTTAAGATACACAAGCAAAGGCTGTATGTGACATTTATAGATTATACTACTGCTTTTGATAAAGGAAAATGTTATGGCAGATTCTCTTAAAAACAGGAATAAACTCCAGCTTGGTAACAATTATAGCTCAGCTCTATGCCAATGCCTGGTCTAGAATAAGACTTGGACTCAAGAGCTAGCTTTCAGTACCTTTGAAATAAAGTATGGCATTAGGTAGGGCTGTGTACTAGTACCTTTACTATTTTCCCTGTATATGGAAGGTATTCTAGAATACTGTAGTGAGGTGGATATGGATTCCCCTAAAATTAAGATTTTTCTGTTCCTATATTGGCATATGCTGATGACATTGTGGTATTGTCCTTGACTAAATTAGGACTTCAAAAACATTTAGACAATATTCATAAGCAATCAGGAGCCCTCCAACTAAACATTAATATAAATGAAACAAAAGTAATGGCTATTGGAAATACAAATTGGATAGGGAGTTGGTATATCAGATCTGAAAGATTAGAAGTAGTCTCAGAATACTCATATTTAGGAGTAATAATACAGCAAAATGGCAATTGGACTAAGCATATAGCAATGGCTTTTTGAGAAATCAAAAAAAACTATAGCAAGTTTAAATAAATTTAATTATACATATAGTGGAATGACGGTGCGCCCTTTGGTCCAAGTTATCCAATCAAAAATTGAAGCCCAATTATTATATGGTTGTGAAATTTGGGACATAAGGGACCCTAATAAATTAATGGTCCCCTTTATATAAATCTTTGAGAAAAATCTTATGACTCGGTCATTCTTGTCCCTCTTCCTATTTGAGAGCAGAATTGGGATTAGTCAATATTAGAGCTTTATTGCATGCAAGAAAACTAAATTTCTGGATTTGAGTTACTAATAAAAACAAAGAGGTTCTTGTCAAAAAATGCTTAAAAGAGAAATAATTGTAGCAGAGCCTAGGATACAAATTGGACCTTTGGTTAAATACTATCCTGTCTATGATGGAGGAATATACGCTGTCTCATTTGAAGAGAGCTGTAGATAAAGGAATTTCAATAAGTATAATATATAAAAATATATACAAAAAAAATTTAACTTCTGGAATAAAAGGGACTTGATTTTGATAGCGGACTTCCACTATTCCAAATGATTCACTGCAAACAATTACAACCATGGCTTTAAAAAGTACCTAGAAATATCGACTAACCCAGAAATTCATGCTAACTTCAGTTGTTACAAATCTGAGCAGTTCCCTAGTAATGTTTTGGATCTTAGATACAAAAAAAATTGGAATAAACACTGAGGATTATGATTGTGGGAGTGGGGGCAAGGAAGATGTAATGCATGTCCTATGGGACTGCAGATGGTATGAAAAATTGTGAATATACTGGTTAAGTCCTTATTTAAAACAAAACTTATTTATTAGACAAAGCTGAATTAACCAATATTCTCTTCCATTCAGACAACGTTTGGGCAGTGGAAAGGCTGGCTAAATACCTGCATGCTATTAGAAAAGTAAAGAATAGAATAAAAATGGTATAGTGATGTGCTTGAAATTTGTATTTAGGACTATTTATGGAATTTTAACAATGTATTTATGTACTTCACATAGTTAACCATTGTAAAGGTTTTTTAACCTCACAATAAAAACTGATTGATTGTACAGAATTTTAAATAGCAACATGCTCAACATATCTGAATAAAGACATCTATGTGGTACTAACTTTTTTATGTAGTACTGCTGCTTTAAGCAAGAGGCAGAGATTTGTGCCTCAGCACCAGTCGAAACACCAAGCACAGGACAACTACCTCACATTCCTGTCACGTGCTACCACACTCATTTTTCTCTCCTACATCACGGCAATATGTCAGCATGGCTCCACCCATGCTGCTGTAAAAATGATCAAGTTATGAGTAAAAGTCCCAAACACATTGAAAATACATTAACAGCAATTAGTTTGTTTCTTTCAATTTGCAGTCGCGGTTGCAGGAGGAGGATGTCTTTCATTGCAGAGACTGGATCTACTTCAAGGGAACTTCTGTAGGTGAGTGAGGGTTTGTGGTGGGTGCTGAGTGGGGGATCAAGGGATCAGAGATCACTGAGGGATCATTTTTTTCTTTTCAAGTTGATATTATTAAAATAAAAAAATTGCAGTGGGATAGCTTTCTATATTTCAGGGATACCAACACAGGGGATTGGGCACCAAAGGGCCGACGGATTTTATTTATATCTTGGATTACAATATCTTTGAGCCAAGTCTCATTTATATAGGTTCCACATCAAAGCAAAATACAAAACATAATAGAGAACTGGACAGACACAAGGCAGCGAACAAGAAACAAAGTACATATGTAGATAGTAAGGTAACTGACAACATGATTCCGGTGCCAGTGAACGAAATAACTGGATCCAGCTAGAACCTATGAGGAAACATAGACTTTGAAGGCAGATAAGGACCACTTGACCCACCCAGTCTGCCCATTTCCGTACCTATTGGATAAGCTGCAGATTCTAGTTAACCAACAGCCTACTTCTTCCTAACCCACACCACCCCCACCAGAATTGCCTTATGTTTGTCCCATGCATTCTTGAATTCCCTCACTGCTTTTGACCCCACAACCTCCTCAGTAAGGCTGTTTCATGTGTCCACCACCCTCTCCATGAAAAAATACTTCCTCACATTGCCTATGAGCCATTTTATTTTTATTTATTTATTGAACTGTTTCACCAGGAAAGATGCACTGAGCAACTTAATGATCATCTCACGGTACATCCTGGGGGAAATGGGGAGAGGGATGTGCAGCATGAGAGTTCTTAGATAGATACATAACAGGTGGTGAATACATACATACAATTTCAAAACAGGTTCCAGGCAATTGAGTACATTATAGGCTGATGCAACAGCTACTGTACTAGCGGTTCATAGGAGCAGCATACATAAAGAAACAGTACAGGGTCAAAAGCATAGGATGCAGGGTTGACAAATGCATACATTACAGGCAGTTATCAGGTGATGCAGATGCAGATGCAGCAAGGGTGAACACATTGGATCCAGTCACCTTTTTAAAAGCTAGTCTATAAGGGTCAGTATAAGTGCAGGTGGGGTGGGGGGATGAGAAAGAAGAGGGAGAGGGAGAAAGAAAGGTGAGAGGGAGACAGGGAGACAGGTAGGCAAGAAGGGGGTCAGGAGCAGGTGCAGGTAGGTGTAAGGTAATTGTGCAGAGCAGAGGGAAGGGAATATAGGGAGGAGGAGTGGTGAATTTGTGGAGGAAGTGCATTCCACATTTTAGGCAAGTGGTAAGAGAAGGCTTTTTGGCCAGAAGAAGTAGTTCTGCAGGGGATTGAGAGAGTACAAGTGTCAGCCTGGGATCTCAGGGAATAGAGGGAGTGGGTAGGGGTGCCAAAAGAGGAGATATGTGAGGGAAGAGATCCAAGCCAGAATTTAGAGATGAACTTAGCACCATGTAGCGCATGCTGGGAGTGTAGGGGAAGGCGGTTGAGAGAGCAGTAGAGGTCACAATGATGGGTGCAGGGAGGGGAATCAAGAGCAAAATGACAGAAGGAATTGAAGATAGAGTCCAGTCTGGATAGGTGGGACTGTGGGGCGGCAATTGTAGACTATGTCGCGGTAGTCAAAGATGGGCATGATCATCTTCTGTACCAGCTCACGCCTGGCGGCGGATCACAGCTGCGGTTTCTGTAAAGGGCCCCAAGCTTGGGCCTTAGTTTTTTCAGAATGGCATCAATGTGTACAGAGAAGTCACGGTATCTGTCCAGCCAGATACTGAGATACCTGAAAGACGAGGAGTCCTCAAGAACAGTCTCATCAAGGGTGTGAAAGGTGGGGAGGTGACTTAGCCTAGCGAGTCTCTGCCTTGTGCCAAAGGACATAGAGACTGTCTTCTTGGCATTTAGAAAAAGTTGATGAGAACTAAACCAGAGTTGGACTTTAGTGAAGTCAGACTGGTAGTGACATCAGCGACAGTATTGCCAGAGGTAAACAATACTGTATCATCAGCATAAATGTGGATGCTGGATGCAGTGCAAACCAGGGGGCGATCATTCAAAAAGATAGAGAACAGAATGGGGCCTAGCACTGAGCCTTGGGGGATTCCAGTGGTTATAGGTGGGGGGGATAGAGATAGAATCAACTATTCTTACTGATTGCGACCTGCTTCTATATTCAAATTGTGCCCCCCTTGTTATTGCACATCTCTTTTTCTAAAAGATGCTACCCTCTTGGACTTTGTTGAATCCCTTGAGGTACTTGAAAGAGTCTGTCATGTCCCCCTTCTCCCTCCTTTCCTCAAGGGTATACATATTAAGCTCCTTTAGTCTCTCTTCTTATGGCTTCTGGTGCAGACCTGCACCATTTTAGTTACCGTCCTTTGGACTGCCTCCATCCTGTCTATGTCCTTGTGAAGATGGGTCTCCAGAACAGCACGCAATACTCCAGATTGGGTCTCACCAGCTGTCTGTACAGAGGGATAACAACTTCCTGTTTTCTACTGGTGATGCCTCTCCCTATGCATCCCGGTATCCCACCCAGCCTTCCTTACTGCCTTCTCACATTGCTTGCTTACCTTTAGGCCATCTGACTACCCCCAGGTCCCTTTCCATTTTTGTTGTTGTTAGTACCCCCCCAACTGTGTTCTCTTCCACTGGGTTTTTGTTTCCGAGGTACATTACCTTGCAATCCTTTGCATTGAATTTAAGCTGCCATACTTTTAATCATTCCTCCAACCTCGCCCAAGTCCCTTCTCATCCTGCCCACACCCCCTTGTGTATCAACCCTGTTGCAGATCTTTGTGTCATCTGCAAAGAGGCATACTTTTTCTTCCAGTCCCTCTGTAATGTCACTTATAAAGACATTAAAAAGGACCAGTCACAATACTGAACTCTGTGGTACCCCACTAGTAACACCTCTTTCTTCGGAGTGGACTCTGTTTACTATTACCCTCTGTGTCCAGTTGTTCAGCCAATTTTTAACCCAGGTTACCACCCTGGGACCCACTCCCAGGCTGGCTATTGTAACTTGTTTATTAATTTTTTGTGTGAGACTGTTTCAAATGCCTTGCTAAAGTCTAGGTAGACCATGTCCACAGCCCTTCTCTGGTCTACTACTTTGGTCACCCAGTCAAAGAAAATGTATTAGGTGCATCTGACATGACCTTCCTGCTGTGAATCCATATGCCTTGGGTCCTGTGCCCCACCGGCCTCTACGTACTCAACAATTCTTTCTTTCAGAAGTGATTCCATCATTTTCCCTACTACTGAAGTCAAACTAACAGGTCTGTAGTTCCCTGCCTCTGCTATGTTCCCACTTTTGTGAAGGGAAATCACATCCACCCTCTTCCAATCCTCAGGTACCACACCATCCTCCAATGATTTGTTAAAAAGGGTAGTCAGTGGTATCACTAGTTCTCCCCTTAGTTCTTTAAGAATTCTGGGGTGAATCCCATCAGGTCCCATTGCTTTATCCACCTTCAGTTTCAGAAGTTCTTTCAGAACCCTTTCTTCTGTGAATGAACTGGTATTGACAACCCCATCCAGAGTGCTTCTCTTGATTGGTTTAGGTACCCAATCCTCTTCTTTTGTGAATACTGAGCAGAAGTATTAATTTAGTATCACTGCCTTTTCACCGTCACCCTCTTCCCACCCACCCTTCAATTTATTAAGCCTCACTATCTCTCCCTTGGTCTTTCTTGGCTCCCTAATGTACCTATAAAAGGTTTTATCCACCTTCTTAATTGAGTTGTCTATATTTTCCTCAGTTTGGGGCTTTGCTCTTCTGACTGCCTTCCCCACTTCCTTCTGCTTTAACTGGTACAGTTCTCTGTCCTGCTCCTTCTGTGTTTCCTTATACTTCCTGAATGCTGTCTTTTCTCCCTAACCTTCCTGGCCACCTCTTTTGAGAACCACAGTATTTTTTTCCTTCATTTTGATTTGTTTGTTTGCATCTCAAAAAGGCTTGTTGTCTCTGTGATGGCAGTTTTGATGTTTACCAATTGTTCCTCCACCCCTCCTTCTTGCCTGTTTGCTAGTGCTTTTCTGAGGTACTCTCCCATTTTGCCAAAGTCAGCCCTCCTAAAGTCCAGTACCCTTGCATTTGTATGGCTTGACTCTACAACTGTGTTTATCTTGAACAACACTGTTTGGTGGTCACTTGTTCCCAGATGGCTATCCACTTCTAAATCTGAGATCCTTTCCCCATCCCTGTTTGAGAGTACCAGGTCTAAGATTGCTCCCTCCTGAGTGGGACAACACTGCATCCTCCAGAATGTCTCCCAGAAGAATGCCGCTCCACAGCCACTGCACTGCATCACTCCCATCATGTCTTATTTGTGGCCACTCGACTATTGTTTTGTATGCTTACTCTTTCCTCTCTATGTTTCCTTTTTTTTTTGTTTGATTTATATCTCTACTTTCTTACTGCCTCTATGCCCTTATAGCTCCTGCCCTTCCTGTTCTGGGACAGAAAGTTCCTGTATTCCTCAGTAGTCCCCTTCTTACTTACTCAGAGACAGACCTCCAGCAGCTAACCCTTTCCCCCTCTTCTCCTTCTCTTCCTGTCTTTCTCTTCTTCTGTAGTGACTTACAGCTTCTCTCTCCTCCTCTTCTATGTGCCTTTGTGGATCTAGCTACACCTTTGTAATTCTGCCTATATACCAGCTAGGCTATTGCTTGTGCTAAGCTGCCTAACTGTTCCTGTGTCTTTAAGTAGGTGTGGCCTGGTCTTCAACAGTAAAGATAGAACACCGGGGGTGGTTGGGGAATGGGGTTGGGTGTGGGGGTTGTTCCTTTAGTACTCAGTGTCTACAAAAAACAATTAATAATCTGGTAAAAAAAAGAGGTGTGAAAGGGGGTGCAGTCAGCAGACTGACATTGTCAGGAAAGTGCCAGAGTAGTAGGGAAGGGGGAGAAGGGTGAGGAGGAAAGAAGAGCTGTCAGTGGGTGACATTGTCAGTAATAAAGTAGTTAAAAGGAGGAGATAGGAGAGAAAGTTGAGAAGAGGGGGGAATCCAGGGGTGGAGGAGCATTGGGCAAAGGCAAAGAGGGGTAGCAAGGGGAGGAAACTAAACAAAGCAGTCACAGTTGCTAAGAGGAGCACGGTATTGTCTGAGTTTAAGTCAAAAAGGGCTAAGCCTGGGTTTCTTGAGAATGTACAGGGGTAACCCATTTTGCCAGCATGAGGCCCAGAATCTGAAGGATTGTTTTGCGGCACTGAGGGTAGGAACCCCGGTGTTGCGTGGTATAGTGGATATGTTCTCAGAGAACAGGACAGGGAGAATCCTCATGTATAGTGACACTGGGGTGGGCACACTAGTGTTGCTCATAACTAGTTTTGGGAGGATGTTAGCCAGCATTGGGAGTTGGGCACCCCAATGTTGGAAAAAGAAAAAAAAAATGCTGATAACAATGCTGGGATCGAGCACCCGCTATTTGTATGAATTAAAACTTGGGTCGGGAGGGAGTGAGGGAGGGGGATTCCAGCAGCCAGACTGAGCACCCACCTGCCAGTTATGGTAAATAGCAATGTGGGTTGGGAGGGAGGAGGGATACTGGTGGTGGTACTGGGCAGTGTCACTCTGGTCATATGTAAACATGGGTGGAGAGGGAGGGGTTCTAAAATAGCCATGGCCATTAGCAGTGTGATCAAAAGTAATTTCTTTCACACTGCTTTAGTTAAGCAGATGATGAAAGCAGTGTGAAGTAAATAATTTTTGAATGAACTAACATAAAACTCCAGCTATCCTTAGAATATTCATTTTTTTAAAGTGAACATGCTCAGAAAACAGCATGGTTTTAAACTTATATTTCAAGAACTATGTAAGTTAAAAAATTGCTACTTACAAAAGCATGTACCTCGGGTCAGATTCTACCAAACCTGTAAGTTTCAGGTTTAAAAGAAACATTTAGGTAAGCAAAAAAAAAGACTGTTTGGGTGAATTGTAGCATTTTTGCACCTCTTTAACTTTGCCCCCTGAAAACCGATTGACACAAACATTTCAGGATACAGAGACCCTCGCCCAGACTCCACACCAACCAAATTGTGGGCAAGTCAGCTGAACAAGGGTAGAGTTACTGAGGTGCAAAAAGCATGGTTTAAAACATTAACGTGCTTACTCAAAGCTAATAGTATTATAATATTAGGGCTGTGTAAGCACTTTTTTTGCACTTTAATAGCTTTGCCCTGTTCAGCTGATTTACCTTAAATTTGGGGAAACTTGGGTCTCTGGATACTGAACATTTTGTGTCAATCGGTTCGGGGGGGCAAAGTTACAGAGGTGCAAAACACTAAAATTCAGTTTTTAAGATTTTTTTCCTCATCTGTATCTAAAACACAGTTTTGTTTTAAAATCTGAAACTTACAGGTTGAGTAGAGTCTGGCTCAAGGTACATGCTTTTGACATTTAAATTTTTCATTTTTGGTCCATTTTTTGAATTATTTAAGAAAAGAAATCTAATTTTTCATGTTTTTGCGCTAGTGAAAAAATCACTTGCATGACTCAAAACTCTGTTGAATGGAAATAGTTTCACTTTTGCATGTTTCACTTATGGTATCAGAAGATGAGTCACGATAATAGAAATTCATTTTCCACTTTCTGCAAAACTGCTTTTGTGAGCTGGAACTGAAAGGTCAATGTATTTTCAATACTTTTTGAACTCTTTGTCATAATTTTGTCATTTAAAAATATTTTTCACCAAATTTTCAACATGGACTTTTTGGGACCCCACCTCATGAACAAGATAGGTGAAGTCTTTCAAGTTTGGCCCAAAAGGTGATTTCACAATCACATTCACTCTGTGAAATCACCTTTCATGAAGTGGGTTCATAAGAAGACTGTGTTGAAAACATAGTGAAAAAATATGTTGAAATGATCACGTTATGAGTGAATGTTGAAATCATTTAACGGGTAGCCACTCAAGAGCATGTAGCAATAACAGCACAGTAAAAAAAAACATGTAAACAAAACAGCATAACACAAAACAGCTATGGGTGTATGACAGCGAAGTCAAAATAGCTTAGTACACCATGTAGCTGTTGTTAATGTTGGGAAAGAAGAAGTGTTCAACTGTGAGGTGATCTGCCTTGCCGACATCATGGCATCTGGCGCAGAGGCACAGACACAAGTTCCTGCATCCAGCTGGCTGGGGTTTGAATCCTGAGTCTGACAATTTTTTGTCTTTCCTCACCAACTCTTTCATGAGGTACATTACATCTTCCTTCCCAAATTTTCATCCCTCCCCAAATTGTCACCCCTTCCCCCCAGAGTTGATTATATATAGTTACGGGGGGGGGGGCAGGGGGTAAAGCCGACCCATGGTTGTTTTTTCTGGAGCTTTTTCTTATGTTTTCTGCTGAGCTTCAAGTCCCTTTGTTGTGCCGTGTGCCTCCTGGTAGTACTGTGTAAGATGCCCATGCCCCGACATTTATCCACCAGCCATTCAGCGCTGTCTGTACCTTTGCTGTATTTGCTGAGTGCTGTTGTGTGTGTCACTGTTTTTATTGCGCTCCCTTCGACCACGCAATTTGTTTTAGCATTTTTTTGACCTGATCCTTTTTAATACTAACATACTAAAATGCTAGCAGAATAGGCCTAATGGTCTTTCGCATCTGCTTGTTTGGTCAGCCCCCACCCTGGGAGCTGACCTTGCTACCCCCCTCGCCTTCTCTGGCTTCTCCCTTCCCAGTTCTGGATATTCTCGCTGCATTGGATTTTGCTTCCAGAACCCTTCCCCTGTACCTGTCCCATCCCCTCTTGAACCCCTCCACCATCTCTGCCTCCACCAGCCCCCTAGGCAGTGCATTCCATGACCTCATCACCCTATCAGTGAAATAGCACCTCCTCCTTTCTCTCCTGAATCTTCCCCCCTCCAGCTTCCACCCATGCCCTCTAGTGGTCCCCTCCTCCTTCCTTTGAAGCACCCTGACTGTTCCTCCCCTATTTACCCCCGTCATGTAGCTGAAGACCTCTATCATGTCCCTTCTCTCTTCCAATGTGTACATATTTAGCTCTTCGAGCCTCTCCTCATAGGTCCTATCCCCCAAGCTCCAAATCATTTTGGTTGCCCTCCTCTGGACCCTCTCCAGGAGTCTAATGTCCCTCTTTAAGTGTGGCCTCCAAAACTGCACGCAGTACTCGAGGTGCAGCCTCACCAAGCAGTTATACAGAGGGAGTATCACTTCCTCCTTCTGGAGGTGATCCCCCTAGCGATGCATCCCAGCATCCCATTGGCCTTGGCTGCTGCCCTCCTACAAGTCTCTGAGTTGTCTGCCTTGACATCCACCACCACCCCCAGGTCCCTCTCAGCCATCGAGACTTGTAGCATTTCCCCCCCCAGGGTGTACACTTGGCCCAGGTTTCTTGCCCCCAGGTGCAGTACCTTGCATTTCCCTGCATTGAACCTCAGCTTCCACTTTCTAGACCATCTTTCCAGAGCCTCCAGGTCCCCCTGTAGGTCCACCCTCCCCTCTCCCCATCTACCACCGCCCCCAGTTTTGAGTCATCCGCAAAGAGAATCATCTCACTCCTGATACCTGTCCTTATGTCAGAGATGTAGGTGTTGAAGAGGAGGGCCCAAGGACTGATCCCTGTGGTACCCCACTAATGACCCTCCTTGGGAATGAGACTATCCCACCAACTACGACCCTCTGGGTCCAGTCCTGGAGCCAATTGCTTATCCATCTGATCATCTGGTTTCCCACCCTCATTTCTCCCAGCTTATCCAACAGGTCCATGTGAGGAACAGAGTCAAATGCCTTGCTGAAGTCTAGAAAGAGGACATCCACTGGTCTACCCAGGTTCAAGGCACTAGTTACCCAGTCATAGAACTCCACAAGGTTTGTCTGACACGATTTCCCCGGGATGAATCCATGCTGTCTATCGTCCAGGCACCCTGACTTCTCCAGGTCCCCCCTAGCCTCTCCTTGACAATGCCCTCCATCACCTTGCCCACCACCGATGTCAGGCTGACAGGCCTGTAGTTCTCTGCCACCTCCCTTGATCCCCCCTTGTGGATAGGCACTATATGCACCATCTTCCAGTCCTGGGGCACCCACCCTGTCCTCAGAGAGATGGTGAAAAGCTCCACCAGGGGTTTCGTCAGGACATCCACAAGTTCCTTCAGCACTCTGGGATGTAATTTATTCGGCCCCGGTGCTTTCTCCGTCTTAAGGGACCTAAGGGCATCCCTCACTCTCTCTGCTGTGATTTCCACTTCCACTACCTCTTCTCCCTGTTTAACCGTCCCCCCTCCTGCCAGTGATGCCTCCCCCTCTCCCCAGACCCGCTGATTGGTAAGGGTCCCCCCACCTCAGTATCACTGTCTCCTCCCATGTATGATGCAGCATCTCCATTTTCCTTGGTGAAAACTGAGGTGAAGTACTCATTTAGTACCTCAGCCTGCTCCCTCAGGTCTTGTGCCCATCTCTCCCCTGTTTTAATCCTGCTAATCTGCCCCTTCACCCTTCGTTTTTCCCCAATGTATCTAAAGAACCCCTTGTTCCCTCTCCTAATTTTCTGCTCCTTCCTTGACTTAGCCGCCCTCACCAACCTAGTGGCCCTTCTAGCCATCAGCTCATACTCCCCTCAATCCCTTTCACTCCTTGAGTACTTGAATTGCCTATAGGCTGCCTTCTTTCCCCACACCACCTCCTGGACCTCCCTGGTCCACCAGCAGGGTTTATAACTTTGGCAATTTTCAATATTTTAACCCCAAATTTTTAACATAGCCAGTTTTTCACACCACCTCATGAACGTGTCACATATCATTTTTCAAATCCTGCTGAAAACACGTTTTTGCACTTGTGGAACAAAATGATGTTTCAGCTAGTATTTTATAAATGACACCTGTCATGTTCACAGAAAATTAGTTATGTTGCCATATGGGTCCTTGTGACAAAAGATCCAGAAAAAAAGAGTTGATCTGATACCTTTTATTGGACCAACATAGATGTTACAAAAGAAAATAGGAGTTTGAGCTTTCGAATTACATAGAATTCTTCATCAGAAAAATAACAGTTGGTTTGAAAGAGTACACTTTCTTAAAGTTCAGATCATGCATAAAAAACAGATTAACAATTGTTAAAATCCCATTGGCTTAAACTGCTTTTTAAAAATCAGCATGGATGGAACAACAGAGTACCATCACAAGAAAGGTATGTCAAGGTCAAATGTACTGAATTGATAAGTTTCTTCCCTGAGAAAAGCCATGAAACATACAGATCAATTAAGCTGAAGAACTACATGGTATATAATGTTGAAAGTCTTCTAAATAAGAAAATATCTTTGCATTAGGCAAAAAATGTGGGTTTAAAGACAACCAAACCCACATTTTTGCCAAACAGGGTCAAGGAAGTATGAGAAGGGGCAAGCAGGGTCTTCATAGTTGGGGACTCAATGGTACAGGGTGTGAAGAGGGTGGTGTGCAGGGATGGTTCTGTGAAGTAGGAGATCAGAGGCGTTTCTGGGGCATCAACCCCAAGGGCTAAGGCCTGTATAGGGAGGATGTGTGACAGGATGAAGAAGGTGCCACATGTTATAGTGCACTTGGGCATGAATGACTAGGTAAATCACAGTCTGGGAGGTTACTAAGTTTGATTTCCAAAGACTGGGGAGGGTATTGAGGAGGAAGGCAGCCACGTTATCCTTTTCAGAGGTTCGGCCTATATGGATTAGGAAAGGGTGAAGGGTGAGGCAGAAGAAACCAAGCATTAATGCCTGGTTGAGGGAATGGTGTAGAAAAGAGGGATATGAATTTATGGGGGTTGGGGAGGATTCTGGATAGAAGAATTTTAAGGGGAGTGGCCTTCATCTCATAAGGGAGGGAGCTAGTGCACAGGGCACAAATGAAACACCTGTATGTGGACAATATTTTAAACTGACAAGGGGTGTAACCGATGCTGGGAATCCCTTGTAGGTGGTAGGTGCAAAGTGAACCAAGCAGAGATTCTTCCAGACATGGAATGGGGCCAGGGGAAGCCAACAGTGGTGGTAACAAGGGACAAGTGAAGGTAGCAAGTGAGGGACCAGGTAGCAAATGTATAGTTATCAGAGGGATGCAGAAAGGAATATGGAGAGAGTGGATGATGAGGAAGGGATCACGTAGTAGAGGATGGAGTAAGATGGAGGCATGGAGTCTGGTTTGTCTAAACATAGAAAGTTTTAACAATAAGGTCAATGAACTGCAGTGGATGGTGGCAGAGGCTAAGCTACATCTAGTGACCATCATGGAGACATGAGACAGTTGTAACAATGATTGGGATCTAGCAGTTCATGTATACTTAGGAGAGACAGGTGCAAGGATAGAGAAGGAGGAGGAGTAGCCCTATACATTAGGGAAGGAATCAAGGTGACAGAGGTTGGGACTATAAAAAGTAGGAGGTGGGGAAATGGAATCTATCTGGGTACAGCTGACTACAACTACTGGTAAGAGGTTTAGATAAGGGGTGGCCTACAGGCCACCAGGGCAGAAAGAGGCAGGTGACAGAGAGTTAGGGGAGTAAATCAAAAAGGGAGCAGCAAAAAGGGGTCTGATTCTAGTAGGCAATCTGAACCTGTCAGATATGGACTGGGACACCCCAGCAGCTAAGAGCACCACAAGTCAGGCACTGCTAGATATGATTCAGGACTGTCTGCTGGTGAGTTGGTGAAAGACCTCCCCAGGCAGAATTCCATACTTGACTTGATACTTACCAACTCAGAGATGGCTGTCTGGGAACTGCTGGGGTCCAGTGACTACTACACTGTGTGGCTCAAACTGATGGGGAGGAGGGGGGATAGTCGAACTCCCTGGAAGACAGTGGTCCTGGACCTCAAGCAGGTGGATTTTGGGAAGATGCAGGAACTAGTTAGGGGAAGATTGTTAGGTGGAGACCAAATAGAGAAGATGAAAGAACAATGGAGCATGAGCAAGGGGGCACTTCTGGAGGTGACTGTAGCTTGTGCAAAGAAGGATTCTAAAAGGAGCAAGCAGAAAAGGCTGATCTGGTTCTTGAAAGGGGTGAGGGAGACAGTAAGGGCAAAACAAAGGACCTTTACTATGTACTAGAGGAACAAGAGGGAGGAATCATGGCAGGAGTATAAGGCTAAATTCAGAGGCAAGGGTGGAGGTCAGGAAGGCAAAGGCAGACACAGAGCTGCTGCCTAAGGAGTGCAAGGCAGGGGAAAATAATTTACAGGTACATAAGGGGAAATAGCATTTGTCAATGCTGAATGTTTGCTTGCTGGTATTAGCATTGGAAATGCAGGAGTTAGACAGATGCAGAATAGGAATGGCAGTGAAGTCTTGAACTTCACGCCAACCCCATCTCCATCCTGTAGAGATGGACCTCTGCTCATGAACAGTGTCACTGTGATTTCCATAATGTGTCCCGAACACTGATTTCCCACAGTGACCATGCTATTCTGTGCTAGAAGTGCAAACACACATTTCGGCCAGGATGTGAAAAATGACAGCTGTACTGTTCATAAGGAGGTGTAGGAAAATGCCAATGTTGAAAATCTGGAGTGAAAATATTCCAAATTTGCAAAGTTACAAGCATGCGTGGAAACTGCAAAACTCACGTTCATAACACACTCATTTTATAGACTTTCATCACAAAATTTTCAACATACTGTAGGTATTTTAGGATCTCTGCTCATGAACAGTGCCACTGTGATTTTCTTACTGTGTCCCGAACACTGATTTCCCACAGCGACCACGCTGTTCTGCGCCGGAAGTGCAAAAACACATTTTGGCCAGGATGTGAAAAATTACACCTGTACTATTCATAAGGAGGTGTGGAAAAATGGCAGTGTTGAAAATCTGGAGTGAAAATATTGCAAATTCGCGAAGTTACAAGTGTGTGTGGAAACTGCGTAATGCACACTCGTAACACATTCATTTTATGGGCTTTCATCACAACATTTTCAACATAGGAATTTTAGGACCTCTGCTCATGAACAGTGTCACTGTGATTTTCTTAATGTGTCATGAACACTGATTTCCCACAGTGACTGCGCTATTCTGCGCCGGAAGTGTGAAAACACATTTCAGCCAGGATGTGAAAAATGACAGCTCTACTGTTCATAAGGAGGTACAGAAAAATGGCAATGTTGAAAATCTGGAGTGAAAATATTGCAAATTCACGAAGTTACAAACGTGCATAGCAACTGCGCAACTCATGCTCGTAAAACAGTCATCTTTGGGATTTTTTCCACCAAATTTGCAACATAGACTTTTTGAAAGCCCACCTCATGAACACTGGCACTGTTGTTTTGTTAATCAGTCCCGAAAGGTGATTCCGTGCAGTGACCGTGAAATAACCTTTCGGGACCACATAACGCCATGACAGTGGCTGAATTCATGAGGAGGGGTCCCAATAACCCCATGTTGAAAATTTGCTGCCAAAATTCCCAAAAATGCCTGAGATGTGCACCAAAGTTGAAAAAAAACTATTTATACCATTATACAGCTTATCAACATTTCCTCAGTTCGTGGTCTGCTTTGAAGAGTGCAGACGTGTTCCTGGTGAACCGAAGATCGTCGCCCCAGGCTCCGGAGGTAAGTATGGGGTGAGTGTGTGTGTGGGGAGGCAGAGTGTGCTCAGAGGGTGGGCACGGGTTTGGGGAGGGGCCACCGGACTCAACGAGGGACCGTTTCTGCTTTACAAGTACAAAGGAAAAAAATAAAACAAGGTGGGACTTTTTTTTTTCAGCAGGGACATTTGGCACACTGGGGTGGGCTCTAGCATGCCACCCAACTGTTTTTGAGGGGCAGTAGCCGATGGGGTTGGGCACCCCCATTGGCACATACAAGGGCAAGAGTTTAGGATTGGGCACCTCGGCAGAAAACAAAGGTTTTTTGGGATATTATGCCGACAGGAGTGGGCTCCCCATCGGCAAATGAAACTGGGAAGGAGGGGACTGAAGCCAACAGGGATTGGGCCCCCAGTCAGCAAGCAAACACTGTTTTGGAGGGGCGCATGCTGCCGAGGGGGATTGGGCACCCCCTCAGCAGTGGGGGCTGATAATATTGTTTGTGAACATGGCAGCAGCTTGCCACCACATTCACAAACAATATTACACTAGGTAAAGTTCGCCCTGCAATAACAGGTCGCTCCCTCATTGCAGCGGAATGGCTGATGCTGCAATGATGAGATGGCCCCTGATTGCTGTGGTGAAAACGTTACAAGTTGGTGGCACTTTAGGAAGCCAGTGTCATCAGCACACTGTGCCTCCATTGGTTCACTAGTTCCAATCCCCCAAATGCAATTCCTCCTTTGGCTGCCACAGTGATGCGCCTCCACAACCCGCTTCTCTCCTAAGCTGCTGCATAATGTTTCTCACGCATGCACGCAAGCAAACATAAAAAGGAAAACAAGAGAGGGGATTGTTAGGCTAGCTGAGGGGGAAGAGTAGTGGAGGATGATAAGTAGAAGGCACATGTATGAAACAATTGCTTCTGCTCAGTATTCACAGTAGATGACAGTGGTCCTCTGCAGGAGAGTGGTATCAAGGCTGCCGCAAGGTGGGGGGACAGGAAATGGGAAGAATACAGATCTTAGAGTACAGGGTACAAAAGGGACTAGAAACCCTCGGGGTAGACAAGACGCCAGGCACGAATGGCCTGCAGACATGAGTGATAAGGGAATTAGTCACAGTATTGGCAGTATCTTCAACCCGTCTATTAAATGACTGACTACAAACTGGAGTACTGCTAGCAGATTGGAGATCCACCCACATACTGTAGTACCACACTACAAGTAGGGGTGAGGTGGAGAATCCAGGCAGTTACAGGCCTGTAAGCCTTACCTTCATCATTGGTATGGTATGGTATGGTGTGGTATGGTATGGTATGGTATGGTATGGTATGGTAACATTTTATTTATAATCAATACGAACAGGACTGAGCTGCACTGAGTAACAACTCATTTTCAAGGATGTCCTTAGAACATGAACACTAATGCAACATAAATAAACATAATATCATATCAATTCATATGCAATATATACAGTACATACAGTCAATATTAATTCATATAAAAATACAGTACAAATTGCAATGTAAGACTTAAAATTTACATTGAAGAAGGGAATAATTGTACAGTCCAGGTCTCTTTTACTTATAACCCATTTTTAATTTAACTAAGGTGCTATATGATTCTTGAGGGGAACAACTTTTTATCACTTCATCCTCACTTAATATCCCAGTTTTATGTCTACTAAAATGCTTATTTAGATACTGAGGGGAGCAGCATGTTATTAACTTACATACAGTGGCGTGAAAAAGTATTTGCCCCCTTCCTGATTTTCTCTATTATTGCATATTTGTCACACTGGATGTTTTCAGGTCTTTAGAGAAAATGTAATACTAGACAAAGGGAACCTGAGTGAACAAATAACACTTGTTTTTTTTTTTAATTTCACTTATTTAATGAAAAAAAGTTAACCAACACCAACTGGCACTGTGTGAAAAAGTAATTGCCCCCCTTACACTTAATAACTGGTTATGCCACATTTAGCTGCAATGACTGCAATCAAACACTTCCTATAATTCAATATCAGTCTTTCACATCGCTGTGGAGGAATTTTAACCCACTCTTCCTCGCAGAACTGCTTTAATTCAGTAACATTTGGTAGGTTTTCGAGCATGAACTGCTCATTTCAGGTCCTGCCACAGCATCTCTATTGGGTTTAAGTCTGGACTTTGAATAGGCCACTCCAAAACTTTAATTTTACTTCTTTTTAGCCATTCTGATGTGGACTTGCTTTTGTGTTTTGGATCATTGTCTTGCTGCATGACCCAACTACGCTTCAGCTTCAGCTGACAGAAGGATGACTGGACATTCTCCTTAAGAATTTTCTGGTACAGAGCAGAATTCATGGTTCCTTTAATTACGGCAAGTCATCCAGGTCCTTAGGCAGCAAAGCATCCCCACACCATCACACTACCACCACCATGTTTGACTGTTGGTATGGTGTTCTTACTGTGGAATGCTGTGTTTGCTTTAGCTGAGACATTATGGGATCCATGTTGTCCAAAAGTTCCACTTTGGACTCATCTATCCATAGAACATTTTCCCAAAAGGGTTGTGTATCATCCAGGTGCTTCTTGGCAAATGAGAGACGAGCATTTATGTTCTTCTTGGTTAGCAGTGGTTTCCGCCTTGCTACTCTCACATGAAGCCCATTTTGCCCAGTCTCTTTCTGATTGTGGAGTCATGAACACTGACCTTAGCTGAGGCAAGAGAAGCCTGCAGTTCTTTGTATGTTGTTTTAGGATCCTTTGAGACTTCTTGGATGATTTTACACTGCGCCTTGGAGTAATTTTGGCAGGCCCCACTCCTGGAAGGTTCACTACTGTTCCAAGTGTTCTCCATTTGGAGATTATGGCTCTCACTGTGGTTCAATTGAGTCCCAGAGCCTTAGAAATAGCTTTGTAACCCTTTCCAGACTGATAGAGGGCAACAAATTTTTTTCTAATCTTTTCAGGAACTTCCTTTGATCATGGCATAATGTGCTCGTTGAATCTTTGTGCTGGCAACGTGACTCTGATGGTAAGGGCCAAAATAAGTGAGGTTTATATTGAGCAGGGCTGGCTGTAATCAATCCTGGCTGTGTTCAATCAGCTGACTCTAATTATCCCTTTAATTGGGTTGATTTAACTAGGGGGCAATTACTTTTTCACACAGTGCCAGTTGGTGTTGGTTAACTTTTTTCATTAAATAAATGAAATAAGTAAAAAAAAAAAGTGTTATTTGTTCACTTAGGTTCCCTTTATCTAATATTATATTTTGTCTAAAGACCTGAAAACATCCAGTGTGACAAATATGCAATAATAGAGAAAATCAGGAAGGGGGCAAATACTTTTTCACGCCACTGTACATATAATATGTATGTTCTTAAACACTAAAGTGCACAACATAATCTTGAAACTTGTATTAAATCTGAAAAAATGTTTTTTATATAATAAAAATTTAAAGGAGTATCCACACTCCTCAGGACCAACGGCAAACTGTTCCAAACATTAGGACCCCTATAGAGAGGAGATGACCTTCCTAACTCCAAACTACAACTCGGAACCACATATTCTATGTCCCGAGAAGATCTCTGTCCCCTCCTTTGTTCCTTGACTTGAAACTCCCTCATGGTATATCTTGACAGTTGTTTCCTTTTTATTTTACTCATAAATGATGCTAAATGCCAATTCCTCCTATCCTCCAAACACCACCAATTTAGGGTTCTATATAAATCACAATGGTGAGTATTTCTGGGGGATCGAGGACGAAGTGAGCAAGCCTATTGTACATGACATCTAGCCTTGCCAGCTCTGTCCCTGAGGCCCCACCATACACCAAATCCCCATAATCTAGCACAGGCAGAACCATGGTGTCCACAATCCATATAGGGATTCAGTCTATAGAGCATTCCCAATTTCCTAGCAAGGATACCCAGCAAATTTTCTATGTGCCTATCCCATCTCAGTCTGTGATCCAGCCACACTCCCAAATATTTATAGCAAGTTACCTGTTGTACTTTCTCACCCCCTTTAGTCCTAATATCCAAAGACTGATATTCTCTATCAGGGCCCCGAAAGTGCACAACTTGTGTCTTTTTCACATTTAAATTTAAATTTAGAGAAGTGAAGAATGTTCGTGTCTCACAAAAAGCTAATTGTAATTTAGAAGTTATACTATGTAAAGCACTTCCTTCCATGTAAATCAAAGTATCATCTCTGTATATATGGTACCTAACAACCGAATCATTGAACTGTCATTTATATAAATGTTAAAAAGTAGGGGCCCCAGAATGGATCCCTGAGACACCCCCACCCTGATTGGGAGAGCGGATGATCTATATTCACCAATTTCCACAATTTGCTCTCGACCCATAAGATAGGAACTAAACCATTTCTGTTCTGACCCCATAATTCCCATATCCCAGAGCCTGGACAAGAGGACCTTGTGGTTTAAGGTGCCAAGCGCTTTTGACAAATCAATAAATACAGCTCCCACTGAGTTCCTCCTGTCCAGGCTCATCTGGATATCCCCTACCACTTTCAACAATGCCGTCTGAGTACTGTGTTTTGATCAGAAACCAGACTGGTACCCATTCAACAGGTCACACTCCTCTAAACAATTCCTCAGTTGTCTAGAAACCAGCCTCTCCATAATTTTGGAGGTTTGGGAAAGCAAGGAGATGGGTCTAAAATTTCCTATCTCCAGCTTAGACCCTCCTTTGTAAACTGTCGCAATCTTAGCCATCTTCCAGCCCTCCTGATATTCCCCTGTTTTAAATGAGTAGTTAAATAAATAAGCTAATGGGTTGGCAATACAGGGAGCTGCATAACTTAACAGTTTAGTAGGGATATCATCTAGACCCTTTGCCTTAGTAACATCCTTGGTCAAAAATTATTTTTTAACTTCATCCACTTGTATTTGGGAGAAGAAGAAAAAGGCCCCTCGTCCAACCTGCCCTATTTTATTATTTTTATCCATATTCCCCAACCCAGTAACACATGGTGAATGAAGGCTTTGTTTCTGCACCCCAACGTTATTTAAATATTTATTAAACAAGTTAGCCACCATATTGCTAACAGGTACTGTTTGCCAATCAAACTCAATTCTTTTTATTTGTTGGTCACTGTTATTACCTATTAATTTAACTATCTCACTCGAGAATTGTCTTGGGTTAACACTATAACCTAAATGAAGTTTATTTTTAAAGTATCTCTGCTTAGCCCTTCTTAGTTCCTTAGTATAACTATTTCTTAATTGTCTATATGGCAACCAGTCCCTGGTTAAGCCAGTTTGTTTCATTCTCCATTGACACTTGTTCCTTGCCTTTTTAATTTTATACAGAGAAGCATTGTACCATGCCGCCTGTGAACCCCCAACTATCCTACAACTTATTGGAGCATGGAAGTTATATATACTTAGGAACTCCTCTTGGAAATAAGACAATGCCTCGATAGCATTTGGAATCAACTCCATTCTATCCCAACGTCTGCTTTCCACATCCAACATAAATGTTACATAGTCAAAGCATTTAAAGCTTCTCCATCTGACAAAAGTGGAATCCTGTGTGGGCCTCATAACTGCTCTAGCAGCATAAATGACCTGATGATCTGAGAAGGCTTCTGCTAACACCCCCCATTTTGCATAAACATCAGGACAATTTGTAAAAATGAGATCCAGGATTGTTGAATTTTGCAACTGTTGCATATTCAATCTGGTTGGGTCATCTATCAGTTGGACACGGCTCAATACCTCTTGTAATTCGATGAGTGGATTGGTTGGATTAATTTGTGCCCAATTCACATTAAAATCTCCCATAAGGAGTATTTCATGTGTATCCCTATAAGCCATACAATAATCCTGCAGCCAATTAAATGCCTCATTCTTTATTTTAGGTGGTTTGTAGATACCTACAAGCAAAAGTGTTATTGTTTGAGGTAGTTTTATTATTATAGGTAAGATTTCCAGACCTCCCTCAATACTTGTATCAGGCTCCCCTATCTCCAATGAGGATTTCACATAAAGTAAAATACTTCCTCCTTTCTTGTTTCTAGCCATTCTAAACATCTGATACTGTTCAAGTTCTACAGTGGCGTCACAAACTCTATGGCTCAGCCAGGTCTCTGTAATAACAATGATCTGTGGCTGATGTTCTGCCACCCAGTTCTTTATAATATCAAATTTATTTTGTAAACTTCTAGAATTAAAATGCACTATATTGAAATCCCCACTGTGGTACATATTTCCATCTGTAGCTACAGGGGAGACTGGGCCTGGATTGGGATGGATATCACCATATATTATGAGGTGCAGTATCAGTAAATATGCAAATAAGGATAGCACCCTCCTAGTGATTCTACCCTGGGTCTATTAGGGCCATGCAGAAGCGTTCTTACCATTTGAACTAATCTAGTATTTGTTTTACACACTAACTGACACTGTACCTCTCGCACATGGGCCACCTTAATAAAACCACTTAGGCAAAAAGGTGTAGTCATAGTGTGACTAATTCTGTACACTCCCATTTTAAGCCTCAACGATGTCTGAGCATCTGTACCCATATTCCTAGCAGACCCAGGTGTAAAATAGGGATTAACTTTTGTAGACCCCCCAATTGGTGTAGTATAGGCCTCCCTCAGATTACAAACAACATCATAAGACAGATGTCCTTCATAATATACATAAAACTGTACCTGCTCAAGTACCACAAGCCCCTTATAATAATTATAGACCTAATTTCTAGGTAAGATGATGGACACCATTGTGAAGGAAAGTTTGGTGGCCTACCTAGAGGACAATGGACTGCAGGATGAAAAGCAGCATTGGCTTATGTTCAGGGAGGTCTTGCCAGACCAACCTGATAGTATTTTTTGATTGGGTCACTAAGCAAAAGATAGAGGACAGGCATCTGTGCTACTTCAGCAAGAGCTGCAATTTGGTACCACATATGATGCTGCTGAAGAAGCTGGGGCCGAACATCTATTGACAGATGGTTTTCTTTTTTACAGGATCTATAACAAAACAAAAAAATGACTATGTGGGATGGTTTTCTTTATTTCAAGTACTGTCCTGACACTGAGGATTGGGCACCCAGTGTTGGTGTTATTTGGTGGCATCAGAGGGCGGCTCCCTGGTGTCCCACACTGAAAATGGGTTGGGTAGTAGGTACTAGCTGGCACAGGGATTGGGCAACCCAGTGTCAGAAACTTGAAGAAGAGGCATGCAATGGGAGGTGGGAGGGATACTTTGCAGATGGTGGGAAGGATTGTTTATTATATTGGAGGGGACTGCAGCAGGCTGATCATGACGTATTCAGCTCTGCTTGCCAGTTGGCATTATGCAGATCAAAAGAAAGAGCCACCCTATAATTGGGCTGGCTCTTTCCTTTGAACTACACAAAGTTTATGCTCAGCAAGCCCAGAACAGTGTCATGATCAGCCTGGCTGATGATTGATCTGACACTGATGAGCCCCTTGCAGACTGCCCTGCACTGGGCTGACAGTGACACACCTCTCAGAACCCACTCTCATAACAATATGTTCACTTTGTGCAAGCAGAAGGGTGAACATAAAAAGTTAGTCAATCTCATGCAACATCTTCACTTTTTTGATGAACACAGATTTATGGCTCTACTTAGTGCATCTCCAATGGATAAGGAGCATAACACAGCACATATATGGCATCTTCTGGAGGAACTTTGGGAAGAATAAATTGTGTCCAAGAGCTTTACCATTGGTATGACTGTGATAGATAACAATAATAATACTTTACTTATAATGCACCTTTCAAATACCAAGGCGCAGTACAGTTAAAACAGTTAAAACAAATAAAACAGTCTCAACATCATATTAAAATATTCAATGCTAAACCAAATCAGCAACCATCATCACTGTATGCCTTTTTCCAAAGAAATGCTTTTAGAGCCTGTTTGAATCCCCCCCATGGTCATGCACTCCCTAATCTGATGGGGTAGAGAATTCCAGAGGGTAGGGGCCGCGAACATAAATGCCCGGGTTCTAGCAGATTTTAAAACCACCCTTGGAATCTCCAGCAACCCCTCGTTGGACAAGCGGACTGGTCACCCAGGGTGTTAAGGAATCAGAAGCTCTTTCAGGTAGTCAGGGACCAGTCCATGTAGGGCTTTATATGTCAGTAACCCGACTTTGAAGGAGATCCGCCACTGAACAGGCAGCCAGTGCAGTTCTCGCAGCACTGGCATGATATGAGAAGATCTAGGAATCCCCATCAACAACCGGGCTGCTGAATTCTGCACCAGCTGCAAGTGGTGGATATCAACCCCTGGTAGCCCAAAGTAAAGCGGTTGCAGTAATCTAAACGCGAGGTCACAAAGGCATGGATCAATGTAGGCAGGTCGCCGGACGGAACAAGGTGCTTGAGCCTAGCAATGTTTCTTAGATGGTAGAAAGATGACTTAATGACAGCTGACACCTGTGCACAAAGTGTCAGCCCCACGTCCAACAACACCTCTAGGTCTCGCACCTGTTCAGAGGCCTGAAGCTCAGTGCCCCCAAAGGAACAATCCCAGGGGGCAGCCTGCCCGCGGCCCCCCTATCTGGTGACCAGGATCCAAAACCATCAACTCCGTCTTCCCAGGGCTCATCTTCAGCCAGCTGAACTTCATCCAATCCTGGATTTCATTGAGGCAGTTGTTAAATACCTAGACCACTCCTTCCTGGTCGGGTGAAAAAGACAGGTAGAGCTGGGTATCATCGGCATAACAATGAAACCTCAGTCCATACCATCTTACAATGTCTCCGAGGGGAAGCATGTACACCGCAAACAACATGATGGACAATACTGAGCCCTGAGGAACCCCACATGACAGAGAGATCGGATCAGAGGAAAAAAACCCTGACACTATTTTCTGAGTTCTTCTGGTGAGATAATATGTAAACCATCTGTGGACCAATCCCGAAAGCCCACAGATAAATCTCAGGTGCTCAAGCAGAACCCCATGGTCAACAGTGTCAAAAGCTGATGACAGATCTAAAAGTACCAGAATGGACCGTTTTCTCTGGTCTCTCGCCATCAAGAGATCATTGAGCACCCGAACCAGTGCAGTCTCGGTACTATGCCTCTTTTTAAAACCGGATTGGAGAGGTTTGTAGATGCTATGGATGGTCAAATGGTTCTCCAGTTGAGCAGCCACTACTTTCTCAATCACCTTCCCCGCAAAGGGGAGGTTCGAGATAGGCTTATAGTTTGCCAGAGAGTCTGGTTCCATAGAAGCTTTCTTCAACAAAGGCATCACTACTGCTTCTTTCAAGGAGCAGGGATATTCACCAGAGCCAAGGGAGCACCAGACTATCTGTGCCAGAACCGGGCCGATAGAATCACCACAACCCATTATCAGGGATGTAGGGCCCAGGTCTAAACTATAGCATGTAGGGCACATGCCCTGGACAATCTGCATAACATCCATGATTTCCAGATGGTCAACGGTACTCCAGGAAAATGGAGGGACAGTGGCCAAGCCCTGATCTCCAGCAACTCGCATAGAATGAGTTGAATGGATCTCTGACCAAATGTCAGCCACCTTATCAGCAAAGAACCATGCAAGCTCATCTCACTGCAATTGTGAAAAAGCTCTTCGGAGCTGCAGACGGGCTGAGTTGCACAGCCTGTCCACAGTTCTGAAGAGTTGAGCTGGATGGTTCTTAGCGACAGCGATTTCCCCGGACAGGAACACTGCCTTCTTATGGGAAATTTCTGGCTGATAGAGCTGGTAATGCTCTAGCAGTCTAAGATGGTCGGCATATTGATCAGATATCTGCCAACAACATTCTAACCTGCGTCCTAGTCGCTGCAACTTCCTCAGGGATCCATCAAACCATGGAGACCGAGGGCGAAGGGGAGAGGACGCACACAAACTGGTACAATAGAATCCAGGGCTAAGGTAATGGCATTATTATATGCCAAAACTAAAGCCTCTGGATCACTGCAAGATACAGAAAATTCTTATAGATCAAGCACCACTGCTAGACCATCGGAGGTAACATCCCGTAAAGGTCGGTACTTGACCATCTCCACAGGGGTCGGCCTGCAAGGGGGGGGTGCCAAAATTGATCCTCACCATGTAGTGATCAGACCACCCAACTGGTTCCACCCCCATGTCAGAGGCCTCGATCCCCAGGAGGAAAACCAGGTCAAGAGAATGGCCACATTTATGAGTAGCAGTGGTAATCACCTGTGTCAGGCCCAGTGAATTCATTAACTGGAGGAAGTGTTATCTAAATTGCGAGAGTTCGTCGTTGATTCAGGCATTGAAGTCACCCAGGACCATCAGCCTGGGTGACTCAAATGCCATGTCGACGACAAAGTCCACCACTTCCTTAAGGAATTGCTTCCCATCTCCGGGTGGACGGTAGATGAGAGCTATCCTATAGCCCACACCTGCTACTACAGCATATTCAAATGAACTGGCCTCCTCAACTGGAACACTGGTGAGATCCAATTCGGTCTTGAAACAGACCGCAACCCCCCACCTGTGGTCCAACCTTGGGTAGTGTATCACCGTATATCTGGCCGGAATTGCGGCCTCAAATATGTGGCCAGCATTATCATTCAGCCAGGTTTCGGTGATGCAAGCCAGATCTGCCGACCCAACAAGATCCACAATCACTGCGGTCTTGTTCTTGACAGATCTGGCATTGCACAACCCCGTCCGAGTTGGACAGGACTCCTGGGCTGCTCCGGCCACCTGCCCATCCCTAACGATGGTGCCCTTGAGTGTGGAGACTAGACAAGATGGCCCACGCTCTAGACTCCACTTCGCCCCAGGGCGTCTTCTGGACTTAACAACCCTGATGGGAACATCCCGCTTTTCCAGCCTCCACTGTTCACCCCAACCCCAATCCCCCCGCGGGCAATACCTAAGGCCCGACAATGCTGATAGAAAAGGCCAATGGGGAGGGCAGCAAGGGCAGAGGGCATGGAGAGCAGAGGCTGAAAAGCGCACGCCAAGGGGGGTGACAAACTGACAAATATCTCAGGCCACCAACATAGCAACATAATACAAATCTTAACTGCTCAGTATACAACAACCATAAATAATATATAAAACCTCCACAATCATAACCTATCCTAAATTTCTCCTCACACCCTACAACTAAATAATCTATAACTACTCCAAAATTAAATAAGTTAAACCATCTAACCTCCCTACACATTAATATATTTTTGGCCTGCAGGTCCTCTCACTACCTGAGGGTCAGACGCATTAAACTAACAAAAACAATTTTATAGCACCCGGGCCTCTCACTCCCCGGTGCTACTACAACTAAGCACTCTCACTTCTTATTCTAAATAAATAAATACACATCAAAAACAATAAAATAATAAATCAGACAAACAAAAATGAAATTTAGGAAATAATTTGGAAACCACTCCAGATAAATCTCGCATATAAATCTATAACAGAGTTGGTTCACAGATGTTACTGAGCACTCTCACTGCTCATATAATTTCCAAAAAATGTACAGAAATCAAAAAAGTACTTGCTGTCAGGAGAAGTTCAGACTGGCTGTAGAATTAGTGGGTGCCCGTCCAGCATACAGCCTTAAACATTCAAGATGAAAAGTTCATTATGCCAAACCTCATGCCGTCGGAAAGATCAACGCTCAAACAAATCCCAGTCTTCCAACCGCAGGTTTCTGATACTGAAAACCCACGGTAGGCCGCAGGCTCTCTCAAACACGCGAAGTTGGTGTAAATGTTATCAAAATTCACTGAGACTGTGGTACTGAGCACAAACTTAATGTGTTTTGCTTTGCGCACACCCTAAATTTGGTTGTGTGCTATGCTCTGCAAAACCAAGATGATGTATGCAACCTGGATCAAACTGCACAAAAAAAATATGGACACGTTCACAGATCTGCAAGGACTACAGCCATTTTTTGGAAATACCAAAGTGAGTACAAGGTACTATCTAACAATCTCATCAAAGGTATAGTTACTCAGTGGAATTCCACCCATTATATGTTGGAGCATTTACTACAGCAGAAGTTGGCAGATGTTATATGGCTTTAGTTCATAACATCAAGGGCATGGCCACTCAATGGAAGTTGCTAGAAGAACTTGTTAAAACATTGGCAGCATTTGAAAATGCAACAAAGGCACTAACTAACAATGCATCCATTAATAGAAACATAGAAACATAGACTTTGACGGCAGATAAGGACCGCTAGGCCCATCTAGTCTGCCCATTTCCCTACCTACAGGATAGGCCGCAGATCCTAGTTAACCAACAGCCTATATCTTCCTGCCCCCCACAAGAATTGCCTTATGTCTGTCCCATGCATTCTTGAATTCTCCCACAGTTTTAGACCCCAACTTCCTCAGGAAGGCTGTTCCATGCATCCATTACCCTCTCTGTGAAATAATATTTCCTCACATTGCCCTAGACACTGCTCCTTCTATCTTTAAATTGTGTCCCCTTGTTCTTGCAAGTCTCTTTTCTGAAAGATGCTACCCTCTTGGACTTTGTTGATTCCTTGAGGTACTTGAAAGTTTCTATCATGTCCCCCCTCTCCCTTCTTTCCTCAAGGGTATACATATTAAGCTCCTTTAGTCTCTTCTCATACAGCATCTCTTGCAGACCCTGCACCATTTTAGTTGCCCTCCTCTGGACTGCCTCTATCCTGTCTATGTCCTTGCGGAGATGGGGTCTCCAGAATTGGACACAGTATTCCAGATGGGGTCTCACCAACCATCTGTACAGAAGGATAACAACTTCCTGTTTTCTGCTGCTGATGCCTCTCTCTATACATCCCAGTATACCCCCGGCCCTCCCTACTGCCTTCTCACATTGCTTGCTAACCTTAAGATCATCTGATATGACTACCCCAGGTCCCTTTCCTGTTTTGTTGTTGTTACTACCTCCCCACCCATTGTGTATTCTTCCCCTGGGTTCTTGTTTCCCAGGTGCATTATTTTGCACTTTTTTGTATTGAATCCTAGCTGCCATACGTCTGACCATTCCTCCAACCTTGCCAAGTCCCTTTTCATCCTTTCCACGCCTCCTTGTATATCAACGCTGTTGCAGATCTTTGTGTCATCTGCAAAAAGGCATACTTTTCCTTCCAGTCCCTCTGCAATGTCACTGATGAAGACATTAAGAAGGACTGGACCCAATACTGAACCCTGCAGTACCCCACTGGTAACCGCCCTTTCTTCAGAGTGGACTCCATTTACAATTACCTTCTGTGTCCTGTTGTCCGAATGTTATCCAGGCTACCACCCTGGGACCCACTCCCAGGCTGGTTAATTTGACTAATAATCTTTTGTGTGGGACTGTGTCAAATGCCTTGCTAAAGTCTAGGTAGGCCATGTCACAGCCCCTCCCTGGTCTACTACTTTGGTCATCCAGTCAAAGAAATCTATTAGATTAGTCTGACATGACCTTCCCGCTATGAACCCATGCTGCCTTGGGTCCTGTGCTCACTGACCTCTAGGTACTCAACTATTCTTTCCTTCAGAAGTGACTCCATCACTTTCCCTACCACAGAGGTCAGACTGACAGGTCTGTAGTTTCCTGCCTGTGTCTTGGTCCCACTTTTGTGAAGGGAATCACATCCGCCTTCTCCAGTCCTCGGGTACCACACCATCCTCCATGATTTATTAAAAGAGTAGCCAGTGGTTTCACTAGCTCCTTCCTTAATTCTTTTAGAATTCTGGGGTGAATTCCATCAGGACCCATTGCTTTGTCCACCTTCAGTTTTAGGAGTTCTTGCAGAACCCTTTCTTCTGTGAAAGGACTGGGATCGACCCTCCTATCAAGAGTGCTTCTGTTAATTGGATTAGGCACTTCCCCCTCCTCTTTTGTGAATACTGAGCAGAAATATTCGTTCAGTATTCCTGCTTTTTCACTGTCCCCCTCTGCCCACCCACCGTTCATTCTATTCAGCCTCACTATCCCTCCCTTTGTCTTTCTACGCTCACTGATGTACCTATAAAAGGTTTTATCCCCCTTCTTAACTGAGTTGGCTATCTTTTCCTCAGTTTGGGCCTTTGCTATTCTGACTTCCCTCCTGCTTCTTTCTGCCTTAACTGGTACAGCTCTCTGTCCTCCTTCTGTGTTTCCTTATACTTCGGAATGCTATCTTTTCTTCCTGACTTTCACAGCCACCTCTCTTGAGAACCATAGTGGCTTTTTGTTTCATTTTGATTTGTTTATTTGCTTCACACAAAGGCTTGTTGCCTCTGTGATGGCAGTTTTGATAATTCCCCATTGTTGCTCCACACCTCCTTCTAGCCTGTTTGTTAGTGCTTTTCTGAGGCACTCTCCCATCTTGCCAAAGTCAGCCCTCCTTAATCAGGTCATATTAATGATACGCATTCTTTTCAAAGACAGCTGATGTCATGGACAATAATAGAGATGAAGGACAATCCCAAAAGATTGCTTAAATAGCTTCCATTTTAAATATGCTGCTGCACAGAAGATTTGATTCTGTTCTTATAGACAAGAAGCATGTCATTGCTACAATACTAGATACTCATTTCAAGGACGTCTTTTTGGTGCAAGACAGTTTGCCAATAACTGAAACCAAGCTAGTACTCACCAAAGAGATTCAGAAGGTCCAAAACAAAATGATTATCATTCAGCAGGGACAACCATCACCAACACAGTTACAGCGATACTCGACTAGTACTTCTCCTGTGCTCTCTGGCAAACAAACATTGGTTCTCCTTCCCCATGTCATCCACTTCATTGTTGAAGATAACAAAGCTGATGATATCTGTATAATTCTAAATGCGCCTGACTACTCAAGGACAATTTCAGATCAATCATGTGTGCCTACTGTTGAAAGAGTGCTGAATATGTATCTCATGGAGCCACAAGAGACCAACCCACAGATGTGATCCACTTATCTATTGGAAAAGCAAGCACTCAATTTGTACAGCCATGGCTCAAGTTGCAGTCAAATATTTTGAATGTCCACCTACAAGAATGCCATCGGAGCACATCTTTAGTAGTGCTTATGATGTTGCATCCACCTCTCGAAGTAGTTTAGATCCTGGGTCAGATCACCACATTATTGGGTTCAGCTTTGTGCCCCCCCCCCAATAGACCTGCCCTACGGAAATGGTCTGGTACTGCCCTTTATGGGGAGTGACCCCAGGTGGTCTGATGGTGGTACTGGACCTATTGGATAGTGAGAGTGTTAGCAATGATCCATAGTCTGTTACAAGCCTATAATAAGGCAGTGGGAGATGCTCTGGATACCATTGCTCCTTTCCATGTTCACCAGCTTACTCTTAGCCCTCGGTCCCTGTGGTTTGATGGAACCTTGAAGGAGTTGAGGAAAGTGGGAAGAAGGTTGGAGCATTGCTGGTGGAAATCTGGCCTGAATGATGACAAACTTAGAATGATATCCCATTATAAGGAATAGCAATCTGTAGTCTCCCGTAAGAAGGCAGAATTCCTGTCTGGGGAGATTGCGGCTGTGTGAAATCAACTGTCTCAGATCTTCTGTACTGTGGACAGGCTATGCAACCCAGAGTATCTCCAGAAGCGGAGAGCCTTTTCACAGGAGAAGTGTGAGGAGTTTGCTCGATTGTTTGCAGATAAGGTTGTGACTATCAGACTGGAGATCCGTGCAGCTCACTCAAATGGGCAGAGCTGAGATCAGTGTGGGAACACTAGCACCCAGCTGGTCTGGTCGGACTTTGCCCAGTTGATGATCGATGATGTCATGAAGATGGTCCCGGGGCTTGTGACCGACTTACTGTACTTTGAATCCAGGTCCGACATGCCTCCTAGTGGGGTGCATGGAGGCAACTGGACTGGTCCTTGCTGAACTAGTTAGTTGGTCTTTAGAGACCAGGATATTTCTGGACACCCTGAAGAAGGCGGTGGTTCACCCCATCCTGAAAAAACCTTCTCTGGACCCTGTCTTGCAAACTACAGGCCTGTCTCTAACCTGTCTTTTGTAGGCAAGGTTATTGAGAAGGCAGTCGCATCGCAGCTCGAGGACCACTTGACCTCCCACACGATATCTATGATTCTCTCCAGCCGGTTTCATAAAGTGACATAGTACTGAAACTGCACTGGTCTAGGTACTTAATGATCTCCTGATAGTGAGGGATTGGAGGAGCCATTCCATCTTGATCCTCCTTGATCTCTCTGCAGCATTTGACACCTTGGATTATGGGTTTTTGCTAGAGCATCTGTGGCTTTTCTGTGGGCTGACTGGTACAGTTCTCAGGAGGTTCCACACATTCATCACTAGCAGGACACAGAGAGTGGAGTCTGGGGTGTTTTCTTTGGCCCCTCTTTCCCAGTCATGTGGGGTGCCGCAGGGCTTTGTGCTTTCTCCCATGTTTGCGGTATATATGCTGCTGTTGGGAGACATTATTAGGTGGTATAGGTAGAGTTTTCATTGTTATGCAGATGATACTCAACTGTACCTGTACTTTGTGCCCGGGCAAAGCAATGCTGTTTCAGTATTTAACAACTGTCTCTCTGAGACCCAGGATTGGATGAGTGCCAGCTGGCTTAGACTGACCCCGGATAAGATTGAGGTGTTAGTTGTGGACCCAGGTCCCCGGGTGGAGGGATCATCGGCTGGGCAACCATCCAGACTTTGGCTTGGGGGTAACCAGCTGATGATTTCTGACTGGGTGCGAAATCTGGGTATCATGCTTGATAGCGGGCTGACACTTAAGACTCAGATGTTGGCCGTTGTCAAGTCCTCATTTTACCATCTGAGGAATGTTGCCTGGATAAAGCACCTGGTTCCACCCAATGATCTTCTGATGTTAGTCCACGCCTTGGTGACCTCGCACCTTGATTACTGCAAGGCCCTATACCTAGGGCTATCAGGAGTGGACCTCCATCACCTACAGTTGGTGCAGAATGTGGCTGCCAGATTGTTGACCAGTTTATGAAGATCTGACCATGTCACACCTGTACTCCACACCCTGCACTGGCTGCTGGTACAGTAGAAGATCACCTTCAAGGTCTGAATACTGACCTATAAGGTCCTACATGGACAGGGACCACTGGTACCTGCAGGAGGTCATATTTCCCTACCACCCCCTTTGCCCTCTCCAGTCCACTAACAAGGGATTGCTAGAGATTCCCAGGGTCTATTTGACAACCTCGGGAGCAAGATCATTTGTGTTTGTTGCTCCGACCCTGTGGAATTCTCTACCTCATCAGATAAGGGAATGCCCATCCGCTGAGGCCTTTAAATCTGCCTTGAAAACGTATTTATTTGAATTAGCTTACACAGATATTTAAGCTCCTACCATGATGATGATTTTAGAAGTATAGTTTTTATTTTATATTATTTTAAATTTTTATCAATGAACATGTAAAATACTATGATCTTGTTTGGAATAGCGTTCTATAAATAAAGTTTGGTTTGGTTTGGTTAGTTAATAGTTTTTAAAATAAACCTGCTACAACTTTATTACAAGTATAATATCACTGCATAAACTTATGATTATAGAATCAGAGTGCCGTAATGTGTGTTGCAAATATATGAAATCCCCCTTCTGCCTCTCTTGTGTATTCAATTTACTACACGTGTATATGGGATTATTTAAAAGGAGTCTCAGTCTTGGTCATTGTCTTCTAAATCATCATCATCCTAATCATCACTCCATCATCAGTTCTGCCATGGGAATACTACCTAGGGGTGCAGGGTTGGATGGGAAGAAACAGAGGAGCAGAAAGGTGTTGCACCTGGGTATGCTCCGGTGTCCTCCATAATCAGCTACAATATACATTTGCTTTGCAGCATAGCCTAAAGTTTAGAGTAACAAGCTGTGAATGAGCTTGGTACATCCAGTAGACCTAGGTTTTATTCCCACAATCTCCACTTGTATACTGTGTGACACTGAGCAAGCCACATAACCTCCTCAGTGCTCCCAGGTCACCCCTGAAAACAGACTAGTGCCTTGTGGGCCTTACCCCGTTACCAAACAATAAAAAAAGCCTCATCATTGCAGTAGCACGGTTCACTCTCATTTTTCTGATAGCTGACCATTTTCATTATCTCAAGCTCTCTTTCCATCATCATCATCATTATCTCATCATCAGTGCTGGATGGGGCAGAACAGAGGTAGAGGAAGGTGTTGCCCCTGGATATGCTCCAGTGTCCTCCGTAGCCAGCCACAATATGCATTTGCCACACATTCTGTCACTCAGCACTGCAGCAGCACAGCTCAGTCTCATTTTTTCTGATTGCTGACCATTTTCATATTCTCAGACTCTCTTACCATCATCATCATCTCATCATCAGTGCCCCCATGTGGTGTACTACTAACTAGGGCAGCAGGTTTTGGTGGGATGGAACACTGGAGGAGAAAGATGTTTTGGGTTTCCTGCCCAACTCTTAGCCTCTTGGTATAGTAGCCTACCCCACTCATGAAAGGTTCTGCTTACAGTTATTGTTCATTGCTTTTCATGCACTTCAACAGCATATTACCATTTAAAATCAAATGTGTTTTAGCCCTTAATTTAATTTCCAGTCAATTCAGCCAATTCAGGTTTTTCCAGGCCTGGCTTGGAATTGGCCTGTCTGGTCAAATTTATTGACTCTCACGGCCCTATTTAATATGTTCATAATTAACACTGTGGGGGGGTGGTATTTTGGAAAAGCTGTGTCTCTTTGCTAATGACACAAAGTTATGCAGCATGGTGGATCATTAGGAAGGGGGGTGTGGGAGCTCCAGAAGGACCTAGAGAAAGTAGAGAAATGCTCCAGAGTCTGTCAGTTGAGGTTCAAGACTCAAAAGCTAATATTGTTTGCCACTCTTGCAGCTTTAAGAAGCACAAAATCCTTTTCTGGACAACAGTATTTATTGCTCTTTATCATGTCTCAGCATTTTGCCCAGATTTTAGGCTTCCTCAGGGGTCAGTCTTACATTCTTCAAGTAGATTCATACATGCTTGTTTGTTATTTAATACTTGGCTGCCTGTACAGAGAGTCCCTGCTCCAGTTGGACCACATTCGTTTTTGAGCCTTGAGACACCAGGGCCAACTTCCCATTACAGAACGATTCTCTGTGAGGAGAAATTATCTGCTGGAACTAAGTGTACTTGATGAGTTGAGGTTCAATGCCAAGAAATGCAGAATAATACACTTGGGTAGAAGGAATCTGTGCACAGAATACTGGAAAGGAGGAGTCAGACTGGCCAGATTATCAGGGGAGAAAGATCTGGGGTCATAATGACTTCCTCAAGCAAGCAAGTCAATGCAGCAAAGCATACAACAAGGCATCAAGGATACTGGGATGCAACAAAGCATCAAGGATACTGGATGCAACAAAGCATACAACAAGGCATCAAGGATACTGGATGCAACAAAGCATACAAAAAGGCATCAAGGATATTGGATGCAACAAAGCATAAAACAAGGCATCAAGGGTACTGGATGCAACAAAGCATACAACAAGGCATCAAGGGTACTGGATACAACAAAGTGTACAACAAGGCATTAAGGATACTGGATGCAACAAAGCATCAAGGATACTGGATGCAACAAAGCATACAAAAAGGCATCAAGGATACTGGGATGCAACAAAGCATCAAGGATACTGGATGCAACAAAGCATACAAAAAGGCATCAAGGATACTGGATGCAACAAAGCATACAAAAAGGCATCAAGGATATTGGATGCAACAAAGCATAAAACAAGGCATCAAGGGTACTGGATGCAACAAAGCATACAACAAGGCATCAAGGGTACTGGATACAACAAAGTGTACAACAAGGCATTAAGGATACTGGATGCAACAAAGCATACAACAATGCATCAAGGATACTAGATGCAATAAAGCATACAACAAGGCATCAAGGGTACTGGATGCAACAAAGCATACAACAAGGCATCAAGGATGCTGGGTTGCATAGGAAGGGGTTTTGACAATAGGAGAAAGAGATTATTCTATCACTGTACAGATACCTGGTGAGGCCTCATCTGGAGTACTTTGTCCAGTTCTGGAGTGGTCACCCAAGGAAGGACATTGGCAGAATAGAGTCGGCACAGCAAAGGGTCACCAAGATTACCCAGTGTGAGCAGGGCAGATCTTATGAGGAATGGCTGGAGACCCTAAACATGTATTTGCTGGAGATCAGGCAGGAGTGAGGGGACAAGATTGAAATATATGTTTCTCAGGGGCATAAGCAAGGTAAACAATGAGGATCTATTTTTAAGAAATAGGATGCAGTTACTAGGGAGCATGACTAGAGGTTTGAAAGGGATAGATGCAGGAGAAACTTGAGTAAGTCCTACTTCACAGAGATGGTAGAACTGTAGAACAGACTGCCAGTGGAACTGGTGGGTGTCATTAACCTTAACTGGTTTAAACACAGTTGGAACAGGACAAGGGGACTCATAGTTCCCAAGGGTTTGAGGTGCTAGGTGGCAAGGGATACAGCCCATGAGGGCAGTAGGTCAGTGGGGTGGGGTAGTATAGACTCGATGGACCTTCAGTCTCCTTCTGCTGTCAAATTCTGCACCTACTTTTTGGAATGCCTTGCACTACTCTTTCAAAATGTGTTTGGTTGCTAGCCACTCTTATTTTAAGGCCCTTCTTGGTAATTTCTGTGTAGATAAGTGTGAATGCCGTTGAGTAAATTATTATTATATGCTGAAATCTTTGTACTCGTGAAATATTTATACTCTTATTGTACCTATATTAGCGTTCTGTTTGCATTGTTCTTGCCATAATTCCTGTTTATCAATATTGTGTTATATCTGTATTTGTACTAGATTATCTGTGTTACCTAAATGCTTAATTGAATTCCTTAAATTTTCTTGCTGTATCCATGACATTGCACTAAAACCCTTTGTATGCTTCTGTCCTACCCGGGACTTCTTTTTAAAGGAACATTTCTCAATGGAGCTTTCCCCAGTAAAATAAATAAATACAACAGAAAATACTATACACACAGACAAACACAAGGCTTCAAGTGGAATCAGAGCCTCAGTTTTGTCTGTAAGCAATAGAGAGTTCTCTGGCAAGCTGTTAAGGACAGGAGGGGGATTTTTCACAGCTATCAAAGAAACACGAAATTTAAACTCTAAATACTACTTGATTTTTTAAATGTGTTTATGTATATCAGGACGGGATCATGAGTGGAAAGAATATTCCGTTATATATTTATTTTTAAGGAATTTTTTATTTTAATGGCATAGTTAAAGGTTGTTATTCATATGAGTCAAGGTAGCAGTCATGTTTGGTATGACATTCAGGAATGAGTGAAGTGGCTCATCATGAATTCTTTATGTGAGTTGGCCAAATTCCAAATCACACTGCTGAACTTCTTCCATCGTGTGTAGTTGTGGAAAGTTATGATATGGGTCTCAGAATCTGTTTAGACAATCAGGAAGTAAGAATTTTACAACCCATTTTATAAATTGTTATTATATACATATGAAGGCACAGAATATGTTTTTTTAATAAAATGGGTAGGCAAAATACTTCCCCCGATTAGTTGTCACTTATGCCTTAGACCCGTGTAATGCACAGATGAAAAAACAGTCCTGGCAGTCAGGACACAGCACATTAACAATATCAATGCCTTTTTCAAAAATTCCTGATTGCCATTACAAACATGGTTGCTACCTTCACTCACTAAAAATCATCTAAACCATAAAAATAAAACTCCCTCAACATAAAAAGAACAAAATAAAAATTAATGTTATTTTCCTTTATATTACCCTCCTTGCACACATACACAAATAAAAAAAAATGAAGTACTATTTCATTTTATGAAGCTTATTTTCTGACCATGGAACCATCTCCCCATCCTTTCCTGCCTACCAGGAAAATACTTGCTGCTTGAGCTGCCACAGACAGAATTGAATATCTGACTCTCCTGAGACCTTTGGTTGTGTGTGTTTGTGTGAGGAGAGATGAACATTCGACCATTAGAATGCTGCAGAAGTCTGAATTCCGGCATTACAGGACAAACATTACACGTACTCAATGTGTCATTAGATGCTTAACAGCTAGGAGGGAGACTTGTTTTTTTTTTTCTTTTAATATTCTCAATTATATGAGCGTGAATTACGTTAATCTAACTGCACTTCCTGATACTGAAGGCACTCCACTGCCTTACCATGCCCCTGGACTTGTGATAAGATCAGCATAATAATAAATGCTCCCTCATGTCTTAATGCTTATATAGTGTTATGATACTTTTACTTTGTGTTGTTTTCTACCCTCTAGCCAATCAGAATGTGTGCTTCCAGGCCACAGGCTCATGCAAATGAAATAAATAACTGTAAACTAAAGATATAACTAACATAACTGGGTAAGGAATAAGTGCTGCCTCTGGAAACCAAGACCATGCTTAGCTGTGGAAACTCTGAGTACTTGCTTTGCCATGCTTTACCTGTGGATTCTTCTTGAGCTGCATAGCTCTAAAGATTGAATGCCAGGTCCTACCAAGTTCAATTTTGGCATACTGATTTGCATGTTTACAGATCACCACGCAATAACTCACACCAACCTTTCTTCTCTGTTTTGTTTTAGTTATAAAATAAAGCTGCGATTTCAGATCCCGAACATTGTGATGGACCCCCCTCTGGATGTTGCCCAGGATTTACTAAAGCAGGCTGCCCATGTCGTGGTGTCTATCAGTGATGCAGCAAGCTGGTGGTCAGGCGAGCTGAAGGGAGAGTCCTTTTGCTTCTCGATTAAAAATGATGAGATGATTCAGAACATCATCAGTCATATAGATCAAGTGGTGACAAGTGAGCATACTGCATTATTTCTGTATGTGACCAGTGACCCATAGTACTGAGACAGCTCCGGATCTATTCTCATACAATCTGTGGAAGTGTGACTAATTGTATGTTCACAAGTGCTTCCATTTGCCCTTGTAATTTTCATGTTTCTTTTTTTCTACAGTGAATAGTTTTCTTGTCAGTAAGAACTATAGTATCTAACTCTTTCAAAATTAATGATGGACTTAAAACATGAGCGCAATATTAGGAAGCCTTTAGAACTGGTTTGAAATTCTGATTTCCATGCTGTGTATTGTTTCATTTGTTGAACTGGATTCTGCATTAATAACCGTGTTAATCTTGCTTTTCCTGTGACCTCAAAGTGCACAGGTGGCTAAGTAAGCAGCCAGGTATAGACAGGTACTGAGCAGTAGTCCCCCCCCCCAAGCAGGGACACACTACCTGAGGTCACAGGGGCTGATTCCAAGAAGAATGTAGCAACTCACAGGCGTCTGCAAGTTGCAACATTCACTGCTACGCCAGGGACTCTGCACCATAGTCTAAGAGTGGCAGGGTCCCAGCACCTATGACCTGTGACTTGTGGCAGGTATAGGCTAATGCCACAGGCATGGCATAACAGTCCAGCCTGCCACAAGTCACTGCCCACTACAAACTGCCCCCCAAGAGCTCCCCCACCCTGGAACACCACAGCAGGCACCAGGGGTCATTGGGGGGGCTGGACAGATGGTACAGATGTCCGGGGGCCAAACACAGAACTGGACCCAGGGGGTCCCTGACAGTTGGAGGGGTTGGGGGCATGGCTATGATCAGGGGGGCATGGGGTACACAGCAGGACCATTGCCATGGTGCAGCAGAGTGGGCTTCTGTCATTTGGCACTGATGGATGCCATTTACACCACCTCCTAGGTGGTCTAACTCTGCTGCACCAAAGCGGCTCTTAAAATTGCATATGTGGGTTATGGCAGCCACCCTCTTGGAATAGGGCACATGTGCTGCTGTAACCCACCCTTGCACCATGGCGTTGTAGATTCTAGC
This sequence comes from Neoceratodus forsteri, assembly GCA_016271365.2. Lineage (NCBI taxonomy): Eukaryota > Metazoa > Chordata > Ceratodontiformes > Ceratodontidae > Neoceratodus > Neoceratodus forsteri. Next base: position 1,134,056,376 of record CM057449.1, on the reverse strand, counting down.
ATAGTGGGTGTCATAACCCACATCTGGTACAACCCCCAGTTGCCATGGCACAAGGCACCTTTCGGAATCGCACCAGGCATAACGCCTGGTGCAGGTTACAAGTTACACCATGGGGTTTGCTGTACCTCAGCTTGTGCAAGGCATAAGCCTTTTGGAATTGGGTCCACCATGTCTGTGTGTGCCCATTGTCCTGATGATAGGCTCATCAGTGCATTGTTACTAGCACTGCATTTTCAAGGCTTCTGATCTATTTATTTATTGATCGATTGATTTTTATTTCAAAATATTTTGGCCAGGAGGGCATGCTTAACTGAGAATTGTTTTCAGGTTTGTGCTGGGGTAAAAAAGGAATGAGAATTCATAATTACAACAGTAGACAAAAGGCTAAAAATAGAGAAATAATAGATTATACAATGAAGTGTAAAATAAATTAATAAGAATGACAATACGGGTAAAGGGGTATGCATTGCTGAAGTAATCAAGTTCAAGTTCATGTTTATTTCACCAGGAAGACTCCGTTGAGCAAGCTCATTTACAAGGAGGTCCTGAACAGACAGGTTACATACAAAGTACATAGTAGGAATGTAATAATACAGAGTATACACAGACTACGTTGTAGCTGTATAATACGGAAGAGCAATGCCAAAAAGGTACAAAAATATAAGTGCCAAGCTCAATTTGTTCCAAGGCTAGTGCAGGAGTCTATCATATGACACAAAGTATGGCATACAACATACAAGGCATACGTAGCTAAGATATATAGAAAGCCACAAAAATACTCAACAAACCTGGGTATGCTCCAAGCTGGGGGTCATGCATACCAATGGGGATTGTAGTGCAGAGAGGATACAAGGCTGGATCATGAGGGGGACAATAGAGAAAAGACTAGGGAGGCTAGGTGTAGGAAGGGGGATGATTGGGAGCAAGCCTAGGGAGGCTAGGTGTAGAGAAAGGATAGGGAGCTAGATCAGGAGGAGAACAATAGAGAGTAAGACTAGTGAGGCTAGGTGAGATAGCAGCAGTAAACATCTTGAGAAAGATTGGCAGCATGGCTTTCAAAGGTATTTAGGCGGACTAAGGTGGCTAGTTTAAGCGAGGATTGCAGTTTATTCCAAGCCAGGGGGAGGCCATACCACTACTGATGCGATATTTAGGGACTTAGAGTGTAATATGAGAACTCTTTTTAAGAGAGTAGGAGCATTAGCCATGATGAAACAGGTTTAAGATATAGGGTGGAAGTTTGCAGAGCAAGGCTTCGGGTATCACATTGAAATACAGCAGTGCTGAATGCTGGTACATTATAAAAATGATCTGTGTCCAAACCGTAAAAACTGAGCATCAGGAGAGGGCCTTGAAGCTTCGATGAGTCATATGATGATGGGTTGCAAATGGGCATTTGAAATCAGCTGTGGGCTCAGCACTGTAACATAAAAGTACTAAAATGGCAATTTATATTGACTCATTGATTGACTGACTGATTGATTTATAGACCAGGAAGAAACAGATTAAGGCAAAAGCCTTGTTTTCTGCTTGGTTCTGTGAGCAATACAGTATAGGAATGTAGCATGACATATACAGTTAGTGCAGGGGACATGGAGCTTAGGGTCCATCACTGCCCCATGAGTAAATGGACGTGTTGCATTGGGGAAAATGGCACAATTCACACAGCCCTACCTCAGTTGTCGCACAGTATTGATTCCACAGCAGGTTAACTTCCAACAATCCTACTTTAAAACAACACTGAGCAAGTTAAGTGATACTTTGTAACCATAGAAACATAGAATTTGACAGCAGATAAGGACCTCTTGGCCCCCCTAGACTGCCCATTTGTCCCTGCTTATACTATCACTACTGACCCTACTCAGTCTCCTGTTCCCTCCCTCCCCGCCTCTGATTTCCTGCTAGGATTCCCTTGTGCCCATCCAATGCATACTTGAAGCCCACCACTGTTTTTGCCCCCAGTACCTCTCTTGGAAGACTGTTCTATGCTTCCACCACTGTTTGTGAGAAGAAGTACTTTGTCACAACTCTCCTAAATTCCTCCCTTCCAGCTTTATTGCATGTCCCCTTGTTCTCTTGCATTTTTTCCCCCTGAAAAATACTCCCCACCTGTACCTGGTTCAACCCTATAAGGTATTCATAGGTCTCTGTCATATTACCCCCTCACTCCTCTCTTCTAGGATGTTCCTATTGAGGTCCTTTAATCTCTCCTGATGATGCAGCCCTACACCATTGTACTTGCCCTCCTCTGAACAGCTTCAGCCCTGTCTATGTCCTTCCTGAGACGTGATCTCCAGAACTGGACAAAGTTCTCCATTTGAGGTCTCACCAATGATCTATAGAGTGGCATCACCACCTCCCTCCTTCTGCTGGCGATACCTCTCCCTATGCACCCCAGCATCCCACCAGCCCTACCTGGCTACTACCTTGTCGCACTGCCAATAAAATATTTTTCATTGCAGTGTTTATTGGACATTGCTAGGGTTATCCATGTAACATCATAAAAACATACCTAGGGACCAGCATCTTGTAAACTAATAAAAACATAAGATTTTCTCCATCCATGCAAAATACAATTATATATAGCATTGTTCATACAAAAACTGTACTGTATCTCAGAGCACATCTCAGCAGCAGCTAGTAAGATAACATAACATAAGAGAGCTGAGCTGAATGTAAATGTAACTACACCTATAAAATGGGCAAAAAAAGTCCTGAAACATGACTGTCTGAAAGCCTTTTCCAGCTGCATCCTTATCAGGACACAACTACGCAACAGGCACTATTTGTTCCAAGCAAACTGCACCACTCAATAAAATCACTGTGTGCCACCGGTCTCTCACTGACGGAATGACAACAGCTGCACTGGGAGAGTGCTGGCACCAAGACAGAAAGTAAAAAAATACCATGCAGTGTGTGCAATGCCCCCCTTTTCTCCGCAAGCCCTAAATGTTTAGCATTTTCTAAGTGAAGTCTGACCTGTATTTCAGTGCTGAAACCCGACCACTATCAAATCAGTGAAGCATGGCTTTCGAATCCTGGTATACATGCAGTCCTCTGTTAGCAGCAGTATCTTTGAAATAACAATCCAGACCCTCTCCTCTGCCAATACTTTTTTTTAATGCACCAAACAATGTACTTGGAGTTTCCATGTTTGCCAAAATCACATTGTCTAAAATATTGTGTAGAAGCAGTTTCATTTCTCTGCCACTCCATAAAAACCTGTTCACATGTTCGAGAGGGTCAGTTTGTTGTGATCCTAAATTTAGGGTAGCTTACGAAGACATAATCTGAGTGCAACTGTATGAAACAGAAATTACAAAGCAAAGATGTGTCACTCAGATTCAGGAGAAAAACTCAGCACTCCAAAATAATATCAAAAGTGATGTTTATTGAGCCACAGAAGCTGACAAATCAGATACTAATAACACGACCACATGGGTATTCCTCCAGAGCATGTTAACTGACATGCTGAGGAAGACCCACATGGCCATGCTGGGGCATTCATTTGTCAGCATCTGTGGCTTCATTAAACTTGGTATCCTATTATATGGGCATAGCAAAATGAGTGATTCAAATATGAGCAACTCAATTTGCGCACCCAAAGGAGTAGCGAATGTGAGGGTATAGCGAGGGGAGGGAATAGTGAGTGGGGAGGGACAGAATAGCAAATGATGGGGGGATTGTTTAGTGTTGTGGGCTAAATGGAGGAATGCAGCATGCTGCTGCTGAGCTAGCCACCTGGAGCAGTAGATACGATCACCACTTGGAGTGGTGATGGTCCTGGGTTCGAGACTGCCTACAGGTACATATCTGTGAGGATGTTTTGGGCTATTAACATTTTTGCTTTGTTTTGTGTTCTCTGATTCCCCCAACTGTGTTGCCCAGCCATAGTATTCTCCCTGCATACTGTAGCTCCTCTCCTGTGTATTCCCCTGTCCTCCAGTGTGCGCCCCACCTGGAGTTGATTATATTAAGATGGGGATGCAGGGGGTGTAGCCCCCAGCATTAAACTTTTGTTTTTATTGTCCCACTATTGCACTTTATAGTGCTGTTGCTGTGTTGTGAAGTGCTGTGGTGGCTACAGAGCTGATTTTGTGTTTGGCAAAATGTACTCGCTCTTATGCGAATCGTCATTATGTTTTCACTATCATGACATAGACCCATAAACTTACCACATTTTGATATTATTTTAGCATGCCAAGTTTTTCTCCTGAATCTGAGAGACACATCTTTGCTTTGTAATTCTACATTGGGATCCAGTGTCCATTGTGGCGCACTGGCTGAGCATTCCTGAGCGCACCATCAAAACTGCAGTTTGGTTCAAATGAAACAGAAAATACCACAGAAGCTGGGTTTTACTCTCCACGGTAACCTGTGCAGGCCTTACAAGTTCAGCCTAGGCAAAAAGGAAAAAGCCAGATCTGCTCATTTTGGTAAGGTGTCTGCAAATGCTGAGAGCGCCATTTGTCTGTCACTAACTGTCCACTTTCATTGAGAGTGAACATGTCCCACAGGAGCTGCCATACCTGGCGCTTTACACACAGTGCTGTTGAAATGTCTAGTGTAACTGTGGGGAGGTCACTGATAAAGGAATGATTTTTTTATTTTATTTTGCAAACTACAAAAAAAGTATCATCGGAGCAGTGGGTCTGGATTGCACTGCATGTGTAGGGGGGATTTGAAAGCCATGCTTCACTGAATTAATTGTGGACAGGTTTGGGCACTAAAGCAAAGGCCAGACTTCACATACAAAATGTTAATGTTTTGGGCTTGTGGAGGAAGGGAGACCTTACACACACACTGTGTAATATTTTTCTAGTTTCCACCTCTGGAATACTTAGGAAGCCCTATTCTCCCAATAAACACTTTGTTTAACAGGGGAACTATGTTTTACTATTTGACCTATAGATACCAATTTTATATTTCTGATTTTTCATTTAATTTTAATTTTTTTTAATAATTACTTGGGGGCCCATTTTATAGGTGCAATATCACACTCCGAGGTGTGGTTTATGGCCTGATATGAGCACTTCCCAGGTGCTAAAGGCACTCAGCACAAGCACCTGGTGCCTAATAATGCACCTGGGGCATGCTCTTATCAGGCTATAACCCACACCTCATCATATTTTTATTGCTTGTATAACTACACAGAATGTAAACAGAACTATGCATTACTACAGTGACAAACATAACTACACAGAATATAAATGATGCCATGCCATAGCATGCCATAACATGCCATGACGTGCCTTGCTGTAACATTCCATGCCAAGCCATAACATTCCATGCCAAGCCATAACATTCCATGCCAAGCCATAACATGCTGTGCCATGCCATAATATGCTTAGACATTCCATGCCATACCATAATATGCCATGCCATGCTGTGCTGTGGTATGCCATAACAGGCCATGCTGTGCCATAACATGCCATAAAATACCATAACATGCCATGCTATCCATGCTTGACACTGGATCCCCATGTGTCGGCTGTCATCAAAAGTGGATACTATCACCTAAGGAACATTGCCCAGATCTGGGCCCTGATCTTATCTGAGGACCTGCCCATGCTGGTACATGCATTAGTCATGTCCAGGTTGGACTACTGCAATGCCCTGTACCTTGGGCTATCTGGAGGCAACTTTCGCCAACTGCAGCTGGTGCAGAATGCAGCAGCAAGATTACTTTCAGGGGTAAAAAGAAATGAACATATTGCTTCTGTCCTCTGCAAACTGCACTGGCTGCCAGTCAGGTGGAGGATTGTTTTCAAGGTAGGGCTCCTTACCTACTGTACTGATCTATAGCCAGTCTAGCTTCAGGTGATAGCACAGTCACAGCCAAAGACATGGGCAGATATTTCCTGACATTTCTGTGATATTTCTAGAGAAATCGCCTGTTTTCTCCATTTACACAGTAGAGGCACCAGAGAGAAACTCTTTAGAAATTTTGCAAAATATCTGGACATAACTGGCCATGTCTGTGGCTATTAGCTTCACACGGTAGCAAGCACCCAGCCTCTGATTCACCCTTTTCCCATATTTTTGTCTCACATGAGAGGCAAAGGTGAGTGAGGGGTCCAGGGTGACCCCTAGGTATTTTATTTTTTCCACCTGTTCCAGAGTGGATCCGTCCCAAGTTAGACTGTTCATGGAGAGCATGGAGGCATCCGAGCTCCTCCCTAGCCTTTGACTTCAGCCAAATAGCATGGGTTTAGTTTTTTTTTGCATTTACTACCAGTCTGTATTGTGTGAACCAGTTTTCAGTGGATGCAAACTCCCTAGATAGCAGCTGAGACAGCTTGTCTGTGGATCTGTCATTATAGAAAAGCACAAGGTCATCAGCATACATTATTCCATTGTTAGAAGAGGTTTTGAGTAGTGGTGGATTCACAAAGATCGAGTATAGTAATTATCCTAGAATGGATCTCTGCAGGACATCTCTCAGAACCCTAACAGGGCTGGATAGTGCTCCACCAGTCCTTACTGACTGGGTTCTAAAATATAAGTAGTTCCTGACCCAAGATTCCGCACTTGATGAGAAGCCCAGCACTGAGAGCTCCCTAAATAGCATGCCATGATCAACCATATCAAATGCCTTTGAGAGGTCAATGAATATAGCACCAGCGGGGTTCCCTTTGTCTGCCTTTCTGAGTACATGATCAGTAAATTGTGCTAAGGCTGTTGTGGTGCTGAAACCTTTTCTGAAGCCATGTTGGAGCTGGAATAACTTGTTATATGCTGAGAGGTGGTCTGTTATTTGCCCGAAAACTACCTTCTCTAGTATTTTGCTCATGTGAGAGTATAGAGACTGGCCAATAGTTCTCAGGAAGGTTCGTTTCACCTGATTTATATATCGGTACTACCCTAGCCTCCTTCCAGAGTGTCGGCATGGTTGCAGTGACCAGGGATAGGTTGATGATGTATTCTAGTGGCTAGCTTATAAGATCTGGAGCCAGTTTCAGGAACTGGGGGCATAGGCCATCACTTTCCACACTTCCAGCATTAAGTGGCACCCTTAAAAGCTTATGAACCTCAGTGTTTGATGTGATTTTGAAGTGAAATGTCGGGCTGCTTTGATTCAGTCCTTTCTGACTTAAAGGTGAGGTGTTCCTGTCCACCAGAGGAAGGAGGCCAGGTATTGTTCAAGGTTACAGAATTTGTTATTAAAGGATACCAGCGACTGTCAATGGGTCTGTAACCAGTCCCAAGTCTGAGATTAGCTGAATATCACTTTTTGATGGGTCCCAGTTTATTAAGGAGTTCACAGAGTGCCAGAAATTACAGGGGTCACCCAGGTCCCGTGCCTGTTGCACCTTGAAGAAGGTGGCCTTGAACTGTTTTATTTTGCACTTGCATTAGTTTCTCAGCCTCTTATAGTTATTCATGTTCCCTGCCATGGGGTCTGCCCTGTAAGCATACCAGGCCTTAACCTTGGTTTTCATTTGGGCCAGTAAGTCTTTATTTATCCATTTTGTGTCCCCCCATCCGCCCTGTAATTAGGGGGCAGTGCTTCTCCTGCACCAATGATAGTGCTGCTACCAGGAAACCTAGGGCTGCATCAACAGATGCGATTGAGTAGAGGGTTGAGCAGTGTATACCCTTCAGGTAATTCCTTAGTGCGTTTAGGTCGACACCAGCAAAATTCCGGAATGTTGTGAGTTTATGGTGTGGGCAGTCCCGTGACTAGACCGATTATAATGGGTAGGGGAATGATCGCTTATTGAGTCTGGTACTACCCCTACAGACACAATTTTGTCATCCCTGTTCATCATGATCCAATCCAGAAGAGAATGATTTTGTGATTTGAAGTTAATGCATGTGGGGGTGCCTATCAACTAGGTTAGATTTACCTGATTGAGGAGTTCTGCATACTCTTGGCTTTTACTGCTTAGCCAGTTCAAATTGAGATCCCCCAATATGACTGAGTCCCTAGCAGGGGATAAAGACCCGACCTCACTAGCATGTGTTTTTAGTCCACCAATCCCTCCTGTAGGAGGATTATAAGCGCAGCCCACATAGAGTTTCTTGGCCGATCCAATAACTAGTTCAGTTATGAGTCATTCAATGGTAGACTTGATCACCTTACTGGCCGATATTATAGATCCAGTGAGCTTGTCATTAACATAAATAAGAACCTCACCCACCTTTCTTGTTCCCTGGTCTGTCATTTCGGAATAGGGAGTAACCATTTAGTCTGCACAGGGAGTCCGGACAGTGTGGTTTCAGACATATCTCTGTTATGCCCAGGATGTCAGGTTTGTGAACATCTACCCAAGCCTCAACCTCCTGCATCTTAGGTAGTAAACTCTCTGCATTTATGTGTGCTATTCTTACACTTTGTTGCAAGTCCATAGAGAGCTGACCTGTGAACCTGGGGTGCGGTTTGGGCCCGGGTTTTGTTCTATATCCCTGCTCATCAGCAGCAGTGCTCTAAGGTACATGAGGGGCCATGCTCTATTTATTGCAGACCACACTCTTGGGGGCGTTCTGCTGATTAGACAGAAACCAATCTCCTGATGCTCCATTTAATCAGTAAGGCTAGGGCCGATGGTGGGTGAGCCAATAAAGTTAGGTAATCTGCCTGTTGAAGGCCACATATTTCTGAGAAGGAATGCTTGTCCGATGGGTTTAGGCCAGAGCTGAGGATAATGCCCCAGAGATCACATGCTAGTAGCTGCAATACCAGAGACAGTACCATGCCAGTGGTCATAGCTGCCCAGTTCATTATTAGAGCAGATTCCATGAAAATAGCACCAGAGACAACCAGTAGATGGAGCACCAGCCTTGAAAATTGCTGTCACACACTTGAAAAGGCACAGGTTGGTACAAGAAGCCAAGTCCATGCAAGTCCTGATTCATTTAATCACTACCCATTAAGTTAATGATTAAAGTCACACCAGGGCACCGCAAAATAGTCTGAAACATAGAAACATAGACTTTGGCGGCAGATAAGGACCACTTGGCCCACCCAGTCTGCCCATTTCCCTACCTACTGTATAAATTGCAGATTCTAGTTAACCAACAGCCTACTTCCTGCAATCCTCCACTATAATTGCCTTATGTCTGTCCCATGCATGTTTGAATTCCCCCGCTGTTTTAGAACCCACAAGCTCTCCAGGAAGGCGGTTCCATGCGTCCACCACTTTCTCAGTGAAAAAGAATTTCCTCACATTACTCCTGAGCCGTCCCCCCTCTAACTTTAAATTATGCCCCTTGTTCTTACACTCTCTTTTTCTGAAAGATGCTACCCTCTTGGACTTTGTTGATTCCCTTGAGGTACTTGAAAGTTTCTATCATATCCCCTGTCCCTCCTTTCATCAAGGGATACATATTAAGCTCTCTCAGTCTCTCTTCATATGGTTTCTGATGTAGACCCTGCACTTTTAGTTACCCTCCTCTGGACTGCTTCCATCCTGTCTATGTCCTTGCGTAGATGAGGTCTCCAAAACTGCATGCAGTACTCCAGATGGGGTCTCACCAACTGTCTGTATAGAGGATAACCACTTCCCTTTTTCTACTGTATGCCCCTCCTCCTATGCATCCCAGTATCCCCTGGCTTTCCTTACTGACTTCTCACATTGCTTACCCACCTTTAGGTTATCTGATATTCACACCTAGACCCCTTTCCATTATTGTTGTTGTTAGTACCTCCCTGCTATTGTGTACTCTTCTCCTGGATTTTTATTTCCCAGGTGCATTACTTGCACTTATTTGCATTGAATCTAAGTTGCCATATGTCTGACCATTCCTCCAACCTTGCCAAGTCCTTCTCATCCTTTCTATCCCCTTGTGTATCAACTCTGTTGCAGATCTTTGTGTCATCTGCAAGAGGCATACATTTCCTTCCAGACCCTCTGCAATGTCACCTATAAAGGCGTTAAAGAGGACTGGACCCAGTACTGAGCCCTGAGGTACTCAGTAGTAACCCCTTTCTTCAGAATGTGTTCCATTCACTATTACCTTCTGTGTCCTGTTGTGCAGCCAGTTTTCTAGGCTACCACCTGGGACCCACTCCCAGGCTGGCTAACTTGATTATTAATCTTTTGTTCGGGACTGTGTCAAATGCCTTGCTAAAGTCTAGGTAGGCCATATCCACAGCCCCTCCCTGGTCTATTACTTTGGTTACCCAGTCAAAGAAATCAATTAGATTGGTCTGACATGACCTTCCTGCTGTGAATCCATGCTGCTTTGGGTCCTGTGTCCCACTGGCCTCTAGGTACTGAACAATTCTTTCTTTCAGAAATGATTCCATCATTTTCTCCACCACTGAGGTCAAACTAACAGGTCTGTAGTTTCTTGCTTCTGCCTTGCTCCCACTTTTGTGAAGGGGAATCACATCTGCCCTCCTCCAGTCCTCAGGTACCACCCCATCTTACCACGATTTGTTAAAAAGTGTGGTTAGTGGTGCCACTAGGTCCTCCCTTAGCTCTTTTAGAATTCTAGGGTGAATCCCATCAGGCCCCATTGCTTTGTCCACCTTGAGTTTTAGGAGTTCTTTCAGGACTCTTTCTTCTGTAAATGAACTGGCGTCAACCCCACTACCCAGAGGGTTTAGGTAACTCCTCCTCTTCTTCTTATGTGAATGCTGAGCAAAAGTATTCATTCAGTATCTCTGCCTTTTCACTGTCTCCCTCTGCCCACCTCCCCTCTCCTTTATTAATCTTCACTATCCCTCCCTTAACCTTTCTATGCTCCCTAATGTACCTATAAAAGGTTTTATCCCCCTTCTTAACTGAGTTGGCTATCTTTTTTCCTCAGTTTGAGCCTTTGCTTTTCTGACTGCCTTCCCCACTTCTTTCTGCTTTAATTGATACAGTTCCCTGTCATGCTCCGTCTGTGATTCCTTATACTTTTTGAATGCAGCCTTTTTCTTTTTAACCTTCCCTGACACCTCCTATGAGAACCATAGTGTTTTTTTATTCTGCTTTGTTTTCTTTATTTGTTTCACACAAAGGCTTGTTGCCTCCATGATGGCAGTTTTGATTTTTCTCCATTGTTCTTCCACCCCTCCTTTCTGGACATTTGCTAATGCATTCCTCAGGTATTCACCCATTATGCCAAAGTCAGCCTTTCTAAAGTCCAGTATCCTTATCTTTGTATGACTTGTCTCCATGGTTGTGTTTATTGTGAAGCACACTGTGCAGTGGTTGCTTGTTCCCAGATGTCTACTGACTTCTAAATTTGTGATCCTCTCTCCATTTGAGAGTACCAGGTCTAATATTGCACCCTCCCGAGTGGGTTCCACCACTAGCTGTCTAAGGCATGCCCCCTGTAGGGCATCGAGAATGACCCTGCTCTTGGATGTGACTGCATTTCATGTCACCCAGTTAACATCTGGCATATTCAGGTCCCCCATCAACAGTATCTCCCCTTTTTCAGCCATTTTGAGAATGCCCTCTATCATTTTCTTGTCCATTTCCTCCCCTTGAGATGGGGGGTCTGTATACAACCCCTGTGTGGATTGTGATGCCATTCCCTGTCTCCAAGGTGACCCAGAGTTCCCTTTGTCCTCCCCTTTACTTTTTAATTCTGTAGCTTTGATCCCTTCCCTTATGTAGAGAGCTACTCCACCTCCTCTTTTACCCTCCCTGTCCCTTCTGTAGATTGTGTACCCTGGTATGTTGACATCCCAGTCATGGTTCTCCATGTACCATGTTTCTGTGACTGCCACAATATCCAAGTGTTCCTCTTCCATCAGGGCTACTAGCTCTAGAAGCTTGTTTCCCAGACTAACGGCATTGGTACTCATTGCCCTCCATTTAATGATGGCTTTATCCTCTTTTACCCCATCCCTGCTTTTATTGCCCTTGTCCATTTTTCCATTTAACCTTGTCCTGCCCTCTGTCAAGCTCTGTACCTCAGTGTTTACCCGACTACCTGCCATGTTTTGTGGGAGGAGGCTTGAACTTTCCTGTTTCCTATCAGCACCTCCCCCCTCAGCTAGTTTAAAGCCTGCCTTTTATGTACTCATTCCAGTGGAGGTGACAAGGCTATTTGGATGTTGAAGTATTTCCCTAAAGTTAGAGAGCCCAGACTGTAATTATGCCACTCCTACTGGAGACCTGTGACACTGTGCAGCCCTAGAAATCTTACAGGAGACAGTTGATAGAGTATTCTAACCTACTTTGCAAAAGGAGGAAGCAGAGTTATAGGATCCTAAGATCGTGGTACCAAGCAACAATAGGAAGAAGAGTTTCAGGATCCTTTTATTAGTAAAACAGTGGCCCTCTGTTAAGAAATCCTATGTCTTATGAGAAGCAACTAGGAAAAAAGCAACTGCAGGGACAGGTGGTTGTCAAGATGAGAAGCCCAGGAAATGCCTTCTAGTGGCTGTCTCTTAAAACCTGCTAATGACAAACTTGGCTGATAGAAAAAAAAACACATATCGTGATAGTCCAGCCTATTTAAAGACAGTCAACCAAGGGTGGGAGTGGTGGGGAGGCGGGTTGGGTAACCACCGCATAGTGGTGGTGGGTTCATCAGGGCACTGGGTTAGTCTGAGCTGAGTTGCAGCAGTTTCTTAATTTTTAAATCCCATACCTTCAATGGCATCAAGCTGTGCTCTGCTGGCAGCTTGAGGGAAGGGCAAGTGATCCCAATGGCCCTCAACCCTGAAACAAAAAGAAAAGAATTTATGTTAGGAGCTGCTGCCAGCCAGGTTACAATCCAGGAGATATGTGGTAGATCAAGGGCGAGGGAAGAGGGGCTGATCTGCTAAATTGTAATGAGCTGCTGGGCTTAGCCCTTCTAAAACGAGCAGCAAAAAAGTTCAGCTCTACTAAGGAATATTCCTAGTTTAGCAATGCAAGAACAGCACAAATTATAACATTAATTTGATGTGGAAGGTACAGAAAAAAATAACAACCCTGCTAGCATTGAGCAGTTTAGCTGAGCCCAGAGCTAGGCAGCAGGTAATGGATTAATTTCAGACCAACTTTCAAGTACTGTTCAAATAAGAGAAATTTCTGGAAAGTACAAAAAACTAATGCAGTCTCTTTAAAAATATACTGTTCAAGTCTGTTGGGGAAAGCAGACTGATTGGGATATCCCCCCAATACAGTACTTGCGGTAAGAGTCCCCCAAAGTTTAGGCACCAACTTTAAAATCTCGGCAGGGCACTGGGTCATTCAGAGCGCAGTTGCAGCAGTTTCTTACTTTTTATATCCTGTACCTGCGCTGGCTTCAAGCTGTGCTCTGGCGGTGGCTCGAAGGGAGGACAAGTACATTTTGGTTGTTTAAACATGGGGAAGTTATTTGTTTGACCTAACCATTCAGGATCTCTCTCTGCTAACATCTGAGTAATGCACCAGAAGCAACCATTCCAATATGCACAGTATTCAGAATTTCTGGGGATGGCACAGAATGGACCCTCTCAGGAGTTCAAATAACACTTCCTAGATGATGGGTTGCTCAGATATCTGACATACCCCTACCCTTCCTGTTGCTCAATGCTGGGTTCTTGGTCTGTGAAACATATCAGAATGATGAAATATGAAGTCATGGTTTACATTTTATCTCCGCATCCCTCTTAAAATGTTTGTAATTTTGGAGCTGCAGATATGAGCCCACAGAATAACCAAACAAGCTGACCTTGATACATTTTATCTCTTGTGTACCACATTGGATTTTGGATAGAAACAGAGGATTTGATTTACCACCGATGTTTGCAGTTCATCAACTGGCAAACCAGACAATGCCATGAAGTGGGCAGAGAATTTAACGGTGATTTCACTCCCAAAACACTGCTCAAAGATCTGTGTCATCACACAGAGTTCCTTGCAGTTGTCCACATTTTGGCTGTCAGGGAGAGCATATCACTAGTGACTAGTCAGTGCTGTTCCTGAATCTTCTCTTGTAAGATTAGAAACAATATAAATGGAGTAGGTCGTGTTTTGAGCTCTGTGGAGGTGAGCCCAGCCAGTGCAGGAGTTAGAAGCACAAGCAGTGATGTAGCTAGGAAAACATTTGTAAACCAGAACCCTTTGGTGCCCCCCCCCACACCATTTTAGACCTGCCCATATTTGTTACCCAAACCCTTGTACCCCCACATTGTACTTTAGGAACAATATTATGAGGAAAAAATAAAGTAGTACCTGGTTTCATGCATTTAACATTATATTTAATTCAAACAGAGCACAATTATCATATTGTAATGCCAGCAGGGATGGCTATCAGACAGTAGGAGTAACTAATATCAGTGGTCTGGGCCCAGAATGCTGCCCCCTCTCCAATCAGTTTGTACACTTTGACTTACTTGATGTATGTGTTCCCACACTGATGGGCTCAAGCCAGAGTTAGACCTCAGAAGCATTGGAGTCTCTTTCAGAGCCACTCATCAAGACCAGTACTGATGACAGCTGTTGCAGACTTTCCTTTGGGTTACAGTGTCGACCCAGTGGGCAGGCTGTGCACCTCATTTTTTTTTTCTACGGTGGTGATGTGTGCAGAAAGTATCTAAGCAGTTTTAATAGCCATGTTTATTTAGGTAGGTGGATGCTAGTGCCAACTTTGTATGGCTGAGCCAAGTATTACTGGGATTTTCCCAGCATGCTGCAGAAAATATCTCAACTATGTTACTAGCTATTCTTCTTTAATTTGGTTGGAGCCAGTGAAAGTTGTATTTGCACTAGCCCAGTTCTAGTGGGATTTCTCAACACACTGCAGAAAGTATATGATGTTAGTAGCTTTTTTTCTCATATGCCGTCAAGTTGCTGAGTACATTTGGCCATGGCAAATACAGGGTCGCAACAAGGGTGACAGACAAAGGTGTCATCCTGATTTTAGATTGCCTGTCACTTATGCTGCCCTTTGTGCCCAGTTTCTACCCCCTCTGGAGCATGCCCACCCAGGAGGAGGTTATATTTAGTTTTAGGGGGTGCAAGGGGCAAAGCCCCCCACAAAAGCTGACTATTTCCCAGGAGGGCATTTTGGCACTGTAACTACCAGGAGATGAAATGCCTGGCACTGTAATTCCAGGAGGCATTTTGCCTGCACCATAACCGGCGTCAGCAAAATGTATATCGCTGCGACATGGGTGAACCATTTTTCCTTCAGTTAGGCAGGTACCACTGCCAGTTTTGCATGTCTATGCCCAGTTTTAGTTAAGCTTTCCCATAGTATTGCAGAAAGCACTGTAATGTACCTAAACAGTTTAACTAGCCATTTCTCTACAGTTTGATATGGACAGTGCCAGCTGTGAATGCTTGTGCCCAGTGTTAGTGGGATTACAGTGGCCCACTACAGAAATGATATAACACTTTTACTAGATACTGCATGTTTCTTTAGTTTGGTAAGTGACAGCACAAGGTTTAATTAAAAAAAAAAAACAGAAACTTATCTAAGATAATGGAACACTCAGATGAAGAAGAAAGTGTGTTGCATGCCCAGGTGCTTGCTATAAGCTACTCCCCAAGTCAAAATGTACTTCGACAGTGGTAGCTCCACACTAATGGAAGATATGCCTGTCACCAGAACTGTGCAAAGACTAAACCACGTGGCAGGAGTACCCATTGCAGTGTTCAAAGGGTTGTCTCGCATGCCAACACTGTGCAACAGCTAGTGCAGTGTACAGGGCAGTGTTTGAGGAGGGAAAGGAGAAGAGGACTGAGACATTGATCCGGAATATGTCCCAGAAAGAATATTCATCAGTAAGGATGTAAGTTTGTCATGGCAGTCATGGAAGCCATGGATACCAGACTTTTGGCCTTTTTTTTTTTTTTTTTTTTTTTACAAACGCTATGAATTTCACTGATTCATGAAATTGCATAGTAATGTTTCCTTGACCATGACCAATTCTTGACTTTAAAATAAATTACCCATGGCAAAATGACATCCATATCGATGCATGTTGGACATTTCATGTCTTCATTCTATTTGTTCCATTTATTTGCTTTTTACAAAGAAACATAGCATTTGATGGCAGATAAGGACTAGAATTTGACAGCAGATAAGAACCTCTTGGCCCACCTAGTCTGCCCATTTTCCTACCTGATGGATAAGCTGCAGATCCTAGTTAACCAACAGCCTACTTCCTCCTACCCCCCACTAGGACTGCCTTATGGCTGTCCCATGCATTCTTGAATTCCCCCATGGTTCTTGACTCCACAACCTCCTCAGGAAGGCTGTTTCATGCATTCACAATCCTCTCAGTGAAAAAATACTTCCTCACATTATCTCTGAGCCGTCCCCCCTGTATCATCAAATTGTGCCCCCTTGTTTTTGCACATCTCTTTTTCTGAAAGATACTACCCACTTGAACTTTGTTGATTCCCTTGAGATACTTGAAAGTTTCTATCATGTCCCCCCTCTCCCTTCTTTCCTCAAGGGTATGCATATTAACCTCCTTTAGTCTCTCTTCATATGTCTTCTGGTGCAGACCCTGCACCATTTTGGTTGCCCTCCTCTGGATAGCCTCCACTCTGTCTATGTCTTTGTGGAGATGGGGTCTCCAGAACTGCACACAGTACTCCAGATGGGGTCTCACCAAATGTCTGTACAGAGGGATAACTACTTCCTGTTTTCTACTGTTGATGCCTCTTCCTATGCTTCCCAGAATCCCCCCAGCCTTCCTTACTGCCTTCTCACATTACTTGCCCACCTTTAGGTCATCTGATATAATTACCCCCCCGGTCCCTTTCCATTTTTGTTGTTGTCAGTGTCTCAACCCCCAGTGTGTACTCTTCCCCTGGGTTTTTGTTTCCCAGGTGCATTACCTTGCACTTCTTTGCGTTGAATCTAAGCTGCCATACATCTGACCATTCCTCCAATCTTGCCAAGTCCCTTCTCATCCTTTCCACTCCGTCTTGTGTATCAACCCTGTTGCAGATCTTTGTGTCATCTGCAAAGAGACATACTTTTCCTTCCTGTTCCTCTGCAACGTCACTTATAAAGACATTAAAAAGGACCGGTCCCAGTACTGAACCCTACGGTACTCCGCTAGTAACCCTCCTTTCTTCACTGTGGACTCCGTTTACTACTACCCTTTGTGTCCTGTTGTCCAGCCAATTTTTAATCCAGGCTACCACTGTGGGACCTGCTACAAGGTTGGTTAACTTGTATATTGATGTTTTGTGTGGGACTGTATCAAATGCCTTGCTAAAATCTAGGCAAGCCATGTCCACAGCCCCTCCCTGGATTACTACTTTGGTCAGCCAGTTAAAGAAATCTATTAGATTCATCTGACATGACCTTCCCACTATGAATCCATGCTGTGTTGGGTCCTGTGCCCCACTGGCCTCTAGGTACTCAACAATTCTTTCCTTCAGAAGTGATTCCATCATTTTCCCTACCACTGAGGTCAAACTAACTGGTCTATAGTTTCCTTCCTCTGCCCTGCTCCCACTTCTGTGAAGAGGAATCACATCCACCTTTCTCCAGTCCTCAGGTACCACCCCATCGTCCCATGATTTGTTAAATAGAGTAGTCAGTGGTGTCACTAGTTCCACCCCTAGTTATTTTAGAATTCTTGTGTAACTCCCATCAGGCCCCATTGCTTTGTCCACCTTCAATTTTACTAGTTCTTTCAGAACCCTTTATTCAGTAAATGGACTGGAATCAACCCCCGTATCCACAGTGTTTCTCTTGTTTAGTTTAAGTACCTCCCCCTCCTCTTCCTTTGTGAATACTGAGCAGAAATATTTGTTTGGTATCCCTGCTTTTTCACTGTCACTGTCACTGTCTGCCCACATTCCCTAACTTTTATTAAGCCTTAGTATCCCTCTCTTGGTCTTTCTTCACTCCCTAATGTACCTATAAAAGGTCTTATCCCCCTTCTTAAGAGCTTGCTATCCTTTCCTTGGTTTGGGCCTTTCTATTCTGACTGCCTTCCCTGCCTCTTTCTGCTTTAACTGATAAAGTTCTCTGTCCTGCTCCTTCTGTGTTTCCTTATATTTCCTAAATGCTATCCTTTTCTCCTTAACCTTCCCTGCCACCTCTTTTGAGAACCATAGCGTTTTTTTCCTTCATTGTGTTTTGTTGATTTGCTTTACACAAAGGCTTGTTGCCTCTGTAATGGCTGTTTTGATTACTCATCACTGCTCCTCCACCCCTCCTTCTTGCCTGTTTGCTAGTGCTTTTCTGAGGCACTCTCTCATTTTGCCAAAGTCAGCCCTCCTAAAGTCCAATACTCTTGCTTTTGTATGGCTTGACTGTGTGGCTGTGTTCATCGTGAACCACACTGTTTGGTGGTCGCTTGTTCCCAGATGGCTATCCACTTCTAAATCTGAGATGCTTTCTCCGTCCCCATTTGAGAGTACCAGGTCTAAGATTGCTCCCTCCTGAGTGGGTTCCAATACTAGCTGTCTGAGTCATGCCTCTTGTAGGGCATCAAGAATGACCCTGCTCGTGGATGTGGCTGCAGAAAAGGTGCTCCAGTTAATATCTGGCATATTCATGTCCCCCATCAACAATATCTCCCCTTTTTCTGCCATTCTAATGATGCTTTCTATCATTTTCTTATCCATTCCCTTCCCCCTGAGATGGGGGTATGTATACAACCCCCATGCGGATTGTGGTGCCAGTTCCTGTCTCCAGGTGACTCAGAGTGTCTCATCTGTTCCCTGTTTACTCTTTAGTCCTATTGCTTTGATCCCTTCCCTTAAATAGAGAGCTACGCCTCCTCCTCTTTTACCCTCCCTGTCCCTCCTATAGATTGCGTATCCTGGTATGTTAATATCCCAGTCATGGTTCTCTGTGTACCATGTTTCTGTGACTGCCACAATATCCAGGCGTCCCTCTTCAATCAAGGCCACTAGTTCAGGGAGCTTGAACATCTGAAGCTTCTTTACATTTTTAAGAAATGAGCATCAGCTTTAGATCATTCAGCTTGCAAATGGTAAGCTATGAAGTCAGTGAGTGAGTGCCTAAATAAAGTAGAAATATATATTTGTCCATGATCTGTCTTGATACTCATATTTTTGTGTAATAGAGGAGCATAAGTGTAATTTTGCTTATGTTCTGCAATACAAAAACTGCCTGTGACAATGCCATGAATTTTAGTAATTTCCATGACCAACTCCATGAGTTTTTTCAACATTTATTTGTAACAAAATTAGTAGTCCAGAAAAAGGATAGGAATATGAAGGAGAAGTTATCATGGCTTGCAAGAAGCAAAAAAAGATTAAAAGCAGGATGGAATGGGGTGTGGAAGAAGAACATAATGGCCATGCCCCCAAGAGTGTTACAGGGTACAACAAAAATCTGTGAATTCTGTGAACTGGATTTTCTAGCACTCCCAAAGAGTCTGAGAGATATGCAGTGTGTTTTTTGTGCAAAGAGAATTTCAATCATGGTATGAAATGCAGAGACTCAGAGACATCAAGTATGACTTCCTATCTGGTTTTCGAGTTGCCCATTCAAAATGCACCTCTCTTCTAAGACTCACAGACTTTATCTTCTCCAATACAGACAATGGACTGGTCACCAGTATCATATTCTTTCACCTAATTGTATGTCCCCCATGCCTTTGGGAGGGGGGGGGGTTACCTGGATTGTTGCACTGCTACCCTCCCAAATCCTGCTGCTGGCATTCTTGTTGACCACATGTGTAATGGTGAGAGAGAGAATGGCAGCTCCAAGAATCTTTGGCACATCCTGCACCCTTTTTCTTCATGGTTGTGGCTGCGCTCTTCAATCCTGGTCCACCAATCCTGGTAGAGGAGACTGGGAGCACACCATGATGCCATCACTTATTCGGTGCCTCAGTGCTCCAGTGATAGCACTGCCAACACAAGCGTGAGTTCAGGTAGCAAGGGGCTCCTCCCCAGTGCTCTACATTCATTCTGACACTGACAGTCACTGGGCACACTCATCTGATGCTCCCAACCACCACCAAAGGAACCAGATAACAGTCAAGGAGGGCTACTGTTATAGCCAGGGGACCAGCACACATTGGGGGCACTAAAATAAATATAAAATAAAGATTTGGAGCATAAGAGCATGGCTGTGGCTATGATGGTGACCATTAGCCCCATAGCTTGGCAAATCAGAGGGCTAGAAAGTAGGGGAAGACATATCAATCAATCAATCAAATCTTTATTTATTCAGGTGAACATCATTGAGCACAGCTCATTTGCAAGATGGACCTGATAATGTCAGGGTTCAGAAGTTGGTACCTATACAGTTATAGTTGGTACATATACAGTTATACTAAGACACTTAAATACTGTATACAAAAACAAGATTGCCTAAACATAACAAGAAAAATAGGTACATAAGAATGCACACCAGCTAATCTAATATATACATATCAACATTAGAATTATCTTGGTATATCTCCTAATTATAGCAACCAATATTCCAATTATCAGGGGTAAAGACATTATGGACAAAGGAGACACAGTGATTGAATGAATGGATGATGGTGGTCGTTGACTATGATAGATGTCTTGGTAGGAAAGTGTAAAAGTGGCCTGATCAGGGGCTGGGGCCTGCACTAGGAGATGGATGGTTGGGATAAGGGCTAGTATATGTGCCAGGAAGTAATGGGAGAAGACTATAAGCAGGATTATGGAGTCTGTGGGGTTGAGTTTATTGGGAGATGTATTGACACCTGGTAATGGCTGCCTGAGGAGGGGAAGGTTAGGAATAGTAATGTACTAATACTTGTGGAAACAGTTGCATTTTTCTTGGAAGAGACTTAAGTATAGATGTTTAAAGGATGCTAGTGATATAAAGTTGTTCAGCTTCAGGGTCTTCTGAATCATATTCCATAGCTAGTACATAGCTGATAGCAGATCTCCCGTGCTGGGTGTTGAATTTAGGCACTTTGAGCATGATGAAATTGTGGCTTCTTAGGGCATAGATACTAGCTGTGGGCTTGTGTGAAGCAGTCTAAGAAATAATTTGGGAGCATCTTAATTAATGCTGTGTACGTCCATACTGCGGCATTTCTGTTTCTTCTGAGATGAAGTGATGTCCATCCGACTGCAGCATAGAGAGAACAGTGGTGAGTGCTAAATGGTAGATCTGTTATGAACCTCAGAGCTCTGTGGTATAGTGTGTCCAGTTTGTTTAGATAGAAGATAGGGCAGCGACTGTAAAGGAAATCTGCATAGTCTAATACTGAGAGAAATCTGGCCTGGACCAACCTCTGCTTAGAGTCTCTAGTTAGAAAGTGCCTTATTCTATAAAAAAGACCAAGCCTCTGATGGAGTTTTTTAGAAGTTCTTCAATGTGATCTATGTAATTGAGTCTGCTATCTATCCAAACCCCCAAGTACTTGAATTTTTCTACATATTCAAGGTTTTCTCCAAGAATAGTGGATAACTGGGGAGACTGTTTAGAGAGGAGTGACTTGTCTGACTTGGCTGGGGAAAACATTGCTTTTGTTTTTGGCATTTAGAGAAGCTTTTTTCTGGTAGTTGATGTAGTATGTGGAATTCTGCTTGTAGATCTTCACAAGCTGTAGCAGGCGAAGGGTTGCTGACATATAAAACAGTGTCATCTGCAAATAAGTGTACAGTGGCTTTGGTAAGGTTAGTGTCAATGTTGTTGATATAAATGGCAAAGAGGATGGGGCCCAGGATGGATCCTTGTGGAACTCCTCTTTGCAGTGGTTTGAGTGGAGATAGGTCTCCTTCAGCTTTTCCTTGCTGTGTCCTTCACGTGAGGTAACATCTGAACCATCTAAGGGAGGATGGGTGCATGAGGAGCTCATGGCAACTAGTGACAGACAGTGAGGTGATCAGACTCGTACGTCTCAACATCCCTCATCACAAATCAGGGACAAGACTTAAAACGATCAGAGACAAATGACCAAAATCAGGGACAGATCTGAAAAAATAGTAATATTAGTTCCAGAAGCTGTGTACAACATGCTTCTTAGTGTGAATAACATTTTCTTAATGATAACTAGACTCTAACACCACTTGCTGACATTTATTTGTGATTGAATCCCTACTCTTCAGTGACAGAAATGCCAAGTTTAGGAGGGACAGAAGACATTTCTGAGGCAACATCTGGGACATCCCTGAAATCACAGACAGTTGAGAGATATGATTAGACTTGCTGCTGTGGGATCAAGCAGAAGGTATAGTCAGGCCCAAATCTGGTGAGTCGTCTCCACTGTTTGCTGCTCCACAGTTTGGTGATCCTTGGCCTAGGTTTATATAGTGTTAGAGACTATGCCAGGGAAGGCACGTACTGGAGTAAATGCAGTCAATTTTTACTTGCTGAGAGAAACCAAGAGTCTGCACCTGATGGTCCTTGCTGCAGATCGAAGTTACTGTGTGAGACAGTCTGGAGAGAGACTTCTATTCAAAAAAGCTGCTGAGCTGCATAATCAGAGAACTAGACCTGCATCCTATCCATTCTGGTAGGAGTCCTGCTAACCCATATCATCTGGGGTGAATCGGGGAACGGGAGTCATAGAGTGCATTCCTGAAGTATCACACACAAACAAACAGGTTCGTCTCGGGTGATATCCAGTGCTCACACAGGGTTTGCTGAACCAATAGATACATGCAAGAAGTAATGGCTTGAGCACTCCAGGCTGTAGAAAAAAAAGCTGTCTCCAACTCCAAATTATGTCAAACAGGGGGCAGGATCTCCAGCAATGTGTCTGAATAATGCTAAATAAAGGAATTGCCTGTTTGACATAATTTGGAGTCAAAGACTGCTTTTTTCGGCAGCCTGGAGTGCTCAAACCATTGCTTCTTGCCTTCTTGGAGCACTTAGGTATTCTTAATCTGGAGAGGAATTGTACTATGGGGGTTGCTGCTTGGGTCTGGAATCCATAACGTCATTGTGTAGTACTCTAGTGACTGAGGTGAGAGTTAAGCCAGAAGTGTTGTGCTGTGAGAGGTGAGCCAGAAGGGCTAAAACTGCTGTGAGCTGTCTAGAGCAAGTCTAGTCTGCTGTATCTTCAGGCTTCTGGGGCCTCATCCTGATTGCTGCTCAACCAGCTGCTGTGTGCTGGTTCCCACCTTAACTAAGCTGCTGCATCCATAGGTTCTGTGAGCGCTGGCATTGCTGGATGAGGTCTTTTTACCTTTCCCATTTGGATTGTAGTAACCTCGTTGGGATTTCAAAGTTGTTTTTCAAGCGGTTGCCATTTGGGAACTCAAGTTCACTCTTTTAAACGTGATTCCGTTCTCAGAATTCCCCAGTTACTATGCACTATGTTTTTAACTGCAAAAGCACTATCTGAAAAGTAGTTACAAAATTTAACCTACTTTGTTTAGCTGCATCTTTCATTTTTTATTTTTCTAGCAGCAACTATTCCCTAGGCATTAAGTCCACCTTTTCTTTGGGTTTTTCTATGACCTTGTGACCATACCCCCTTTCCTTCAAATGATCCGTTAGGTCTGCTGCAGATTCCAAATAGTGAAAATCTTGCCCAGAGTAACATATAGAAGGGTACATAATATAAAGGACCAGGTTGTTCATAGTATACAACCTATAGAAAAGCTAAAGGATAAAAAAAGTTTCCTTCCTTCGTTACCCTTGGTGTGTAGATGTTGTGGCAGATGTAAATATTGCAGTGTATTAAGCAAAACTGATTTTTTTATAAGTCCAAAAGATGGAAAAAAATATAAAATATTGCACTTCATAACATGTGATACTCAGAATGTTATATATTTGTTGTCATGCAGTTGTGGTGTATATTATGTGGGCAGGACCAAGAGAAAATTTAAAGAATGAATGGGGGAGCATATGCGGGAGATAAAAAATAAAGATTTGAAATATGCAATGGCATTTCATATAAATGGTAGAAGAGAGGATTCAGAGCATGTTCCACTCTTTATAGGTATAGATAAATTGTCATTGGGACTGAGGGGGGATGAAGAAAATAGACTAGCCAATAGAGAGGTTTACTGGATATACCGGTTGTGAGCCCTGGAATGGCCTGGATTAAATGAGCAAATAGAACTGTCATGATTGTTTTAAAAAATATTTTTTGCAAACATTTGTGGATAGAAATCTGCACAGAAATAAAAAGATAAAGTTATGCATAGAAATGTAGTTTGGAATTTGCTCTATTGCCATGAATGGCAGTATTCCCCCCCTCCCCCGCATTTTTTAATTAAAGGGATATAAGAACTTAGTTTGTATTGTATAGTTATATAAAAACTGTTTATTGAAAAGAAAGTTTTCTAAAATAATTAAATTTGTATAGGTACTGCTCACATGATGAAGGTGTTTAATCCATTGCTAGTAATTTTGAAATGTTGGAATTTGCACATTTATAGAGTATGGTGATGATGAATTGCAGTATAAATACTGAACACTATGTGGTGCAAATACACCTTGACAAAGCGTTGGTATGGAACGTGAAACATTGGTCTTTTGTGTGGTGGTCTCCCTGAAGCTACATCTCTTCTATGTTTATATTGGTTTTAGAATAAAATATGAAACATTTTTTCACTGAAACTGGTGAGTGCTGCAGTTTCTAGTGGAAGATAATGAGTGCTGGGTCTTTTGAGTTTCCATTGAACTAAAAGAAGAACTGATGAGCACCTTCCCTTTATGGCGCAATCCTGTAAAGCCAAAAAAGGCATATCCTATCTTGGGTAATATATTTATGGCAATTGTGCCACAGGGTAGTCCAGTCTAAGACATGAGTAGGGAAAAAGGACGTCCAATAAACTGAAGGAGCAAAGCAATTCAGATAGGCCCAATTATATAAGATTTTGTAACATTTGTACACAGACTGTTGGGAACCAGCTAAGGGACCTAGTTCACTCTGAAAGGATATTGCACCCTGTTGAGGAGGGGTTAATCCGAAGACTGTCAAAATTAAATGTCGTAATTGGAAAATTTGAAGATATGATTTGTGAGTATATTGAAAGTACTTAAAACTCAGCAGAAGAGATCCAGGAGTGTTCTTCTGAGACAAATGAGGAAAGGCATGGTTCAACCATAGGAGGTAACCACCTAGCAGTGAGTATTTTGTTATCTATCCTTAAATTTGGGTTACCCCATATGGGCTGTGTTAGATCTTGAATAAGATTGTATTTAAGGAAATTTATTTTTATTTTATTTATTTTTTATTTTATTTAGTTGTTTAACCAGGTATAGCACACTAAGCTGAAAGCTTTTTTACAGGAGCAACCTGGGAGCACAAGGAGGTTAAGTGACTTGCTCAGGGTCACACAGTATGCAAGTGGAAGCTGTGGGATTCAAACCCAGGTCTGGTCTGCTGGATGTCACCAGATTTGCAGCTCAGAGCGGTAGACCACTGCGGTATGCTGCCTCATTACATTACATCTCAAATTACATAGCTGTGAGTGAATTTTGATGTAAATTGCAATGGAGGTTGGTTTTAACCTTGCAGAAAGTGCCCTGGCTTTAATATGGAAGAATGCAGCTGGGGTTAAACCATTGGCTTGTATGAGAGATCATTCAATTTTGAGCCATTGGGGAGAGAAAGGTGAGGTGAATACTTCCTCCTTGGAGGACAACCATTGAAGATATTTGACAGTGTGACTAGCCCAATGATAAAAAGTAAAATGAGGGAGGCGTAAGCCCCTTTTATCTTTGGGGGCAGCTAGCTTAAAATAAGCCAGTCTAGGTTTGTTTATTGGACCAAATGAATTTGGTAATAAGCCAGTGAACTTTGCTGAACCATGAAAGGGGTAACCAGATATTAAGTAAGTGAAGGGGGTAGAAAAGTCTGGGGAAGACATTCATCTTAATTAAGTTAACTCTACCCCACAGGGAGATAGAAAGTTTGGACCACCTATCCAAATCTATGCCTATGATTTTCACCAGATAATCCAAGTTTAATTTCTGGAGAAGGGCTGGGTTCCTGGAAATTACAATTTCCAAATATCTTAAGGAATCTTGTTTCCATGACAGGCCCAAATCAGTAATGGATCTTTTCATTACCTTATGACTGAGGGGGAATACAACAGTTTTATCTATATTTAATTTGTAATTCAGTAGTTGACTATATTTTTCAATAAATGATAGCATGAAGGTTTAATGTAACTGGGTAAGATAATCGTAAGAGGAGGTCATCGGCATATGCCGAAACCTTGATTACTTGGGTTGAGACGGATATACCCTGGATCTTTTCACGGGCTGTTAGTCTATGAATCAGGGGTTCCAGGAATAAGTTAAAAAGTAGGGGGGATGGGGACAGCCCTGTCTAGTACCAGATTGTAAAGGGAAAAGATTGGATATCACGCCGTTAGCAGTAATCTGCGCCGATGGGGCATGATATAGTGCCCTTATCCAATTTTGGAATTCTAAAGGAAATTTATAAGCATTGACAGCATGGAACAAAAAGTTCCAATCCACTCTATCGAAAGCTTTCTCAGCGTCCAGTGATATCAAAACTGCAGGGAAATGAGCATCTCTAGATGCCGAAAGAACATGCGACAGCATTCGAAGATGGTCTACCGATGAGCGCCCTTTCATGAACCCAACTTGTTAGGGTCCAATAAGATCAGGCAGGATTATGTTAATATGTTCAGCTATTAATTTAGTTAGTATTTTAATATCTTGATTCAATAAAGATATTGGATGATAGCTAGTCGTTAGTTCCGGATTCCTATCAGGTTTAAGTAACAGAACAATTAAGGCTTCAAACAAAGTGGAGTCCACTGATGCACCAGATAAAACATGTTGAAATAGGGGCAATAATAGGGGAATTAACTGATTGTGAAATTTTTATAAAAATTTGCTGAGAAGCCGTCTGGGCCCGGTGTTTTGTTGGAGGGTAGGCTTTGAATTGTTCTCGCTACCTCAGTATAAGAAATGGGGCTATAAGAAACTGTTGTTCTGTATCTGAGAGAAAAGGTAATTTGGATGTAGTTAAGTAAGAATCCAAATCTTGAACTGAGTGTGGATCAGACATAGAACTATATAGTTTGGTATAGTAGGCCCTAAATTTGGATACAATGTCTACTAGGGATGTTTTCAATGTACTGTCCTTTTGGGAACGGATAGCTGGGATATATTTAGATGATTCCTGTTGTTTAATCCTGAGTGCTAATAGGTGTCCTGCTTTCTCCCCCTGGTCTGTGTATGATGCCTTTGTTCTCAGAATAGCAAATTCAGCCTTTTCTCTCGGAATCTCTAAGTAGGCATCTCTTAGTTTGGCTAAATTTTGTCTGATTTCTGATGTCGTCTGAGGAGTTGAGTGTTGGGCTTGTATCAATAGTATGGATCTGAGTGTGCAGGTTAAGTAATTCCTGCTCCTTTCTCTTCTTCCTTTGGGAGGATAAGCTAATTAGTTTCACTCTAATATAGGCCTTGAAAGCGCACCATATAAAATCAGGTCTGGATATGGAATTGAGAATAACGTCTGTGAATTGTTCAATATGTTTATTAAGAGTGGTGATCACTGCAGGTTCCTTTAGCAACTGGTTATTGATTTTCCACCGTGTAGTTGTTTTAGAAAGAGGTGAAAGAGATAGATGACAACTTACTAATGAATGATCGAAGGGAGGGCCGGGTTGAATGGATACATCCAAGACTCCAGCCAGAAAGGTTTGAGATAAGAGTAGGTAGTCAATACAGGATGCAGCATTATCAACTGGGGAAATAAAAGTATAACCCCTCTCAGTGGGAGTAAGTATTAGCCACACATTACATAGACCAAAATGGTCAACAAGCTAACGGAACACTCATTGAGCTGGTGAGAGCCCTTTGGGAGGGCCACTAGTGCGATCAAGTGTGGGGTCAAAGACGGTGTTCATATCACCACCAAGGATTATTGGTGATGATAAAAAGGGAGTTAAAACATTAACCAGCTGTGCGAAGAAACCCAGAGGATCCACACTGGGCCCATAGACACTTCCCAGCAAAAGTTCAGTTGTGTATAAAATACAGTGAATAAAGACAAATCTGCCCTGTGGGTCACTGAGTAGTTGAATGAGTGAAAAGGCAATTTTTCTTGATATCAAAATCAGAACCCCACAACTTTGGGTTGTACCCCCTGTGGAAAAAACATGACCCACTTGTTGTCTCCTCATTGGAATTGCTTCCGAGTCCTACAGAT
The DNA here is from genome assembly GCA_016271365.2 of Neoceratodus forsteri. NCBI lineage: Eukaryota > Metazoa > Chordata > Ceratodontiformes > Ceratodontidae > Neoceratodus > Neoceratodus forsteri. Next base: position 1,134,028,430 of record CM057449.1, on the reverse strand, counting down.
GTGACTCCCATATAAATATAATATCCATGGATAATAAAGCTAGATGTTTAAGGACTTTGTATTGTTTCAGTTGTTATCTGAGACCTTACACATTCCAGTTAGCAATTTTAATAACATTAGCCATACTCACTAAGAAAAGAGAGAGTAGTATATGGGAACTTCAGATTAACCCATAAGTTTACCAGCAACATTACCCACCACGTGCCTGTGTTGAAAACCCCCCATTCTTTTTGCCCATATGTGACCTCCCCCCTTGCCACCCCCCAACACCCCACAACAAACAGAAAAACAGATTCATTTAAGGGAAGCAACCCAATCCACCCATCTCCCACTACTACTGCGGACTGCGTTCCGCAGCTCACCTTCATCATAGCTCCCTCCCCTCTAACCACCTTAATTTGTTCCCATATACATCTGTTTTAGAGGTAGTGCAGATGGTAATATAAATGTAAAAGTTATTCAAACATTAAATAAAAACAACTATCCCAAGTAATACAAATTGGTTGTACCTGCTATTTAAGTCGTTAAATGAACCATTAACTGATTCTTTAATTTAAACCAAACTTACCACCCGCACAGCCTTCTACTTTATAAACTACTAGTTGAAAGTCTTTATGAAACCCACAAGTCGTTCAGAACCAAAATTAAACTGTTTAGACCCATAAGTAAAGCTATTAATACTAAACATAAGTGTCTGTATACACTTCTTAAGAAAGTAGGACTCTGGTGTCCTCTAGTGGACACTATGGAGAACTGTAAGTAGCCAGAGGCACAAGTAGAAAATTAAAGTTGTACCCAGTAAAACGATACAGATCAGCCTAAGTTGGAAAAGTAACAAAAACTGAAGTTCATGTTTTTTCGATGGGTAGTCAGATATTTAGGGTCCACAAAATCCAATAGATCCCTGAGGTTATGTTAGAAACATAGAAACATAGAATTTGATGGCAGATAAGGACCGCTTGGCCCACTTAGTCTGCCCATTTTCCTACCTGATGGATAAGCTGCAGATTCTAGCTAATCAACAGCTTACTTCCTCCTACCTCCCACTAGAATTGCCTTATGCCTGTCCCATGCATTCTTGAATTCTCCCACTGTTTCTGACTCCACAACCTCCTCAGGAAGACTGTTCCAAGTATCCACAACCATCTCTGTGAAAAAATACTTTCTAACATTACCTCTGAGCCATCCCACCTCTATCTTCAAATTGTGCCTCCTTGTTCTTGCACATCTCTTCTTCTGAAAGATACTACCCTCTTGTACTTTGTCAATTCCCTTGAGATACATGAAAGTTTCTATCATGTCCCCCCCCTTTCCTCAAGGGTATACATATTAAGCTGCTTTAGTCTTTCCTCATATGTCTTCTGGTGCAGACCCTGCACCATTTTGGTTGCCCTCCTCTGAACAGCCTCCACTCTGTCTATGTCTTTGCGGAGATGGGGGTCTCCAGAATTGCACGCAGTACTCCAGATGGGGTCTCACTAACTGTCTGTACAGAGGGATAACAACTTCCTGTTTTCTACTGTTGAAGCCTCTCCCTGTGCATCCCAGTATCCCCCCAGCCCTCCTTACTGCCTTCTCATATTGCTTTCCCACCTTTAGGTCATCTGATATAATTACTCCTAGGTCTCTTTTGATTTTTGTTGTTGTTATTAACTCACCCTCCCATTGTGTACTCTTCCCCGGGGTTTTTGTTTCCCAGATGCATTACCTTGCACTTCTTTGTATTGAATCTGAGCTGCCACATATTTGACCATTCCTCCAACCTTGCCAAGTCCCTTTTCATTCTTTCCAGACCACCTTGTGTATCAACCCTGTTGCAGATCTTTGTGTCATCTGCAAAAAGACACACCTTTCCTTCCAGGTGCTCTCCAATGTCACTTATAAAGACATTAAAGAAGACCGGTCCCAGTACTGAACCCTGCAGTACCCCACTAGTTACCTTCCTTTCTTCACTGTGTACTCCGTTTACTATTACACTTTGCATCCTGTTGTCCAGCCATTTTTTTATCCAGGCTACCACCTTGGGACCCACTTTAAAGTTGGCTGACTTGTATATTAATCTTTTGTGTGAGACTGTGTCAAATGCCTTGTTAAAATCTAGGTAGGCCATATCCACAGCCCCTCCCTGGTCTACTACTTTAATAATTGTTGTTCCCTCTGGATAGATGGATTACTGAAGCAGCTGATATGATCAAGTAAATAATGAATCCAACAGGTCCATGGTTTCGAGCTAACTTTGCACTGTGCACACCCTGAAACACACATGCAGTTTACTAGTTATGATGCTCGCCTGAGCTTAATTAAAAGTTTAAATGAACCTCAGTGGAACCAAGTCAAGTATTCCAGAAGAGATCAGGTAGGGAAGCCTTGAGACTTGTATGGGCAACCTCTGTATCTTCGTAATTGTGCCATGTACCCACCAACTAAACTTGTAACCTTGCAGGATAATTCATATGGAAACAGACTCCAGCAGCGATCAGTTTAGAAACAAGGGGATGGAAGGCCATCTGACATTGCCGAATGGTGGCAGACAGGTCTTGCACAATCCACACCTTGATTCCTTCCGAGCGAATTTCTTTTATCGCTCTAACTTTTGAGAGAAAATGCTGGCACTCTAGATAATTAAGGAATCTGAAGATAAGTGGTCTCGGAGGAGATCCAGTCAGAGGAATCAGTCTAAAAGCCCTATGTGCCCTCTCGATTACATATTTGGGGCCGAACAGTGAAGGGCCTGCTACTTTCTTGATTAATTTTTGAACAAATAATATGGTATCTTGCCCTTTCTCGGTCTCCAGCAGCCCAATAAGTACTGCATTGTTCCTGCGGCTACGATCCTCAAGATTTTCTATTTTGAGCTCCATTTTTGTGATCTTTTGTCTAGTTGCCACCAGTTCAGGATCGATCTTATCCATGTGTTTTTCAAGGGATATAACCCGGGCTTCAGAATCAGAGGTTCAGTGAGAAATATCCTCCAGGGCTTGCGAGATTGAATTTATCTCAGAAGTAAGGGACCACAGCTCCTCTTTGAAAGGTCTGAATTCTGCTAAAAAGCCAGCCAAAGTAAGCTGTTCCATTTCTGATGGAACGCTAATGATCCCCACAGTGTCCATAGCACTGGGGGCCGTAGGCTTTTTAGGGCTTTTCTCGGGCGTTGCCGGTAGTGTGCTTTCGCAAGGCTTTCCGCTTTTCAATCTCCGTGAGAGGAATCCCACTAGTGGATGTTTAGCAATCACTTCAGGCATCTTTTGAGCAAGTTTTCATGTTGTCATTTGTATTTTAATTTAGAAAATAAAATGAAAAGGTGATCGAGTGGCTGGAACGAGTGAACGGAGGCAGCGCTGGGCTGCCTGCATCACGTGGTCTCTGACACCCAGTTTCTTGGAAAATAATGGCTCAACCTGCTGCACTGGATCTCCCTTTCACTGTTTTTTAATGCCTTGTAGATATGATATCCCTGTTAAGGATGTGCGAGTAACTAATAGTATTTCATGAATACCACGAATAATGCACTGTTTATTTGGATCCAAATAACAAACAGTGGCACTATTCATCCCCTATACCTGTTCAAGAAGATTCCATGTGATAACAACAATTGCAAAATAGTGATCGCTGTTACAGTGAGTGTACATCACCAAAAAAACAAAATGGCGATGTACACTGCCAGCAAGGCAAGTAGGGCACCCCCCCCCCAATAATGATTACCATCTCCAGGAGGGTGCATGTGGGGAGAAGGAGGAACTTGGAAAAAAAATAAAGTCCAGCTTGCAAAAAGCAGAAAATATTGTGCTCCTCCCCAGCCCCAAAGCCTGCACCTTCCCCACTGTAGCCAGCCACCCTCACCACCACACCACACAGCCAGCTCAGCTGCCTCTTGCTGTACTACCTCCCACATACCTTCCCTCCTCTTTCATTCCTTATCCTGTGGTTCCAGTCACCTTCCTGTTCACCTGTCCCTACCCTTTCAGGGTAGCTCACATAACAAGCGCTGAACTTGAGTCGCTAATATCTGAGTCGATCAAGTTCAGTCGCCGTTAGGATGGTACACTGTTCAGAAAATACTGACTTTTAAAAAAAGAAATAAAAAGGCCCCTCCGCCCTCCTCCCCAGCTCAGATTCCTTAAAATTAACAAGCCCCCTGTCCCCCTACCTTCAGTTAGAACCCCAAACCCACCCTCCTCCCCCAGCACCCACAACTGGATAAAAGTAATTATTTTTTGTGAAAAAACTCCAGTAACGGGTGACTAGCACAATCTGCCAGCCTCCACCACCGGCCACCATGTTTTAGTGCTTGATTTAAGAAAATAAATATGTCCACCACCCCCGCCCTGGTAGCAGCACCCTCCCCCAGAACCCAATTCTGAAATGGTGAACCAGTGATGAAAAAACAAAGAAATAGATCAACTCAGCCTACCTTCCTCCATGGTCTTCTACCGTCCAATGAATGAAAACACTCACACGCTTGCTGACATACAAAAAGTAGCTGATAATGTGATATGTTGGTTTTACTATATGAGCAAGTGCATAGCCACTTTCATTCATTACAAGGCTGCCATGCATGGAGAAGGGAGGGCTGAGTTGATCACTTCCTTCATTCTTTTGTTGCCAGCTCACTGCTTTGAATTGGGAACGGAGGGAGGGCGCTTCTGCCAGAGTTGGGTGGAGTACATATTTGTTTTCTAGAAAAAAGCACTGGAAGACAGTGGCTGGTGCTGGAGGTGGACGGGTTGTGCCAGGCGCCCATCAGCGAATGTTTTTTACACAAAAACATATAGTTTTTTTATTAAATTGTGGGTGCTGGGGGGAGGAGAATAGGCTTATGGTTTTAACTGAGGGTGGAGGGATGGGTGACTTGTTTATTTTAAGGGATCTGGGCTGAGGAGGAGAATGAGGGTCTGTTTCTATATTTTTTTTTTTATTAAACAACCACTGAATAACAAATAAGAAATAATGAATACCCGCACATTTGAGGCACCCGAATAGAATATTAGGATTGGCTGTTTTTCTTATTTGATGTGCACTCCCCTCTGTCTCTACCCTACCACCCGCCCCTGGGTCGCATCTGTAGATGCGATTATTTTGTACCTCAGTATGTCAACCTGGTGAAACTATGTTAATACATAAATTACAAGATAATGGAAAAAGAGCCATATATTATTAGAATGCAGTTAAAGGCAGACTGGTCCACTGACATATAGTAATGATGATACCAAGGATACTGTGGAGGAATCTTGGATCACAAAATCCTGCAGGTGAGATTTAAGCTAGGGTGGGACAGACATGTGGGATTGGTGAGGATTACAGGGGGGAGGATGACATGAGGGAGGGGGAGTGAGAGACCACTAGGCGTTCACAACATACTATGCAGCAGGTAGAACACATCAGACTGGATGAGTCAGTTGGCCTTTTTCATGCAATTCACTTCTTTGTTTCTGTGTTAAATCCAGTGTAGTGTGGATAGCTGAATAACACTGACAGGATCAGCTCCGGGTACGCAGGAGGAGAATGAATATGTTAGTAGGGCCTGATGGAAACAGAAACAGATTAAAAGTATTTGGGCTAATGGAAACAGAAACAGATTAAAAGTATTTGGGCTATATTGGGGTTGACAGTATAGCCTAGAAGGCAGAGTAAAGAGCTGTGAATGGGCTTGGTACATCACAGAATACCTGGGGTTTGATTCCTACAGCCTCCAATTGCACACTGCATGACCCTGAGCAAATCACTTAACTTCCCCAGTGTTCCAAGGTTACCACTGAAAACAGGCATTGTGCCTAGTTGGCTTACCCAGTCACCAAAGAATACAAAAAAAAAGTAGGGTGATGTGAAGGTGGAAAAAGAGGAGGAAGAGGAGAGTGGTGGCCATGGACCCAAGAGTTCCAGAGCACAAGATAAATCCAGTAAAATTTCAGATCTTGGATTTTGTTAGTTTCCAAAACATCTGAGAGATAAGGAGTGTATATTTTGTGTAAGAAGAAGTTCAACTTGGATAAGCAAGGTACTTATCAGTGTTGTGGTTCCCGTAGGCATTTACTGTTTGTCTGAAGCCACAGCTTATTCCGTCTGTGTTTATGGTCATCAGATTCAGTCAGACAGCTGGGCTGTGTCAAGCAGCGGGCTGTGCAGTTGAGGCAGAAGGTGGTGTGAAGTGACTGAAAAGCAGCACAAATAGAAATAAGATAGAAAACGAGTAAAGCAAGTGAGTAAGGATGCAATCAAACAGGCAGGAGGGAGGGCAGGTGGGATCTGAAACAGGGACATGCTGGCAAACCTTTAAAAGAGAAACCATGGAAGTCAAAAGAACATGAAGAAAGATCAACTACTAAAATTCTTTAAATTATTTATAGGTTTGTACCTGGGTATTTGGAGCTTGTAAGTGCTACATTTTCTTATCAGCAGGGGAGAATGGCGACCATTTCAATCTACAAAATGTCAAAGGCTTGGTACAAGTATTTTTTGAATGTTCTGCATCCTGGTTGCCAGGACTTTTGTTCCCCCATTGGTTGTGCTGTTCCAATCCATGGGTCTTGACAAGTTAGGACTCAGGAGTTTCTCAACCTATTTAATAGGAAGAAGACAATAGTGAGTGCTTCTGTTGCCAATAGTAGTGCCATGGTACAGAGCCATGTTCTTCACTGTAAAATGCTGTGTCTCCTAAGCTTTTTTTTTTACTCCTGTTGCCCATACTCACCTGGCCCACTTACTGAATCTGTCTAGCTACCTGTCTAACTCCATGATAGAGAGCCCTTATATGACTGCATCCTGTCAACAGTATGCAGCAACATGCTACAAGGGCATACATTTTTGGGACCAGTGGGTGGCACTACCTTAAGGGCTGCTGTGCTGCCTGTTGTCCACCCTTTGGGTTGCTGGACCTGCTGCCTGTCTTATTCAGGCAGCACAAATATGCTGCAAAACATGCCATGTGAGCATAATGTTTGAAGCCATTGTCCACCTACCCTTTGAATCGCTGTGCTTGCTGTAATTGGTTGGGATTTGCAAAGCCTTTAACACTGGGCAGGGTTGCACTGGTAGACATATAGAGTACTCCACTAAAAGAAAAAGTGAATAACATGTTTTCAGTTGTTTCTGCAGTGGGTTGGGAAAGCAACACTGTGCAGTGTGTATTCTTCTTACAGCACTATGCTAAATGCCATGCAATATATATGACTTTTGTTTAACAATATTCAACAGATTGTCTTTATTAATAGAAGCATTTCACTGTTTCAGATACAACACTGCCTAGTCATACCCTATAGTTATCCATAGTCCGAACTCCAGGTCCTGACCTGAGAATCACTTATTTAATCTGGAATACTAGGTCATAGTGCCGTGGATGATGTTTTTGAAGCAAATGCCACAATCTGAGACCCTCTTGAGGTTGCCTCTACTTTGAATAATTTCTGTAGTATCTGTTCACTCTCTGCCATGTTCCCTTTCCCATTCTCTCCTCTTGGGGGGATCATCTGTTCATGATTGTAGCCCTGGTACTTTGGAACACACTACCCCTGGAGGTTAAAGGAGCCATCTCAGTAGACATGTTTAAAAGACAACTGAATCCCCATCTTTTTAATATCTGTTATGGGTCTGGTGATATCTTTTAATGCTGTGTTGACTGTTTGGTGGTTTCACTCTATTTCATGTATGTAAGGCACCCAGAGCCTCTGGGATTGGACACCTTAGAAGTAAAATTGCCTTACCTTGCCCCTCTTATTTCACCCTTAAGTTCCCTGCCACAGCCCTCTCAGCTTGTTTTTTATTGACCTTTCCATATGCAGCAACCCTGTCAAGTTTGATCACATGCTCCACTACCTTGCTGCTCCTGCTGTTATCCTTCCAATCTCTGCTCTACTCAACCTCTCCTTCTACACTGACAAGGTGACTAATGATTAGAAGAGGGTCAAAGTCCTGCCCCTTCATAAAGGTTGTCACCCCTATTTCCCTGGGAACCATTTCCCTATCTCCCTTCCCTCTGCACTGGCTACATTACAAGCTCTTTCCCTTCCTTAACTCCACCCCTTTTCCTATCCCTTTACAGTCTAACTTCTGGAAATCCTATCAAACGGTATCTTTCCTTCTCTGGTTTTGTGACTTCATTCTGAAGGGGATGGATCAGGGCCTAAAAACCTTTGTGGACCTTACCATGGTCTTTGACACAGTTCCACACTTCTTCTCATTAAGCTCATTAGGGCTGTTCTTTCTGAGCTCATAGTTAAGTGGCTCAGCCTGTACCTTGCTGACAATTCTCATGCAGTCCTTATAGACAATTCCCTGCTCCATATCAGTTCAATTGTCCCACAGGGCAATGCACTGGGTCCCATCCTGGTTCTGTATTTTGTTAATGACCTCCCCAATGCCTGTGTTTCTTCATACATTCACATGTACACAGTTGATACAATGCTCTTTCCCTATGGCAATCAGCCCCTGAGCTGGTAGATCAGTTCCATTCGGGCTTTGGCACCCTCCAACACTGGTTCTGTGCTAACCAGCTGCACCTACTGTAAATGCCAAAAAAGTGGTGTACGTGACTTTTGACACCAGGCTGTGTCCATGCTTTGCTCTGACTTCCTCTCTCACCCACCACTGCATCCTTTACTCTGACCTGCCCCTCCCCCTGCTGGAGAGTAGGCATCTCACTTGTATACAAATTCTGGTTTGGCTCCCTGCCCTGCCACCCCAATTCTCTCTTTATGTGGGTGTGTCACCACTGTTCTTAATCTCTTCGGTCTTCTAAATTGTCCTTCAAGCTGCATTCTTATAAGGCTTCTTCTCTGGTCTAACCCTCCTCTCCCCTTGCACTCTTTCACCCCTCTCTGCCCTGAAGCCCCTGCTCCATGATTGTAGTTCCTATATTTGCTCTTGCACGTCCTTTTCACTTTTACCCTGCAAACTGCACTCCTTTGTTCCAATCCCCTGATCTCCTCACCCTTCCTACCCTCCACGCCTGCCTCTGTTTCCCAGAGTAATTCTCTCCCACTGGTGGTCTGAAGGATTTCTGCTCTCTGTGTCACTGTACACCAGGTCTGCTTGTAATGTATTTCACTGTTTTTACTATCTGTGTATCATATTTATATTAAGAAATCAATTACGTATATCCAGTTTGCTTGCTGTACGTCTTATACATCCCATACACCATTCGTCCAGGATGCATATCGAAATGAATTGTTCTGAGCTCACTGTGCTGTCCTAGTCAGATATTGTAGATAATTAAATAGTGATAAGAAATACACACCCTACACATTACACAGTGAATTAATTGATTTTATACTGGGGGGGGGGGTTAAGCAGAGTTGAATTGAAGCAAACTTCTTTAACTTTTCTAGGTTTCATATTTGGAATTTAAAAAGTTACAGACTTTAAGAGGTTTGTAAAGCTCATTTTGTGATTATTTGACTTATTTAGTATTGCACACTGACCTTCAGAAGAACACAATATAAAGTTTATTCTAGATTTATCGTTTTTTATTTAGTGGACCCTCACTGACTTATGATATAGGTTTAAGATAACTCCTCCAGCTGTATTCAGGCATGCAGCCTCACTAACTGTCCTTTACAAAGATTAGAAGTGTTCATGATTTTTAGAGGATGAGGACCTGCCATCTTTCATCTCCTAGCCCTCAGTTTTAGGGAGTAACAATTGACACGTAGACCCAAGCATACAGTCCTGAAGCAGTAACATATTTGGTCTTTCTTAATGTTTTTGCATGAGGTACAGTAACAAACAATGGAAGAGTCTGATGTTATGGTTTTTATTTATACTTGTATTACTTAGCTCTGAAACCAGCTGTGGACAAGCATGTTCTACGCTTGAGCTTCTATGATTTTTTATGGAAAGATGACGTAAGGGGTCAATTTGAAGAATTTATCGCTGCCAACCCCAGTTCTTTTGCTATTGGCAAAGAGGTGGAAAGGTTATTGAAGATCGAACAGAAAATACAGTCTATCCCAGAGGTGAGAACTGCTTCTGTATATACATTTGTCTTATATCCAGTGTTCATTGTATCCAGAGGAGGTGGAGCATACAGTATGTGTTAAGTGTGTCTATGTGTGTGAGTAGGGTCTCACAGTGAATGTGAAACTGTTATAAACCATAATAGATTGCTCAAAGTTCTGCCTAGCAAATATGTTTCTGTATGGTGTGTCTATATATTTAAAGCTAATAAATAAATTCTTAACCAGAAGAAAACCAAGACCATGATCTTCACCAGCCACCAAAACAAGCACAAACATCTCCAACTCTCCTTGAACACCTGCTTAGGTAGCCCTCTGGAGCAGGTAGAATTCTTTAAATATCTAGGAATCACCTTAGACTCCCACCTGCCCTACGCTACCCACATAACCAATGTTGCAAAAACTGCAAACTCCAGACTGGGTATACTCTATCACCTACGGAGGCACTTGACCAAAGAGGCCCTCACTGCTGCTGTTCAAAGCTCCATCATCTCCCAGATAGACTATGGCCTTGTCGTCTATGGCGCCGGCACTCTCACGGCACTTTGAAGGGTGTCCACCACCCTAAACAAGGCCTGCCGACTTGTCGTTGGAGCAAAATGCCTCACACACACCTGCAATCTTTACTCTCAAATGAACTGGCTGCAACTTGAAAATCAAATTATTTACCAAATCTGCACGGTGGCAAAGAAAATCCAGTTAGGGATCACCCCCGCCCCCGGAGTCTGCACCCTTCTCCAAACAAAAAACAGCTCTAGAATCACCAGAGGATCAAAGCTTCAACTGTTTCAGATCCCTCGCTGCCACACAAACCAAGGCCAATGATCATTCGCACACAGGGCCCCCACCTGGTTTAATGGTCTAGCCTATGACACTATCATCACCACTGATCTTGGTGCCTTCAAATCCAGGCTCCAAAACACCCTTGTTGCCTCCAGCACCTGTGATTGCCTTGGCTAATTACTCGTGTCCTGAGCCTCCAGTGCTCCCTGCTGCCGGGCCCAATGCCCACTGCACTTTCCCTCCTAGGGCCACCTTCTGCCCCGCACTTGCCACTGACAATGCCTCCTGGCTGCCTTGCACTCTTTCTGACCCCCACGCTATCCCACCCACCTACCCTTCTCTCCCCCCTGCTCCTCGCTCACCCCTGCTACTGCCCTCTTCCTTCCTCCCTCCTCCCCCCATCCTCTCTTCATCACTTGTCTTCATTTTGCAACATGTGTAAACCTTGTAACCTATGAAGCTGAACCATTGTTATGATGTGGAACCTTTGTAAAAGAGCCCTGGGCTCAAAGGTAATTTCTAATCCTAGAACAAATAAATAAAAAAAAAAGAAAGAAAAGTCATTTAACTGTGAGGGAACATGGGTTTTTAAAGGAAGTTTACTGCAGAAAGTACTAAGAAATGAGTAACTCTAGTGGCTGAATGTTAGGATTCCAGGACAGTAAGAACAAAGGCAATTGTACAGTTATGTTTTTATTGAAATATAAAATTATTTTCTTTTAGTATAATTAAATAACTAATAAATGAAATGCTGCTTGTGGAAAATTATTTTGTAAGAAATTAAATCTCTGTACCTCCTCTATATTAATTTTACATTTGCCATAACTCTTCACCAGCTCTGCACTGCCCCCCGGATAAAGCACTACAGATGCCCATTAAAGCTTCATAGTGTCCCTTATAAGCAAAATGTATATCCAATTTAACCAGAGAAAAAAATATTTTGGATTTAATATATTTGGTTTGGCAAATCAGTTTTTGTCCACTGTAATGAAATGTCTGTTGTAACAGTGTCTGTTATAAGTGGAGTGCACTGTACACCATCCTTAGAATTAGACCTGGGCCACTGATACAACTGTTTCAGATAGAAATGAGCCACCACAACTTGCGTGGCTCTGTAGAGACCAAGCCCAAGCCAAATCTTATTGGTTCAACTTGGAAACGGCTTGACCCTTTTATAAATTCCTAACCCATCCACTGCCATTTTTCACCTCCTAAATCCCTACAACCCACTTATCCAGACTCCGATCCCCCAGTGTAATGCCTCTGAACTAAGGTGTACAACTTGTCTGAGGGGTGCATACTAGGTAACATAGAAACATAGAAACATAGAAGTTGATGGCAGATAAGGACCTCAAGGCCCATCCAGTCTGCCCATTTCTTTTTCTACCTTATAAATGTGCCATCGGCCTTTGCTCTGTCAGTGACCTATCTATTCATAGTCATTTGTATTGCTCCCTTATGCCTATCCCATGCCTGTTTGAAGCCCTGCACTGTATTCATAGCCACCACTTGTGGTAAGCCATTCCATGCATCTACCACCCTTTCTGTGAAAAGAATTTCACATTCCCCTTAATCGCCTCCTCTAATCTCATGCTGTGTCCTCTTGTCCTGCTATTTTTCTTATATTTAAACATGTTAGACTCTTTCACCTTGTTTATGCCCTTAAGGTGTTTAAATGTCTCGATCATATCACCTCTCTCCTCCTTTGCTCAAGGGTATACATATTGAGCTCTGTTAATCTGTCCTCATATGTCTTCTGATGCAGTCACTGCACCATTTTGGTTGCCCTTCTCTGGACTGCCTCAATTTGGTTAATGTCCTTGTGAAGGTGTGGCCTCAATACTGCATGAGTACTCCAGATGGGGCCTAACCAATGTCTTGTACAGAGGATTATTACCTCTTCTTGACTTGTGATACTCCTACTAATACACCCTAACACCCCTAGCCTTACCTACTGCTTTAGAGGTCTGCTTGATGATTTTAGGTCATCAGTGATGATGATGCCCAAGTCTCTTTCTTCCTTTGTGACTGCTAGCAACCCTCCCAGCCTATAAGTGGCTTCAGGGTTTCTCTTCCCTATGTGCATGATTTTGCACTTCTTTGCATTAAATCCCAGTTGCCACTCTTCTGACCATTCTGCTAGTTTGTCAGATCTCTTCTCATTCTGCCCACCCCATCTGAATCATCTACTCTGTTGCAGATCTTGGTGTCATCTGCAAACAGACAAGCCTTACCCTCTAGTCCATCTTGAGGTCACTAATGAAGATGTTGAATAGGACTGGCCCCAGGACTGATCCCTGAGGTACCCCACTTGTGACTTGCATCTCTTCTGACTGTATACCATTTACCACCACTCTCTGTTTTCTGCCAGTCAACCAGTTTGCCACCCAGTTGACCAACTTCGACCCACCCGAGCCTACCTAGCTTATTTATCAATCTTCTATGTGGAACAGTGTCAAAAGCTTTGCTGAAGTCAAGGTAGGTGACATCAACTGCTCCCCCTGGTCCACCACTCTGGTTACCCAGTCAAAGAAATCTATGAGATTAGTTTGACAGGACCTCCTTTGTAAACCCATGCTGTCTTGGATCCTGTGCCCCTATGGATTCCAGGTGTTGCACTATCCTTTCCTTAAGGAGTGCCTCCATAATCTTGCCCACTACTGAGGTAAGACTGACCGGTCTGTAGTTCCCCGCCTCCTCCCTGCTACCACTCTTGTGGAGTGGGATCACATGAGGTACACCTCAATTGCACGTCACATAACCTCTAAAGCAGTGCACACCTCAACTGCACCTTACATAACCTCCAAAATAGTGTGCACCTTAACTGCACTTTTACATAACCTGCAAAACAGTGTACACCTCAGCTGCACGCCGCTTCAAGGCAATTGTGCACCTTAACTGCACCTTGCAAAAGCAGATTCTCAGCTGCCACATTCCAACATAACCCAAAACAGTGTCGCCTTAACAGTATCTTTACATAACCTGCAAACAGTGTACCTTAACTGCACCTTACATAACCTCCAAAGCAGTGTACGCCTTAACTGCACCTTTACATAACCTGTAAAACAGTGTACGCCTCAACTGCACCTTACATAATCTCTAAAACAGTGCACACCCCAACAGTACCTTACTTAACCTCCAAATCAATGTACACCTCAAATGCACATTTACATAACCTCTAAATCAGTGTACACCTTAATTGCACCTTTACATAACCTTCAAAGCAGTGTACACCTCAACTGCACCTTACATAACCTCCAAAACAGTGCACATCTCAACTGCACCTTACATAACCTCCAAAACAGTGTACATCTCAACTGCACCTTACATAACCTCCAAAACAGTGCATGCCTCAACTGCACCTTACATAGCCTCCAAAACAATGTACACTGCAACTGCACCTTACATAACCTCAAAAACAGAGTACACCGCAACTGCACCTTACATAAATTCAAAAACAGTGTATGCCTCAACTGCACCTTACATAACCTCCAAAACAGTGCACATCTCAACTGCACCTTACATAACCTCCAAAACAGTGCTTGCCTCAACTGCACCTTACATAGCCTCCAAAACAGTGTACACTGCAACTGCACCTTTACATAACCTCCAAACAGTGTACACCTCAACTGCACCTTACATAACCTCCAAAATAGTATACGCCTCAACTGCACCTTACATAACCTCCAAAACAGTGTACACCTCAACTGCACCTTACATAATCTCCAAAACAGTGTACGCCTCATCTGCACCTTACATAACCTCCAAAACAGTGTACAACTTCTACTGCACCTTACATAACCTCCAAAACAGTGTACACCTCAACTGCACCTTACATAACCTCCAAAACAGTGTACACCTCATCTGCACCTTACATAACCTCCAAAACAGTATACAACTTCTACTGCACCTTACATAACCTCCAAAACAGTGTACATCTCAACTGCACCATACATTACCTCCGAAACAGTGTATACTTCAACAGCACCTTACATAACCTCCAAAACAGTGTACACCTCAACTGCACCTTTACATAGCCTCCAAAACAGTGTACACCTTAACTGCACCTTTACATAACCTCCAAAACAGTGTACACCTCAACTGCACCTTTACATAACCTCCAAAACAGTGCACACCCCAACTGCACCTTACATAACCTTCAAAACAGTGCATTCCTCAACTGCACTTTACATAACCTCTAAAACAGTGCACACCCCAACAGTATTTTTACATAACCTCCAAAAAAGTGTACACCTCAACTGCACCTTACATAACCTCTAAAACAGTGCACAACCCAACAGCACCTTACATAACCTCTAAAACACTGTTCACCTTAATTGCACCTTTACATAACCTCCAAAACAGTGTACACCTCAACTGCACCTTACATAACCTCCAAAACAGTGTGCATTTCAACTGCACCTTAAATAACCTCTAAAACAGTGCACACCCCAAGTGCACGTTACATAACCTCCAAAACACCTCAATAACTTACACTTTTACTGATATATACCTCATCTTCATGTACAAAATTTACATTTTTGTATTTTTCAGTAACCAGGTAAGGGCCACTAGGCACAATACCTGTTTTCAAGGGTAACCAGGGAGAAATGGAAAGGTTGGATGACTTTCTCAGAGTCACACAGTATGCAAGTGGAGGTTGGGAAAATCAAACCCAGGGCTACTGGATGTACCAAGTTCATTCACAGCGTGTTACTCTAACCTCTAGGCTATACTGCCAGCCCCATACAATTCACTATAAAAACTAAACATTTAGCAGGGTACACCTCATCGGCATCTCAGAAGCTTAACTTATAGCAATACACCTCAACTGCACCTCAGCCTTTTCTGCATTGTGTTTCTGGGTGGATCTTTTTGGCCCTGTAGGGACATAACTGGCAGTTCTGATTTCTGAACTTCCTTGCAGTACTTCCTGGTTAGTGGAAGTCTGATCACAGGCACCAGTTGGGGCTCCTTGTTAGCTGGGCACTGCTTGCAAAATAACGTACTTTTTCTCAAAGTTAGACTTTTTTTTTTTTTTTAATAATAGCAGTTTGTTCATGTTGCAGAATGTGGCAGTATCATACTAGGGTGTGAAAGGTGTGGATTTTTTTTAATGTGTGCATCTCTTTTGTTAACTCCATAGTAGTTTCCCTGTGCTTTTTATAAGGTTCATTATTTTCAGTGACAGATATATGAAAGAAATAACTTTTGAATGCTATTCCTGCAGACACTGCTCCATCCATTTAATGCAGAAATTACTGTCTGTTTTGTCTATTTCTGCATTGAGTTTAATGCAGGAATTCCTATTATGTTGCTTATTCTTGTAGTTATGCTGGGGTGTTAACGAGGTAGGGAACTTCCCCTTTAATACTTTTTAAATTGCATCTAAATGTTTGTTAATTAAGCAAATGGCATTTGCTTTTTCTTTAATATAAAATGTTTGCTTTGTATTCAGAGGTTTTTTTTACGACTAGACTGGCCATATTGATGTGTGCACCTCAACTACACCTCTTGAGTACACCACTTGTGAGGTGTACCTAATTATGATTTTTAGTCACACATCAACTATACCTCCTATCTGCACCTCAGATCGAGGTGTACACCTCACTGAGGTGTACCCAATTAACATTTTTAGATGCACATAAACTACACCTAAATTACACTGTCAGTACACTGCTGTTGAACCTCATGTATACTTCTTAGACAATGGTCCAGCTGCACATCAAATACACCTCTGTTGGGTCAGGGGTTATATCTACTTCATGTCTACAACCCTCCTGACAACCCTTCCTCCCACTTGACAACACCATCTGTAGGGTGCTTCTCTACCTGATCATGTCCTACAGCCCTTTACCTTTCCCCTACCAAATGCTTTGCTGCAGTTAATTTTTAACTTTCCCTTTTTGGGATTGCCAGTTGTGGACTAGATGGGGGTATGGTGGTCAGCTGAGTCCCTCCTGTTGTGTATACAGGATCAGCGGCTAGATGCAGATTGCCACCTGGAGGAGAAAGTTGTGATTGTAACATGCAGAAGAACAAATCCTCAGTCCAGCACATCAACTAACAAGAAATGTCCCTTTCGCTGAATGGTCAAGCCTGCTGCCTCTGAGGCCAGGGGTGCAAGGACTGATCCTTAAGTCTTGACTCTTACCCTTTCAAACCTGTAATTAAGTTTACAGAAGATGTCCCCCCACAAGCTGGAGGAGGACATTACATTGGCGATGAGGGTGGGAGACCCTCCTATTAGATAAACAAAAAGAAAAAAAGGAAGTGAAGTAGTGTACACAGAATCAGTAACCAGATGTGGAGTGCCATCTGGTGGAGAAATGTGTAACTGCAGCATGTAAAACAACAAGCCCTTAGTCCAACTGCTTGGCCATCGGGAAGTGTATTTTTTTCTGAATGATTAGTGCTGCATATACTGAGACCAAGGATGCTAGGATGATCCCAGAGTCTGGCACTAACTCTTTCAGACTTGTAGTTCTGTTTACAGAAGATGATTCAACCCCCCACCCCGATGAGCTGGGGAGAGAACATTACACCTCCTCAGCTCCATTCCTAGCTAGATCAGTAGGTAAATGTGGTCTAGCAGTTAGAACACCAGCATGGAAACTAGGAGACCTTAGGTTCAGACTCCAATAGAGTCAAATACTCGTTGTGCAACACTGAGCAAGTCACTTAACCTCCAAGTGCTCTGGTCCATACAGTTCTGGAAATGGACAGAAGCAGCATCCACTGGAAATGAGATGGAACATATAAGATGGGTTTTCCTTGGTAAACACATTTTAAAATGAAAAAAAAAAAAATGTACCCTTGCTTGCTATGGTGAACCACTATGTGAGTTGCTGAATGGTGAGCTTTGGAGTTGCAGCTCTCTGTGTTGGAATTAGCAAAGGCTCTAATCAGCAATCAGAGCTTGTCAATGTATGGGTCATTGAGCTCCTGTTGCTTCTTATTGTCTATGCTAGTACTAATTCAGAGTGCTGTAACTCCCCAGCATGCCCATTTAGCTACTCACATAGTGGTGCACAACAGGGAGCAAGAGGGACATTTACTGAATGGGCTATCCAGGAATAGAGCTGAGGAAGGTAAGTTGCATATATCCCCTCCCCCACAGGTCTACTGCCAGCAGTCTGAGAAGGAGAGGTGGGAGTGGAAATTAATTGCAGTGAGGCTTCTGGCCAGGAAAGATAGAAGCTGTAAAAGATAACTAGGGTGAGGAACCATACTACTGAAGATGATTTTTGGCATCTGGTGGAGATGGGGTGGAGGTATAGTTATTTTCTGATCTGATGATCTATTTTTAGCCACTTGATAGACCACCATAAGTCTTAATTAGCTTAGCCCACTTAGGAACTTGTCTATCTCCTGGAACTACCAGGAACTTGGGAGACAGAGAATCTAAATTTTACTACCTCCTCACTTTCACTGCCAAGATCATAGTGATTTCTAAACATCCCTTGTTGAGTGTATTTGAACAAAGCACTTGTCTAATTAAACAATAAGGCATGGCGTGGTGTGACTTATTGCGGGATAATGACATGCCTCAGGAAGTGAGGCATGAGGTATAACAGAGTGCCTTACATACCCAAAAAGGGCCATTATCCTACATATACACTCCCACACCGAGTACCTCACTATAATTATATAATGGTTTATCTGATTTCATTTTTCAACCAAGTCATGAGGTTTGCAACCTTAAGCCTCTGACCAGTGCAGTTGTTGTGGAATAAGGCAGAGTCATGTGATCACATCTGATAAATAACGTTTCTTGGTCTATCTCACTCACTGTATAATGCTGAATAAATAACTCTGGCTTCTCTCAATAATAAATTACACTGAGATCCAAAAAGATCTTATCCACCCAGGGCAGCATTGCCAGAAAACAAACTGCTGAGTTAATGAGTTTCAGTAAAAGTCTTCTACAAGGAGCTGGAGTTCCGAATGTGGCCTATACCTTACTGTACACAAAGCATTTTACAATAATAATAATTTTTATTTATATGGCACCTTTCAATTATCAAGGCGCTTTACATAAACAACAGTTAAAACAATTAAACAAGTCATTTAAAATATTCAACAAGACCAAGACATTATGCCAATCAGTACTCCAAAAATGCTTTTTCCCAAAGAAAGGTTTTCAAACCCCTCTTAAATCCCTCCACAGAAGTGCACTCCCGTAACCGATGGGGTAGAGAGTTCCAAAGGGTGGGGGCAGCATAAGAAAATCCTCGAGTACCAGATGATTTCAAATTCACCCTTGGAACCTCTAGCAACCCCTTGTCAGCTGAGCGGAGCGATCGATCGGGGCAGTAGGGAACCAGAAGTTCTTTCAGATATACCGGGCCCAAATCGTGTAGGGCTTTGAAAGTCAGTAAGCCAACTTTAAAGGTGATCCGCCACCAAATCAGCAGCTAGTGCAGTTCACGCACACCAGAGTAATATGACAGGATCTGCAAGAACCCGTCAAAGGCCGGGTTGCAGCATTCTGCACTAGCTGCAGGTGATGGATTTCAACCCTTGAAAGCCCTAGATAGAGGGAGTTGCAGTAATCCAGGCATGAGGACACAAAGGCGTGGACTAAGGTCGAAAGGTCGGCAGACAGAACAAGTTGCCTAACCCTGGCGATGTTCCTAAGATGATAAAAGGAAGTCTTGATGACAGCCATCACCTGCAACTGCAGTGTCAGTCTATCATCAAGAACCACCCCCAGGTTACGCACCCATTCAGAGGTCAGGAGAGGGACGCCTCCAAGAAAAATTCCAGAGGGCGCAACACCACCGGACCCCTCTATCTGTCGACCAGGGTCCACAACCAGTACCTCTGTTTTTTCTGAGTTCAACCTCAGCCAACTAGAATCCATCCACTCTTGGATTTCTTTTAGACAGCTGTTAATGACCGAGAGAGCTCCCTCCTCGTCAGGGGGCAAATAAAGGTAGAGCTGGGTATCATCTGTATAACATCTGCTTGGATTGGTGGTAGTTCAGGTGGATGTTAAAGATCCCATGGCACTTATCGAAAAGAGTAGGGGAATTTCCCCGGTGTCCTGGCCAAATTTCCCTCACTCACTAAAAATACCACTAACAGCTTAATCTGGTTCAACATCAGTTGGCATTCATTTGTATCCCCTTCCCCCGGGTCATGCCTGAAAATAGGCAGGACTTGTCTAGTGCACTTACCTGGTCAACAAAAACTAAATAAATAAACAGTGAAACCTCAGCCCATACCTTCTAACAATATCTCCGATGGGTAGCATATACACAGCAAATAACATGGGTGACAGTACTGAACCCTGAGGCACCCCACACAACAAAGCCATTGAATCCAAGGAAAAGACCCCAGACACAACTCTTTGTGATCTCCCAGTGAAGAATGAAGTGAACCATCTTAAGACAGTTCCCGATATTCCGCATAAGAGCCTCAGGCATTCTATCAACACCATGTGATCTATGGTGTCAAACGCTGAAGATAGGTCAAGGAGAACCAAGATGGAATGGCTTTTCTGATCTCTAGCCATCAGGAGATCATTGAGCACCTGAAACAGCGCTGTCTCAGTACTATGCCTCTTTTGAAAACCATAGATGTCATGGATGGTCAGATGGTCCTCCGGTTGTGCTGCCACTACTTTCTCAATCACCTTTCCAACAAAGGGAAGGTTAGAGATAGTTCTGTAGTTTGCGAGACAGTCAGGGTCCAAAGTAGTTTTCTTCAAGAGTGGTGTCACCACCGCCTCTTTCAGGAAGCTCGGAAACTCTCCAGATTCCAAGGAGCACCTGACTATCCACACAGGGACTGGACCAATGACATCAATACAACCCAAAATTACGGAAGTCGATCCAGGATCCAGACTACAGCATGTAGAGTGCATATTCTAGATGATCCTCATGACATCCATGAACTTCGGTTGACCAAAGGAACTCCAGGAGAATTGGGGCACAGTAGTCTCACACTGGTCCACTGGAACTCCCTTAGAGTGTGATGGCAACAGTTCCGCCCTAATGTCGACCACCTTATTTGCGAAGAATCAAGCTAGCTCCTCACACTCTAACTGCAAAAAAGCTTTCTGAACTTGCAGACAGGCTGGGTTGCACAGTCTATTCAGAGTTCGAAATAGCTGAGCAGGTCGGTTCCGAGGAACCGCAATCTCCCTGGACAGGAATTCTGTCCTCTTATGAGTGATTGCAGATTGAAAAACCGAATAATGGTCCATCAATCTAAGGTGGTCAGCATGAAGAGCGGACCTTCACCAGCAGTGCTCTAACCTTCACCCCTGTCTCTGCATCTCCCTCAATGTCCCATCAAACCAAGGGGACTTGGGGCAAAGGGAGACGGGGAAAACACGAACTGGAGCAATGAAATCCAGAGCCCCCGCAACGACTGTGTTATAGGCCAACATGAGAGTCTCTGGATCACTGCTTGCCAACGCAGGAGACGAGAGGTCCAGCACCGCTGCAAGGCCTTGGGGATCTACTGTATATCCCGTAAAGGGCGGTACCTAATCAACTCCACAGGAGAAGGCCTTCTAGAGGGGGTGCAAAAACTAAATCCCACGGTGTAATGATCAGACCACCTGATGGGTTCCACCCCCACATCGGATACTTCGACTCCTAGGAGGAAGATTAGGTCCAGAGAGTGTCCAAATTTATGCGTAGCAGTGGAAACCACCTGAGTAAGGCCCAGCATTTTCATTAACTGGAGGAAGTGTTGACCAAATTGCGAGAGTTCGTCATCAACCCAGGCATTAAAATCACCCAGAACCATCAGTCTGGGCGACTCAAATGCCATGTTGACGACAAAGTCCGCCATTCCCTGAAGGAATCGCTTCTCGTCACCGGGTGGACGGTAAATAAGGGAGATTTGAAAGCCTACACCTGCTACTACTATACACTAAAAGGACTCACCCCCCACTAGTACCTCTGTGAGGCCAAGTTTGGTCTCGAAACAGACTGCAACCCTGCCCCCGTGATCCAATCTCGGGCGGTGTATTGCTGAGTACACAGCCAGAGTCATAGCCTCCAAAATGGGGCCAGGGGAAGGCCTTCTAGAGGGGGTGCAAAACCTAAACCCCACATTGTAATGATCAGACCACCCAACGGGTTCCACCCCCACATCGGATGCTTCGACCCCTTAGAGGAAGATTAGGTCCAGAGAGTGTCCAAATATATGTGTAGCAGTAGAAACCATCTGTGGATTACATTATCATGGCGGCCAAAATTTTCTATAAGGGCAATTTGTTGCTTGCACTTATTTTAAAACACTTTTTTGGCAGGCAAATGATAGGGGTGTGCACTGTATTTGAATCAACTGTCAAATACCTTGGATACCAGATATATTTGGTGAATACCCGAACACAGTGGTGTATTTAAGGTATTCAACATAAGTGCATTCGATGAGACATTGAAATCTCCTCAGCTAATCCTGAGGCTGCTCAGAGAGCTTTACAGAACTCTGTAACTCAATGTATTTTAGAAGTTCTAACCCCCCCCCGCCACCACCACCACCACCATACTGATCCCAAACAGCAGGTTCCTCATCTCATCTCATCTCTTTCCCCACTGTCCCTGGTCAGTCCCACAGCAGCAGCTGTAGCACCTCTCTCATCTGCAACAGTGCTGCCTTCTGCATGCACATACGTGCTGCAAACTCACAACAGCCTACTATCCCATGTGGGGCAGCAGCAGAGATGTGTTCACTGGTGCACATTTTTGTTTCTGTTGTTCTGAATCTCTGCCCTGCCTCCATTTCTCAACATCACCTGCCTCTCCCTCAGATTCCAGGTGAGTGAGCACCTGACCTTTTCTTCTCTCCGTTTCCACACATCATGCCCACCACCAGGGCTTTCTCCTTCGGCCCTCACCCACCCACACAGCCCCATCCTCATGTCTCACCTTCCCTTTCTCACTCTGCCCTCATCAGTGCTCTGACCTCTCCAACTCTCTACTGTAAACTGCTGATCCCCTGCAAGCTGGTGTGAGCGTGATGGTTCAGCTGTGGTCCAGAAAAGCTAAAGAAACACAGATGCCCTCCCTCGTGCAAGTCTCGTTCTCTGCTGAGTACTCTCCCCATTCAACAGAATCATAGGGTTGGTACAGCTTCCTTCCTTACTTTTTTTTATTCGTGCCTACTTCATGTTTTAATTGTACTGCATTATAGTCAAATACCTGCATACTCGAATACCCAAATACAGTTGAATACCCGGGGTGCTTTTGAGTATTTGACGAATACATTATTTATGTACTTGTATACCTCTAACAAATAACTGTCCAGAGTCAGGCTCTTGGAATATCTTCAGAATGTGTGACTACCAGTAAATTCTTGTGATTTCTCTGGACAGGCATTTTTCTGCCCCCTCCCCCAAAAAAGAGTTAAAATTTGCATGAGCAGCCATATTGCATTTGCAAATGTTTTAAACATCAGACCCTGGAATAGGACAATGATGAATGCATTTTCTGTTCTTTGTTTACATCCTACTTTGTCATTCTGTTTAGGACATTCAGGTAGGGTGCATTTCCTTAGACCTAACCCTCATCAAAGACACTCTGAAAGGATTCGCTGGAGCTTGGAAGTTCAAATATGCAGCAGTTCTGCACCAGGATGCCAAGGTAAAACAAAAGTGTCTATGCTGCATGTAATATTCGGAAAGAACTTTTATAAAGTGTGTGTGTGTGTGTGTGTGTGTGTGTGTGTGTGTGTGTATACTGTATATCAGAAGCTCCTAACCATGTACAGGATGATTGGCTTATGTCAGGCATTGCTGGGCTCTGCATCCCACTCAGTCCATGCTCAGTGACATTGCTTGACTGGTTTCTATCATTCTCTGAGCCCAGGGAGGTTAGCCCATGGGATCATGATGATCTCATGTTGCAAACAATGTTATATGGTTTTTCCTTATTTACACTTTCTGAGCCTTTATAGGCCAACCTGCCCCATCACATGGCTTCTCTTGGTTTTACTTCATCCTGGTTTATTTTGCCACAGGACCTGTTGGAGGTGGCCAGTCACTGGTAAGGGTCCTGCTGAGGATGGGTTTATAGTGGAGCCATGGTCAAAGGTTTTTCCACCATTTTTTCCCTACTGGGCTAAATGTGTGCAATGACGCAATGCTGGTGCACACACCCCCACCCCATGGAGATGCCCACTGTACCTGGGTGTGGGAACCCTTCTCATTTGGTTCTGCTGCACTGCCACCCAGATTCGTCCAGTTGGCAGCTGACCAGCCAGACAGACTACTCCCCCACCCTGAGGGAGGAGAGCTGTCTAAGGGACACCCAATCCTTCCTCCCCAGTCAGACCCCAAGTGACCCCAGTCCATTCCCACACTTTGGCTGCTGGCACAGCAGACTGTACTGTAGTTCTACTGCCATGTTAATGGGCCAGCTGTTAGTACCTGGTGAAGTGGAGGCATCCTAACATAACTACAGGCTGGCATTACAGGTCAAACAGTAAGTTAAAAGAAAGGTTTTTCACATGTACCACATATGGTATATTGTCCCCTGCTTGTCCATCAGAGATACCTGTGTTTAACAAAGGGTACAATGCCGGGGGTGGTCAAAGTGGTATCGCTCACCTGTGACCCCACCTGGTGTATTGTGTCAAGTTCTGGAGGCCACACCTGAGAAAGGACATAGACAGGGTGGAAGCAGTCCAGAGGAGAGCAACTAGAATGGTGCAGGGGTTGCACCAAAAAGCCCTACAAAGAGAGACAGAGGGCTCTCAACATGTACACCTAGGAAGAGTGGAGTGTGAGAAGAGGCATGATAGAGACCTACAAGTACCTCATGGGAGTGAACAGGGTGCAGGAGGGGGTCTCTTTCAAATGAGAAAGAGAACCAGGAGTGGGGGATGTGACGGAGTTGGGGAGGGGGTTAGGAGAGATGTGGGGAAGTACTGCTTCACTGAAA
Source organism: Neoceratodus forsteri (assembly GCA_016271365.2). Taxonomy (NCBI): domain Eukaryota; kingdom Metazoa; phylum Chordata; order Ceratodontiformes; family Ceratodontidae; genus Neoceratodus; species Neoceratodus forsteri. The sequence goes on along the minus strand of CM057449.1, from coordinate 1,134,003,796 downwards.
GAGTGGTGGATGTCTGGAACAGACTACCAGTGGAAGTGGTGGAGGTGAAAACAGTAGGGGGCTTCAAGCATGCCTGGGATAGACATAGGGGAATATTAGTAAATAGGCAGGAAGGAGGGCCGGAAACCAGTTGTGGTCCATGCAGACAGACTAGGCAGGGACCATCTGAGCAGAAGAAAGAACAGTGCTGCACTCCAGTGTAAAAAGCAAAGTCTGAGAGTAAGAAAAGCCACAAACTCCAATATCCTTGGCTTGGCAATTTATTGCCTGTACAGTGAATACAAAAACACTCTCAAACTCAGGCCAGTCACCTGGGAGGAAAAGTACCGATGCATTGCCAGTCAAGGCTTCATTAGGGGCCGGGGTTCCAGAGACTGCCATATATCTAAATAGTAATCAATTTGTAACATCACCAGTGACATCATAATCCATAGTGCATTTCACAAAAATACTACTACTATAAAGAAAAAACTAAAATTCTTATATGCAGAGTCTTATTTGGCAGAATGCAGCAAAAGATTGGTCCTTAAATCACACATCTGCATGATCTAACTATAACATAAGAAAGGCAAAACGCAATAGTATATAGAGAAGAGAGAACACACAGAGCCCCATGCTGGATAAAAAAGCAACCATCCAATATTAGAAAATTTTTAAGAGAACAGACAGTCCTGAAGATCCACTTTAAGTTCTTTATCCAAATGCTGGGTTGTAGTTTGAGAAAAGATAGAAGCTGTGAGATCCAATGCTGTTAAACCTGAAAAAAAAATAAGAGAAGGAGTTAGTAAATGTCATTTATTTAAGTCTTTGATAACTGGGTAAGTGCATTGATCCAAGGACTGTTTTCAGGCAAGGCCCAGGCCACAACAAATGGCACAGATTAAAGTACAGTACAATAAAACGCTAGTGTCAGTACAGTTTACAAAGCATTACAACACAAGTTACAGAGAATACAAATCAGTGCACAAGAGCAATTACATAGCAAGATAATAACATCTGAGGTGGAGAATGCTTGTACTGGAAATCTAGAAAGTGCAGAGAGTTAAAGTGCAGCAGAGGTTTGTGAAAACGCACCAATGAAGAGGAAAGAGGAAAGAGCAGAAACAGAGGGCAAAGAGGTATGGCATTAGGAAGGGAGGGGTATAAAGGACAGATCTGAGTAAGCAGAAAAAAATATTCATAATACTGTTGTAATCCCTAGGTGGTGCTATCCCAAGGGCTACTACCCCTGCCTGCTTGGCTAGTAGCAGGTTAAGGAGCTTGAGTTCTGAAATGGGTGCCTCCACCCAGAGGTCAGGTTTGGTAGTGATCATGCTAACCTGGGCACAGCCCTCCGGGACACTATAAACACCCTCTTTCCTTACTAGTGGCCGGAACAATACACAATAATCATGTTCACAATACCCCTGATATACCACACAAGTACCCACACTGTTTGCATTTACCACCAGGGCTTTCCTCTGGCTCGACCCTGGGGACCCCCTGTAAAACAAGGTTATACACAGCAAATAACAGCAGTACAGTACTCTTGCACTGTACAAACTGGAACCACAGTCAGGGTAAATGCAAAAAGAGTTAGATCTGATTTATTTAAGGGACTTAAACAAGGAAGGGGGGTAATCAGGTTAATTTGCTTGAAGGCTGTATCAATCAAACAGTTATGCATGTACTTCAGGGTCCATAAACAGTCACACACTCGGGGTACCCAGATGGAGAACAGTGGGCTAACCAGGAACGTTGCAGCTGGTTGGGGCCCTGTGATGAAGAAAATAACAAGACAATCAGATGACACACTTTTCGATTAGGCTGTTGTTGCAGGGAGCTGCCCTGATGATTACTCACGATATCCAAGACTGGACACAGGTTGGACGAAAATTGAGACTGCAAGTGGTTGATCTGAAGTGCTAGAGAAGCAGGGCCCACACGATTCGCCGAGGCATCATTCCTGTCCAAGTATAGAGCAGGGGGCTGATCCCCAGGCAGGTCTCTCGTTGATGGCTTTCTCTGTGCATCAGGTAATCTGGCTGGGTCAGTGTGGCAAGGCCCAGGCCAAATGGAGACAAGTTTGGATACAGTCCATTTTGGGCTGGATACAGCTTCCAGCAAGCAGAACACAGTTCACACAGTGGGGAACCAAATCACGACTCACTAACAACTCATAGCACATTGACATGTAAGAAAATTCTAATGTACCAGGCAAACCGCTCTCCGGTCACGATTGCAAAGTCTCTGCACAAACCAGGGGTTCAAAAGCAGCTGGAAATCCTGACAGGCCGATCGCATTCAGCAAAATCTTCAGTCTTCTTCAGGTATGAGCCTGGTAAAAAATCAGTAGCTTACTTTGTTCTCACGAACTTGGATTTAGTCCAATATAATTCTCTTCTCTCCCTCTCAGGGGCGGCAGGCAGACATGCAGGCCACAACTCAGGTCTTTCACAGTTCTCCCATGCAAAACTATACAGAACTCTTGCCCAAATCACTTGAGCTGTTACTTCTTTATGTCTCAGCCCAGAACTGAAACTAGCTGCAGCAGCCTGGGAAATTTCCCAAGATCCAAAAGGTTTGGTTGGCTGATCCTCCTGTCAGTCACAACAAAGGCTCCCCCTTCAGGTGCAAAAAGGCGCAAAAAGCCCAAAACTGCAATTCCTACAGATCTTGACTCCAGATAGCTCCTGTAGTCTTTCTCCATTTTAGGTCCCACCAGTACTGATTGGTCCAATTCGGCAGTCCAGGACCAAGATAGTTGAGATAAACAAAACAGTCCTTGCTGCAAAGAAGGCAGGTTAGACAAACTACATTATCATTATCACTGTAAATGATTTTCAGCAAATAGTTACATTTTTCAACAGAGCTCCCTCTCAGATTACTTATGACTGCAATCCAGGCAGTTCTGAAAGAGACAGTACACAGAGGCTATACAGGTACTGTCTGGCAATTGCATTTAAACTGCTAAAACACAGGACACCAGCCTGGCAGTGAGCATTTAGGCAAGCTTAAAGAAGAATTTTCAGGAACCCTCATTTGTAGTGGGGTTACACCCTTCCCTGACTGGAGAAAACGTGGCATCCGTGTCAAATCTGTACCATCATGCATCAGTTAACATAAACGTATTACTTTACTATACATATTCACTGCATTTCCCAATACTTTGTCCATTCTGACAATACAATAAGCATATTTCATACAAGTTAGTTGAACATTACTGTACTAAATCAGGTAATAACTTCTTATACCTTGAACAATGCAAGAGAGGGCCCTTGCCTATCTGCTAACTTGGGGCTGGATGGGGCAGGGGCACCATGGTGAGAGGGCAGAACAAGTAACCTGGAATGGGCCGTCAAGCTCAAATTAGGCAGTGAGCTCTGAGAAACATAAACCCCTTTGTGAACCACATTGAGAGGCAAATCCACTGGCCTACCGGGAGAATCATAACTGAAGCGTACTACTGGCTTGATAGCTTGGCCAGTCTTTCTGAGGGGGACAACTACAGTCTCTGTACTGTCAGCACTGGTCTGGGGACTCTTCATCACTTGTGAGGGGTGCCTCTTCTTGGATGGGAATGTCCAAACTTGGGGCAGTGTCGGCTCCTTGCTCAGCAGGCTCTGTTTCTACAGCACTTGACTCATTTTATGAAGGTTCAGGCACAATCAAACTTTGAGGCACTGAAGGGGGGTTGTCAGCACACTCATGGTGTTCTTCAAGTTCTGGCATGTCACCAGAAAGACTCCTTCCATCAGCCCCTCCCTCAGGCAAATCATACAGTTCCACAATACACAGAGACTCAGCATCTTCAGACGTGATACTTTGCACTTCACTTTCAGGGAGCATTGCCTCCAAGGACAAAGCTGGGGGGTTAGGCAGTACAGAAGGCCCAGCTTCATCCCCAAAATTAATCATGGGGTTACCTCAAAACAACTGACTCAATTCATAGGAGGGGTACTAGGCATTGTCACACTCACTATCATCAGAATCTGATTAACAATCACTATCAGTCTGGATCTGCTGGGGGGAACTCTTAAATCTGTATCCACTGGGGTAGGTTGGCTTTGTCTCTTCCTTGCAGCAGCACAAGTCACCGGCCCAGGGGAATCAATCTCTGATTGTTCAGCCTCAATTATGACATGGCCAATAGGTAGCAAGTGGTTATGGTGCATGGTCTTGACAGCTTTGGAGTTGTTCTCTGGGCACACCATATACACAGGTAAATCATCCAACTTTCCAACTACTACATGGGGAAGATGGTGCCGCCAATCAGCAATTTTGTATTTGCCATGCAGTCCCAAATTGCGTAACGACACAATGTCTCCAGGTCGAAGCTCTAGAGCGTTTACTTTTTTATCATGCCTCTCTTTGTTGGCTAAATTTCTCTTGGTGGCCATTGTCTGGGCCAATTGACAGGCATGGTTCAATTGAGCTTTCAGTGTTTGTACATATTGCAAGCAGTTTTTGGCTCAGACCCCATCGGGAGATACCCAAAAACAGACATCAACAGGCAGCCAGTCCTCTGTCCCGAACATGAGATGGTGAGGAGAGAACCCAGCAGCATCATTTTTCATGCAATTGTATGCGTGTACCAAGGTGCTAATCTGCTGGCTCCATTTATGCTTGTCTTTTGGGTGGATGGTTCCTAGCATGTCTAGCAGGGTGCGGTTAAAGCGTTCTGGTTGAGGGTCCCCTGCGGGTGATAAGGGGTGGTTCTTGACTTTCACACCCCAAATAGACAGAGTATTTCTTTGATTGGCTGACTCTCAGAGTCTCTGCCTTGATCAGAATGAATCTGCTGGGGGGCACCATAGTGGACGAACAAATTTTCCACTAGCACCTTGGCCACGGTAGATGCATTTTGATCTTTGGCGGGGAAAGCTTGTGCATACTGTGTGAAATGATCTGTAACCACTAACACATTGCCAATGTTCCGCTGATCAGGTTCTAAACACAAGAAGTCTATGCAGATTAGTTTCATGGGGGTGCTGGTAGTAATATTAACAAGGGGGAAGCCCTCTGAGGCAGAGCTTTTCTTTGCAGGCAGCGACTACAAGTCTTTACATGATGCTTAACAGTGGCCCCCATTTTGGGCCAGTAGAAACAAGTTTGTATCAGGTCAAGGGTTCTCTCAATACCGAGGTGCCCCATGTGATTGTGGAGGGACCTCAGTACCAAACTTTTAAAGGCTGTGGGCAGGACCAATTGTTGCTTGTCTACTTTGCCACTATGATCTACTGTCTCTCTATACAACAACTGTTTGAACAACTTCAATCTGGGGCCTTCTTTAAACAATAAAGCAGTTCGCAAGTCAGTGGAACGTAACTTAGACACATCTTTCCCTGCATGCAGGGCATCAAGTGCTGGCTGAATCATAGGATCTTGGGATTGAGCCCACTGAATGCTGTCATTGTCAAATTAAGGTAGTGCACTAATATCTACAGCAGAGAAGTTGTAATAAGCAGCTGGTATGCAGGTGTCAGAAGGGCCCAAGCAATCTACTAAACAGTCCACTGTGTCCGCAGACATCTGTTCATCTCTATCAAACTTTTGGCACAATGCTCGAATGTCAGGTTCAGACAGCCTGACCCAATCACTCTTGGAAGCGGGCCTTCATGATATGGCGTCAGCATCAATATGGTTCAGGCCCGGTCTGTATTCGAGAGCATAATCATAGGTTGATAATGCAGAAAGCCACCGGTGCCCAGTGGCATCTAACTTAGCTGAAGTCTGTACATAGGTCAATGGGTTATTGTCAGCCTTCGCCAATATCTTTGCCCCATAGAGGTATTCATGAAACTGGTCAGCGATGTCCCATTTTAGCGCAAGGAACTCCAGCTTATGCACAGGGTAGTTTCATTCAGATGGGGTCAAGCTCCTACTGGCGAAAGCTACTGGTCTCAGGCCATCCTCATGGTCTTGATACAGCACCACTCCTAGACCCTGCAGACTAGCGTCCATATGAAGCACATAGGGTTTGGTGGGGGTCAGCATAGGCGAGGGTGGGGTTGTGGGAGAGCTGGTATATGATCTCATGGAAGACTGCTTCAGTCGGGCATCCAGCAGGGCCCAAAGAGTTCACCTGGGCGAAAGTATACTTTTCTGGTTTTAAACTACCCCTATTTTGTATTTATGATTGGTAGGAGGGTAACCCTGGGTAAGGTTCAAAAGTGGGCGAGTCACCTTGGAATAGTCTTTTATGAACCTGCGGTAGTAGCCACAGAACCCCAGGAAATGCTGTAGTTCTATCAGAGTATGGGGCTGGGGCCAAGTAGTCAGTGCTTCAACCTTACTGGGATTAGTCTCTATCCCTTTTGTAGATACTATGTGCCCCACATACTTCACGGAGGTTTGGAAAAACTGGCACTTGTCAATGGACAGCTTGAGGCCGAAGTCTTCCAGTCGGTCTAGAACTTTAAACAGTCAGTTCTCATGCTACTCTAAGGTGCTGCCAAACACAATGGCATCATCCAAGTACACCAGGCATTCCAGCAAATTCATATCTCCCACCGCACGTTCCATCAGTCACTGAAAGGTGGCCAGAGCACCTGATATCTCCTGTGGCATCCTCAGAAACTCATAGAACCCCAATGGACAGATGAAGGCTGTTTTCTCATGGTCTTCTGGGGCTATCTGGATCTGGTAGTATCCGCTGTGAAGATCCAACATGGAGAACCATTTTCTCCCATTCAAGCAGTCCAGGGCATCTTGCATGCAAGGCATAGTGCATTGGTCTGGCATGGTCTGCCGGTTCAGGATTCGATAATCAACACACATCCTCACAGACCCATTCTTCTTTTGCACAACCACAGTGGGAGAGGTGTATGGGCTCCTGGATTCTTGTATCACGTCAGCAGTGAGCATTTCCTGCAGGTGTCTTCTCACATCATCTATGTCTGCTGGGGCTAGGTGTCAGAACCTCTCTTGAAATGGCCCTTCATCATGCAAGTGTATGTGATGCTCCACACCCTGGACACATCCCACATCCCATTCCTTCAACGAAAACACTTGGCCTCTGTGGGCAAGTCTCTTGCTAATTCTAGCCTTCCATTCAGCTGGCAACAGGAAGTCACCAAAGTCAAACAAGTCTAGGGTCACTCTCTCCTTCTCACCAGGGTGCTTGTTACTGGGCAATACTGCAGTGTCTGCGCAATGTACCATAGCTAGGGTTCACCCTCTGTTCACCCAGATCTCCTGATCTGACACATTGTGATTCTGGACCATCACTCGTCATGCATAGGCATGGGCACGAGCAGGCAAGATGCTGGGCTTGACCAATAATCCTTCAGGCAATTTTCCATAGCCTGGCACATCCAACATCAGTATTTTGTTCTTGACATCTTTCCAGAGGTGGACCTTCCATTGAATGGTACACTGGGCGTTAGGGACCAGTACCATTGAATTGGGATCCTTCTTCCACACAATCCCCACCGGTTCATCCTAGTGTACTTCTTCAGGTTTCTGTTGCAAATCATAGGCCCTCTTGATCAGAACCAGAATTCTCAGGGCCCTCCCAGTCCATCGCCCTTGTTTCTCGTGACAGAGTTGTGCCAGTCTCCCAAACATATGGGTGTTTGTTCCAATTAACAGTGGAACCCCATCATACAGTCCAGTGGGGGGACACACTAGGGCCAGTGTCTCTACTTGCTCCTCTATGCCAGTGACAGTTGCAGGAAAAGACAACCAGAGGTGGGCATATCCTAGATATGGATAAGACTTGTCGTTCAGCTCCCACACATGTAGGCCTTCCAGGGATTGTAAGGGCACATCAGATAAGTATTTGTCATACCAGTCCTGAAACACAATGGTCACTTGCGACCCATTGTCAAGCACAGCCCGAGTAGGAATACCATTCACAGCCACATTAGTCTCCATTGAAGGGCCCAGTATCTTGGACCAGTCTGGAGGGACAACAGCAGGGGCCTGGACAGACAATTTAGCCACAGAGGATTTGAGTTAGGATGGCCGAAGCTTTTACTGTGGTCATTTTGTGCACCCCTTGACCACTGACTCATTTTCTGAAGCTCTCCATGAAGCCGGTTCACCACTTTCTCTAAGTCCTTCTGAGCCTGGCATTCCCTCTTCATATGGCCATCCTTGCTGCAATTGTGACAAATGACACGCTTTCAGGGCATCCTTGGAGAAAACATAGCAGGGGATGCTGGAGCATTGATGGGAGATTGTGATCTGACTTCTGCGGTTAGTGTACCATGCCTCAAAAGTTCCTTTAGGGTTACAGTCAATTCCTTGAGCTCAGCCGAGAAGCCACCCCTAGTACAGGATGCCTGAGGGTGCACCCCCACCTCCATAACAGTCACGTTCTGACAGGGACCAGGGTCTCTGTCAGCAGGGGATGCCTCAACAAACACACCTGGTTGTGCTTTTCTGACTTCCTTCAGCAACTCCTCCCCCCACCGTTTAGCCCACAGCAGGACAGTCTCAGTGGTCTCCATTTTGGAAGGGCCTTCTGGTGCCATGATCACTTGGGCTTCACACACCCCATAATTACAATCTCCCTCTTTACCTTCTACCTCCCGGAGTTCTTTTATCAAGTCACTGTAGTCAGTTGGGTTACCTCTCCTATCCTGGAGCCTTAACTGGATCATCTGCAGTTTAGAATGCTTGGCATGTTGCAGTATGTGCCCCAATCTCACATGGTTCAAATCACTAGCGACTACCCCACCATTCCACTAAGCTTTCTGCAGAGCTCTTCCTAGGTGAGTAACATACGCAGACAAACTTTCCCCCTTCCATTGCTTGGTACCTTGGAATTTCCACATCAAAGTCTTCCCTGACTCAATGCTCCCAAAATTGCCTTCAAGCACAGATAGGTACTTCTGAGCAGATGCATCAAGGTTCGTGGACCTCAAAAATGTAATGACTTCAAGGACAGGACCCCTCAAACTTTCTATGATTCTTTTCCACTTCTCAGGCTCCACACACTGCCACTTAGTTACCTAGGGGGCAACATAGTCGATCCAGGTCTCCCAATCATCCTCCCCCTGGGAGGTGGGGAGGGTGCCCGAGAAAATTCTCAGCCATCGGTAGGAGTCATGACTAATGGCGGGTACAGATATAGGGGCCAGCACAGGCACAGGCACAGAAGGCGGGGCAGTAACAGGTGCTGGTGTGGGAAGGGGTGTTGGAGAAGGAACACCACCAGGTGGCAGAAATAGTTTCTTGCAATCCTCTACGGTTTTCCCTTCCTCCAGCAACAACTTAGCAAATTTCTCCTCAAAAGTCTCAGATAATGGTGGGAGCTCATCCTCCCCGGGGTCTTTACTGTCTTTTGTTATCATCCTCAAGGCAGCTGGAACCCCTTCTGGGGCAATAGTCTGTGGCACTTTAGAGCTGTCCACAAGGTCACTACACTCTACTAAGGCTATGAAAGTTTGGGCGATCAAATCAGCCTGCCGACCCACCACCACAGGGTTTTTTAAACATTCAACTTTGGTGAGTACTCCCTCTACAGTGTCCTTACTGGTACCAAGGGGAATATCCAGTATAAGCAGAGCATTTTGTGGGTCGATCTCCTGCCCAGTACACCACCCCACCAACTGGTGTACAGCCATTTCTACTAGGGTAGCCATTAATCTTTAACAATAATTTGTAATTTTTGGTCACTAGAAGGCACAAAATCCCAGCGGTGAGCCTCCACGATGTAACCACTAGCTGGAGCTATCCCAAGGCTACTACCCCTGCCTGCTTGGCTAGTAGCAGGTTAAGGGGCCTGAGTTCTGAAATGGGTGCCTCCACCCAGAGGTCAGGGTTGGTAGTGGTCAAGCTAACCTGGGCACAGTCCTCTGGGATACTGTAACCCCCTTTTTTTTTTTTTTATTTAAACAGCAATTTGGAAAACCTTTCCTTACTAGTGGCCAGAATAATAACAATAATCACTTTCACAATACCCCGATACACCACGCAAGTACCCACACTGTTTGCACGTACCACCAGAGCTTTCCTCTGGCTCGACCCTGGGGACCCCCTGTAAAACAAGGTTATACACAGCAAATAACAGCAGTACAGTACTCTTGCACAAACTGGAACAACAGTCAGGGTAAATGCAAAAAGAGTTAGATCTGATTTATTTAAGGGACTTGAACAAGGGAGGGGCGTAATCAGTTTAATTTGCTTAAAGACTGTATCAATCAAACAGTTATGCATGTACTTTAGGGTCCATAAACAGTCACACACTCAGGGTACCCAGATGGAGAATGGTGGGCTAGCCAGGAATGTTGCACCTGATTGGGGTCCAGTGATGAAGTAAACAACATGCACCACACACACTAATTGTAATCCGGAGCCAGAGGGCTCAGTTCCTGAAAAGAAAACAAGACAATCAGATGACGCACTTTTAGATTAGGCTGTTTTTGCAGGGAGCTACCCTGATGATTACTCACAATACCCAAGACTGGATACAGGCTGGACGAAAATTGAGACTGCAGGTGATTGATCTGGAGTGCCAGGAGTAGCAGGGCCCACACAATTCACCGAGGCATCGTTCTTGTCCAAGCGTGGAGCAGGGAGCTGATCCCCAGGCAGGTCTCTCATCGATGACTTTCTCTGTGCAGCGGGTAGTCTGGTTGGGCCAGTGTGGCAAGGCCCAGGCCAAATGGAGACAAATTTGGATACAGTCCGTTTTGGGCTGGATACAGCTTTCAGCAAGCAGAACACAGCTCACGCAGAGGGGAACCAAATCATGACCCACTAACAACTCACAGCACATTTGCATGTAAGCAAATTCTACTGTACCAGGCAAACCGCTCTCCAGTCATGATCGCAAAGTCTCTGCACAAACCGGGGATTCAAAAGCAGCTGGAAATCCTGACAGGCCAATCACATTCAGTAAAATCTTTGGTCTTCTTCAGGTATGAGCCTGGTAAAAAATCAGTGACTTACTTTGTTCTCACAAACTTGGATTTAGTCCAAAATAATTCTCTTCTCTCCCTCTCAGGGGCAGCAGGCAGACATGCAGGCCACAACTCAGGCATTTCACAGTTCTCCCATGCAAAACTACACAGAACTCTTGCCCAAATCACTTGAGCTGTTACTTCTTCACTTCTCAGCCCAGAATTGAAACTAGCTGCAGCAACCTAGGAACTTCCCCAAGATCCAAAAGGTTTGGTTGGCTGATCCTCCTGTCAGTCACAACAAAGGCTCCCCGTTCAGGTGCAAAAAAGGCGCAAAAAGCCAAAAACTACAATTCCTACAGATTTTGACTCCAGATAGCTCCTGTAGTCCTGCTCCATTTTAGGTCCCACCAGTACTGATTGGTCCAATTTGGCAGTCCAGGACCAAGATAGTTGAGATAAACAAAACCATCCTTGCTGCAAAGAAGGCAGGTTAAACAAACTACATTATCACTCTAAATGATTTTCAGCAAATAGTTACATCTTTCCACAGAGCTCCCCCCTTAGATTACTTATGACTGCAATCCAGGCAGCTCTTAAAGAGACAGTACACAGAGGCTATACAGGCACTCTCTGGCAATCACATTTAGACTGCTAAAACGCAGGGCACCAGCCTGGCAGTGAGCATTTAGGCAAGCTCAAAGAAGTCTTTTCTGGAAAACCCATTTGTAGTGGGGTTACACTGTGCTAATGAATAATTACATTAAGAAGGGCTTCAAATCCCACATTTCATTCTTTCCATAAGGTCTGACTGCATTTAATTTAAAAATCCAAAAGCTTTCTCTCTTCAGCAACATTCTAACTCTATCTCGCCCTCTTTTAGGTGCTTTTACACACTCAATCTCCATAAATGACAGGCATTTTGGATCAGAATTATGGTGTTCTGTGAAGTGTCTCCTAACTAGAGTATCTGTTTTTTTATTCAAAATAGTATGAACGTGCTCCTGAATATGTTCTTTAAGCATACTCACTGTTCTCCCTATATATCACAACCCACAAGTACACCATAAATCATATACAACCAACATGGTTGTGCAAGAAATGAAATCTCTGATTTCAGTTGAAATCTGTTTCATAGGTTGTTCACATTTTTCACTTGGTACCATGTAGCTGTAAACATTACAGTTGAAACATTTGTGGCTCCCACTTGGTTTGCTAGGTATCCAAGTGAGTGAAATGGTTTCATGACTGAAAACCGGCTATGTACCAACTTGTCCCTAATGTTCTTATCTCTTCTGAATGTAACTCTGGGCTCATTGCCTAAAATTTATTTTAATGTTGAGTCACTAAGAAGTATAGGCCAATTTCTTCACCTCCAAATAATATTCCCAATCTTTCCTGCTACATGATTATAGTCCGCCACAAATGTAATTTTTTTCATGATTTCTATTTCTTGAGTTCTGATCATGTTCATTTTGCAGGAGCTCAATTTTTTTTTAATTCTAACTTCTCCAAGTGCTTTATTCAAAGAAGACTGGGCAGGCCAAGCTATCATTTTCTGCCAACAAATTCTACGTTTCTAAACAGTACATACCAGCAAAGCAAGTAGGCGCAAGGCAGCTCTAATTAAAAACAGGTGAGGGGGGTCAGCAGAGATCACACTATTGCTATTAGTGAAGGAAATGCATGTTCATAATAAAGAATATCAACTAGTGAAAGAAGATCCAGTGGAATAGTTGGAGAAAAGTGGACTTCAGGTTAATAAGCAGCACTGATTCATTGGAGGAAGGTCTTTCCAGACCAACCTAATGGTATTTTTTCACAGAGTAAGCAAGGTAGTTGATGAGGGCCATGCTGTAGATTTACGTACTTGAGCTTAGGCAAGGCATTTGACCTGGTGCCACATTGAAGGCTGCTGAAGAGGATGGGCGATCTGGAACAGCTAAGAAAATAGTAAGGCGGGTAGGGAATCAGTTGGAAGGGAGGCAGCAGAGAGTTGTAGTGAATGGGGTTAGATTTGAGAAAAAAGCGATCACTAGTGGAAAGTCTGGCACCTGAAATTCATTGCCAAAAACTGCAAATTATGCACTTGGGGAGGGGTCAAGCTGGACACAACACCAGAGGAAAGAGACCTAGGAGTCCTCATTAGTGACTCCCTTAAACAAACCACTCAATGTAACAAGGCATTCAGCAAGGCTAACAGGATGATGGGGTGCAGCGGGAGAGGGTTCGACAGTAGGTTGGAGGTACCACTATATAGACTGCTGGTGAGGCTGCACCTGAAGTACTGTGCCCATTTCTGGAGTCCCAACACAAAAATGGACCAGGACAAGCTAGAGACGGTACAATGTAGAATGACCAAGATAATTCAGGGCCAGGAGGTCAGATCCTGTGAGGATTAACTAAAGGTACTGAACATGTATTAACTCAAAACCAGAAGAGAAAGGGAGATATGATGGAGGTATTCAAGCTCCTGAAAGGAATTGACAAGGTAGACTGTGAGGAGCTATTTACCAGGAACAGAGAAGATAGAGGAAGGGGTCATGAGTGGAGGTTAACAGGAGAAGGTTTAAAAAAAGATGGGAGGAAGTATTATTTTACAGCAAGAGAGTCTGAGCCATGGAATGTCTGCTGGCAGAGCTGGTGGGTGCCAAAACCATAAGTGGCTTAAAATACAGCTGAGACAGAGTCAAGGGGATATGAGGTACTTAGCAGAAAGTAGAGGGTGGATAACATGCATAACAAAAGGAGGAACAGTATAAACAAAGACTCCACAGAGGCAATAGATCCAGGGATATGATAGGATAATATGGGCAGACTGCATGGACTATCAGTCTTTTCTGCTGTCATCATCTAGGTTTCTAGGTTTCATCTATAACTGTAGTTTAAACTTATCCCCTGTGAGGGTAAGGTCAGCACTGCATGATGACCCCTGATGTCAGTGTTGCTATAGCTCCCTGTTGAATGAGATAGTCAAGCAGCAAGGTGAGCAGATCCCTCCAACACAAATCTGAGAACCCTGCCTTGGCAGCATACCTCAGAGTCTAGCAACTTGGTGTGGGACTTGGGACGTAAACCTACACAAGTCTCTTATATGGTACTGTATCACAATGCGCTACTTCCAGTACCACATGACCCACTGGTATTTTGCACTGTTCAATGCCTCTGTCCTGCTTACTGTAATACCAATGAACACTGGTGCTTTTATTAGGAAATAGATCTGTTTTTTGTCTCATGTTGTAGAAACAGCTGGATGCCGCAGTAAAATATAGGAAGGAGGCTCAGCAAAGGCTAACAGAGGATGTTCAGACCCTGGAACAGTTAAATGATTCACTTAGCTTATTGGATGAGTTACAGGACATGGAGCATAAGATCGATGGGATATATCAACCGATTGAAGCAAAGTACAAACAACTCAGGTAGGTTCACTGATGCAGAGGTACTTGCAGGACTACAGTACAACTTAAACTCATGTGTTAACTTTGACTGCATAAAAAACTCAGTTATGAATGTTTGTGTAAGTCTTTTTACATTTGATGCACCTGCGCACCAAAAATTTTGGGATGAATGAAATGGGATGTGGGGGGGGGGTCACTGCTGAGCCCATTGCAGTTCTGAATAGCAAGGGTTTGGCAGTCTACACCAGTGCTCATGTACTGTAGTCCTGATCACCTCTCTGCTTGGTGGGTGTAAACTTCATGTACTTCAAAGGACTGAAGCTGCTCCAATCAGAGAGGGCTTTGGTCCTTTGATTTGCATGAAGCCGGGTCAGCAAACAGCTGATAGGCTTTCAAAATAAGTTACCAGCTGCACACTGGAAGTTTACTACAGAAGTCACCAATGTGCAGCTGCTGTATGAAGCCCTGTAACAACAACAAACATCCATCGATGTCTGTTGCTGGTGCCCCTGTAACTCTCCCACCCGCCCCTCCCTCTCAGCACACACACTCTCCTAACATAACACTGACACTGGGGTGCCCAATCCCCAGTGCTGACCTTGTAGAGGTTTTTTAATATTAATTATTGTCTGCAACAAAGAAAATTTTCCATCAATGTCACTTACTGGTGCCCCTATAACTGTTCCCCACCCGACTCGCCCTGTCAGCATCCCCCAACAAACATAACACTGACACCGGGTGTCCCCAATCCCCCAATGTCATCACCTAATGTTTTTTTTTTTATTATTATTTTATTTATATATGTAACTTTCTCATCCTACCCTCCCTCTCAGCATCCCCCCCCAAAATAAACATAACACTGACTCTGGGAGTGCTCAATCCCCTAGTGTCGTTTTTATTTTATTTATATAAATATATGGCCTGTAATAAAGAAAAATGTCCATCAGTGTCTGTTGCTGGTGCCCCATAACTGTTCTCCCCCCACCTGATCCTCCTTCTCAGCACTCCCCCCATAAATGTAACACTGACACTGGGGGTGCCCAATTCCCCAGTGTCATCACCTGAAATATTGAAAACCATCTCTTGTCGTTTTTTTAACCCTTTAAAATAGAAAACTGTCCATCAATGTCTGTTGTGCCATTACTTCACTCACCGACCCTCCCACTCTCAGCACCCCCCACCCCCTCAAAGTCCTTACTTACACAGTGGGGGTCTGACACCGTAATCTTCTCTTGACCGCAGATACGTCTTCACTCTTCAAAGCCAGACCACAAACTGAGGAAAACAGGCATGTGGTTCAATGTATTTTAGTGGGGTTTAGAAATTAGTGCATAACTTGGCATTTTTAATATTTTTGCCCCAAATTTTCAACATGCCTCATTTGGGACCCCACCTTGTGAACAATTACAGTGAATTTAAACAAATCTGTTTGGCAAGGTGATTTCATGGTCACTGCACAAAATCACCTTTCACACAGGAGTTAAAATTTTCTCTGCCCTTGTTCTTTAGTGGGGTCATAAACATAGAAACATAGAAACATAGAATTTGATGGCAGATAAGGACCGCTTGGCCCACCCAGTCTGCCCATTTCCCTACTTACTGGATAAGCTGCAGATCCTAGTTAACCAGCAGCCTACTTCTTCCTACCCCCACCCCCCAGAATTGCCTTATGACTATCCCATGCATGCTTGAATTTCACCACTGATTTTGACTCCACAACCTCCTCCGGAAGGCCGTTCCATGCATCCACAACCCTCTCTGTGAAAAAATACTTCCTTAAATTACCTCTGAGCCGCCTTCCCTCTATCTTCAAATTGCACACCTCTTTTTTTGAAAGATGCTACCCTCTTGGACTTTATTGATTCCCTTGAGGTACTTGAAAGTTTCTATCATGTCCCCCCTCTCCCTTCTTTCCTCGAGGCTATACATATTAAGCTCCTTAAGTCTCTCTTCATATGTCTTCCGGTGCAGACCCTGCACCATTTTAGTTGCCCTCTGGACAGCTTCCATCCTGTCTATGTCTTTGCAGAGATTGGGTCTCCAGAACTGCACACAGTACTCCAGATGGGGTCTCACCAGCTGTCTGTACAGAGGGATAATAACTTCCTGTTTTCTACTGGTGATGCCTCTCCCTATGCATCCCAGTATCCCCCCAGCCCTCCTTGCTGCCCTCTCACATTGCTTGCCCATCTTTAGGTCATCTGATATGACTACCCCCAGGTCCCTTTCCATTTTTGTTGTTGCTAGTATCTCACCCCCCATTGTGTACTCTTCCCCTGGGTTTTTGTTTCCCAGGTGCATTACCTTGCACTTCTTAGCATTGAATCTAAGCTGCCATACAAGAAGGCTAAGTTGAGAATTTGGTGTACAAATATTAAAAAAACGACAAAGTTATGAGCCTACATTGAAGTTTGCAAATGCAGGCTCGTAACTTTGGTAACTTTCAATATTTTGACTCCAAATTTTCAACACAGCCATATCTTTACAGCACCTCATGAATGTGACAGCTTTGGTTTTCAAGTCCTGGCCAAAATGTGTTTTTGTGTCCCAAATGTCATTTTGCAGTGGCTGCTCGAAATAACCTTTCGGGCAGGAGTTGAAAATGTTCTATGCATTTGTTCATGAGGTGGGGTCATAAGAAAGCTAAGCTGAAAATTTGGGGCAAACATACTAAAAAACAATAGTTATGAGCCTACATTGAAATTTATGAATGCAGGCTTATAGCTGGTCATTTTCAAAATTTTGACCCTAAATTTTAAACATAGCCATTTATTCCCAGCTCCTCATGAATGTGGCAGCTGTCATTTTTCAAATCTTTGCCAAATTGTGTTTTTGTACCTGTGATATAGAATGATGTCTCAGTGGTATGGAATGATGTATTCCCCTACCAGTCTAAGAGTGTGCCATCTGGAATTAGAATTCCTCTCTAGCATAAATGTTATGTCACCACTATCCCTACTTTTCTCTAATGGGAACAAATTTAGATTCCTTGGTCTTTGGTGATAAGACCTTCCTGGTCTGTTGTCCTCCTATCATCATTTTTACTGTTCTTTGGATTTTGTCTAGTCTTTCAATATATTTCTTTAGGTGAGGATTCCAAAACTGTACATAGTATTCCAGATGAGGCCTCACCAATTAATTATATGATGGTATAATCACCTTTAATTTTTGAAAGCAAATGCAGCAAACAAGTAACAATCTAAATTAATTAACCATTTTGTGGGACAACATGACCTTGTGGACACTTGGAGGCTACTTCACCCTGACTCAAAAGAATATACATACCATGATAAAAAAATATGGGTTTTTCAAGGATCGACTACATATTTTTATCTAAAACCCTCTTACTACAATTAAAAACAGCAGTGATAAATTCTATTTACTTGTCAGACCATGCACTGATACAGATAGAAATCCAAGTACAAGAACCAAATAGATGATCTTACTTAGAGAGGGCTCTTGCAGTAGGTAATTACATATAGGACTGATGCCGGCAGGCAGCAGGACCCAACGGAAACATTTCTAGCTAGCAGTCCCTGGCGGGGGACTGCACCCACGTCAGGTGACCGGCATCAGGAGACGTCGGTATAAAGGGGCGGTCCCGGATGCCTGCCTTACAGTTCTTTCCCACTGTTAGCTCATGTAGTGCCTCGCAGAAAAGTTTGTGCTTCGTCAGCCCTACATTTGTAATTTTTTTTATCGAAAAATCATTATTTTTTCGACTAACGTCAGGACTATCATCGGTGTTTGTCGTTCCCTACACCCTCCAAGCACAAGAATAAGTGCGATTCATGTGGCGCCCAGCTACCGCACAAGGACGGCCACTCCCTGTGCCTGTTCTGCCTAGGCCCCAATCACCCAGTCGAGAAGTGCCAGCACTGCCTCAGTTTCAGCGTGGCTACCCGGAAAAGGTGGCAGCAATCCCTGGAAGCCCATATTCTAAAGGAGAAAATGAGTTCTATGGAGAAGGAGCTCAAAAAACTGAGGCAGGCGTCCACTTCCCCAAAGGCCATCAGAAGTAGAAGGAGAAGGAGAGGCACCAGGACAAGGGCTCCTCCACCGCGTCTCCCTTGGGAGTCGCTGGGATGAAGGTAACATCCCCTCTGGGGGATCGCTCCTTGACGGCCGCCTCGGAGGTTTCTGAGGGGGCGTCGGCCTGCCCATCTGCTCACGCTCAGGCCTTGCAGGTGCCTCCAGGCAGTTGGAGGCCTCTGCCCCTGGTTCGGCCACAGGCTCATGGCCTAACACTGTGGGCGACTCCTATAAGCCGGGAGTCAGCTCCTCTGATGTCTGCCTGGAGAGGGCCGGTAAGATGTCTGACCCTTTGTGGCAACGCGTGGCCTCCACTCCACTAGACCACGCTGATCACTCTACTCAGCTCACCTCCGGTGATGGCTCTCATAAGTCGGATGTCAGCTCCTCCGGCACCCACCAAGAGCTCGCCTCTAAGCCTCATGTCAGCTTGTCCGATGTCCGGCCAGTGAAGGAACCGATGACGGACTCCCCCACATCCGTAGTACCCGGTTCCCCCGCAGCCTTCGCTGCCATCTGGGAACCAGAGTCTCCCCAACCTGACCCCGGGGACTTTTCCCCTCCGTCCCCGGGTGAAGCTGGGGATCTTTTGCCTCCATCAGTCCTTCCTCCACCTGGTGCACCGGAGCTGACATTGGCTCCCTGGATGCCGGCTCCAACGTCGGCCCATCTGACATTGGTACCTCTGGTGACAGGGCCTCCGCTGTTGGCCCAGACGTTGGCCTTACCGATTTTGGGAGACATTTCGCTCCCATCGGGCCATGCGGGCTCTCCACTATGGACCCGCCCATGAGGCCTCCGGCCAGGCCGTCTGCTCCAGCAGCCACCAGGCTCCTGGGTATCCTCCATCCTATTCAACGGCGGTGTACCCAGGATTGCAGTATCCGGCGCCACAGTACCCGATGCCGGGCTTCCCGATGCCGCAGTACTCGACGCCACAATACCTGACACTGGGCTACCCGCAGCCGGGTTTTGGATACATTCCATATGGTTACAACCCGTATCCTTATCCCCCGCCTCCTCCTCCTCCACCGCCCTTGCGGCAGCCGGCAAACCTGCAGGAGACTCTGGCCTCCTGGTGGGCTGAGGCCGAGGTTCAGCTCACCAAAGAGTTCGAGAGCCGCCTTCCAGTGATGGTGCCATCCCAGGTTCCCGTATGGCCGAGGTGGCACACTCCCTTACCACCTCTGGACTCCTGGGTTCTTCCATCTGAATCCAGGGAAGGGCAGGACACGCTTCCCCAGGGACTTCCCAAGGGGTCCTTTCCTCCCGCGAGTCAGGAAAGGGAGTCTTTCTCTTCTTCATCCTCCTCTTCATCCTCCTCATCACCCTCGGACTCCTCAGACTCTTCCGACAGTTGCTCCAAGAGAGATGACGAGCCTCGCTCTCCGTCGAAGCCCAGGCCAAGGACTCCTCCGAAGTCTCCTCTGGAGGATCCTTCTTTTAAGGAGTTGCTTAGGAAAATCCAGGAGGCTCATCAGTGGCACTCCCTGGAACCAGATCCTCAGCGTCTGAAACTCGCTGAACATCTGGATCTGCCCATGACAGTTCCTACCTTTTTGCCACCCTGGATATAGCCTCACGCTGACCTTGTTACCACAATATGAAAGCAGCCATCGGCCTTAGCCCCACTTCCTAGGAAGTTGAACTGGCTATATCAGGCTCCAGAGGGTGTTGATTTCCTGGATTCTCACCCTCATGCCGACTTGGTTGTGATTAGCACCGCTCATGGCCAGTCAGAGAACCCCAAACATCTTAGCTCGTCACCACCTGATAAGGAACCACGCCTTCTGGACCAGTATGGGAGAAAGATTTATGCTTCCTCCACACTGGGGATCATGGCCCTGAACTATGTCGGCTATATAGGGGAATACCAGAAGGCCATCCTGACTCAGGCAGAAGCCAAACTGGACTCCTTGCCTGACTCCCAAGTCAAGTAGGAGTTGGCTGATTTTGTCTGCTCTGCTCATTCGGCCAGTCGATACATGTTACGTGTGACATACGATGCAGTGGACACCGCTGGGTGGAGCTCAGCTTTCACTGTAGGCCTACGGCATCATGCTTGGCTCTGCGTGTCAGGTCTGGTCCCAGAGATGCAATCTGCTATCCAGGAAGCACCTTTCTGGGGGTTGGTGCTTTTTGGGGGTGATGTCAAGGATATCATCACTGATTTGCAAGAGAAGGGGACAACTCTGAAGTCAGTTGATTCCATGTACCATCCCCATCAGCAGCAGCACCATTCCTTTCGCAGATGGAATCGGCCAAAAGCAAAACCCCAGGGAAGGCGGGCTACAAAATGCCGGGCCCCCACAGCTGCCAAGCCCCCCCCACCCAAAAAAGCAGCGGGTGCTTCAGCTGCAGCGCTGCCCCACACCACCTGACTCGTTTCCTCTCCCACTTCCTCCGGACTCCCCAGAGGAACTGGTGGGAGGGAGGTTTTCCCTTCACCTTCTGGGATGGGAGAGGATAACCACAGATTCTTGGGTGCTCCAACTCATAGCACAAGGACACTCCATAGAGTTTCTTCAGAAACCATGCCACCACCCCCCCTCTGAAGTCATAGTATTCATGGGAACATCTTCTCTTGGTCCAGGAGAAAATCTCGGCTCTTCTGCTGAAGCAAGTGATAGAGCCTGTCCCCCCCCTTCTTCTGCAAGGGACAGGTTATTATTCCCATTTCTTCCTGGTCCCAAAGAAGACAGGAGATCTCAGACCAATTTTGGATCTCAGTTCCCTGAATCTTTATGTAGAGTACAAAAGGTTCAGGATGCTCTCTTTGCAGAGCCTTCTGCCCCTCTCCATCCGGGTCAATGGCTTTGTGCTCTAGATATGTAGGATGCTTATCTACACATTCCCATTCACCCATCTCATCACAAATACCTTTGTTTTGCATTCCAGGGGGACCACTACCAGTTCAAGGCGCTCCCGTTTGGTATATCCTTGGCCCCGCCGAGTATTTACCAAATGCCTGGCAGTGGTGGTGGCCCACCTGCGTACAAAGGGAGTGCAGGTTTTCCCATACCTGGATGACTGGCTCCTAGCAGTCTCATCCAGGGAGGAACTCCTGCATTTCCTCTCCTTTACTCAGCAGGTTTTTGCTTGCCTGGGTATTACCATCAACCATTCCATGTCTCATCTGGACCCATTCCAGAGGCTACAGTTTATTGGGGTGATTCTCGATATGACCATGGGCAAGGCCTTCCTGCCTCCAGACAGGGCGTCCACCCTTCAGACCCAAATAAGTCTGTTATCCGACCACAGGATGGCCTCTGCGAGGTCGGTCTTTTGCCTTCCCGGGCTCATGGCGGCTGTTATCCTGATGGTACCTCATGCTCGACTCCACATGAGGATCTCTCAGTGGACTCTACATTCTCAATGGGATCAGCTAGTGGACGACCTAGATCACTCAGTTCTGATCTCCTCACCGATGATGCGAGACTTGCAATGGTGGATGGTTCGAGAGAACCTGTTTCAGGGAGTTCCTTTCTTTCATCCTCCCCCCTCCCAGACTCTAACCACCAATGCCTCAGGCGAAGGTTGGGGAGCCCATCTAGGCTCTCATCAGACCCAGGGATCCTGGTCCAAACTAGAACAAGCTCTCCACATCAATGTGCTCGAGCTTCGGGCAGTGCTGTACACTCTCCAAGACCTTCACCAATTCATCCTTCCCAGCCACCTAGCCATCCAGATGGACAACATGTGCGTGGTGTGGTACATCAACAAATAGGGAGGGACTCAGTCCTACCCTCTATGCAGGGAGGCAATTAGGGTTTGGGATTGGGCAACACAACACGCCCTTCACCTCACGGCAATTCACGTTCCAGGAGTCAACAACACCCTGGCAGACAAGCTAAGTCACTCTTTTGCTCTGACTCATGAGTGGGAACTGGACTGGGGGTCCTAGACAATATCTTCCAACTTTGGGGAACAGCACAGGTCAACCTGTTTGCATCCCCCCCAAATGCAAAACTTTCCATCTTCTGCTCACTCGTTCTAGAGTGAGGCACTTTTTGGAGCGATGCTCTGTCTCTAGACTGGAAGGACAGATTCGTCTAAGCCTTTCCCCCAATTCCACTGATCCCACGAGTCTTGCAGAAACTAGCTTCAGAAGGAGCACGAATGATTCTGATCGCTCCTTTCTGGCCCAGGCAAGTCTGGTTCTGTCCTCTACAACAGTATAAAGAGGATCCTCCTCTTCCTCTTCCTCTTCCTCTTCCTCTATCTCGAGGTTTGTTGTCCCAGGATCAGGGGACCCTGGTCCATCCAGGCCTCAAATCCCTTCAACTGCATGCATGGCTCCTGCAGACCTAGCCCAATCCCGTTTTGGAGTGTCACCCAAAGTGGCAGACATTTTAGTGGAGGCCAGAAAACCCCTCCACCAGATCCACTTATGCCATGAAGTGGAAAAGATTCACTATCTGGGCCGTTTCCAAGAATGTGGAAACTTTCTCCTGTTCAGCGGGGCTTCTGCTGGAGTATCTACATCATCTGTTTGATCTGGGTCTCAGTCATTCCTCTCTGAAGGTACACATGGTGGCCATTTCAGCCTATCATGTTCCCTTCACTGACAAGGCTTTTGCTCAACTGGAGGTCTCCAAGATCTTTCTCAGAGGGGTCCTCCATCTGAGGCCCCCCATTTGTACTCCTGCTCCCCCTTGGGACTTGAACTTTGTTCTCAAGAAACTTACTCTCCCTCCCTTTGAACCTGCAGCTTCTACAGATTTGAAGTTCCTTTCATGGAAGACTCTCTTCTTGGTGGCCATTACTTCGGCTCGGAGAATCTCCGCGCCCCAGGCCCTGATGTGTAAAATCCTGTACTTGATTTTTCACAAGGAACGAGTTGCTCTTCACATGAATCCTAAGTTTCTCCCTAAAGTAGTAGCCGAGTCTACTCTAAATTAGTCCATAGAGCTACCTGCTTTTTTTACACAGTACTCTAATCAAGGGGAGTATTTACTCCATACTATGGATGTTCACCGGATTCTGAGATACTACACCAACAGGATGAAGGATCTCAGAAAGACTGATCAGTTGTTCGTCTCTTTTGCTCACAAAAGGGAAGGCAATGCGGTTTCCAAGCAATGCCTGTCTAAGTGGTTGGCTCACTGCATCACTTTCTGTTATGACAAACACAACAAGACCCTCCCGGGTCAAGTCAGAGGCCATTCCACAAGAGGAGTAGCTGCCTCAGTGGCTTGTTTCAAGAATGTGTCTGTGGCAGACATCTGCGCTGCCACCACCTGGACTTCCATCCATACCTTTATGAAACACTACAGTTTGGATGTTGCCTCTCGCTGAAGAGCAGGCTTCGAGCTGGCTGTTGTGCAAGGCCTCCTATCTTGAGACTTGCACAACCAGAACTACCTTTTGGAGTAGTTTTCCTCCTCCCGGTGCCTCTCTTTGTTCCAGACTGCTTGGGATTCAGTCCTATACATAATTATCTACTGCAATAGCCCTCTCGAAGTAAGATAGTACAGTTACATAAGAACTTACCGTAACAGTAGATCGAGAGAGGCTCTTGCAGTAGGTAATACCTTTCTGCCCTCCATCCCCCTAGGCTTTTCAGCTCCTTTTCCAGTGAGGGAAATATCCACTTCTCTCTCGTCCAGCCTCTTTTGGTCTGTGGCGGGAAAGAACTGGAAGGTGGGTGTCCGGGACCTCCCCTTTATGCCGACATCTCCTGACGCTGGTCACCTGATGTGGGGGGGCGGTCCCTCGCCAGGGACTGCTAGCTAGAAATTTTTCTGTGGGGTCCTGCCGCCTGCCAGGCATCAGTCCTATATGTAATTATCTACTGCAAGAGCCTCTCTCGAAGATCTACTGTTACGGTAAGTTCTTACATCACTGTACTTTTCTCAAGCCAGTGGAGAATGGATAATACATTATTACGGGATGATTAATTTTGTACCAAAATTAGAGAGGATAGTAAAGCATATTGGAAGTTTAATTATAGTGAATCTCAATCAGTAAGTAAATTGTGGGATGCCTTTAAGGCAGTACTATGGGGTGTCATTATTTCATATAAAGCATTTACTGTAAAAAACAGAAAAAACAAATTGAAAGAGCTTTATAATAGATTAAAGGAACTAGATCAATTAGTACTTAAGGATTATAAAAATATGAAAAAGAATGGTATAATTTGAAAACAGTTATTAATGAAACAAATAACAAAGAGGTGGCAGAAAATATGGATAAAGGCCAAATACATTCATAGTGACAAATTGGGTAAAATGTTGGCATACTTATTAAAACAACAAAAGGAAAAAAATATAACTAGTATAGTAGATGAAAAAGGTAACAATTTGGTAAATGATGTAGAAATGTGAGAGGCTGCTTTTAGAGGCTTATATAAACATTTATCAAGATAAGTTACAGTCATTTCCAGAAGCAGTTACTGGATATTTAGGTAAAGCCTAACTTCCTGTATTAAAGTGTACGCAGTGGGACTTTACAGCGGAGGAGATAAGAGAAGCAATTATAAGTATGCCAAAGAATGAAATTCCAGGACTTGATGGACTGACTATGGAGTTTTATAAAAGCTTTTTAGAAGAACTAATTCCTTTGTTAATCTTAATGTTTCAAGAAATCCTTTGCAATAATGAGTATATCCCGCCTTCTATGGAAGATGCGAAAGTTATTTTAATTTTAAAAGAGGGTAACGTGTCTACTAAAGTAGATAGTTATAGGCCAATAGCATTGCTTAACTGTGACTATAAAATATTAGCCAAATTAATAGTCAATAGGTTAAAAAACCAATTACCTGATGTTATTCATAAGGACCAATTTTGATTCATTAAGGGACGCACAATATCTAATGCGACAAAGAGGGTTCAATCACTAATCTATTATGTTCAGAAAAATAAAATATTAACACATGCCTTAGCGATAGATGCCTCAAAGGCTTTTGATTTAATAAACAGAGATTTTTTATTACAAACTTTTACATTTTGGGACTACTCGATAACATAACTAAAACCATTGCATTATTATATAAGAACATGAAAGTTAGATTTCTGGTAAATTCTTACCTCAGTAATTCGCTAAAAATGAAACATGGAGTGAGGCAAGAATGCCCCTTATCCCCAATTTTATTCATCCTTTCACTAAAACCCTTTTTGAGAATACTAAGAAAAAATGAATTTATTAGAGGCCTTAAAATACAGGATCAGGTAATTAAAGCAAATGTTTTTGCAGACGATATAATATTAATAATACAGGACATAAATAATACTCTCCCATATATTCTGAATGAAATAAGTATTTATGGAGCATTGTCTGGTTATACTCTTAATAAAATGAAGTCAGTAATATTGGAAATCTACTCTCCAAATTATAATCTTGATGACAAAATTGGGCAGGATTTTACAGTGAGTAAGCAATGTAAGAATTTAGGGATATTTCTAACTAAAAATCAGCAAGACACAATAAACATAAATTATGATAAAGCAAAGGAAAAGGTAACCAAGATATTGGACAGATGGGAAAAAATGTCAATTTCTCTATGGGGTAGAATTGAAACTATCAAAATGATGGCTCTTCCACATATAATTTTTGTTATACAGAACATCATTAGGTTTCCACATGAAAAAATGGTTTTCTATGGTAAAAAGATGTTTTACTAAGATTTTATGGAGGAGTGGGATGCCAAGAATACCCTGGAACATTCTAGTACATGGCAGAAAGCGGGTGGGGGGTATAGTTGTCCAGATCCTCTTTCATATGCATTGGCCTTTCAGGTGAAATTATTATGAGAATGGGCTTTTCTCCCTAATAAAGAAAACTCTTTCGAATATGTTTTTTGGGAAGGACACGCCTCCCAAGCAATAAATAATATTATTCAGGAATTAAGGTCGAGGAACAAATTAACAAAATTCTTCTCTACAATAAAACAGGGACTGATACAAGTCATACAAAAGGTACAAGAGCAGGCATTGTTTCCATGTTTTTTTTTTAATATTTGGAGGAATGCCATAGTAAAAAGTATGAAACTGTTACAAAGACTGAAGCTAGCAAGGCCTGGGAATATGCTCACATGGTCACAGTTAATAGATAGAGGAACATTTCTATCATTAGAAAGATTTAACAAGTTATTCCCTAAAACAAGTAAAGTTAATTTTATGGTTTATCAAAGTTTATTTAGTATCTTTAAAGATCAGATATGTCAGGAGAATAGATCTGACATGTCTAGCATTGTGGAGAAACGTAGGGAAATCTTAATAAAAGAAAACATTAAATTAACCCAGCAAATATATGCTCTTCTAGTAACTGACCTCAAAGACCACTGGTTATTGATCAATAATAGATGGGAACAAGAAATTGTATCATGATATACACCACAATGATGGAGAAATTTAAGAATAAATGTGCATAAGGATTATCTTTATGCAAAAAATAAAATTCTCCAAAAAAAATCTTAGATAGGACATATTTAACTCCACAAATAATGGGAAACATAAGGAAGGATGGGAAAAGTACATGTTGGCATGGCAACAGGGTGCAGGGCCCAAATAAAAGCCTTATATCAGCAAGGTAAGCACACTACAAACCGCCAAAATGGCAATGAAAGGAAAAGCAGAGACACTAGGCAGTCAATGCATAAAGTGCCGTATGTATCATCTAGGGGAACTCCTGGAGGAATATACATGTGATAAATGCCATTTGATTGAGGTACTTCAGGCAGAAATTGTTGCCCTACAGAATAGGGTTCAAACACAGGCCGACATTAGTATTCTCGAGGAATTTATAGACCACGCAGTTGATAAAATAGCTCCTGAACCAGAGCAGCCAGCTTTAGCTGTACAGGACAGTATCTTTGAAGAGGAGTGGTACAAAGTGACCCATAAATCTAAAAAGGGTAGAAGAAACATTGGGGGCATTTCCAACCTCCTAACTCCAAATAGATTTAGTCTCCAGGAACACCTGTCTGACACAGAGGCAGATGTCAAATCACCCACACAGCATTCTTGCAGTGATAAGGGGGCAATTATAAATAATATAAATAGGCCACCAGATCAGGGGGCACATGGAAATGACACTACACATCAAGATGTTTTGGTAATAGGTGACTCAATGCTACACTATACTGACACTGCACTGTGAAAACATAGAAATGCATACACTACAGTCAGTGTATTACCTGGTACAGGTATAGCTGACATAAGACACCTTATGCCTGGTCTCCTCAAATCCTTTTCAGCCCTTGGTACTGTTACACATAGGGATAAATGATGTTAGAAAGAGAAAACTGGTGGACATTCAAAGGAATTTCGAATATGTGGGTGCAGCCCTAATAGCCAGAGGATGTGATCTCATTATTTCAGGCATTTTCCCTAGCCCTGGGGTCAGTCACCAAAAATACAGAGATATTATAGACCTCAACAGTTGGTTAAAGAGATGGTGCTGCAGAGAAGATTTTATTTTCATTTCAAACTGTGACACTTTTCAGGATGCAGGGCTGTACACACAGCATGGGCTCCATTTAAGCAGGCAGGGAAAACGTATGTTTGAACACATTCTGAGGCAGTGAATTGATAAGGCTTTAAACTAACAATCAGGGGGATTGGGGGTTGCCCTATATTGACAGTCCCACAACAAAATTTGGTACCCGCTGAAAATTGGAACTGCCTCCTCGTAAATGCTCTCAGTCTAAATAATAAACATGATGAACTTCGGTTTATCCTACGGGAATCAAAGGTTCAAGTATGTGCCATAACTGAGATGTGGTGGAGTCAGGGGAATATTTGGGACAAACTGATACCTGAATATGTACTCTATAACAAAGACAGATCACACTCTGGGGCGGTGGAGTTGCCATTTATATAGCAGAAAGTATTGTGTAAGAAAGCATTGATATCTCCCATTTTGGGTCAGTGGAAATTGTATGGGTCAAATTATCCCCTACCCATATACCCAAAATAAACATCAGGGTAGTATACAGACCTCCCTCTAATTCACATGTTGATGATCTTCAAATTTTGGACTTAATTAATAAAATAACACCTGAAGGTGATCTTATTTTGCTGGGTGATTTTAATCTCCTGGGAAAAAACTGGGATCTTCTAAGAATTGAATTATCAAGAGAACAATGCTACCTAGAGGCATTCTTGTAGGCAGGTTTAGACCAGCATGTAAAAAAGTGCACCATGGGCTCTCATATTTTGGACCTTGTTCTTAGCAACATGGAAAATTTTGTTCTGGATTGCCAGGTCCTGCAGCCTCTCAGTTCAAGTGACCATAATATGGTGACATTTTCCTGTGTTGGAAATATGTCTAAAGACGCTAGAAATACAGTGATCTTTCATTATGGTGGGGCTGATTTTAATAGCATGAAGCAACAACTTGCTTCCTGGGAATGGTATGCAGAGTTCAGCGGGCATTCTCTGCAACATATGTGGAGGTTTTTTTGCACAAAAATCTTATATCTAATACAGACATTCACACATAGCTCTTAGAAGCATGCTGCTTCTCCCAAACACCCACCCTGGTTGACACCTGTGGTTAGGAGGGCTATAAAAAGAAAAAAAAAAGAGCTTATTGCAGGGCAAGGAAAAGTGGGCAACAGTCTAGCTGAGTACTATATAAATCTGCACTCAGGTCCTGCAAAATTTGCATGCATAAAGCAAACGCAGCTTATGAAAAGAAATTGGCAACTACAGTTAAAGACAATTATAAATCTTTTTTTTCATACATTAATACCAAGAAAGGAAATAGCAAAGAAATAGGACCCCTGAAGAACGCAAGTGAGGTACTTGTGGTGGATAATACCTCCATGGCCAACCTCTATAACAGCTATTTCACCTCAATATTTAATGACAAAACCCAGCCAACCCTGAAGCTCTTAGATCTGAAGGTTATACAGTCTTTACAAATCTGTATAGAATATGTCAGAGATAGACTGACAGCTTTGGACCAAAACAAAGCACAGAGACCTGACAATCTCCATCCTAGGGTATCAAAAGAACTAGCTGAAGTTCTTGCAGCTCCTTTGACCTTTTTGTTCCAGAGGTCATTGGATCGGGGAAAGGTACTTAATGATTGGAGACAGTCTGAGGTGATACCCCTGTATAAGAAAGGATCTAGACAGGAGGTATCAAATTACAGCACAATAAGCTTGACATCAGTCCCAGGTAAGATCCTGGAGGGAATCATTAAAACTTATATTACAAATGAACTGAGACTGTCAGGGGATATAGATCAGCATCAACATGGATTCAGGAAGGGCAGATCTTGTCAAACAAACATGTTGGAGTTTTATGGTAAAGTCAGCAGGGCTCTCGACTCAAAGAATGCAGTTGATATTATATTTTTAGACTATTCAAAGGCCTTTGACAAGGTACCACATGGCCAATTAATAGATGTTCTAATACAGCATGGCTTACATGGGAGCATAACCTGCTGGATAGAGCACTAGCTGAAAAACCGGAGACAGCGGGTTTGTGTTAAGGGATCTATGTCGGAGTGGGAACACGTAACTAGCAGAGTTCCACAGGGCTCAGTGCTGGGTCCCTGTCTTTTTAATATGTACATTGCTTCTATGGGAACCAAAATAGGTATTTAGTTATCAAAGTTTGCGGATGACACAAAGGTTGGGTTCACAGTAAATTCTAAGGATGATACCCAACTTCTGCAAGCAGCCCATAGTGATATAGAACAGTGGGCAACAAGCAAAAAATCCACCTTCAATATAGACAAGTGCAAAGTAATGCACATGGGTAAAAGCAATGGCTAGCATAAATACATTTTAAATGGCGTTGAGCTGCAATCGGTACTGGATGAGAAGGATCTGGGTATGTATATCAGCAGTGACCTGGGGTTTAAATCACACTGCAATCAAATAATAAAAAAAAGCAAGCAGTCTGATGTATTGCATTAAAAAGTATATTAAATGCAGGGACAGACAGGTTGTGATATCCCTTTATACGGCTTTGGTTTGTCCTCACTTGGAGTACTGCACCCAGCTTTGGTCACTAGGTGGTAAGACCGAATCTGGGGCACTGGAGCGAGTACAGAGAAGAGCTACTAAACACATCGCTGGATTAGATGGGATGAGCTATCATCAGAGGCTTCAGTCTCTGGGACTATACTCCCTGGAGTGCCACAGAATTAGAGGCAGCATGTGCCTAGCATATTTGGCATTGTTTGATGATGAATTGTGGGTGCAACTAGGATTAGAATTGCGGACACAGATTTATAACACTAGGGCACATCCTGTTCAATTAATGGGTGTACCATATCAAACTAGAAAATGGAAATCTTGGTTTAGTGTAAGGGTTACAAAAATATGGAATGAGTTACCATTTGATGTAGTGGCTAGGAAAACCATGGCAGAATTCAAAAGGGAGATTAGATAGCCACCTAGTGCGGTCTGGAATCCTGGGTTATAACTAAGTTCTGGCGAGCTGTTATGGACCTTCTTGGTCTTATTGGCTGTGTAATGGCAAGGCAAGGCAAAATTTGTTTAAAAGACACCCAATCCCGGAGGCTCTTGGCAAGCATGAGCATGGGAAGGGGAAACAGCTAGCAGCACAGCACCAACTACTGCAGAGAATAGAAAATGTGGACTTCTTTGTAAACACATGTTCCTCCACCTAAAAAAATTCTATAAAAAATATAAAGAAAGAATGTATTTTTCACATTTTTCTTCTGTTTTCATAAAAGAGCCATTTGTATAATAACAATAATGCACTCCAAGGTGTGGGTCGTGCTGGAATAAACTCACTTCCGGGGTGTTGGATGCACTCGGCCTACAGCCTCCTGCCCAACCACCCCAGGCGTGAGGTTATCCCAGCACGACTCACAACCTGTCATGCATTATTGCTTAAATAAAAACAACAACAGGAGAAATAAGGAATATGCAGTGGTCTAACTCAAAATATGCAGTTCATCTTCTAATGTAAGAAGAATCATAATTCACAGGTTGCAGAACCTTGAGTAATTTCTGAACTGTCCTGCCTCCTCACAAGTGATGTTAAACTACATATTTTGAGTCAGGTCACTATATATTTTGTTTATACCTCAGTTTACTAGTTACATTTTAACGGTGCTGTTTTTTTGAAGATGCAACAGTTTTTTTTCTTCTTTTCGACTGCTGGCTTCAGTGCTTGCTGTAGACAAATGAGATGTGAACAGCATTCTAAAAGACATTCTCTGATCAGTTCAGTATTACATTGTGATGATACTAACCTTCAAAACATCATTTATTTATAAAATGGGTAGGGAAATCCCTGTATCCTTATTGGCCAGGACATGTGTATTGTGAAGGTACTGCCAATGAGTAAATGGTTTTATTCTGAACAGTTTTTTTAAATTGTTCCTCACAAACTCATTTTAAAAGTGCAGTAAGACACTCCAGGGCAATGGTAGTACTGTGACACATGCACTTCCAGGTGTTGCAAGCACTCGGCCTGTGGCCTCATACGTTACTACACCCCTGTGTGTACAGTTGTCACAATATTACCAACTCGCTGTCATGTCTTATTCCTTACTGACAACATTTACAGCAACATATTTTTAATATCTTGCTGTTACCATTGTCATCAGCCAATATATCACTTTCCTCTTGTCATTTTAACCCCCACTCCAGTTGTATTAATTATGGTCTCGATTGGACCATTCAAAGAGAATGTTGAGTGGCACTAATAGATCTAAGATAACACATTTGCAGGGGCAGGTTACACAGAGGGGATAAATGTGAATAGAAGAATAGAGGGAAGAGAAGGAAGGTCAGATTCTACGTGGAGGGTGGTGTCTCTGAATGCTCTGAGTCTTGGAAACAAGATGGATGACCTGCAGGAACTATTAGCAGACAGGAGGGTGGACATAGCTGCAGTAACCAAGACTTGGGCAACATCACACCATGACTGGGTTCTTGTGATCCCTAGATATAAACTATACAGGAGGGACAGGGTAGTCGGGAAGGGGGGAGGGGTGTCAGTTTAGATCAGGGAGGGAATAACTTGCACGAGGGAGGAGTCAGGGGAAGGGGAGGTGGCAGCATTATGGATTCAGTTAAGGTCCAATAGATGGAGAAAGGGGAAGTCAGGGATGGTTTACAGACCACCCAATCAGGATGAGGAGAGGGACATGGAACTGAGCTCACAAATATTGGAAGCTGCAGGGAAAGGAGAGGTGGTAATTGTGGAGGACTTTAACCTGCCCAAGGTGGGTGGGAGCATACCATCCACAACATGTGCTAGGAGTCAGGTGATCCTGGAAGAGTGGGTTCCTGACTCAGGGCATCACTGAACCAACAAGAGCTGAGGCAATTCTTGATCTGGTGCTCACAAATGTGCAGGAAATAATGGTCAGGGAGCCCCTGGGTGGAAGTGACCATTGCACAGTGTGGTTCCAGTTGGATATGGGCAGGGAATGCATCCTGACTAAGACCAATAAGCTTGGATTTCAGGAGGGTGGACTTCAGGAAAATGGGCAAAGTGCTAAAGAGCCATCTGGTGGGCATCAGAGCAGATATAGGGGCGGACCAAAGGTGGTCCATCATTAAGGAAGGAATACTGGTTGTCACAGATGAGTGTTGGTGGAATGTCTAGAGGAGCATGGTCTCCAGGATGCGAGGCAGCATGAGTTTATGGGGGGGGGGGGAGATCATGTCAAATTAATCTGATTGACTTTTGACTGTGTCACTAAGACAGTAGATGGCCCAAGCGGTAGACATCTTCTGTCTTGATTTCAGCAAGGCCTTCGACTCTGTGCCCCACAAAAGGTTGATCAGGAAGTTGGTGGATCTCGGGGTTGGGGAAAAGATGGCCAGATGGGTGGAAAACTGGCTGAGGGACAGAACCCAGAAGGTGGTTGTGGGGGGTGAGTTATCTGGCACCAGAGAGGTAACCAGAGGGGTCCCACAGGGCTCGGTGCTGGGGCTGGTGTTGTTCAATGTCTTCATCAATGACATTGGGGATGGCATTAAGGGCAAAATGTATCGATTCATGGATGATACCAAGGTCTGTGGGAGAGTGGACACAGCTGAAGGGATACAGGACATACAGGAAGATCTGGAAAAGCTAGGGAGGTGGTCCAGGATCTGGCTTCAATGCCGAGAAATGCAAAGTTATGCATATTGGAGCCAAGATCCCAGGACAGAGTACTACCTGGGTGGAGTCCGAGTATCTGCATCAGAGGAGAATAAGGACCTGGGAGTGATGATCACTAGTGACCTGAAGTACTCCACACAGTGCAAGAAAGCAGCAGCAAAGGCAAACAAGATACTGGGATGCATATCTAGGGGGATCAGTAGCAGGAAAGAGGAGGTTATACTACCTTTGTACAGGTCACTGGTAAGGCTGCATCTAGAGTATGGAGTTCAGTTCTGGAACCCACACCTCAAAAAGGACATTAACCTGTTGGAGAAGGTCCAGAGGAGGGCTACAAAGATGATAGCGGGTCAGAAGGATAAGACATATGAGGAGCGGTTGAGGACACTGAGTATGTACTCCCTGGAAGACAGGAGAGTGAGAGGGGACATGATTGGGACCTTCAAATACTTGAAAGGGATAAATAAGGTTGATAAGGAGAGTCTCTTTAAGCTGAGTGCCAGCCATAACAGGAGGGGGCACAGTCTTAATCTGGAGGGTGGGAGGTTTAGAAGGGAGGTCAGGAAGCACTTTTTCACAGAGAGGGTGGTGGACACTTGAAATGCACTGCCAGAAGAGGTCATCTAGTTGAATACAGTGGGCAGCTTTAAGAGAGGCTTGGATAGGCAGAGGGGGAAGGTAAGGATCATGGTTAGGGAGGATGGGAGATGTGGGGAGGGAGAGCAGGGACAGTAGCTTAAACTGAGGATCCTGCAATATGAGCAGACTTGATAGACCAAATGGCCTTCTTCTGCTGGGTTCTTTGTATATTCTTATATGAAGAACAATCAAACAGACTCCACAATGTTTTACTCAGCAAAACAGTTGTCTCATGGCCATTGTGTGGATGAGGTGTGTTCAGAGACCTTTGTTTTTGTGGTGTCTCATCATGATATTGGGATCCATGCTCACGCTCTGTTACATTTAAAGTAAAGCTCAAATTGGCAGTTCTCAATGAAATTTAGCCTTTCAAACCACAGTAATAAACTTGGTGAGGGAGAGATTCAAGACATGTTTGAATTGGGTTGAATTCTGCATTCTGGTCAAACTAACTTTAATTTTCAGCTCTCATGTTTAATTTGCTTCCCTTCTTCTTCTTTCCCACTCAGCTTATACCTGCCCCCAACCCCCCAGTCCCCACCCCCGTGGAGCTGCCCAGTCAGTAGTTTAACACCCATGTCCCAATATTCTCAAGACACATGACTGTGTACCCAAGCAAATGATAAGACTTTGCCCGCTGAGGGGCAGGGAGGCAGTTAACAGCCCTGTTATTTTGTTTACCATGAGGGGGTCAGTTCTGTGCATGATCAGTTGAGTTGTTAACAAACTATGCAGAGCAGAGATCACATCACAGGGAACGTAGCAGCAACTTAAATGAGTTTATATCTATCCACCAGTGAGCAAAGACTTATCAGGGTCACGGAGGCATCTGCAGAACTAAATACTTATTATTGGTTGGGCAAGGGGGAGAGGGGGAGTTCAACAGTCGGGTGGGTAGAGGGGCACCAGCTCAAACAGAAGGTCCCAGTGTGCATAGAGAACAGATCCAGGGAAAACGTGGAGTCTCCTCTGTATGGGATTTATGCTGTATACAGTGTCATTCATGGAGGCTTCTGTGTGTGTGTGGGGGGAGCATGAGTTTGCTAGAAGGCTGTTTTCACTTCCAGCAGCTGACTAAATGATATTTATAGTTTGAGATAGACCTTGCTGCTAAGCGTATTGGACTATGTCTGTGGTCCTCATTGGAAGCAAGTCATCAATTTTCAAATACAACAAAGTGTGAGGGAAGTAGTCACCACTTCTTATTTTAGTATGAAATTAAAACAACTGTTTTATGCAGAAACACAGGCAACTGTTTGAAATACTGCACAATCTCAGCTTCTTTGTATACTTTTTCCTTAGGTCTTACCAACTGAGAATACCAAGAAAGGAAATGACCGAAGTTGAGCAGCTGAGAGATAAATGGGTAGAAGTTATGATTCAGACAGAAAAGGTGTGTATGAAGAGCACAATTACTGTGTAATGGTAAACTGTTCAATTGAATTTATAAATAAAATTTTTTTACAGTCCATTTACTCATGAAGATAGTCCAGTTAAGATGCAACATCTTATTACCAGTGGGGTCATGCTTCAACCCAATTTACCAAATGAAAAGAATGAAGCAAGGTGATCATGTGACTTGGTCAAAGTTGCATACTGTAGAGTAACAGTAGCTGTGGGGTACTTCAAATCAGGGGTCTCTTTGCTGGCTGTTTCATACTCTAATCATTGAATCCAACTGCCTCCTTACTGAGTGATTTTCTTAAAATAGCAGTTAGCAGTGTATGCAGCAGTATTTTGATATACCCTGATGTTTTGTAATATGTCACAATGACATATATTCATGAAACTATCTTCAGTATTAATATCATTTTATAAAATGGGTAGGGAAACTGTAGCTATTTTATTGGCTCAACAGCATCACATGACCGTGCGTATATCAGAGCGTGACCACACACCTGCACTTTTACCCCATTCCAAAACAATATTGCTATTTTAGAAGATAGATAACCCACTCTGAGGTGTGCGGTCGCGCTCTGATATATGCATGCCTTGGGTGGTTGACGCGAGTAACAACGCACACAAAGGCGTACGTATATCATAGCATGACTGCACACCTCAGAGTGTGTTATCTATTTCTTATATTGCCTTTAATAACCTGATTCAGCATTGTGCCATTAAACAACTTGGGAGATTGGTGAATCTGGTTAGTAAATACACTGTGGAGTAAGGTTACCACTGGAGGCAATATCTGTGAATATAAGCCAATATATCACTGCTACCCACTCATTTTAATCAAGTATCGCTGATGCATCCATCTTCCATTTAAAACTACTCATGGACAAACTACATTATCCTTCTGTCTTCCTTCCCTCTGGAACAACCTGTTACCCCCAGCTCTGCCTCTTCCTCTCCTACACTCCCTTAAACAGCCACTAAAGCTTTACTATGCTCCCCCTGTTTCCATCCTAAACCTTCTTAGGCCACTCAATACTCCTCCCATGCCAGGGCTACATTAATCCTGTGATACAGATTTTGCCCTCCTTGAATTGTAGAACCATACTTACTGTGCACTCCATTTATACCTTAACTATTTTGCACTTCTTTTTGGTCATATCACTCATGAAAATTCAATAATTTTGCATTGTACTGTGTGTGTATATATATAATTGTATTTATTTATTGAGAACTAGGATTATAATGCCTTTGAACCAGAGGTTCTTTTACAAAGGTTCCAAGTTAAACAAGGAGTAATACAACAAGTTAGGGTAGGGTTCAGCAATTAAATCACAAAGTTAGTAAGGGTAGGGTTCAGCAACTAAATCACAAAGTTACAAAAAAGACTAGACAAATTCCACATATTCAACAATAGGTAGGGGGGAGTCACGTGATGCTGCAGACTGTGTAGTCACATCTGAGCCCAGCTCCCACTGCCCAGATCGTTTATTTTACTTATTTCAGTCTATTCCAGTGCATTAGCGACTGTTAACCCTGTCTCACGTTTCACTTACCTTCAAGGAGTAATCCGGACTGAAGATGGAGACCGAAATGCGACTGGCATTGCTGCGACATACCCCTCCTGTCTCTCCGGAGAAACCAGGCAAGCGCAGTTAGGTCCAGAAACCGGGCAGTAGTAAGCTCTCGACTCCGACCGGGCCCCACAGTCAGACCCCTGAAGTGACTCCTCTTACTCTGGAGCTTTTCCTTAAAGAAATGCAACCACTCAGGGACGATCTGCACTCAGTAGCCTCAGAGGTCAAACGTATTTTGGGGGCTCTCAAGGACCTCTCGACCCAGATGGCAGACTCCGAAGCCCGGCTCGTCTCCCTGGAAAAAAAGGCCAATCGTGTAGACTGCGCAGTAATGGAAACTCGCTCACACATTAAAAAATTAGAGCAAAAGGTGGAAGACCTTGAAGGGAGAAGCTGCAGAAATAATGTTGTGGTGCTGGACATCCCCGAGAAAGAAGAAGGCAGCAATACCTTGCTTTTTGTTCAAAAATTAGTTGAGAAACTCGCGGGCCCTTCTCCCTTCGGAGCCCCTTATATAATAGAGAGAGACCACTGAGTGCTCCGACCGATGCCCGCTCCTGATCAAGCACCCTGGCCACTGATCTTTAAATTCTTAAATTTCCAGGAAAAGCAATTTCTCCTCCGCAAAGTCAAGGATCTTGATCAAGTCTTGTGGGAAGGACATAAGCTGCGCATAACCCAGGATCTCCTAGTCTCCGTAAGGCAAAGACAGGCCACTTTCCATCCCATAGTAACTAAACTCATTGCCACCAGCATTAAATTTAAAATGAGTTACCCTGCTAGCCTTCAAGCTGTAATAGCCGGCAGTTGGTCTTCCTTTGAAGAAGTCGACACCGCTTTAAAAGCTTTGCAGAGTGAGCATCCCGACTTATTTAAATGACTGAAGAGCAGGATATTGGAGAACCTGGACACTTAAATGGAACCTGAAGTTGCTTAATCTCCATTAGTTCCCTGTTAAGGAGTTGGCGGCAGTACCTTCAATCTCGGGTTGCTTTATCCCATCCGATCCTTCAATACCTCCCGCAACACAGACAAAGCGCATCTCATGCTTGACCTGATTGAGGGCCCTGGATAATTTGGATCTCTCCTCGTCCCCAAGCTGCCAGTATGGATTACTCACAAGTCAGTCAAGAGACTCAGGGCTCCTGCCTCTACTTATTTTAGGAGAGAAAAAATATTATTGCCTCCAGTATACTAGTCCTGTGCCTATTATTTTACCACAGACTTGCTGATCCATTGGGGCCAGGTATCTATTCATGGGTATCCTCCTTACAGAGTTTACAGCGAGTCCTTGGGTTGCTTTGATACCGTTGGCTGACATGTAACTCCTACATATTATAATCCGGACTTTACCTGATTTGCTCTGAAAAGAGGAAGACATTTAAATTATTATTACGAGTATCTGCTTCATTTAGCGATGTTATCAGGACTCTAAGCATGGGTCCAGGGATCTTTGTATATCTGAATTGTTACTACTTATACTACAAGGTCTCGGTTTAGGATGGCTCTCAGGGGAAAGGGCCATTGTTTATGAACGTTACTCATATTAGCAGTTGCGGCTCCCGTGTTCTGGGTAATCGGGGGTTAGACAGCGCAGGTCTAGCAAAATCGCAGACCAAAGATAGGAGGCACATTATTACATCGAACATTTTCTGGTTACTGTTTTTTTACATGTATTGTTTTGTTGTTAAAGAGGGTAAGATGGGGGGGAGGGTTGTTTATCTGCTAGGATTTCAGTAACATTGTGCTCTTTAGTGGCAATTCCATTACCTGTTTGTCAACGTAGGGGGAACATAGCATGATTTTAGGATATTGACAGCATGGCTACCTGTACACGTTTCGCCACATGGAACTTCCGAGGGGGTAGAAAAAGGGAAAAACAATATCAAGTCTTACATCACTTAAAACTATTGAATATAGACAGTAGTTGTCTCCAAGAAATGCATTTACTAGACAGTGAAGCAATCCAATTGCGTAGACAGCACGTTGGACAAATTTTCAGCACAGAAGGTACTACCAGCAGTTGTGGAGTAATGATCCTTATTAAAAAGTCTATCCCATTTCACACCCTTAATACATACAGGGACCCAAAAGGTAGATATATCTTCATACGAGGCCTGTTATATAACAAAGAACTAATGATAGGCAGTGTCTATGGACCCAATGTGGAGTCACCTGAGTTTTTCACTCAGCAAGAGTCCTCGAACCCCACCTCTCTATCCCTATAATAATGGGGGGAGACTTTAACTTAGTCCTTGATCCATTCTGGGAACGATCTTATATGTGGAGATCAACCCTCTCTCCGGCCCAACGGGCGGCACGAGAATTCATTGAACAAACCGGAACATGTGATATCTGGAGGATCATGCATCCCAATGATAAAAAATTCACCTACGTCTCCCCCATACATTCTTCCTCATCGAGGATAGATTATATATTGCTTTCCCACTCACTTATACTGGGAACATTAGACTCCTTGATTCTACCTGGAACTCCCTCGGATCACTCCGTTGTATCCTGTTCAGTTTCAGTGACCTCCCTTCCAAAGCGGGGCTCCAGGTGGAAACTGAACAACATGTTATTAAAAGAACCCCCCTATCAGGAAAGGCTATTAGAGAAAATTGATATCTTTTGTCAGACTAATGCCAATCCCCAAGTTAGGCCAGATATTCGTTGGGGAGCATTCAAAGCCTACATCCGTGGGATCTTGATTAACGCAGCCTCCCATAGGAAGAAAACTGCTAATCATAAACTGGCACAGCTACTGGATCAGATTAAAATGCTAGAGGTCCACCCCTCTCCAGGCTCTCAGCAGGACCTTATTAGATTGAAGGCCGCATACATGGAACTTCTCAGGGAAAAGGCAGATTTTTCCATACTAAAGACCTGGGCCGTATCTACCGACCAAGGGGAAAAAGCTGGTCGGTTGCTAGCTCTAAGGGTTAAACAAATGGAATCCTCCCGATATATCACCTCCATAATCTCCTCACAGGACGGCTCTCTCAAAACACGTCCAGAGGATATAATTAGGGAATTTACAATGTATTACAAGTATTTATATAGTCCCATGGAATCCCCCCACTACACAACAATTACATGAGTACCTACAGGAGACCAATTTACCTCAACTAACACCCGTTCAGCAGGAAAGACTCCTGGCTCCAGTTACACCCGCCGAGATCACCGCGACCATCAAGGAGATGCCTTTACATAAAACTCCAGGGATAGATGGGTTCTTGGCTCTTTTTTATAAAACCTTTCAAACTCAGCTATCCCCTATGCTACATAGAAACATAGAAACATAAAAGTTGATGGCAGATAAGGACCACAAGGCCCATCCAGTCTGCCCATTTCTTTTTCTACCTTATAAATGTGCCATCGGCCTTTGCTCTGTCAGTGGCCTATCTATTCATACTCATTTGTATTGCTCCCTTATGCCTGTCCCATGCCTGTCTGAAGCCCTGCACTGTATTCATAGCCACCACTTCTTGAGGTAGGCCATTCCATGCATCCACCACCCTTTCTGTGAAAAAGAATTTCCTCACATTCCCCCTTAATCGTAATCTCATGCTGTGTCCTCTTGTCCTGCTATTTTCTTATATTTAAACATGTTAGACTCTTTCACCTTGTTAATGCCCTTAAGGTGTTTGAATGCCTCGATCATATCACCTCTCTCCTCCTTTGCTCAAGGGTATACATATTGAGCTCTGTTAATCTGTCCTCATTGTCTTCTGATGCAGTCCCTGCACCATTTTGCTTGCCTTCTCTGGACTGCCTCAATTTGGTTAATGTCCTTGTGAAGGTGTGGCCTCCAATACTGCACGCAGTACTCCAGATGGGGCCTAACCAGTGTCTTGTAAAGAGGGATTATTACCTCCCTCTTACGACTTGTGATACCCCTTCTAATACACCCTAACACCTCCCTAGCCTTACCTACTGCTTTAGAGGTCTACTTGGATGATTTCAGGTCATCAGTGATGATGATGCCCAAGTCTCTTTCTTCCTTTGTGAATGCTAGCAACTCCCCTCCCAGCCTATAGATGGCTTCAGGGTTTCTCTTCCCTATGTGCATGATCTTGCACTTCTTTGCATTAAATCCCAGTTGCCACTCTTCTGACCATTTTGCTAGTTTATCCAGATCTCTTCTCATTCTGCCCACCCCATCTGGATCATCTACTCTGTTGCAGATCTTGGTGTCATCTGCAAACAGACAAGCCTTACCCTCTAGTCCATCTGCGGGTCACTAATGAAGATGTTGAGAGGACTGGCCCCAGAACTGATCCCTGAGGTACCCACTTGTGACTTGCATCTCTTCTGACTGTATACCATTTACCACCACCCTCTGTTTTCTGCCCGTCAACCAGTTTGCCACCCAGTTGACCAACTTCTGACCCACCCCGAGCCTACCCAGCTTATTTATCAATCTTCATGTGGAACAGTGTCAAAGCTTTGCTGAAGTCAAGGTAGGTGACATCAACTGCTCCCCTTGGTCCACCACTCTGGTTACCCAGTCAAAGAAATCTATGAGATTAGTTTGACAGGACCTTCCTTTGTAAACCCATGCTGTCTTGGATCCTGTGCCCTATGGATTCCAGGTGTTGCACTATCCTTTCTTTAAGGAGTGTCATCCATAATCTTGCCCACCACTGAGGTAAGACTGACTGGTCTGTAGTTCCCTGCCTCCTCCCTGCTACCATTCTTGTGGAGTGGGATCACATGAGCCCTTCTCCAGTCTTCTGGGACCTCTCCTGTGCTCAGAGACTCACTAAACAGTTCTGCTAATGACTCTGCTAGTTCCACCTTTAGCTCCTTAAGTACCCTGAAATGTATGCCATCAGGTCCCGTTGCCTTATCCACCCTGAGCTTAGCAAGCTCTTGTAGGACCCTTTCTTTTGTGAAGGGAGTAGTGCTCACCCCCCTCCCCCCGTGTCCATGGTGCTGAGCTGTGGGCCCTGCCCTACCTTCTCTTCAGTAAATACTGAGCAAAAGTATCTATTTAGGATAGATGCTTTACATGGTCCTCCTCCTCACATGCTCCCTTTTCTCCATTAAGCTTAGCAATACCCTCTGGACTTTCTCCTTTCACTAATGTATCTATAGAAAGTTTTGTCACCTTCGTTTACTGTTAGGTATAGTGTTTCTCAGTTTGGGACTTTGCCTGCCTTACTGCCTTCCCTGCTTCCCTTAGGGCAGTTTGGTATGCCTCCCTATCTTCATCCCGCTGTGTTCCCTTATATTTCCTGAAGGCCAGCCTTTTGGCTCTGACCTTTTCTGTTACTGTTTTTGAGAACCAAAGTGGTTTCCTTCTTCTTTTGCACTTCTTTTTCTGTCTAACACAATGGGATGTTGCTTCAAGTATTGCATCCTTAATGCTTGCCCACTTTGCCTGTACTCCCTCACCTGTGTTTCTTTTTGCCAAGGCTAACTTAACTCTGTTGACCATCTTATCAAAGTCAGCTCCTCTGAAGTCCCATATTTTTGCCTTGGAATGGGATGATTTAGATGTAGTAGCCAAATTGAACCATACCATGTGATGGTCACTGGCCCCCAGGTGACCTTCTACCTGGAGATCTGTGATCCCTTCCCTGTTCACTCATCTTTACCAACATATCCTTTCGGGTGCAGAGGTAGACCCTTCCCTGTTCAAGACTCTGATTGTCTTGATTCCTAAACCAGGTAGACCTGCCAATCTGGTCACGAATTACCGCCCAATAGCTCTGATAAATCAGGACATCAAAATCCTTTCCAAATTGTTGGCCACTCGACTGGAAAGGGTTATGGATACATTGATAGGCCCAGACAAGTGGGATTCCTGGGTGGGAGATCGTCGGTGGACCACTTAAGGACCATGTCGCATGTCTTCTCTGTGACCAGGGATGCGCCTTACCCCATAGCTTTGGTTTCCCTGGACGCGGAGAAGGCATTCGACAGGGTACACTGGGAATAGCTCTTCCTAACTCTTCAAGCATTTGGTTTCTAAAACAGTTTTTATAACCTGGTTAAAAGCATTGTATAAATCCCCATCAGTGAGAGTTTCAGGAAATGGGGTGATTTCCGAAAATGTTACCCTTTACTCTGGTACAAGACAAGATTGTCCCTTGTCACCACTACTATTTAAT
The DNA here is from genome assembly GCA_016271365.2 of Neoceratodus forsteri. NCBI lineage: Eukaryota > Metazoa > Chordata > Ceratodontiformes > Ceratodontidae > Neoceratodus > Neoceratodus forsteri. The sequence continues at coordinate 1,133,960,757 of CM057449.1, read as the reverse complement.
TTGTATCTGGAACCCCTAATCAGACGGTTACAAAGCTGCCCAGATATCCAGGGAATCCCCATTTACCCTTGTGAAGTAAAAGTATCTGCTTACGCTGACGACCTCTTTCTCCAAATAGCTAATCCCCACTCGTCCATACCTCACATGTTGGAGATCATCAACACCTTCAGTAAAATGTCCAATTATAAGCTGAATGTTGGTAAAACGACTGTATTTCTCCTTAATTACAAACTGTTTAGATTGGATATTACGGTTTTCAGACTTAACTGGAAACAAGATTCCCTTAGATATTTAGGTATAGAACTGTCCCACAGCTCTAAACTACTTGTCAAACTGAATCTTGACCCATTAATAAACAATATCGCACAAGATCTAAATGGATGGGCATCCCTCCCGATTTCATTATGGGGAAGAGTAAACTTAATAAAAATGAGCGTATTTCCACGGTTATTATATCCGCTTTCTATGCTCGACATTTGGCTCCCTCAGTCCTGGTTCAGAAAACTCCAAGCTTTGTTCACGAAATTCCTTTGGAAAAATAAAGTCCCCAGGATAGCCTATCGTACCTTGATGGCCCCGAAGATTAATGGTGGCCTATGACTTCCCAATCTCTGTCTCTATTATTGGGCTTCACACATGAATAAATACATGAGATGGATCCCCCAAGAATGCCCAAGTACAATTCCGGTCTGGCTTAAAATTGAGTGGGCGCTAATACAAGCAACTGGATTGAATCCTGTCGGATTGCTATACATAAAGGAAAGTAATTTACCTCTGAAACTTAAAAACACGACAATCCATACATCTCTAAAGATACACGCTCATATTTCTCGATTTCTTAGCTATAACTGTATCAAGGACATCAACCAACCGATAACTGGTAACTTAAACCTTAAAATAGCGGGCAAACCAATACCTCAGTCCTGGCTTCCTGTTTTAAAAGACTTGGATATTTCAGACCTGATGAAGGACCATAACACTTGGTTCTCCGCTCAGGAAATTGTAGTCAAATGGAGCATCCCTAATAAATATAGTTTCAAACTATACCAACTTAGACACACGCTCATGCAATCATTTGGTCATAAACCAGAGAATGGACATTTTATTCCGTTCTGTAAAGACTTGTCTTAGTGGAGTGGAGGCCCTAAAGCAATTTCCAAGATCCACAACACATTATACCAATGGAAATTCCCCAGCGACTTTGGTCCCACCGAGCTGTGGGAGTCTCTTTTCCCTGGCCAGATTATTAACTGGACAAATATATGTATGGCAAGCCTGCCACCAATTCATTAAACAGGATAGACTAACACTGACCCAATTCTCTATCTTACACAACGCCTATTACACTCCTGTTAAACTGGCCAAACTAGGCCTAAAGAGTACTAATTTATGTAACAGGTGCCAGCAACAGGAGGGATCTTTAGTGCATATTTTTTGGTCATGCTCTAAGGTTCTCCCCTTATGGATCAAGATCAGACGGTGTGTAGACCCCCTTTTAGGTTTGAAGGAGTTAATTACCCCAGAAATTTGTTTACTTGGGGACTTATCTAGTATTAGGGTACATAACAGGAAGTATTATATAACTTTCATTGCTATGTCAGTCAAAAAACTAGTCCTGCGCCATTGGCTGGACCAGCAGGAGATCTCTTATAATGAATGGTTATCAGAGATCCTAACCAACCTACGTACAGAAAAGACTATTGCCAATTTGAATAACTCGATAAACGCGTATAATCAAATATGGGCCCCCCTTTCATACCCTTTTTCTATTACAGAAGTAAGTTGTACATAGCCAATCATAGTAATATCTCCCCAGAAGGTATGATGTAGATAGATCTTTGTAGGCTACGCAGGTCCTCTCTTATTATCCTAGCAGATATGGGGTGGGGAACTCCAGGAGAGGGTGGAGGGAGGTGGGATGGGGAGGGCATAGTAGATTTTTGATTTGTATACTTTTCAGGTAAATGATGTCTTTGTATCATTGTCTGCTATGCCATTATGAATGTTTATACCAATAAACTGTTAATAAAAAAAAAAAAGTAAATCACAAAGTTACAAAAAGACTAGTCAAAGTTCACAAGTAATGTTGATGCTTGGTGGTTTAGTTCCAAAATCATCAGGTTACAAGAGACAAGTCAAAGTTCATATACATAAATCAGTCTGAAGAAGACCTTGTCAGATGATAAGTGCAAGGGATGGGGTGTAAGTGCAGAGCTAAAGGTGAAAAAGAGGGAAGGAGAGGGGGCAGAGGGGCAGAAGCGAGGAAGAGAGATAATTCCTGGGGGGAGGGACAAGTAAGGAGGAGAAAGTATAGGAAGGGAAGGGGGGGAGTTGAGTTGGCAGGAGAGAGCAGAGGGAGGGAGGGAAGAGGGGAGGAGAGGGAGAGAGATAGGGTTGAAGGATGACTGGCTAGAACCAGTTTAGATAAAGCAGTCACAGCAGCTTTCAGCAGTTAGGTGATTACAATGCTTAAGTTTGAAGGTGCCCAGTTTTGGTTCAGCATTGATATCTGAAGGTAGACAGTTAAAAAGGGTGGGTGCTCTGTAGGCAAAAGTACACTAGGCAAGGGAGGTCCTGGTGAAGGGGACAAGGTAGGAGTGCTTGGAGGATCATCATGTACACTTTATTTTAGGTGCCAACACCCCCTTTTCTCACCACCCCTCCCTACTTACACCCCCTGTACCTTAACCTCTGACTGTGTTGTATTTTTACCCTGAATGTCTTGTTAGCCATAAAAACTATCTGCTTAATCTCAATGTGTGTGGTGCTGCACTGTTGTGAACATGTATGTATGTGTGCGTATGTATACTTATGTATTCATGTGTGTGTACGTGTATATGTGTGTGTGTGTGTTATATGTGTGTTATATGTGTGTGTGTGTATATATGTGTATATATACATGTATGTGTGCATGTATGTGTGTATATACTGCTGTTTGGGTTATATTCACTAACTTTTAAATACTGCGTTCTTCGCGGTATTGATCACCCCGCTAATATTAAGTGCACATTAAAATTAAGCGCACATTAACATTGAGTGTGTACATCACATCACATGAGTGCTTGCCAGATGGTTAGCAGAGTGTGTTATGCACCAATCTTGAGGCAATTTGTGTGCTGGATGGCAGGCAGGGGTTTTGCCATAATAGATGACCTGTGGCAGCAACAGATTACCTGAAAGTGTGCACCCCAGCACCAGTGACACCTGGCGTTTATCCCCGAACCCAGTTAATGCCACTTGTTTTGATCCAGTGGCTGCCATTGTCCACTAGAAATGGACAAGATTAACACCAGTCTTGTCGATGTTAACAATGAGCTCTGATGGGACAAGCTCTTGTGCTGATGCTTTAGAAATACGGTGTAGAAAACCTTCTTTTAGCTGCATGAAATTAACTGGTGTCTTTCTTGCAGCTTTAGTACCTTTCCTACGTCTAAACCCCATGCAATTCAAAATTCCCTAGGCCCATTTGGTGGTGATGCTGACAGTTCCACCATTCTGTGTCAGGATATGGGGGCTGTTTGTTTTGACAATCTCCAGGGCCACAGCCTGTACCACCCTGGTATTAACAACTGCACCTTCCGCCCTTAGGCTATGAATGATAAAGCGCAATTTTTCCTCAACTTCATCAAGGAGCAAAGTAGGTCTGCCTCTCAGTTTAGTGGGCAGTGATGGCTTTAGCAGCACAGGATTTGCTGCCATTTGTAGCCGAGCCTTGTAGCCACCCTTAAAGTTCCTGACTGTGGACTCATTTATACTCTTACCATACTTAGAATGGTAAAAGTGGACTGCAGCCATGACGCCATTCTCAGCCACATACCGCCCAATTTCATACCGCACTTCACCAGCATATGAAGTGTAGCTGGAAGGGCAGCTTCACTAAGGGGGCAGTAAGTTGCAGACAGAGAGTTCGCTTACCACCACAGAAGCAATGTCCGAGTCCAGTCCTGTTCACTGCAGCTGCATGCAGGACATATGCGTTATATCAATAGGGTATTCCCTCTTCACTCCTTTTGTTACCCAACGAAGTATAGACATCGTCGCAGAGCTTAGAGAGCCACGCACAAGGTACAGTCATGAACAACAATGCAGACAAGGGCAGGGCTAAAGCTGGGCTGAGCTGGTTTTTGTAATACCTGCTGGCTGGTACCACCTGTGATTACACTCCAGTTACACACCAATTAAACTATTACTGTATAAGTGTTTAAAGTGGGGTAAACATTGTAAAGCTGCTGCAATATACTGTTAACGCTAAGTAATCAGGCTAGGCGATTACGCTAAAATAAAAGACCGCAGATAAGTTTGATTTAGGTCAAGCGCTAATATTTGGTGATGCAAACATTTTCTGTACTACAGTATGTGTGTGTGTGTGTGTGTGTGTGTGTGTGTGTACATAGATAGATATGTATATATAGCTACTGCTGTGCTGAGCTGTAAGGTTCCTTATGTCCTCATTATTAAAGTATCCTAAGTTTTTTTCTGTTTTATAAAATGATTTACTGTACCCTATTCTGTTCACGTCATTCTGCTCATATGCTGTTATGTATATATTCATATGTAATTATGTCATATACATTTTTGTATTCTTCTGCTTGCTTATTATGTTTTGCCTTGTGATTTATTCTGACCCTTCCAGGTCCACCTTGTAAATTAGTTTTTCTCAATGGTGTTTCACCTGGTGAAATAAAGATTTGATTGATTGATTGATTGATTGATTGATTAGGGTCTTAGTGAAAGGGAGAATAAGGCCGAGACTGATCTTCTTTGCAAGTAGGAACGTGTGATAGGTGATTCTTTCCTCGAGAGAAAGACAGATGGTTTTCTTATACAGTTTGCAGGTGTGGGTCCGCTTGTCAGAACCAGAGGCCAGTTTACATGACTTGTTCGGTGCAAGTGAGATACTCTTCAGGGAGTTGTTTGAGGCAGCACCGTAGGTCACAAGGCCATAATCGATAAGCGAAAGGACTGAGCTGGTAACCACAGTTCAGAGGGCCCCAGTGGTCATGTAATGTTGATGTCGGTATAGAATCCCAATCCTAGGTTAATGACTTTGGCAATAAGGTTAATATGGAGATTGTATGAGAGAGCAGAATCCAGCATACGACTGAAATATTTAAATGTTTGAACTTGCTCCAGGGGTTGGTTTTGGTTGTTACAGATGACAACGTTGGCCACTTTGTGTGCGTGGTGGGGATTAGCGAAGAGCATGACCTTGGTCTTTTTGTAATTCATGAGCAGTTTGTGTTGCTCAAACCAAGACACCACCATTTTAAAGTTAGATTGAAAGTTAGTAGTGAACAAGTGAGGATCAGGGCTACATGAAAAGAGGATGGCATCATCCACATAAAGGACTGTGTTGATGTTACAGGCAGAGAGGAGATTGTTGATGAACAAGCTGAAGAGAAGTGGGCCGAGGATGGAGCCCTGCGGAACTCCTGAGCGAACAGGAAGACTATTTGAGTGTGTCACAGATCTTGACTTGCTGAATGCATCCAGCTAGGTAGCTACTGAATCAGCAAGTAACCTGAGAAGAGAACCCAAGAGGAGGGGAGGGAGTGGAGCAGGAAGGAATGGTTCACCGTATAAAATGCTGTAGTTAGATCAATGTAGATTGATACAACTACGTGGCTGCTGTCCAAGGCCTTATGGATGTAATTGGTGTAGGTCAGCAGGGCAGTGGTGGTGTTGTGTGACTTTCTAAAACTGTGCTGCTATGGGCATTGCAGGCTGTATTTGGTCAGGTATTCCATGAGCTGGTCAGCAACAATTCATTCAAGGGCTTTGGAGAGGTGGGAAAGGATGGATATTGGATGGTAATTATTACTTGATGTCTTGTCCCCACTTTTGTGGACCAGCATGACTATGGAGGCTTTCCAAAGGCTAGGAAATTGTTTAAGTGAGAGAGATAAGTTAAGGATCCTGGTAAGGGGGGCAATGACAATGCCAAGGAAGAGGTGGAGAAGTTTGAGGCCCAGAATGTCCCCACTGAACCTGAATTTTCCAGTGACCCTTTGTACGTATTCTTGGCCTTGGACTGTGTTACACATCTGAAGTAGAAGGGTGGAGTATTGGCTCACGGGTAGAAGAGGCAGCCACATGGGCCAAGCTAGGAGAATCAAAGAAATCAGGTGGTAGTATGCCACTTAGGTCAGTAAATGCACTGCTAAATGCATTCACTATTAGTTTGTGGTCTTTTGAGTTTACTTCATTTACCTGGAGCAGAGGGGGAGGGACTTTATTGTGCTTGCCAGTGAGGTCTTTAAGTTTTTCCCAGAAATTGCGGCTGTTTCCCCATGTGCTAGTAAGCTCACTTTTGAAATACTTTTTTTTTGCCTCACAGATTTCTTGGGTGCAACCGTTTCTAGCAGCACTGTAAAGCTGCATATCGTTAGGTTTCCCGGTGGCCTTAGCCCGATGTCACAGATTATCCCTATGTTTCATAAGATTAATCAGGGAGGCATTGATACAGGGTTGGACAGACCCTTAGGCTTAGTTTTGCGGTATGGGGCAAAGAGATCACAGGCTTTGTTGAATTCGGAGATACAGAAGGAGAGAGCATCATCCACATTATCAACAGTACTGAGGGGGACCAATTTCATTGAGCTAGATAGGGTTTGAAGTTGGCAAGATGCCCTTTTTTGAGGGCCCTTTGCTAAATGATTTGTGTGGCTGGTTTGTTGACCTTGTTTGACCATAAACAAAGAACAGGGGAGTGGTCCCTCATGGAGTCCAGGAGAACCTATGTGCCAGTTATCCTATCTGGGTGTGTGGTGAGGATTAGGTCAAGGAGAGAGCTAGTGCCAGACCTACTGTTAAATCTTGTGGGGGCAGTCATTGTCTGGGTGATACCAATAGCTGCAAAGGCATCCTTAAACGGTGTAGCTTCAGGGGTGAGCCGATTTATGTTTACATCACCCGGAATCACCATCTCAGAATGGTGAGGGAGGGTTTCTAGGTAATCGATGACCATTTTGATCCCAGGAGACTGTTCCCAATTGGGGATATAGACTGAGAGTATAGTAAGGCATTCCCCATGTTGCCCCAGAAAGATTTTGATGGTAAGTATCTGGGAGTTGTTGCACTGGGCAATAGGAAGGAGGGCGAGACATTTCAGGTGTTCTTTAATGTATAAAGCACAGCCCCTGCCTTGTTTACCTAACCTGTCCTGCCTGTATAGGTTATAGCCAGGCAAGGAGACTGCATTATCAGGGACCCTAGGAGAGAGCCATGTCTTCTTGATGGAGAGAACATCAGGAGTATGCTGCGTCATCCAGACTTGAAGATCTGATAGTCTGGGTATAGTTTGCTATCTATATATATATCTATCTATATATATATATATATATATATCTATATATATAGATATATATATATATATATATATATACAGTGTGTGTATATGTGTGTGATATATATATATATATAGATATGTATATATACATAGATATATATGCAGTGTGTGTGTGTGTGTATATATATATATATATATAGATATGTATATATATATAGATATATATACAGTGTGTGTATGTGTGTGTGTGTGTGTATATATACAGTATATATATATAGAGAAAGAGAGACAGAGATTCTTTTTCTGAGTTTTGCACCATTTGCTAGCTGCATTGTTCCATATTTATTTGCACTGTACTGTTTTTATCCTGTCTGTATTATTTCACCTTGTACCCCGCCTCCTGGGTCACACCTAAAAATGAGTCCAGGTTGAATGTGCCTTTTCTGGTCACCAATTTTTAAATAATTAAGCCAAATAAAAATGCATGACAAAACATCATGATAAATCATGAAATACAACTGCTTACTACTGACACCTGCTGTGCAGACAGTTCTGGATTCACGTTCGGTAGTAGGCCTGGTACTCGCTGGCTGAAGTGCTTTTGATTTCTATTCTTTATCATTTTACTCTTGCCAATTTATGAAGACTGTAACATTGATAACTGATATAACAAAACTGAGTGGAACTAAAACTTAGCTTTATTCAACAAATGTTCACTGTGCATGCAAGGACTGGCACAGAGGTGTCCCATTTTTTCTTACCCATTGGGCCGGATTCTCAAAGCTTCCCTGAATGGTGCAAGGGGTTTGCACCACAAGGAATGGCACAAGATTTGACTTGCACCAAAAGATACACCGGCATCAAATTCTCAAAAGCAGCCTGTGGCAACCACAGGCTGCATGTGCTCAAGAAGGCTTGCACTATCCTTGTGGCACAAAATGGGCTGTGGCATGGCACTAGGAGGCTTGCGGTAGATGCAGGCTGCCATATCCCCTAAGTTGGGATTCTAAAAACCCTCCCAGAGGGCACATTTCTAAGTACTGTTACACCAGCCAGGGCTGGTCCAAGGGTACTTACAAGTGTCCTCTGGAATGGTTTCAAAACTTGTACCAATATGCCACAGTCCACCCCAGCCCTGATCCCCTTTTTAATAAATGCAGTCATGTTCTTGGTGGCTAGCAGCAGCCTTCCAGCCCCAATCCCCTTTTTAACAAATAAAATCTCGTCCCTGGTGGCTTGTGCCCCCACCCCAATCCCATTTGTAATTCACATCCCTGGGTGGCTAGTGCCCCCCCCCAGCCCTGGTCCCCTTTTTAATAAATGAAATCACATCCCTGGTGGTCTGGCAGATCCCCTCAGCCCTGATCCCCTTCTTATTTACATTACCCATGTCCCTGGTGGTCTAGCAGACCCCCCTCCCTATCCTCAATCTGCCCATATACTATAAATAATCTTTCCCTGGTGGTCTAGTGGACCCCAACCCCAACAGGCACTGCCCCACCACTCCACTCCCGCCATTCCATCCCTGAGCTGGTGACTAGCACAGCCCTCTGCTGTCCACCGACTGAGCTGTCAAGGAGTGCATACTGTATACAACATGCATTCACTGATTGACTAGGCCAGCATACCCCTTGCTTTGGCTCTTTTTTGTTCCATATTATGAAAGATGGCTTCCTACATACCAGTAATAAAAAGTTGAGAGGTATGGCTTTAGGATAGGCCAGCATGTGATAAATACTATAGAAACATTTAACTTTCAGTAAGTGGGAGATGTTCTGAACATGGCAGTTACCATATAGGAAGTGGTACTTGTTCTGAGCTGAGAGCTACTCAGAGCAATAAGTTTGCAGTCCTTACGCTTCCTTGATGGACTTTGATGTTTAACATTAGCAACCTAGTCTGTAGACTTAGCCATTAGAAGATGAATACATCCATTAGCAGTATGTCCTCATGTGTGTTAATATAAGTGCTCTTTGCTCTAGAGTACTTTTACACATGGTATTCAATTGTGAGAACAATGAAGCAAAACTGAACTGTTCTAACACTGCAAAGCGACAAGTGAAGCTACTCTTAACAATGAGTAGCCACAGAAATTGTATCATCACATTATTAAATCCTGAGCTCGAGTTGAACTGTTTGAAATAAGAAAATTGTGAAATTCACCAACAATATGGCCTTGGTGATGTTCAGTCACCAGCTATTTGAAGCAGATGAGTGCAGAACATGAGAGAATAATTCACAGCTGCAGTAAACGTTGTGCAAGAGAACCTCTTCACTGTATATGAAGTGTCATGCAGAGTGTACGCAAATTCTGATTGGCTTGAAATAATTAAGTCATGCTTTCAGGATTTATACTGCACTATGCAGTATACTATGTCGACCAGTGAACATCAGTCATTGCTAAGGGCAGCAAGGGCTTGTGGGCAATTAAGAAAAACTTTAAAAACCGTTAGGCTGAAGTAACCATGCCTTCATACAGGGCTTATGTCAGACCAGTACTTGATTATGATAGCCAGATATGGTGTCTGTTCAAGAGGAAGGACACAAATGTGGTTGAGAAGTTGCAGCATTGGGCAACTAAAATGATTTACAACATCAGGGAAGCTGGTTATAAAAACCACCTTCAGCAACTAAACAATTTCCTGAGAAATGCGGCAAATCAGAAGCAGCTTATTACTATTGTTTGACATAGTGCACAGTCCATACTTTCCTAATGAACTGAATCTGAAACGAAAAATGATAGCACAGGCACCCGTGGACATCCCCTACAAATAATCCCACAGCAGTTCAGCACTCTCAGAAGAAAACATTACTATACCCAACATATTATATACCCCAGAAATAAGCTCTCAAGTGAAATCATAACTAGCAAGGCCAGGAACGAACTTATAAACAACTTAGACAAACAAATTATGTCAGGTATAGGGCTTCATTATTAGGGGTAAAGGACAGGAGCTAACATGGGCTAACACTTACTTTGCTTCTTTCCTTCTAGTGAACTCTAGTATGCACACTTTATCACATGGAGTATTTATATCAACTTTTCAGGAGCATAAGTTGAACCTGAATACTTGACTCCACTTGGAAATATTGATAAATTATTTTTCCATGTAGAGTTACTGTGCTCATAAAATAATAATTTTTTTTTTGTTGTTATTTAGGTGAAGGAAATGTTATTTAAAGACAGACGGGATGCATTTAAACAGGAACTTGATAAGCAAGTCAAGGTGAGCGCTAGTCTGCAATTCTGTATTTCTGTAATTTGTGGTTGAAATGCTCTGTGAAAAGGAGAATTTCACAAATGGAGGGCATGTCTTGCCCATACACATCACACCACCGCAATATGAGCTCCATTACAGGTGCAATAATACTTGGTTTACTAAAGCACAAAGGAAGTTCAACCAGTTTATCCTTTGCTGCCAGTCAGAGAAGTACTTTTCTCTTTCCTTTGTAAATGTTTAGAATAAAATGTATAAAGCACATTGCACCAGAGATCACAGTCCCAGATTTAAATCTGTATTGTGCAAATAGCCAGCATACATTTCATATCAATGCACAGTTACCATATTCAGTTCTTGGTGGTCCAGGTACACACATCCACATACCTTAGGCACACGCCACAAAAATGCCTCAGGGGATCGCATGTGCCTACACGTTCTTAGGCAGATTTCAGCCAGAAATTACCCTCAGCAAGAGATAACATTGTACAAGGTGAGTAAATGGGCTAGAGGGACATCTACCAGCCTGCATGCCTACTGGACCATCAGGGTAGGGGGGGGATAAGGATTTTTTTTTTTAAATGACTTTAAGACTGTCTGATCCTATCTTTTGGTATGTTATGTATTACTTATTTGTGTATGCCTTATATGAATTGATTTTTATGTTAAAGTGGAAAACCAAACAGTAAAGGACACCATACAACCACTAGAGTCAAAGTAAGAATTAATTTCACTTCTGTATCCTTTCTTGTGACTTGGACTTTAAAATACCTTTTGCTGGATTGAGTATGCTGTACCTCTTTCCTTTTTTATATTTTTAGTTTATTGGATTTTTAAAAAATGTATACAATAAAATAAATGGTGTTGTCACTGTACAATTAAACATTCAAAATTAAAATTCATTATCACCATTACTTCTTACGTACTGCATTGCTTGCATTGACCAGAAATGTTTGTGGGGAGGGAAAAATGTATATAAACAAAAAAAGTGTATATATTTATAGCAGCTATCATGTGTGCTCAGGATTAAATATTACTTCTCAAACAAGATTGTTCAAAACTGCATACCTGCTCATTTCCAGACATTAAAAACAAGAAAAATAAATAACGACCTCACCCTGCTGCAAGGTGTGCCAAAGAATAAAAATAGCTTCCCCCTGTTATCTTCCACAAGCCATTATAATAATGCTAACCTGTAATGTCTCAGCTTATATTGCACAAAAGGTTCATAGGTCAGTGCGAGTTATGAGGCCATGGCCTTTTGAAACTCGCCAACTTAAATCTTTGGTGGGTTTATTCAGATCTAGCTATGGAATTACAATTTTCTATTTCCCATGTATTGATCAAGCCTGTTTTTAAACATTACCATATTCTCACTACTTTTTACGGTAGTGTGTTCCTTGGTGATATAATTCTCTGGGTGTACCAATCATGTCTTTTTTTGGTTCTGTTGACTTCGCCCTTTAGTTTTTGGTTGTGGGTTCTGGTGTTTGTAGTGACATCTTGCCTAACCAACCCTATTGTCTCCATTAATGAGGCATTCCACAAGGCATTATTTGTGAGACATAGGTCACCTCTTAATGGCATATACTCTACTGAGTACAAACCAAGCTGTTCCAACCTTTGCCCATAGTCCAGATTTTGCATATTCCTCACTCTTTGGGTAATTCTTCTTTGTACTCCTTCAGCCAATCTTTTTCCATCTGTTGAGTAGGGACACAGAAGGGGGAGCAGTAGTTAAGATGGGGTCTGACTAAGCTTGAGTATAGGGGATTATTACTTTAGGCTCCTGATATATTTTTAAGAATGCATCCAAAAATGCGTTGGTACTTCTTAACCGTATTCTTGGTGTGAGTGTCAAAAGTAAGTTTATTAGTGACTGTTATTCCCAGATCTTTTTCACATACAGTCTCCTGCAGCACAATATCATTAAGTTTATAGGAGCTTCTTAGATTATTATGGCCCAGATGCATGACCTTGCATTTGGTTGCATTAACGCTCATTTTATTATTATTGGCCCAGACTTCTAACCTGTTTAGATTCTCCTGAAAAATCTGTTGCTGCTTGATTATTGCTCACAATACATTCAGTTTTGTAGCCATCTGCATATTTTTCCATCCAGGCATTGCTAGAAGTTTGCATGGAAGAAATCAGGATATTAAAAAGTGTAGGCCTCTAAACAGAGCCCTGTGGCACCCCGCTCATAACTAGTCCCCACGGAGACATATATCCTCTAATTACCACTCTTTGCCTTCTTTTGGCCAGCCAGGAAGTTACCCAGTTTATAATATTTGTGTGAAATTTGAAATTAATAATTTGTTCTATTAGTATTTTGAGGGAGACTATATCAAAGGCCCTAGAAAAATCCAGAAAAAAAAAACACATCCACTGGTAGGCCTTTTTCCAGGGCTGCACTTACGAATTCAAAGAAATGGAGTAAATTTGTTAGGCACAACTTTCCTGGGAAAAAAACACACTGGGTTGGGTCAAGTAGTTTGTTTTGTGACAAATGAAGATGAGTCACAATGTGCTGCTATTACAACCTTTCCATAAGTTTTCCCACGACAGAGGTCAGGCTAATGTTTTATAGCTTGCCACCTCCTTCCTGTTTCCCACTTTATGTACTGGGGTCACTGATGCTTCATTCCACTCAGGGATAGTTTTACCCTTTCTAAGTGATGCATTAAGTAATATTGTTTGCGGTCCTATTAAATCATCAGAGACCTCCGTTAAGAACTTTGGGTGTATAACGTCAGGGCCTCCTCAGCTGTTCTGTTTCAAGCTATGGAGCACTTCTTTAACTTCCTGATTGGTAAATGGCCTGCTTTGTTCAGGACTAGTATAATTTATTCCTGGTATGTATTCTGTAGGCTTAAATGCACTTAAAAAATATTTATTAAATTCAGTGGCCATCTCAGTTTCGTCACTTACAATTCTGTTAGGTGTGTCTAGAGGTCTAACCCCAGTATAGCTACCCCTTAGGGAGCCCACATAATTATAAAACTTTTTTTTGTTGTTGTCTTTACTGTCAGTAGCTATCTGTAACTCTAGATTTTGTTTTGCTTTTCTTAGAATTGTTTTGATACTATTAGCCATTTTTTATAAGAATTCCAGTTTATATTAGTAGGTTGCATTTTGTATTTTACATGTCAGCTTTTTTCTGTTTATGGCTTTTTTAATATTTTATTCCACCAAATAGGAACTCTGTTCAATTTTGTATATGGTTCTTATTGGAACCCAGTTATCAATACAGTAATTTAATTTTTGTGAAATATTGTCCCATATACAGTTCAAGATTTTATTGCTCAAGTCCAATTCCCAATCCCATGACTTAAGATAATGTTTAGTTCTACCGTAATCAGCCCTGAAAAAAAATCTTACTTTTGTAACACCTGCTGAGTGTGAATTATTGGTTTATAAGCTAAGTCTAACTACAGTATCTTGTGATCTCTATCACCTAATAGTTCTATAGTTGTGGGCATAGTTATGCCCTCCTCAATGTTGGTGAGTACAAGGTTTAGAATGTTTTCTTCTCTGGTACCTTCCCTCACTAACTGTTCTAGGTTATGCTGTAATGTTATTTCAACAAATGGATTTTCCACAGTACCAACACCCTGTAAAGTGGACCAGTTTATTGTAGGGAAGTTAGTACCCATAAGAATATAATCTGATGTTGCCTCCATACTGTCTAGAACTGATAAATACTTATTATTTCCTCCATATCTGAGTTAGGGGCCCAATATGCTAGTCCTACCAACAAGTTTTTTGAAGGTAATGTTATACAGGCCCATATAATTTCAACATCAGTATCAATATCTAATAGGGGACCTACCATATTTGATTCATATTTATCTGATATATAGGGGCTACACATATAAGAAATAAACAGTTTTCATCAATACAATATAGGCAAGGTATCATATACTATATATTGTGTAACTTTGTTATTTCAATTATATCAGCATGACTATATTTAGTAACTAGTTAGTTTGTACTCTTATGTAAAAATCAAACATGCAAAAGATGAATGTACAGGCCAGTATCTAATATTGCCACATTCAGTTTACCTCATGTGAACCAACATCCAACAAAAACTAAAGTCCCAACTATGATTCATACATTGTGCTGTTCATATTGCAGTCATGCTGATCACTTCATCTTTGGAAGGTGTCGCTGATTCTGTTTCACCATTTTTGCAATCCTGATTGTAGTGACCTCCTGGGTTTGAATCCCACAGCTTCCACTTGCATACTGTGTGACCTTGAGCAAGTCACTTAACTTCCCTGTGCTCCCAGGTCACACCTGTAAAACAGCTTTCAGCTTAGTGTGCTACTCCTGGTTAAACAAATAAAAAAAAAAAAAGAGCTCAAATGAAAGCAGACATCTGATCTACATAGCAAAAAAGTTGTTGTGCCCTGTTCAACTTGATACACACTTTTGCCAGAGCAAGGAGCTCAAACTCTGCCCACATATTAAGTGGCTCCCATCTGATTCCTAGGAGACAGCACCTTCTTTGTTGGGTGGCGAATGAGTAGTCCAGAAATGTAAAAAATGTGTTTCATTGATCAATAAGTGGTGCTTTAATTCTGGTAAATTGAACTGTCAGATCACAATTTGTTTCAGAGGTGAATGTAATCATAGGGGTGGATTTTTTATGAGATGTCAATTCTATCGCAGATTGTATTGCAAGCGTATTGTGAATATGATCCTGAGTTGTGGGTAAGGATGGGATTCTGTATGCCCGTATAATAAATGACAGGTTATCTTTGGGTAATTCAAATACTTTTGTAAAAAATATCTTTCATCATTTCTCTGATGGCATGAAAATCTTGATCCATCATGGTTGGTAAACCCACTACTCCCAAGTTTTTATATAATTGGCTTTCAAGGAGCTTAGTTGTATGTGACATGGCAAAGTTGTCTCTAATCAGATTAGGAGTTGTAGCCTCCACTTCTAGTGTTTTGTTTACGGATTTTTCATTGTCTTTTTTTATTCATTTCCACCTCTTTTGTCACTGCATCAGTCTTTTCTCTATTTTGCATTGCATTACACTGGACATAATCAACTTTCTCCAATAAAGCACTGAATTTCCTGTCAAAGATCTGAGTCCATTGAAGAAGTTTCTTTAAAGTCTTGCCCAGAGAGCCTATCATTTGCCTTGCACTTGCAACCATGTTTGGGCTCATATGTTCCACTAATATGGAAGCAATAGTTTATATTGGAGATGATATGGGAGCTGTGAAGGATAAGTTATTTTGTCTACACCCCACTTCAGATTTAGTAATACCTGAATTAAATGTTTGTTCAGACATTGAAGCTGCTGTCTCCTCAGCCAAATACAGGGTATTTACTAGATAAGGGAGCTTTTCTGAGTAAATAACACAGTTGACTATGCCCAAGGTTTTGGTACTGTTGGTACTGAAGATTTAACGGTAGTAACAGCAATAGTAACTGCAGTAGCGGAGTCATTTGATGCATCAGAGCTAGCAGCAACAAGAAAATCTGGCACTGATGGTTCCCAGACAAAACTGACGTTTATCCAAGGCAATGCTACTACACTAAGATATTAAACTTATCAATACTTTTAGATCAACACCTGATTCATCCGATGGAGAAAAACATCAGAGGAAATGGACACCAGACTGAGAAATTATCAGTTTTGTGCACACCACCACCTCTCCCAAGGAGACAACAAGGGTCCAAATGGCTTGTGGTGATTGAATCATTGATCACAGTGGGAGGCCCAGCAGTGGAAGTGCTTATGCTAAAGTGCTTTCTGTGAGAGTGGAGGCTTCTAAAAGAAACTCTGATAGACCTCTCTGGGGGTATCAAGGCCATAAGACCAGCCCTAGAGGACTTATTTTAGAGGATGGGTGACACAAAAGCTCATGTGAGTGCAGTGGAGGATTGCTGTTGTCAGATGGAGCTAGAAGTGGTAATGCTGAGTAGGAAGATCGCCTACCTCGAGGAGTGCCTCAAGGATCCGGATGGGAGAAGCTGGCAGAACATCATTGTATTTGCTGGCTTGTCAGAGCAGGCAGAATGCATGGACACAATCAACTATACAGAAACTTTGCCAGAAAATCTCCAGCCCACCTCCAAATGGCCCAGCATCTCGAATAGATAGGGTTCACAGGGAATTAAGACCAATGCCAGCACTGGAAGAAAAACTGAGACCAGTGATCTTTCGCTTGTTAAACTATTTGGATGAGGTACATATACTCAATAAAGTCAGGGAGACCAAAGAAATACTCTGGGAGGGGAAGACACTCGTTCTATTACAGGACCTGAGCTTCCAAGTGAGAGAGGTAAGCTTCCTGTAGGGAATTAAATCAAAATTGTATGCTGCCCATATCAGGTTCTGAATGCAGAATGCTGCAAAGCTAATCGTTACAACTGACGGGGGACAAAAACAATTCATTTCAGCTTAACAGGCACTGAAGGAGCTACTGCTTATATTTTGAGACTCATTCAGACACCCCTGAATTGGACGGGTGTACCAGACAAGTGGGCTATTGGGCAGTTCTCAGTTAAAAGTTGAAGTTTCATGTTGTATTGCAGGACTGTTAACATTTTAATGAAGGTTGCCTTTTTGTTATTCCCACTCTCAAACTGTTCATAGAAACACAGAAATTGACAGCAGATAAGGACCGCAAGGCCCATCTAGTCTGCCTGTTTACCCTAACTTTGTTAGCGGCCGATGACCCTATTTGGTCATCGGCTTTAGCCTCTCTTCCCACTTCTAGGGTTCCCTTATGCCTGTCCCATGCATGTTTAAATCCCCCCACTGTACTTGCTCCCACCACCTCCTGTGGCAAGCTATTCCATGCATCCACCACTCTTTCTATGAAGAAAGGTTTCCTCATGTTTCCCCTTATGCTGCCCCCTCCAATCTCATGTAGTACCCTCTCATTCTTATACCACTCCTATACTGAAAGATGTCACCCACTTGCATCTTGTTAATGCCTCAAAGATACTTGAAGATTTCCATCCTATCTCTCCATTCCCTCCTTTCTTCCAGTGTATACATATTGAGGTCTTTTAATCTTTCCTCATATGACTTCTGGTGCAAGCCCTGCACTATCTTATTCACCCTTCTCTGAACCGCCTCCACTCTCTCTATGTCCTTATGAAGATGTGGCCTCCAGAACTTTACACAGCATTCTAGATGAGGCCGCACCAGTGTTTGGTACAGTGGTATCACCACCTCCCTCCTTCTGCTAGTGATACCCCTCCTTATGCACCCCAGCATGCCACTGACCCTCCCTACAGCTTTTGTACTCTGATTGGCCACCTTTAGGTCATCTGAGATGATAACCTCTAGATTCCTTTCTTCCCTGGTGGCCATCAGCAACTCCCCCCCCAATCCTGTAGCTCTCTCCAGAGTTTCTGCAACCCAGGTACAATGTTCCTAAATGGCAGGGTGATGATGTGCACACAGCAAGGAGAAGATATGTTGCTGCGTGTGCCCAGCCAACCCTCGACAATGCAGTGCAAAATGTGTGGAGGACTTGAGCAGGGGCCCTTGTATTCACAACAGCAGCACCTGTCGAAACACACAGATGAAGGAGATTGTGCCAGTATTACAAGGCAACAAGGTGATACACGTGCAAGCAGGAGAATGAGGGATGGAGCATGAGCAGTAGTGAGTGTGGCAGCACTACGAGAAGGCAGCAACATGTCAGATCTCCACACGATTCACCTCCAGCTAGCATTACTAAAGATATTGAACCTTGCTGCTCGAAAAAGAGGAGGAGGATGGACTGAGAGTGAGCAGCAGCAGAGAACAGGAAATGTGAGTCTCTTTCAAAACTTTGAGCCATGTTCTGCAGCCTGGGCCTTTATCAAATTCATAAGCTGACTGTGGCATTGAGGGGTGTGAATCAAAAGTTGCAGGGAATGTCCTCCAATAGACCTTCATATCAGGGGACACAGAAGTGCTTGATAGGCTGGCAGTGGACTTTCAACTGCTGAGGGGCTAGAGTGGTGTTTCTCCTGTTTAGTAGAGATTGTTATTTTTTCTCTTACAGGTACAACCCATTGAGCTTCACAGACTGCTTTATTAATAATGTATTTATCTGGTAGACCAAGGTTTTAAGTCTGGTGTAGTAGTGGGGGATGAGCTGACAGTGTGACCTTGAGAGGTGACAGAAAGTGAGGGGGCATCTCTCCTGTACCCCAGGACTCCTTTAAATAATAAAACTTTCATCAGTGCATGTTGAAGCTAGAACTTTCCCTTGTTTTTCAGGGGATAGGAGTTAGATAATGTTCAGTGATTGGGAGGTTAGGTCACTCAAATATGAGTCCATGAGATCACAGAGTGCACACTACCAATTTACAAGAGATTGCCAGTCACTATAGTCGTACGAAGGAAAATGAGGGCCAATTCCTTCAGGAGCAGCACCAGGACCATTGCGGACCAGAGTCATGCGAAGGAAAGTTAGGGCCAGTCCCTTCAAGAGCAGCGCCAGGACCATTGCAGACCAGAACGAACAGAGCATGGTCACAAGGACCAGGGAAAATGCACTGGAGGATAAAATTATATGTTGAATAGTTTTCATTGTTAATGTGTTATAGTTCATATGGTTTTATCATGGTTAAGGGAATTCTGAGGGAGTTATGTTCCCTGTGTGTTGGGGGAGGGCAGGAGTCAGGGGAAAGTGTCAGACCATTGCAACAACTTTTAATGGAAGGGCCGGGGAGTAGATTGTATGACATTGTATCATGGAACATAAAACGGGACACTTGAAAGAAAAGCGGTATTGTATCCTTAGACATTTGAAAAAACTAAAGACTGGCATTGCTTATCTTCAGGAGAGACACTTAAAATGGGAGCATATCACATATTTCAGGAGAAAGGGGGTTTGTCAAGCGTATGGAGCCAGAGATAGCAACATTCAGAGGGGGGGTAGCTATTTTAATAGCTAGATGTGTGGTCTTTAGAATCACTAAAGGAACATGGGATGAAGAAGGCGGCTATATCTTCCTTCATGGATGACTGGGACAGCCCAAGGTTTTGTTGGGAACAGTCTATGGGGTAAATGGAAATACACCTCACTTCTTCATCAGGATAGCTATGGAACTGGGGGATTACGTTAGTCTCCCTAGTTTGATTGGAGGGGACTGGAACCTTGTGTACCAATCTGATCTGGATAAGTTGGGGAGGGGGGATGCAGAGGGCTAACACCTTGACAATGAGATTTGAGGGAATTATGGGACACAGTGGGACTCTTAGACCCATGGAGAGCACTGCACCCACAGAGAAAAAGTTTCACCTTTTCCTCCAGGCTGCACAATTCCTTTTCAAGGATGGATTATTTTGTAATTAACCAGGATAGTAAGCAGGGGGTTCTTGCCTGTGAGACAGAGGTGATGGCTCTGTCTGATCATGCCCCAGTACATCTGAAACACAATATCAGGGAAGGGGGCATGGAACTGGTCAGAGTGTGGAGACTCAATACCCAGCTCCTGAAAGTCAAAGTGATCACAGAAAAAATAAAAGAAAGCATACAAAATTTTGTTCTGGACAACAGGCACGCCATAGATAAGTCGGATGTCCTATGGGGAGCAGCCAAGTGTGCAATATGGGGGAAGTCATTAAAGTAGGAACAGGGAGAAAAAAAAAGAATGGAATAAACAGAGCACTGACTTACTATGAGAAATTTATAAAATTGAATCACAGCTTAAGGCATGGCTGCAGCTCAATTCCCTGCAAGCCAATACACTGACCTCTCTTGGGAGACGGTAGAGGTCACAATTTTTAAGGCCACATCAAAGTACACAGACCAAGGGTAGAAGGCAGGAATACTTATGTCCCTCCGAGTAAACCAGCAGGAGTTCCTAAGAGTCATTAAAGGGCTTAGGGAGGGGGAGTGTAATAGACTGGTTACTAAACCCATCTTTCATAAGTGTTACTAAGACATATACAAGGGGGAATGGAGGGATCCAGGACTGGATCTGGCAATCAGAGAATATTTGGAAGAGGTGCAGTTACCCCAGCTTTCAGAAGCCCTCTCAGAGGGATGATAAGTGAGGCAGAGGTAACTGCAGCTATTAAACAGCTTAGTATAGATAAGGCACCTGGCCTGGATGGGTTTCCCACTAATTATTTCAGCTGTTTTCTGGTGAACTCATTCCACTCCTAACAAAAGTTTATAATCACTTATATTATGAAAGGATCACTGGCCATACATTAACTGAAGTTTGTATCTCCTTGCTTCCCAAGCCTAGGAAAGATGATGCTCTAACGAGCAGCTACAGGCCCATCTCTTTAATTAATCCAGACATTGAAATCTTGGTGAAAATACTAGCCAATAATGTGAGTAGAGTGTGAGAGTGTCTAATAGCACCTGAACGAGTAGGATTTGTGGCACCTCAGAAAGCTTCACCATCTAATCTTGGCATCCAGGATGACCAGGGTCCCTGTGGCCCTGGTCTACCTGGTGCTGAGAAAACTTTTGATCAGGTTTGTTGGCCATATGTCTTCAAAGTGCTTGGGAGGTAGGATATAATGATGAGTACGTCAAATGGGTTAAAGTTCCATATCAACATCCTACAGCCCAAATACAGTGTAATGGTGTATTATCAAAGAGGGTGCTGCTAAGCAGAGGCATTAGACAGGGGTCCCATTGTTGCCTATGTTATTTAATCTATATCTAGAACCCTTAGCCCAGAATCTTAGGAACAAAGAGCAAATAAAAGGTATTGTGGTGGGGCAGCAGGAATATAAGTTGTCCACTTATGCAGATGATATTTTGCTGCACATTGAAGACCCAAACGCTTCTATTCCTGCAACCTTCAGTGGAATTGAGGAATTTGGTAAAGTTTCATCATATAAATTTAACATTAACAAAGCCTGCATCTTACCCTTGAACAACTTAGTGATGAAGCAAGATATTCTAGATATGGGATTACAATGGAAGGCTAAGAGTTTGACATAGCTAGGCATAAAGGTCTCTAGCCATCAGTCTGACCTATGGAAAAATAACTTAGACCCCCTTATACAAACTATAAGACATGACCTGAACCAGTGAGCCACTCTACCTTTAACTGTCTGGGGCAGAGTAAACATAAGAAAAATGAGTGTTCTACACAGACTTGTGTACCCCTTGGCGAGGCTAAATATTGTGCTGCCCTTTGAATGGTTTAAGCATCTTCATCGAATTATTGCTGAGTTTTTGGTGGCAGGGGAAGGTGGCTAGCTTTGCCTACAGCAAGCTATCTAACCCTTAGCAAATAAGGGGACTCAAGCTACCAAATGTTTTCCTAAGCGGAAGCTACATCAATTCCTAGTTTCCAGAGCATCTTGTGACTGCTATATCCAATCTCTTCTGACAGCTTAATGCACTGGACTTCCCTCTTTTACCATTTGCCCATGCATAGCCCTATCCTGTTGCTGCACTATTCCACTCACAGCACTTCCTCCCTTATCCCTTTCCCTTTACTGCCCTCTTTTCATCCTACCTCCTCCCCCTTCCTTTACCCTTCCATTCCCACTTCTCCCCTCTCTCCTCTGTTTCTTCACCTTGTTCTTTCCCTCTACCCCCTGCCCCATGGGTCTTTCCTGCTCAAGCTTCATTGTGGAATCTCCCTCCTTGCTCTTATTTTGCTCCTTCCACCCTCCAATTCACCCCCTGTACTTTCTCTCCTTGTAAGCCCTTTCACCACTCTTTAGACAAGGCCACTGACTGCACTTGACACAATATTTATGTAATTACTTTTCTCATGTTGTACTACTTATTGAAACCATTGTAATTTGCTATTCGTGTGACTTGACGTGGAACCTCTGTAAAAGAGCCCTTGGCTCAAATGTCTTTCCGATTTGCTAAATAAATAAAAAAATAAAATAAATATATTATTTAGCCTTACATGATAGCAGATATCTAAGTTGGGGGGTATTGCCCACAACAGAGGAAAGGCAAGGCTACAAATCACAATGGTTGCAAATTGAAAAGGAACTGTGTGGGGGACATGGAATATATATGAGAGCTCTGTTATATATTGTACCTACAAAGGTACCTAGGTGGCTGAAAACTCTACAATCTACTGGTCAGTCAGAGCTCACTCCCAGCTCTGTAGATTCCTAAAACTGAATCTCACTAAGGATATGAGTCAACTAATTTTAAGAAACCCAAATGTGAAAATTGCTGGCAACACTGTGAAAGTTGGCTTCTGGAGTGGTTTGCAAATCCCAGACATAGACCACTCAATGGATGCCTTCAAAGTCTGGATCGCCCAACACTCTCCTGACATCCTGTGTGTATCCGAGACTTGGCTGTCTGCTAGGATCCCAGACTAATCTGTTTCAGTCCCTGACTTTAACCTAATCAGGCAGGACTGTTGCAATCATGGTGGTGGTGTGGCAGTTTTCTACAGGCAATCTTTCTTATGCTCCCTCCACCATGGTGATATCCACCCCTCCTCCCATGAGCTCCTCATTGTTCATTTCTCCCTTTTCTCCACATTCCCAATCTACATTGGAGTTCTATACAGCTCCCTCAGAGCTTTCCAAAATTCCATAGTAGAGTGCATCTGTACTGTCACTTCCCTGACAGTGGAGGGCAAGCTGATCCTCCTTGGTGACTACAACTTGGACTGACTCGCCCCTCCTCAAAACCCACCACCGTCAAAATTGAAGCATTAAACCTCTCCCAGCTAATCATTGAGCCAACTCACCTAAATCCTAAATCCACAAACTACTCACTCCTAAACTGGGTGCTCTCCTCCCACCCCCACGGCATCTCAGCAGTTGGTATGCTCCCAGATGCCCTAAGTGATCATTGCATCACATTCTGTGTAAGAAAAGCCACACCCCCAAATCAGCCCCCAAATATATATGGTGTAATCCTCCCCACGCTCTAGACCCCAGCTCCCTTTTCCATGACCTTATCCTAGCGGACTGGTCTTCAACTTACTCAGCCCCAGATGTCGTCTCTGCAGTCCAGTCTTTCTGCTCAATCTTAACTAGCATCGGGGACATCCATGGCTCCCTAAAAAAGCCAAGGTTAAGCATCTCCACCACTTCTGAATAGACCTTCTCAGCCTCTGCAGAGACAGGGATAAATTGCGGGCACAGTTCAAGGCTACCTCCCTACCTTCTCTGCTCCAATGCTACAAATCTCACAGAAATGCCTGTACTAAGGCCATTAGAAATGCCAAAGCTCTTTTCTTCAAGTCTTGGTTACATGCAAAGTCTGGGTCACCTTCCACGTTCTGAAAAGTCCTCCACACTCTCCTATACCCCCCTGCAATGCAGGCCACCCTCTCTCTAAATGTTAATGACTCATCGGTATCTGATCCAACACAAATCGCTGATACCTTTAACTCATTCTTTATTACTTGTTCCCTCCTCGATCACCCCTCTCTCACTCCCACTGGTACTCCCCCATCCCACCTAGACACAGGCTTTAATCCCCCCCATCATCCCCGAGAAGTTTACAAAGCATTCTTGCCACTCTATCCAGCCTAATCCAGCCCAGATGGCCTCCATCCTAAGATTCTTCAGATATCTGCACCAGCAATTGCCTCCCCTCACCCATATACTTAACCTCTCCATCTCTTCCAGCACAGTACCCCAAGTATGGAAAGTTGCTAAGGTACTCCCCCTCCACAAAGGCAATGATCCCACATCCCCTGGCAGCTACAGACCCATCTCTCTACTGCCTGCTCTCACCAAACTTCAGGAGTCACTTATCTATTCCAGACTCCTGGAGCACCTGTCAGAAACCAACTACTTCTCTCCCTTCTAATCTGGTTTCAGAAAGCAACAGTCCATAGTATCCTCCCTGCTTCGTGTCACTAACTCCATTCAGTCTGCTATGGATAAAGGCCAAGTCATTGCTGCCATCTTTATAGATTTGGCAAAGACTTTCGGCTCTGTTTCTCACCACTTCCTAATCCACAAACTTCATTCCGCTGGTCTTGCCCCTTCAGCCACAAACTGGTTTCAATCATATCTTCATAATAGACTACAATTAGTGCAAGTTGAAGAGGTCCTCTTCTCCTCCCCATCCAAGCCAGTGTCCCCCAAGGATTAGTACTTGGCTCAGTTCTCTTCTCCTTAGTCATAAATGATCTCCCCTCCATCTGCTCCCCCTCAAATATCCATATGTATACAGACAACACATAGCTATACTTCTCCTGTCCCTCTGCTGGTGATGACATCTCCCCACTACAACATGATTTCGACATCTTGTTGTGGAAAGACACCATTCAAATATGTGCGAGGTCTCTAAACATTGTCTTGGCCTCATCTCCTTCAATTTTCATTCTTGGCATTATTCCTGAGGTCTACTCTTTCTCTCACCAATAAAAGCATTGTCTAACAGTGGCATCCATCAGTACCAAAAGGCTGATTTTAAAGTATTGGAAAGACCCTAAATCCCCCACTTTGGTAGAATGGATTAATTTGATGGGATATACTGCCAACAATGAAAGAATCACTTATACCCTGAGGAATAAATTAGATTATTTTCTGAAGATTTGGGGCCCCTTTTTTCTCTTCTTCTATTTTAAACAGCCCTTATTCTGTTTATAATGATGTGAGTGGAGTTTATTGTAATCTTGAGTTACTGAAGTATTGAATTATTTATCTAGGAGTCTGTAAGTTGTTTTATTGTTTCTCATGCTAGTGTTTTTCCTTGATTTGAAGTTGACTTAATCTGTATCACTTATTACCTAACCCAAACTTTAGCTTATCTATACTTAAGATGTTTTTTGGTATTACTCAGTTAATACTGTCAATTTAATGAAAGATAACAATTTTCATTATATCTACAGTCATTTGTAAATGCTTGACAAAACAAAAGGAAAATCGTATTCAATATGTTTATGTTATTATATTTACACAATATCATACAACAATTTTAGTATGGAAAAAAAAAACATGATTTCGACAAAGTACAAACTTGATTCCAGCAAAACCATTTAAAGCTCAGTTCTAAAAAGACTGTATTTATGCTCTTTGGAACTAGGCAATGACTATCTAAATCCCTGACCCCTCCTTTTGACACCCTAGATGGTATTCCCATTGATACAGTAAATTCCTTTAAATACCTCAGAGTCTGGCTAGATAATAACCTAGACTTTTCAGTCCATGTTGACTCCATCTGCACAAAACTCCACCCTAAACTTGGAGCCCACCAGCACCACAATTATTGCCTACCATTGTCTGCCCATCGTGACTTAGTTACTAAAACTATTCTCCCTGTTTTTGATTATGCAGACATAGTCTATGGATCTGCATATACTACCTCCCTCACTAAACTTGATACCCTGCTAAACTTGTTCTGCTGCTTTGCCACCTCATCGCCCCCTCTTACTCACCATTGTCATCTCTACTCCTCCCTCTCACTCCTGTCCCTACCCACAAGGTGTCATCTCCATAGCCTTACTTTCATTGCTAAATTCTGGTTTGGTACTCTTCCCTCCTACCTTAACACCAGTCTTTCTCCTTCCTTTCCCACAACTCATTCCATCTGTTCCAGAGTGACTCGTACTTTATCCCTCTCCTTCCTTATACCGGTGTAGGCCAGGCAGCTTTCTCATACCACCTTTCTTACCTCTGGAACCAGCTGCCCTGTGACACTCACCAAATCCCTACTTTCTTGGCCCTAATACCCTTGCTCAAAACTGTTCCTAACACTACATGTTCCTGTTTTTCAACTCCTCCTCCTCATCCTTCCTAGCCAGTCCACACTCCATCCATTCAGGACACCCCTCCCTACCTTTCAAGTAGGTACTCAACCCAAGATTGAGGTTTATGTACCCATTTTACTCCTGTTTAACCCAACTGTTGCCCCACCTATTGTCAGCACCTAACCTAATGTGTTTACTCTCTAGATGGGCTGTGTTTTGCACTTGTGCACCTTAAATTGAATTGTATTCACTGTAAAAAATATGTTACCCATGCTGACTTCTGTATTTTTGCATGTTGTGTGCTCCAAAATTTCTGTATATAGTCCCATCATTGTTTTTTTTTTCTTTAAATCATGTATCTGTATTTCTCTGCACATTACTGTTTTGACTTGTAGTGACCCCGGGTCACGCCTGGAAATGAACCTCAGCTCAGTGTGCCTTTCCCGGTTATCAATTTTTAAATGAATAAATATTCTAGGAAATTCTTTTATTCCCTTTAATACTTTTCAGGTGAGGCAGCAGGTGCTGAATTCAAAACGTTTCTCATTCCTACAAATGATTCATAGACTCTTGGCTCTGATTGGTCTCCCACCTTGGTCAAAAGAGGGTGGAAATATTTTGACTAAGTTAATCCTGGCACCGAACAACCTCAAACCATTTCAAAGTTATGCCACACCATGAGGTCTCTAGACCTAAAAAACTGGACTGGAAAAGTTTATATTGGCAAAGGGAACTACTGGTTAATTGGTCAGAGGAGGAACAGGAAATAATGTGACCGGACTTATATAAATATATAAAGCATGATAGATACAGTATGATGCAGTATAACAAATTGCAAAACATGCATTTTACTCCAACTAAACTGCACAAAATAGGCAAACAGCACAGCCACATGTAATAGATGTGGCAAGGCAGAGGGCACACTATTCTATGTCTTGTGGTCCTGCAGGAAAGCAGCTCCATTTTGGGAGGACATTAAATTCTACATTGATCCTGTACTGGGACTGCAAGAGGCTTTTATGCCAGAGATTTTCTTATTAGGTAAATATCAGGGAGTAGTGCTCAGTCCCAGGAAGGGCCATTTATTCTTTATTTAAAAATTGTTAACTGGGAATGGCACACTGAGCCAAGGTATGTTTCCAGGTGCGAACCAGGGAAGAAGGGAAGGGGAGTATAGAAAGAGTGTTGTTATATAGACAATCATAGCAGGTGCAAGAGCACTGTAGTGACTAGGTAGGTAAACAGCAGCATGGTTCAATGCACTGATATGTGGACGAGCATGCAAAAATACAGTAAAGTGCACAAATGCCTGTTGGGAAGAGTGACAGTGCTATGAGGTACAGAATCAGATGGGAGCATAGACAATTAGTCTAAATTAGGGGGTCCTAAGCAGAAGTGGAGTCTGAAGAGATGGGAAGAAGAGTTAAGAGAGGAGTTGACAGAGACGGGGGGGGGGGCAAGAAGATGATTTAGCTGGTATCTAAGTGTTGGGAGTGAAGGAAAGAGACAGAGTGGAGAAATTAGCAGGTTTCAGAGAGAAGAAAGGCAGTAAGAAAAGGCAGCTTGTCCAGCAGAGAACTGAAGGTGGGGCATGAAGAAAGTGTGAGAACCCCTGAAAGTAGAGAGAGTAAGAAGAGTTGGGGATGGGGGAGAGAAGTGAGTAGAGATAAAAAGGAAGGGACCCAAACCAGTATTTAGCAACGCAAGGGACACGGTGGGACTGTTGATGTGAGGGTAGTGGGATGATGGAGAGGGAGTAATCAAGGGAGCAGTGATGAGTACGGAGGGGAAAATTGGTAGTGAAGTGACAGAAGACACTGCA
This sequence comes from Neoceratodus forsteri, assembly GCA_016271365.2. Lineage (NCBI taxonomy): Eukaryota > Metazoa > Chordata > Ceratodontiformes > Ceratodontidae > Neoceratodus > Neoceratodus forsteri. The sequence goes on along the minus strand of CM057449.1, from coordinate 1,133,932,792 downwards.
GAGGGGTTGAACCAAGGTAACAAAAAAGACTCAGGCACTCACCACCACAATGACTGTTGACACCATAACTTAAAATGTTAAATCATTTAATTGAAGAAAGCTATAGGCATAACAGCACCCGCCTAATGCATTTCTGGTCCCTCCTGGACTATCAAAGTCTAGGGTTCTTCAAATTTGAATCCAATATATAAGCATTCAGTGATGATGTCATCAACAATAGACACGCAATCAGAAGTAATAAAAAAAACACAGCACTATATATAAAGAAATGAATATATAGTAAAACCCAAACATAACACCAGCACATGGAATGAATATACAACTCTTCTTATAATACCAAATACTGAAAAACACAATAAATAGTGACATGGATATATAATGTTAAAAACTACTTATAATTAAAAATTGTTGGTTAAATATAAATGTAAAGAAAGGGGAAGGGAGGAAAAATAGGGGTGGGGAAAAAATATTTTAGAAAAAAGAAGCAAGAATAGGGTGGGGGGAAACAATTACAAATACTAATATACAAAAACTGATGTAACAAAATATTATCTTCTCTCCTGTAAATATGGTTAAATATCAAAACAGGTGTTCAAACCAGGGTACTTAAAAGCAGGGCCCCGTGTTTTCTGCTATTCTGCGGTTGCAGCAGTGGCCGCAGAATTCAGGGCTGACTGCAGAAATCAGTGCTTGCCGCAGAAATCAGAAAAACCAGCCATGCAGTCACAAAAATGCTAGCTATGTTATGCGATCACATAAGGCAAGGGTATAGCTACTGATATGGTATGTATGCCATGGTATTCATGCTCATTAGAAGGGGCAGCAAACTGATGCTGTCCACTACAAAGCCGAAAAGTTAGCGGCCACATGGCATATTGACTTGTACTGACTCTTGTTACATAACTCCATCCATTCAGTATTGGGGGGGGGACTGAAGCAAGAATAGCAGAGCTTGATTAGGTCCACGGCAGTTACGATTTGCTGCTGTGTAGGTGTGGGTGTGGCTAGCTCAGCCATGTTAATTTTTCATAGTGAGGCTGCTCATGGGGCACACTGAATCCTCTGAACATGAATCTGGAAGGAAGAACTAGAAGGCGAGCAGTAATCAAGAAGTGAGAAGATTCAGAAGTGGAATGGATCTTGGTGTGGTGACAGGTATCGGAGGAGGAGCTGATTGCAGAAACATAAGGCTGGCCGCAGACTGAGCAGAAGACTCGGTCCCTACCAGTGGACATCGATCACAGTTTTGATTTATAGGCTGTAGATCTGTACCTGCAAGTGTGAAAGTAATTTCTTGGCAGATTTAAACCTGCAACCCAAGTGGTGGCATGAAGCTCAATTCTTAAGGAGGGTCATGTTTCCCAGCTGCAGCAGAGTTGGGGAGCAGGGTATACTAGAACTGGAGCAGGTAGGTATGGAAGTAAATTGGAATGGAGAGTTTGATTGCTGCTATACATAAGTGAAATGAGGGTCACTGACTGAAGAACACCACAACCCCCTGAGTTGTAAGGCGACGAGAACATGCTAACCAAGGTTACTGCAGCTTAATAAGAATGATGTGCTTGCATTTCTCAGTATGTCCCCCAAAAGAAAAATCAGGAGTCAACAAATCCTACAGACAATGCAATTTACACCCTCCTTCACTGTTATAGGAAGACAACCCCCCTTCCCCCCACACACACACACACACACAGATTTGCACACTGCGCTCAACATGTTTGTTGCAAGGCAGTTGGGGTAGTATTCCTAGTTTAAAAAAATAATCTAAAAGAACATTGATCAAAATCAGAAAAAAATGGCTTTCAAGTTGGAGTCTCTTTATATCTACTAACTGTAAATATATACCAGAAGAAATCCAAGCAGATTTGCCTTCTGTGTAGTTTTAGTTAAGTGTGTATGTCCACCTCTGATTATAACCTAGCAGAACAGCAAAGGCCACCAATTTCCAGAAGAACTGTGAGCCTTCAGATTTGGGGTGGGAGAGAAAATTCATTAAAAGAGAACACTGATGGCCCATGGCTGCACCAGGTTTGGGTTATTGCAGTTAAATATTTGTGATAAGAAGACTACATACTGTTAAATGGCCAGCTGTTCCACTTTCAGTGTAGCAGAGTGGTTGCATGAAGGCAGTCATTGAAAGTATGCTGTTTAACTACAATTTATATGCCGCAGAATGGCCACAGAATCAGCAGTTGTTCTGCCGCAGAAAGTGTGAGTTCCCGCCGCAGAATGCAGGTCCACTTTGCGGCAGCAAACACGGGGCCCTGCTTAAAAGCCCCAAGTCAAATAAACCAAAAGATTTCCCTCTTAAAACTAATTTACTGTAGTTTTCACCCCTAGGATTAGCGCTTAACTTTATCTATTGCCACGTAGGAAAAAGTGTGTTCAAAATTATCATTACTGTTACATACATGTGCTGCTGTAGCATACAGTATGTCACATCTTTACTGCAATGGCCCTTTGATGTTCCCCTACTCTTACCCTTAAAATTTCTGATTGTCTTGCCCACATAAAAAGTTTGACTGGTACATGTAGCTAAATATATAATACCACTTGTGTTTCATGTAATGACTTACCGTGTTTCAAAGTGCTTATGATTACTAGTACTAAAAGTTTTGCCTGTAGACACGAATTTACAATATATGCAATTATTACATCTGAAGCAGCCTGTATGCCTCGATAGCTACTTGTAGTTCTCTTTCTGTCCTGATAATGGCTATGCACCAGCACATATTTTAAACTAGCTGCTCTTCTGTAAGCCAAATGTGGTTTAACATTAGCCACTTCTCGTAAACCTTCATCTGCTGCCAAGACATGCCAGTGTTTATAAATAATGTCAGCGAAATATTTTGCATGGGCAGAAATTGAGGTGACAACATTCAATCTATTCAAAACAACTTCCCCATCCCCACTCACTGTCGTTTCCTCCAAAAGAGTATTCCTCTCTAGCAAATCATTTTTGTTCCCAAGCCTGTTTAAACTTAAAATAGCCTTATGCTGGTGTTATGTCTGAGTTTTGTTATATATTTATCTCTTCATGTATAGTTCTATGTTTTTCTTATTACTTCTGTTTGATTGTGTGTCTATTGTTGATGACATCATCACTGAATGCCTATATAATAGATTCAAATGTAAAACACCCTAGCCTTTGAGAAAGGGTCCAGGAGGGACCAGAAAGACGTTAGATGGGTGCTGTTATGCCTATAGCTTTCTTCAACAAAATGATTCAACTTTTAATTATGGTGTCAGCAATCAATCTGGTGGTGAGTGACAAAGTCTTTTTGCTACCTTGCTTTATTCATTCTTTCGCTTGTGAGCACCACAGCCTTGTGCGCACCCTTTGTGTTCTTTCCATTGCAGAGGGTATCCAGTCTGGCAAAGGAAGAGGAAAAGGAAGGGGTGGCGCCATAGATCACATCTGTATAGTCAGACTGGGAGAACCATTTTGGTGACCAGCTCCTGGGAGACATTTAGGAAAAAGCAGTCCTTGTCATGATACAGGGCACCAAGTTTTGGGTCAAGTTTGGCATGGATGGTGTTGATGAAGGTAGAGAAGTCGAAGTTACTATCAAGTCCCACATCAAGGTACTTGAAGGCAGGGACAGCCTCCAGAGGGGTGCCATTCAGCATGGAGAAGACAGGTGAAGGTGAGAGCCTGGCCTGGTTCTGGCTGGTGCCAAAGGTCAAAGACACTGTCTTCTTGGTGTTGCCCCTGAGTTGAGTGATGTGGAACCAGTGCAGTATGTTGTGGAAGTTATGCTAGAGCAGACCTTCCACTGCTGAAGATGATGGGGCAAAGATGTAAATGACCATGTCATTTGCATACATATGTACTGTATATGTGAAGAATGCAAGCTAAGGGCAGGTCATGTAGGAAAACTGAGAAAAGGATAGGACCCAAAATGGAGCCCAGTGGAACCCCTGCTAGGATAGGGAGGGGAGGGTACAGGACATTCTCACCTGTACCAACCAGGTACAGCCCATGAGGTTTGAATGGAACCATTCAACAGCAAGAGCTAAGAGTCCAGTAGAGTGTAGCTATTCCAGGAGGAGTGGATGGGACAGTGACTCAAAGGCTTTAGCCAAATTGATGAATATAGCTGTGCTGATATGTCCCTGATCCATGCCAGTGAGGATAGTGTTAGTTACTTGCAGCAAGGAGGAGGCAATGGAGTGGTGCTTCCTAAACCAGACTGGAAAGGGAAAAAGAAATTGAAGAAGTGAAAAATATCAGCAATCCTGGAGTAGATGATGGTCTCTTGCAGCTTTGCAGGAGCGGGGAGGAAAGATATTGGTCAGAAGTTGTCCAGAGAGGAGGGTTCTCCTCTTTTGTGCAGAGGCAGAACCTTGACAATCTTCCAGGCCTGAGGGACAGCACTGATGGAGAAGGAGAGGTTCAGAAGGTGAGAGTGTGGAAAGGCAAAGGCCAGAACTGAGATACAAAGAAGTTTGGATCCGTCCCATCAGGACTAGGCTTACAAAGGTTAAGTGTACTAAGGTCAAGAAAGACTTCCTGTGGGGAGACAGGAAGGAACTGGAAGCCCTCAGGTGAGTGGGATAGGTGAGAGGCAGCAGAAGACAGAAGGGTAGAGTGACCAGGAGATGGAGGAGTGGGGAGAGCATAGGTGACGAAGAATTCATTAAAATGAGTGGCAATCGAAAGAGGGTCAGAGAATGGTGAGCTGTCCACCAGGAGGACAAAGGAAGTGGACTGGGCTGGGGGATAAAAGAGGAAGTGGATAACCTACCAGAAGTTTGATGGGGAGCTAAGGTTAGACTGGAGGTTTGATTTGAAGTAGTGGGCTTTAGCAGTGCAGATAGCCTTCCTGCAGGAGTTTGAATGGCCTGGAGGGTAAGAGGTTGGACAGGGAGTAGGAGGATTTGAAATGTGCCAAAGCTTGGTCCTGGGACTTGCACAAATCGATAAGTTCAGATGTTATCTGGGAACTTTTAACCCTGGACTTTCTGGGGGAACATGATTGTCCCAGGTGCTTGTAAATATGGTGTGGAAGAGGGAGACGGCCATGTCAGTGTCTGGGGCAGAATAGATGGGTACCAATCAGAAGCAGCAAGGTAATTTAGGAGAGCATTTATTTATAACACAACTTATTTCCAGAAGCATCCTGGTGGGGGGGGGGTAGAATCAGGAAATTCATAGCAATAAATTGAGCAATACAACATAACAGTTATAAAAAATTGAAACACAGGTATGGTACCTGTATATCTATAAAAGAACAGTAAAAAATACAGTTAGAAACAATTAAAAACACAGGTAAGGTGCAATTGTGGATCAAAGAACCCCCAGCCAATGGCTCGGGTGAACAAAATCAGTTACGAGACAAGACATACTTTTGCACAATACTCAAGAGAATTGCTAGAGACTGTAGTTCGAGTACAAGGCTCTAGTGCTAATATAAGCCCTAGGTAGGGCCAAATTTAATACAAAGTGAGGGGGGGGGGTAAGATGAGAAGAGGTAAACTGGGGAGAAGAGGAAACCGGCAAGGCCTGTATGCCAACAGTGTGCTGGGACCTCTGTCTAGGGAAAACGTGACAAGGCAGAGATGGAGGGTGAAGAAGGAGAGAAAAGGTGGAGACAGGGGGAATAATTGGGGGAGAAGGTGGCACAGTAGTGGGAGGGGCGTGAGAATTTGGTGGAAGGGGAAAGGGAAGGAGGAGGTAAACCAGTCTAGACCCCCCAAGAAAAAGCAAACCCTGCTAGGGAGATGGATTAGCAAGTGGGGGGAAGGGAAGGGAAGGGGAGGGGAAGAGGGAGGAGAGGTAGAAAGAGGGAGCCAGGATCAATACCCCGGCATTAGTGCCAAGCGACCTGAGTCACCTGAACCAAATGCATTTAGGGGCAGATTTAGTGGGCCTCACTTTTCTGATGCAGTAGGTCATGCAGTGGTCACTGAAGGTGTCAGATAGAGTGCCTGCTGCAATGATACGATTGGGGTGGGAAGAGAGCAGCCAGTCCAGGAGGGAGTGGTAAGGGGAGTGAGGACAGAGCCAGGTGGGTTTGGTGATTAGTTGGTAAAGGTTCAGAGACAGTCCTGTGGAAGGTGGTCCTGGAGGCAGAAGAGAGCCAATTTAGGTTGAAGTCCCCAAGGAGGATGAGCTCACCGGAGGCAGCAAGGAAATGAGGGATGAGAGGGAGTTGATCAAGGAAGAGGGAGGGGCCAGCCCGGTGGTGCTGAGGGTTGAGGCGCTGGACGCCACACCTCGCACCATGCCAGCGACTTGGATTCCAGAATAAGCCCGGGTTTCTGGGGGTCGGCAGGGGAGGGAGATGATTGAGCATCCGTAGGACAGTTCTCATCTCCCGGGAGGGACAGGGTTCCCTATACGGCGCTCAGCTGCTCTCTGGCGGAAGCCGGAGACAGCAAGCCCCAAAGGAGCAGACGTAGGAGTGGGGAGAGTGGCAGACATCAGAATAATGCCTTGACGTCAGTGCACCGGCCACTTCCCAGAAAAAGGGGAAAGTGCATCTCGGCTTCAGCGGAGACAAAGCACCGGACCTTGCCCCCGATTTGCGGCCGCCCTCCTGGCACCTTCCTGACTGACATTACTGCAGTGTCAGGGTGTAGGGGCCCACCTCATCCCTGTCTGAGGGGTAAACTGAGGCTACATGGATGAAGGAGGACTGACCAGGTAGGAGCGGACCTCAGGGGGACGACTCCTTGGTGCTCCCGAGGAGACTAGAGCTGAGGTGGAGTAAGGAGGAATAAATAAGAAAATAAAAAAAAAAGGAAGAGGGAGGGATTTTAGGAGAGGCATAGAAAACACTAACAAATATGGGGAGAGTAGAAGGGAGAAGCAGTTTTCTAGAAGGAGCTCGTGAGTGGAAAGGATTGACTCTCGGACATACAAGGCAACACCACCACCATACTTGCCACGGTTCTGTCAGAAAAGGTGGTAGTCGGGGAGAGCCATGCTGTAGTCAGGTATCATAGAGGAAAGTCAAGATTTATAGAGATACACAAGAAGTCAGGAGAGTGGTGAGAAATGCAGACTTTGAGGGGGTCGAGCTTAGGGAGGAGGCTGCTAGCATTAGGGTGAAAAATGCTGAGGACTTTAGGGAGCACAGAGGGAATGGAAGGAGATAGGGCCATGTCGCTTTAAATGTGGTTGCAGCTAAACTTGTCATACTTAGACACTGGATGCATGAGACAATACTATCTGGGGCTGAGTAGTACAAGGAAATGTTATTTGCACTCAGTGCTGAAAACCAATTAGCAGGCATGAACCATAGATATAAGACATATTCTGAAAGGTGGCAAAAACTTCTCACCTTATTGCTCAATATGTGACTACGGTTTGTTAAAGTATACTACATGTCTGAACTAGCAGCAAAAAAGTGATGGTAGGATGGTTGCTGAGGCGGCACCAAATAGGCAATGAATAATATCTAAGAAGAGAAGGGACTGGCATAGCTTCCAAGCTATTATATGAATACCGAACTTAACTCGGGGGGGGGGGGGTGAATGTTGTGTGTTAATGTAATGTCTGTTGTAGCATGTTCTTTTGTATAATGTACATTGTGAAAACTTCAATAAAATGCACTCAATGATAAAAAAGTAGTAACTGCAGTAATGGCCATGGAAACAGGTGGGGTAACCAGGTTTTTGGGTGAGCTTGCTGTAGCTGGTCCTTTTGAAGGCTTTTGTGGGTCAGAAGTTGGCACCACTGTCCCAGGGCTGGAGCTTCCTTCTCTGACTCTTACAATGCCCTTCATGCTGGTTTCCAACCTAGGGCAGGATTTACAAAGCTTTGCCCAGGCACAAACCCAGTTTTCCCAGGGCAAACTGGATTTTGTGAATAGCTGGCATTCACAATGCCCAGTTTGCCCCCTCAAATTGAGTTTGCTCCTGGGTAAAGTAGTGAGGGGAGCCGCAAAGCAAATGAGTGGAAGGGGATCTGCATATCCCCGCAATACCATTCACAAACATTTGCTCCGCACCATTGCCCCCCCAATTACGTGGAGCAAATTACCACCCGCAAAAACCTGGTGGTACTCCCCAAAAACCCTAGAGGGTTGCGGAGGTATTGCAGCCCCCCTTCCCCATTCTCAATCACCATTGGTATGATCGGTATGATCGTAATAGCCCCTTTTCCATAGTATAGTGGTCCTTCCCGCTCCCCCCTCCACGATCCCTGTTATCATACAAATTAATTTCCCTTTTTCCATAGTATAGGGTCCCTCCACCCTTCCCATTCCTCGATCACCGTTATCATATACATAAATAACCCTTTTTCATACTGGGTATTTAGACAGAAGAAGGCTACTGCCCATCCGTCTAGCGGATCCAATTCTGCCCACCCTCACCTATATAAGTGTCTAGGTTCTCCTTACATCTAGTAAAGTCTTTACACGTAACAACATGGTTTGGTAAGCAGGTCCATATTCTACCTGTTCTTTGTTTGAAACTGTTAAATGTGGATCCGTTAGTGTATTGTTCCAACCTTATCTGACTGTTATGTGTTCTTAATCCCTGAGGCTTTTTGGGATCTCTGTACCCATTTAATTCGCTAATTCACTGTCATTTATTATTTTGAAGAGCATCAATAGGTCCCTTCTTGTTCTTCTTGTCTCTAACCTGTATAATCCTGTCTTGTTTAATCTTTGATCATATGTCATGTGGTTCATTCCCCTAATCATTTTAGTCATTTGACGCTGGACATGTCCCATCCTATCTATTTCTCTCCTTAACCATGGATTCCATAATGGTGAACCATAGTCCATGTTTGGGCAAACATATTAGTTGTAAAGAAGTAGTAGGCAATTTGCGTCCCTTCTTATAAAAGTTCTTTTGATCCCATTTATTACATAATTAGATTTTTTTTATGGATTCACTGATGTGTGAGAACTGAAGTTTAGTGCTTGATCAATTAGTACCCCTAAATACTTTTCTGCAGTAACTTTTTGGATCATTTGATTAGCTAAGTAGTAACCATGCTTTGTATAGTTTTTCCCCAAATGGAGAGTGGAACATTGTTTTACATTAAATAACATTTCATTGTCTTGTGCCCAGCTATACATGGTTTCCAGGTCTCTTTCTAGAGCAGTCTTATCTGACTCTGTTGCCACCAGACTACCTAATTTGACATCGTCAGCAAACTTCATGATGTGACATTTGATGTTATTTTGTAAATGTCCAGTATACAGGGAAAACAGCAGTGGGCCCAGCATGGAGCCCTGTGGTACCCCACTAGTAACTCTTACTATACCTGATTTGAACCCCCTAAGGCTCACCGATTGTTTCCTGTCACTCAACCAATTCTGTATCCATGTGGTAATTCTAGTGTCAACCTGTAGTGCACCAATCTTTCTGATTAGCACTGTATGTGATACCTTGTCAAAGGCTTTTTGGAAGTCTAGGAATATTATACCATACAGTAGTCCTTTGTTAATGTTTTTGTTTACTTCTTCAAAGAAACAGAACTGGTTGGTTATGCAAGTTCGTTTTTTTTTTAAACCCATGCTGCTTCATGTCTTAATAACCAACTCTATTTAACTCTTCCTCTAACTTATTTTTTATTAGACAGTTGACAGTTCAACTAATGGACTTGTAGTGTATACTGTAAACTATCATTGGCAGTTCAGTCAGCGGGTAGCCGCAGAGGTGAGAGGAGGGCTGTGCTGCTCGCCGGCTGGCAGGCCGTGCTGGGGAGGGGAGCAGGGGAGATGCAGTTAACAGAGTGGGAGGGGATTGGGGGGACCACTACACTATGCAAAATATGTTAGTAGAGTACAGGTGGGAGATCAGGGTCCGAGGAGGGTGGGACCTTATACTAAGGAAAGGAATTTATGTGTATGATAATGACAATCGGGGAACAGGGAGTGGAGGAGGGATCCTATACTATGGAAAAAGGGAAATTAATTTGAATGATAATGGGGATTGGGGAGGGGGAGGGACCACTAAACTACAGAAAAGGGGAATTTATTACTATGATAACAGGGATCGGGGATTGAGGAGGGGGAGGGACCACTATACTATGGAAAAAGGGGAATTAATTTGTATGATAATGGGGATCGGGAGGAGGAGGAGGGACCACTATACTACAGAAAAGAGAATTTATTATTGTGATAATGGGGATCAGGGACTGGGGAGGGGAGGGACCACTACACTATGGGATATATTTGAGATTGGGTGGGTGATCAACCAATGGGGTGGGACCACTATACTACAGCAAGGTTTTCTTTATTACCAGGTAGGTAATTGAGTGATCGGGGATGGGTTTGGGACCCTACACTATGGAAACATGTTTTGTTTTTTTGCCATCAGGTCCACGATTGGGATGGGAGAAGTACCACTACCTCTGTGGGAATGCAGCTGTGTGGGGCTTGGGCTGGGGGGGTCGGGCACCGTCACACTAATGGCATGCAAATGAGCCCCTAATGGGCATGCTAATGGCCACTAGTGCCTTGCATGCCCAATGGGCTCATTTGCATGGCTTCTTTGGTGAATAGCAACTTAACGTGTGTGTGCTATTGTTGCCGGCTAGTTCTCTTGGCTGGTTAAGAGGACAGCGCTACTGTGCTTCCTAGTGGCTTTTCTAGGTTAGTGCTTCCCCCGCCTGCCCCTATTCATGGTCAAATAGCGCACCGCTATCCAACTATGAATAGCACTATTGCCCTGCGGTGCAAACGGGGGGTTCCATGCAAACTTTTGCATGGAACTTTGCCTATTTTAGTGAATCCTGCCCCTGAAATACCCTTAAGTGGTTTTACTCCTGGAGATGCAAGTTTTTTAGAAGATGTCAAGGACAATGCCTTCCTCTTATCAGTCATCCACTTGAAACTTGAAGAATCAATCTTTACTCCACAAAAACACCATTTATTCAAACTGCTAACGTAGAACTGTTTCTAAGAGCTGCTACCTGTAATAATGTTAACTCCGCCCCATATACTGTACTTCTTGAAGAAGAGAATCTGTAATTGTTTTTAAGTCTAAATCACAAGTAAAGAAAGAATTGCATTTATACAAAGTCTTTTTATTAGGGGAAACAGCTTGAGAAAAATCAGCGATTACACACTAGCACAGCAGAATCATTATACTTAATTTCAATAACTGCACATGAGATGGAAGATCACTCTGTGTTCCTCAGTTTCTTCAGTGATATCACAACTAACCCAGTGGCACAGTGACTGGGAAATAGAGCTGTGTGGGTAATGAATGTCACTTTACAAAATATCACAATAATGGGTTATCCATGATACTGTGTATGAAACACAAATTGGTTTTGCTAAAAAAAAATTGCAAAGTAAAAAGAAAACCCTCCCTAGTCCTGTGTCCTCCCAGTCACCACCTGTTCTTCTGCCTTTTACCCCCACACTCCATCCTCTCATACATTTAATCAATACATAAATTGCGTGCTGACACAGTGCCAGCCCCCCCATGTATACGTGTTCTCAACAGATCCTCAGCCCTAGCCTGATGCCCCCTTGCTTCAAAGGCCTATTTCTCAAATAGTCCCTCTATGATACTCAAACCATAACTGTGGGAGGAGCAATAATGAGCAATACACAGGTTGCTCACTGGTCCCCCTTCCCTAACAAATAGTGTGCTGCCATCTTTCTCTGTGTGCTTCTGTCAACTGATAGCCTGCAGCATGCCAGGGATGGGGAGATGTGGTTTGTGCGTCACTCAGACCCCCACCCCTGGCACACTGCAAGCTGACAGAAGAAGATCATAGGGTAAGACAGGGGCAATTGCTGAGCAGCCTTTATACTGACTGACATTGTCCCCAATCATGGAATGGTGATCAGCAGAGGGCTACTTAACGGAGGCAGCCCTTTGGGGCTGAGTGGGAGATGGGCCAGGTAGGTAAGATCTGTCTACAAGTTACATACGGGGGCTGGCACTTTGCCAGTAGGCACATATGTACTGTATTAATCATGTAGGAGGGCATGGGGTGCAATGGAGGGTGGGCCCAGAGAGTGGGAGATAACTGGGGAAGGGTGCCCTCTGGATTATTGCATGCAATCTAAGGGGTGCTAGATAGTTTATAGTTGTTTACCCTCCTTTTTATAATTCCTTGGGTCTGCTTAAAAAATACTGAATATTTTGCCCCCCCTCCCCGAGTACAAATACTTGCAAATTCATGAGAAGGTTCTTACATACCCATACACCCATTGGGGAACTGCTTCTTTGGTGACAATCTGGGTTGTTATCTTCAGCAGGAATCCCACTACTGGCTGGCAAGAGGAAGAGGTAGTGTTTTATATGATGCTTTCCTGAAACTTACATTTTGAGGGTTTTCCTTTATAACTGTGAGACTCTCTCTTTGATAATTTATACTTGATGACCCCTACTTCAACAATGCCCCCATCAGACTGGGCAATCTCCCAGCCCTTCCCCAATCTTCTCTGTCATTTACCCTAATCATTCTAAAACCTTATCTTCCATGACAGAGCCCTCTGGACTTGGAGACAGAGCCCTTCAGGGTGTTGTCCCTGTAACTTAGGGTTGTGGGTGACCCCCAGCTACGACGTTCTCTATATAGTACTTAGAGATGACACGGACACAGCCAGGAGAGTTAGCAGATTTAATCAGTGCCTTGCCTTGTATTACATAGTGATGCTGGATCTCTCCCTCAGTGCCTTGAGCGCTCCCACTTATATACATTTAGTCACTACTAGGTATGCAAATCTCGCAGTCAGCCAATCATAAAACAGAATAACAAGTTGATACCAAGGTGTGGTGCACTTTTCCACAGCTTACTTCATCTATTTACACAATATTTTTATACATATACCAGTGGGTCAATTTGACCTAGGTGAAACAATAAGTTTCACTCACACCATAGCAACATACAACAACTTAAGGCTTGCCCTTAATACCTAAACATGCTGTTATCTTATACTTTGCCCAAGCATGTTGTAAATGCACACCATCCTCAGAAAGATTTTTTCTAACATTTTAATGTTCCTTCTTAAAAAGGTGATTACAAAACAGTTAATGGAAATATACAAAACAGATAGTAAATACCATCGTGCATGGAATTTTCCACTATAGAAAAATATTACACTTTGATCCTTACATATTGTGAACTTACATATTGTGATATAAAAGGTGAAAGCTAAATATTATAAATGTGAGATATTACAAATATAAAGATGGTTAAATGTTACACCACAACCCCACCCTTGTGACTGTCTAATTGGAGATCACACAAGACGATGTTGCCATTGTAACATTTGTATTTATCTCATTATGTGTTTTATCTTATGGTACAATAATAAAAACACAGATCACTGCAATATTTTTAATGGCTAGTAGCTGGCGGCATTGCATAACTATTTAAATATAATGCCCTATCTTTAGTGGCAAGTAATGGTATGCAGTAACTAATCTTTGATAGATTGATAGCCTAGTTTGTGTTTTTGGCTACACAGAATAACACATACTTTTATTATGCATTGTGTTTTTGCATCTGTTACAGTTACAGTTGCTGCTGTTATAGAAACACAGAAAAGGTCGTTGGTAGCCTTTCCTTAACAAGACAGAAGCTTATTTACTTGATAGCATTTGAATAGGCAGTTACAAATATACACTTGTGTGGGCTTCTCCCAGTATTTTAGCTTGGAGCGTCTCATAACCCATACACTGCCATGTCTCTTCATGAACTAACTGGTGATTTAAAGGACCCATAAACAAGTACATTGCAGAAGTGGTCCAAAAACACTGCCTTGTAGGTCAGGGGTTTACCTAAATAATGATGTGCTCCGTTTAGCTCTGAAAGTACATTATCCCACAGTCGCTAGTTCCAAAACGTCCTACCGACATGTAAACAAACCCCGAGCTCCTGTTTAAACCCTTCGCTGAAGTAGCTGCCTAAGATGGCCACTGCGATTCAGCGATAACATCATCGGCGACAGAGCCCGGGCGGTAATACAAGCTGAATGGGGTTAACATATAAAGTATAAATAACCTTAATGAAGGGCTTCCCTCAAATCCTTTACCTGTTCATCTGTCACCATCAATTTCATACCTGCACAGGTAAAGGATTTGGAGAAGCACTCATTGAGTATTCATGCTGTACTCCCATTCAACAGCCGGTGTCGCTCAGATGATATCTTTAAATAGGTAGCCAGCGTAAACAGCCTCGCGAGAGGGTCGGCTGGGAGCTCGGGGTTGTTTATCGACGCTGGTCAGCGCACCTGAAGCTAAGCGAGCACCTCGTGTTAAATAGGCCAAACCTGGCACTGTTTTTGAAGAGCTTCTGTGACATACTTGTTTATGTATCCTTTAAGGTCATATAATCTGTACGTTGTCACAGCTCCCTGTGGCATACATATACTGACTGGCCTTTCCTTTTAGTTCAATTGACTTTAGTATGGCATTATCATGTTTATTGTACTAGTGTATGTAATTACATATAACTACCATCATTTAGTTTATTGTTCTAGGAATTATTACCTTTGAGCCAGAGGCTCTTTTACAAAGGTTCCACGTCAATTAGGTACAGTACAAAAAAGGTTACATAGATAACACAACAATTTGTGCTGTGTCAAGAGTGAGAAAACATATACAAATACATATCAAATCATTTGTGCAAAAGGACATGAGATATCAATAATCACATTATTATTACAAGAAAGAGGTCATGCCAGATTAGGAGAAACAAATAGGGAAAAAGTCCAGAACAGAGAGGGTAAGTGAAAGGTGTGGGGAGCAGAGAATAGCAGGAGAAAAGGTTTCCCAAGCATGTCTTTGTCAAATAACGGAACAGGGTGGGTTGTGAGAAAATAGGAGGTTTAATCAGGGCAGTCACAGGAGCTGGAGGTGGCAAGGTAAGAGAACAGCCTTGATTTGAAAATACCTAGAGAGGTGGAGGCAATAATATGAGTGCTGAGGGCATTTAGCCAGCTGGGGGCACGATAGGCAAATGATCTTTGTCCCTGAGAAGTCCGGCATCGGGGGACTTGGAGAGGCTGGTGTTCTGATCTTCTGGTAAAATGGGTGCTAGTGCTCGGGCATAACAGGTCTTGGATACAAAGTGGAGTGAGACCCAGAGTGGATTTTTTCGCCATCAGGCAGGTAAGGTACTTTATCCGGTTTGAGAGTTGCAACCAACCTGAGTCAGCATAGAGTTCACATGTGTGGGTATGTCGATGTGCACCAGTGAGCAGCCAACAGGCCTTATTTAGGGATGTTGTAATGTGACTAAGTGCTGTAGTAGTGGCAGATCCGTATATAACTAAGCCATAGTCAACGACTGAGATGACAGAGGATTGGATGGCAATCCTCAGTGCAGAATGGGTAAGGAGCTGTCGGTTCCGATACAGAATCCCAATTCACTGATTAATAGCTTTTGCTGTACTATCAATATGAGTTGCAAAGGTTAGGCGTTGATCAAAGTTGATTCCAAGATATTTGAAAATTGGCACTTGTTCAAGGGTATTTCCCAGGTGTGTATTAATGGTGAGTGGGACTTGCCGTTTCTTGTTTTGGGGTTAGAAGAGCATGGATTTAGTTTTTCATGGTTTAGAACCAGCTTATGTTCAAGGAACCACATCTCAACTTTGGAAAAAGCATGCTGAAGGTTGAGGCGTAGAGGTTCGGATCTTTATGAGTGGCAAGAATCCGGCATCGTCGGCATAGAGATTATTTGTTCAGGGCAGGATTTGGGGAGGGAGTTTAGGAAAAGGCTGAAAAGGAGGGGGCCCAGGATGGATCCCTGGGGAACTCCTGAGTGAACCGGTTTTGAGTCTGAGAGAGCTCCAGCTACTTTTACAGATTGAGAGCGCTGAGCAAGGTAATTTTACCCAGTCACCAGGACCCTACGAGAGCCCTAGGATAGTAGTTGTTTGATAAGTAGGCCATGGTGTACTGTATCAAATGCCTTGTTAAGTCAATGTAGACTGCTCCAGTTAGGTTTCCTTTGTCCATGGCATTGTGGATTGCTCCTGAGAATTCAAGTAGGGCAGTCGATGTGCTGTGCTCTTTCCTAAATCCATGCTGCTGAGTGCATAGGATGTTGTGCTTTTCCAGGTAGTCTGAAAGTTGGTCCGCCACCAAGCATTCAAGGGCCTTAGAGAGAGGTGGTAGTATTGATATCGGGCGATAGTTACCAGGCAGTGACTTATCACCACTTTTGTGTACAGGAGTGACAACTGCAGCCTTCCATTTCCTAGGGAATTGGCTGTAGCAGAGGGAGAGATTGAAAATTTTTGTGAGGGGGAGCAGTACTTCCTCCAGAGTGAGGGACAGAAGTTTAAGGTCAATAGTGTCACTGCTTGCTCGGGACTTAGAAATGGCCTTCTTTACATATTTATAGACTTCATGTGCCTTTACTAGTTTGAAATGGAAGGGTGGTTTGGTTGGAGAGGCAGTAAAAGAAGTAGAAATTGGAGGGTCAGCATCAGTGAAGAAATCAGATGAGAGGACACCACTAAGGTCCGTGAAGGTATCATTTAGGGTGTTTGCAATGATCTCTGGGTCTAATGTGGTTCCATCCACATTCATTATTGTAGGAGAGGATTTGGACTGCTGACCCATGATATTTCTTATGTTGTCCCAGAAGGATTTCTCTTCACCCCAGGAGTTGGAGAGGACATTCTTGAAGTAGGAGCTCTTCATCAAGCGGATCTGTTTAGTACAGTGGTTGTGAGCCTGTTTATATTTTTGGATGTCCGACAGAGTGCCAGTAGCTCTTGCAGTGGCCCAGAGGTGATCCCTACTTTTGAGTTGTGCCAATAGCTTCGCCGTGAGCCAGGGATTTGAGAGTGCTTTGATTTTGCGCTTTTTTACTGGTGCATAGGTGTCACAGGCAGTGTTTAAAGTAGTAATAAAGTAATCAGGGCTAGGTCAACATCTTGAGTTTTGTAAATCAAGGACCAGTCTATCTGTCTAAGACAGGTCTTGAGATGAGTAAGGTTTACAAGGTAGGACTCTGCTATAGATGGTTTTGGAGGCGGCTTACGAAACTTATTTGTCCAGGTACATATTATTGGAGAGTGATCACTGAGCGAGTCAGGGAGAACACTTACATTGGTTATACGGGTAGGGTGGCTGGTACGGATCCAGTCAATGAGGGTGCTGGTCCCTGATTTGTAGTTTTTCCTGGTAGGGGAGTTTACCACTTGTGTTAAATTTGCTGCTAGTATACCATCTTTGTTTGACCCTGCATCAGGAGCAAGCCAATTTATATTAAAGTCCCCAAGGAGAAGGAGTTCGATGTCAGAAGGTTGTGTACTTACGAACTCAAGGACAGCCTGTAGGCCGGAATCAGGATCTTTTGGGGGGATATAGACAGCAGCAATCGTGAGGACTTTGTTTTGGGCACCAAGTAGTATCTTGATAGGGAGGAGTTGCACTGAGGTTTCTGTGGTGGTGTAAGAACCAGGGAGACAGGTGAGGTAGTCCTTTATGTAGATTGCACACCCACCACCCCTTTTCGAGATCCTATCCAGCCTGAATATCTTGTAGCCTTGTATAGAGATGGCATGATCCGGAGTATTAGGTGTCAGCCAAGTTTCGACGATGGCAAGAATATCTGGGTTGTGTTGGCTGGCAAAGATTTGAAGGGAGGCCAGTTTTGGGAGGAGACTGCAGATGTTTAAGGTAGCAATTTTGAGACCCCCCTCCATTTTGGCAGGCTTTGTTGTACTGTAGGAGACAGGGCCAGGATTTGAGTGGACACTTCCTGATATCAAGAGGAGGAGTAGGAGTTTAAGAGACAGTTGCCGTACATCGTAGTCAATAGAATTACACTTCTGAGGCTTATGCGACTTGGACCAGTGCAGGTGTCTAGGGTCCCAGAGCAAGGAGGTTGTTAGTAATAGAGGACGATATGCCCATTTATCCTTGTTGTAGCTTGTCAGTTGCACCCAGTCGCTTGCAGATAGGTACCTGGCGGTTAAGTCAAAAGCCAAAAGAATGATCAACAGCTGAGGTCCAGAGTCACTGAAATGTTAAAATTCATTTATATATTATAACGCTTAGAGTACAGCTACTGAAATACAGCACAAAGTACTAAGTATACCTTTAGATTAAATTTGATATATAGAGAGAGGGCAAAGCAGAATTATATTATAATAGCTAACTTTCTATTAATATCTAGGCTGACAGTTGCAAACAGGTAGTTACAACATAAGCACACATATAGAAATACTCTTGCTTTTTAGCTTTTAGTCACAAAATAGAGAAAAAAAGGCAGAGGTGGCGACTATTGCAGTATACATTTTAACAATATTATTTGCTATTTTACCAGTATTACATATGTGAAAGCAGCCAATGGGGCGGTCCCATTGGGGTGTTTCTAACATATAATCTAGAACATATATTATAGCAAATATAGCAGCACACATGATTACATTATGGTTTGTAATAAAGAACAAAGAATATAAAACAGTTTGTTACAATGGTTGTGTTGTGGCCACACACTAAAAATTATTTTATGGTTACAGTCTCTCAATGCAGGGAGATTCCTATGTGGAGAACAGTGACTGGGTTGGGCCTGAAAGTGTTCTGTTTCATCCTGCAAGATGCTGAGGATTATTTTCCACTTTTCTCACCCACCCAAGTCCCACAGGACTCCATCACCCTAGGGACCTCAAACACTCACACGCTGAATATGCTGATGCAAAGCCCTCTGGCATCGTTCCTCCCTCTGTATCTCCACTGTACTGACTCCCATGGTCACCCAGGTGGCATTGCTGAGGCAGAGACCGTGACCCTCCCTCTCCAAGGAGGAGAGTGTCCCCTGGGAGGATCAGTGCTATTTTCCCCATCAGATCTTTGAGAAACCAGGCCTGTTCCCAAACCCGGGATCCCAGCGTCCTGAGTGGGAACCCCGTCACTACACCAACAGGCTATGTCTGACCCATTCAAATTACTACAGCAGATAGGACTTTCTGAATTTTCCAAGATATAGTACAATTTTTCATCTTTGAATTTTTGTTTTAATAAGTGCCTTCATTCAGTGTCTGTTTTCTTCTGCCTTGGAATTGTTTGCCAGAGTTTTATGGTCGAGGTCGTTCAGTTCCGGAACAAGTTTGACACTCAAGGCCCTGCTGCATCAGGTGTGAGCCCGGAGGAAGCAGTTGCACGGCTCCATAACTTTCGTGAAGAGTAAGTTCATTTACTGTCACATTTCTGTGGTCTCTAATTGAGATGTTTCTATAGGATGAAGCCCGCAATGAACTTAAAAACCCAAGTGCTGCATGGATAGGTCCATACAAATGCAGACATGTTTTGGTGGGCAGATGCTCCCTGGTCATGAAAAGACTGTTTGTTAACTTGGAACGATTAGATGAGCTAACATTATACTGGGATAGAAAAACATTTAAAATACAATCAGATAATTCTGGTGGGGATAGAGGATTTTATTTCTATAAAATAAGCATGCAGGAGGAACTAGGAAGGAGGGAGGAAATTATTTAGAACCCCGTATAATATAAATATTGTATCTGGTGAGATGTGCCAATACTGAACACTTAAGAAAAAACTGCTTTTGTGGAAAATATTCTGTGCGGTCTAGCTTTGTGAGGACAAAAATGTGTGTGGCCATATTGGGGTCATCATATAGTTTACTAGCCCAACAGGTACAGCAATTTATTTTATTTATTTAGAAATTTTGACCTGGGTTTTTCCAGGTGTGACCTCTGGGTGGGGGTGAGGCACATGGGATTTACAATAAGTAAAACATAATGGATGAGTACTATCATACAGGAATACAAAAGTAAATATTGTGATACAATAACGTCAGGAAGTGAGGTAGTAGAAGGTACAGCTATAGTCCATACACTCTACAGTGGAGCAAGAAATACAGTATCTACACAATACATATAATATATAGTGTATTTACCTCAGCACTGATTCCATAGGTGCTGTTCAATGGGGGAGGAACTGAGTAGGGCCTGGGCTGCACCATGCATTGGACCCTTATGTATGGGGAACCTTGGGACTGAGAAAGGGGCAGCATAGAGCTCCCAACACACAGACAGCAACTTAGGCAGAGGAGCAGGAGTGCACAGTGAGCTTGCAGAATGAGGATTTCATAGGAAAGTGAGATTAGGAGGAGCAGATAGTTGGAAGGGAGGTTGTTCCAGAGGTGGTGGTGTCTATACGTGAAGGAGGATTATCCACCAGAGGTTCTGAAAAGGAGAGAGTTGAGGTGGCAAGAGACAGAGGTCTTGAGGGAGTATGTAGAGGGGTTGTGGGAGAGATAACATAGGAGGGTGGAGAGATGGAACTTACAGTAGATACTACAGTGGCAGAGTGGAGATTGCATCATCCTTCAGAGGAGAACAAGATCAGCATAAGAGTGTGCAGTGTTTGTTATGGGATGGGAAATTTAAAGCAAAATGACAGAAAGAGATCCAGTCAGGCAAGGGTGGATTTTGAGGCAGCACTGTAGAACACATCTCCGTATTTGAATGTCAGGAGGATCATTCTGAGAATAATCTCTTGACAGACTGATAGAGGAATGCAGGATTTGCTCCTGTTTAGAGCACCCTGACTGGAGAGGAGTTTTGAATAGATGGCATCTCCACTCCTATCACGGAGACTTAGAAAACCTGCAGCTGTGTCCCTCCCTAAATGCAATAAGGTAATGCTTAAGCTAATGAGGTACTGAGTAAGAGGGAAGTTTAGGATGGCTGCCATCATAGGTGTATGGTGAAATCAAGGTGTTGGTCTAGACTATCCAGATGCCAAGGTATTTGAAGGACACAGCCTACACATTGAGGTACTCCAAAAAAGTATGCATGTCTTATTACCACTCCTATCACAGACATATAGAAAACCTGCAGCTGCTGCCCTAAACACAAAAAGGTAATGCTTAAGCTAATGAGGTACTGCAGTTAGGGAAATTTAAAGGTATGTTTACCCATACCTGGTCGATGTCCTTCAATCTGTACTACGTGACTGCCCCCTTCATCTGCACCGCCACCACAGCACGTTTGCACAAAAGAGGTTTATATTGTTGGTGCAAGTCCTACGTTTTGGCCAAACTTCCATTTTTGGATTAGGAGGACCCTGCTGTGAAGGATGAGCTCGGTTATCAAAGTATGAGTCACATCCAAAACCTGTGAGACATATGATCCCAATACTATAACTACTGTAGACTTACAAGAATGCCCTTTCCCCTTTTTATGTTGGTGCACTTGCACAGCCAACATCTTGTGGTAGTGCAGATTTGGAGGTGCGATCACTGTTGGGAGAATGCAGGGCACGCACCAGTAGGTGCGTCCCGCATTCCCCAATCAGCCAGCAGCAGGGGCTGACACCCTGCTAAGCTAAAGAGGTGAAGACATGAGAGAAAAGGTCCGCTGCAATGAGAGTGAAGCTCTCATGCAGTGTGACCACAACAAGCCTCCCCCTACGTGCAGGCAACATGGTGGCAGTGACTGCCGCTGTTGCCTGACAACATCCTCGTTTATTAGGCCGACGGGGTGCCCAATCCTGTCAGCATCATGTAACCCCTTTTGATTGCTGAAGGTTGCCAGATCCCCTCGCATCATTCGCCCCCAACAGTTTTTTCTTGCCGATGGGGGCCCAATCCATGTTAGCATGTATCCCTCCCTCCCTCCTTCCCCTTGAATTTTGCTGATGGGGAGCCCACTCCCCATTGGCATAATGTGTCCCCTTCCCCAATTTTTTGCTTGCCGAGGGGGTGCCCAATCCCCCTCGGCTCCTGCAGCCCCCCTTTCCTTGTTTGCCAATGGGGGTGCCCAATCCCCCGTCAGCTAAAGCACACACACACACACACTCAGGTTGCATGCTGGGAGCCCACCCCAGAGTGCCAAAGCACCTATTAAAATGAAAATGGTCCCCCGATGTCTTTTATTTTATTTTTTCACCTGTAAAGCAAAAATGGTCTCTCGTACTCTTCCAACCCCCTACAGCACCCACCACTGCACACCCTGCCTCCCCATCCCCCCCATACTTACCCCCGGAGTCTGGCGCGATGATCTTCGGTGGACCGGGAACACATCTGCACTCTTCAAAACTGACCGCGAACTGTGGAAATGCCGGTAAGCTGTATAATGGAATAAATAGAGGGTTTTCAACTTTAATGCATATCTCAGGCATTTTTGGGAATTATTACAACAAATTTTCAACATTGGGTTTTTGGGACCCCTCCTCATGAATTCTGGCACTGTCATATCGTTAATCGGTCCTGAAAGGTGATTTCGCAGTCACTGCATGGAATCACCTTTCAGGACCGATTAATGAGATGACAGTGCCACTGTTCATGAGGTGGGCTTCCAAAATGCCTATGTTGCAAATTTGGTGGGAAAAATCCAAAAAAATGGCTGTTTTATGAGTGTCGTTGGGCAGCTGCTACATGAGCTCGTAACCGGCGAATTCAAATATTTTCACACCAGATTTTCAACATTGTCATTTTGTACACCTCCTTGTGAACAGTACAGCTGTCATTTTCACATCCTGGCCAAAATGTGTTTCCGCACTTCTGCGCACAATAAGCGCAGTCACTGTGGGAAATCAGTGTTTGGGCCAGATTATGAAAATGACAGTGACACTGTTCATGAGCAGAAGTCCTAAAATGCCTATGTTGAAAATTAATGATATCTCATAAAATGACTGTATTATGGCGTGCATTGGCAGATTGCGATACGCTCATAACGTCGTGCATTTGTAATATTTTCACTCTGGATTTTCTCCACACCTCTTGATGAACAGTACAGCTGTCATTTTACATATCCTGCCCAAAATGTGTTTTCGCAAGTCCGGCGCAGAATAGCATGGTCGCTGTGCAAAATCACTTTTTGGGACAGTTTGAGGAAATAACAGTGACACTGTACATGAGCAGAGGTGCTAAAATGCCTATGTTAAAAATCTGGTGCTGAACATCCATAAAGTGACTGTGTTACAAGCGTGTGTTGCACATTTCCCTCGCACCCTTGTAACCTCGCAAATTTGCAATATTTACATGCCACGTTTTCAACACTGGCATTTTTTTACACCTCCTTATGGACTGTACAGCTGTCATTTTTCACATCCTGCCCAAAATGTTTTCTCGCACTGCACTACCAAAGCCAATGCCAGCGCGGCAACATTCAGCATTGACAAATGCTTGTTTGTATTGATACAAGTTAAAACAACTTTTGCATTGGGGATCTTTGAACTGAGGAGCTATTACATAGGCTGAGTTAACATCTGACAAAGCAATCTGTGCATGTCTGCATAGAAACATAGAAACATAGACTTTGACGGCAGATAAGGACCACTTGGCGCACCCAGTCTGCCCATTTCCCTACCTATTGGATAAGCTGCAGATCCCAGTTAACCAACAGCCTACTTCTTCCTAACCCCCACCATAGTTGCCTTATGTCTGTCCCATGCATTCTTGAATTCCCCCACTGTTTTTGACCCCAACCTCCTCAGAAAGGTTGTTCCATGCATCCACCTCCTTCTTCATGAAAAAATACTTCCTCACGTTGCCCCTGAGCTGTCCCATGCATTCTTGTATTCCCCCACTGTTTTTAACTCTACGACCTCTTCAGGAAGGCTGTTCCATGTATCCACAACCCTCTCTGTGAAGAAATACTTCCTCACATTACCTCTGAGCCGTCCCCCCTCTATCTTCAAATTCTGCCCCCTTGTTTTTGCATATCTCTTTTTCTGAAAGATGCTACCTTCTTGGACTTTGTTGATTCCCTTAAGGTACTTGAATGTTTCTATCATGTCCCCCCTCTCTCCTTTCTTTGAGGGTATACATATTAAGCTCCTTTAGTCTCGCTCTTCATATGGCTTCTGGTGTAGACCCTGTACCATTTTAGTTGCCCTCCTCTGGACTACCTCCATCCTGTCTATGTCCTTGCAGAGATGGGGTCTCTAGACCTGCACGCAGTACTCCAGATCGGGTCTCACTAACTGTCTGTACAGAGGGATAACAACTTCTTGTTTCCTGCTGGTGATGCCTCTCCCGATACATCCCAGTATCCCCTTAGCCCTCCTTACTGACTTCTCTCATTGCTTGCTTACCTTTAGATCATCTGATATGACTACCCCAGGTCCCTTTCCATTTTTGTTGTTGTTAGTAACCCCCCCATTGTGTACTCTCCCTGGGTTTTTGTTTCCCAGGTGCATTACTTTGCACTTCTTTGCATTGAATCTAAGTTGCCATACTTTTGACCATTCCTCCAACCTTATCATGTCCCTTCTTATCCTTTCCACCCCCGTTGCGTATCAACCCTGTTGCAGATCTTTGTGTCATCTACAAAGAGGCATGCTTTTCCTTCCAGTCCTTCTGCAATGTCACTTATAAAGACAGTAAAAAGGACTGGCGCCAGTACTGAATCCTGCAGTACCCCACTAGTAACCCCCCTTTTCTCAGAGTGGGCTCCATTTACTATTACCCTCTGTGTCCTGTTGTCCAGCCAATTCTTTACCCAGGCTACCACTCTGGGACCCACTCCCAGGCTGGCTAACTTGTTTATTAATCTTTTGTGTGGGACTGTGTCAAATGCCTTGCTAAAGTCAAGGTAGGCCATGTCCAAAGCCCCTCCCTGGTCTACTACTTTGTTCACCCAGTCAAAGAAATCTATTAGATGTGTCTGACATGACTTCCCGCTATGAATCCATGCTGCCTTGGGTCCTATGCGCTGCTGGCCTCTAGGTACTTAACAATTCTTTCTTTCAGAAGTGATTCCATCATTTTCCCTACTACTGAAGTCAAACTAACAGGTCTAATTTCCTGCCTCTGCTTTGCTCCCACTTTTGAGAAGGGGAATCACATCCGCCCTCCTCCAGTCCTCAGGTATCACACTATACTTCTATGATTTGTTAAAAAGGGCAGTCAGTGGTGTCACTAGTTCTCCCCTTAGTTCTTTTAGAATTCTGTGGTGAATACTGTCGGATCCTATTGCTTTGTTCACCTTCAGTTTTAGGAGTTCTTTCAGAACTCTTTCTTCTGTGAATAGACTGTTATTGACCCCCCTATCCAGAGTGCTTCTATTGATTGGATTAGGTACCTCCCCCTTCTCTTCTTTTGTGAATACTGGGCAGAAGTATTCATTCAGTATCTCTGCTTTTTCACTGTCGCCCTCTGCCCACCCACCTCTCCTCCCCTTTATTAAGCCTTACTGTACCTTCCTTGGTCTTTCTTCACTCCCTAATGTACCTATAAAAGGTTTTATTCCCCTTCTTTACTGAGTTGGCTATCTTTTCCTCAGTTTGGGCCTTTGCTATTCTGACTGCCTTTCCCACTTTCTTCTGCTTTAACTGGTACAGTTCTCTGTCCTGCTCCTTTTGTGTTTCCTTATACTTTCTAAATGTTATCTTTTTCTCCCTAACCCTGCCACCTCTTTTGAGAACCATAGTGTTTTTTTTCCTTTATTTTGATTTGTTTATTTGCTTCACACAAAGAATTGTTGCCTCTGTGATGGCAGTTCTGATGTTTCCCATTGTTCCTCCAGCTCTCCTTCTTGCCCATTTGCTAGTGCTTTTCTGAGGCACTCTTCCATTTTGCCAAAATCAGCCCTTCTAAAGTCCAGTACCCTCTCTTTTGTATGGCTTGACTACAGCCGTATTTATTGTGAACCACACTGTTTGGTGGTCACTTGTTCCCAGATGGCTACCCACATATAAATCTGAGATCCTCTCTCCATTCCTGTTTGGGAGTACCAGGTCTAAGACTGCTCCCTCACAAGTGGGTTCCAACACCAACTCTCTGAGGCATGCCCCCTGTAGGGAATCAAGAATGACCCTGCTCTTGGATGTGGCTGCAGCAAAGGTGCTCCAGTTAACATCTGGCATATTCAGGTCCCCCATTAACAATAGCAACCCTTTTTTCTGCCATCCTAAGGATGTCTTCTATTGTTTCCTTGTCCATTTCCTCCCCCTGATATGGGGGTCTGTATACAATCCCTGTGAGGATTGTGGTGCCATTTCCTGTCTCCAAGGTGACCCACAGTGCCTCCTCGCCTCCCTGTTTACCCTGTAGTTCCATTGCTTTGATCCCTTCCCTTATGAAGAGAGCTACTTCTCCTCCTCTTCTACCATCCCTGTCCCTCCTGTAGATTGTGTACCCTGGTATGTTGACATCCCAGTCATGGTTCTCTGTGTACCATGTTTCTGTGACTGCCATAATATTCAGGCATCCCTCTTCCATCAAGGCCACTAATTCAGGGAGCTTGTTACCCAGACTATCTGCATTAGTACTCATTGCCCTCCATTTTTTCGTGGCCTTACCCCCTTTTAGCCCCATCCCTGTCCTTACTGCCTTTCCATTTTTCTCCATTTACCCCTGCCCTTCTCCCTATCAGCTTCTCTATTTTGGTGTTTAACTCGCTAACTACCCTGTTTTTTGTGGGGGTGGGGGCTGGGATTTTCCCTGCTCTTTTTCAGTGCCTCTCCCTTGGCTAGTTTAAGTGCTTGTCAATGAAGCATTTAAACCCTATCATCTAGAATCATGTTTCCCCTCTTGGACAGATGCAAACCATTGTGCCAGGCCTGCATCCCTCCAGGTGAACTCCCAGTCTCTAATGAAGCCAAAACCCTGAGCTCTGCACCACTTTTTCAACCAGTCATTGAATCCCATGGTGTGGAGCACCCTAGTCTCACCCATGCCATAGACAGGCAGCACCTCCGAGAAGGTTACTGTGCATGCTACTTGTCTAAGGCCCCTCCCCAACTCCACAAACTCCCCCTGTACTGCTCTGATCCCATTCCCAGCCAAGTCATTTGTCCCTAGGTGGACAGTGACATCCAGCTCCCTCCCCCATGCAGCTGCTCCTGCAGTCCTGAGGATTTTCTCCATGTCCCTTCAAGCCATGGCGCCGGGCAGGCACCTTGCCTACCTCTCCCCTCCCTCCCCCAGTTCTACTCCCCCCTAATAATTGAGTCGCCCACCAGGAGTTTTTTCCTTCCCCTGTGGGGTCCCATGCCACCTTCTTGTGGGTCTCCTTTGTGGATGTTCCCAGCATCCTCCTTGGTCTCCACTGCAGGTGCCTCCATAGAGGAACCACGCTCTGCCTGAATGGCATATGAATTGTGGAGAGGTACAACTGGAGGGAATATTTAACGTAAATTTTTTTTTCAATTCCATCTCAGCTCATTTTGTTCTGG
Source organism: Neoceratodus forsteri (assembly GCA_016271365.2). NCBI lineage: Eukaryota > Metazoa > Chordata > Ceratodontiformes > Ceratodontidae > Neoceratodus > Neoceratodus forsteri. Next base: position 1,133,905,750 of record CM057449.1, on the reverse strand, counting down.
ACTTCCACTGGGTCTGGGAGGCATGCAAACCACAACTGAAACTTCCTAATACATATTAATAGTTACATACACTTATAGGTACCATGGAGGTTAATGTGCTAGCAGCCATTCGTGTTCTGTGGGCTGCAGGCAATCCCATTGTTGAGGGTGAGAGGTGAGGTTGATTTATCATTTGTTTCCTAGGCTGTATTCATGAAGTGGGACATGGGTGCTTAGAGAGTAGGAGTGGCACTGGGAAGCATGGGATTGCACTGGTGCAGGTGGAGCAGTATGTTTACATGTTACCAAAAAATGCCTGCACTGGGACAGCTCCCCACAAAGACACTGATCACTCTGCACCATAACGTAATGACTTACAGTGCTCCAGAAGCCGTTTACACTACTGGATCTGCATCACTTGCAATGGTACAGATCAGGTCATGTAAATTAAATGCACCTTAGGATAGCTACCACCATATGTGTCTGGAGAAACAAAGGTGTTGGTCTATCCAGTCACCAAGGTTTGATGTACAAGAGGGACAGAGGACTGGAACTTGGCTAGCCTCTGACTACTACCAAGTTTCATGGAGACTGTCATTTTAGCATTCAGGGACAGCTGGCTCATATGAAACCACTTATGGACATTGTCAGAATTCTGCTGAAGATCAGCTTCCAGTTCTTGAGCATCAGAACCCCATGAGAAAGCACTGTGTTATCTGCGTACTTATGAATGTACATAGGAGTGCAGGCCTTTGTGAAGTCCCTGAGGTTTATGGAGAACAGAACATGGCTGAGAGCAGAGTCCAGAGGGACTCCTGTCTTAATCAAGAGGTGAAAAGAAGGTGCTACTTACTAAGACTGATTGATATCAGTCAGACAGGTAGAATCAGAACCAGCTACATGAGAGATTTGAGAGGCCCATGCCTGCCAATTTATGTAGATGGAGGGGACAGATTCTACAGAATCAAATGCCTTGGCCAGATCCATGATGATAGCTGCTACGAGTAAACCTTGGTCCATTCCCTTCAAAGCAAAATCAGTAAATCTGAGGAGGGATGTGACAATGGAGTGGTTTTTCCAGAAGCTTGACTTGAAGGGACTAAGAAAGGAAGGGGAGTCCAGGAAGAGGTGAAAGTTGGGGGAGCACCGCCCTCTCCCGAAGCTTAGAGAAAATAAGTGTTAGAAAGACAGGCCTGTAGTTTCTTTCAGCAAAGCTTCCCCCAGCCCTGTCACCTGTCATCCCTGGGACTTTCTCTGAACCTTCTTCAGCCCCGTGGCTTGCTCCCAGTGTTGGGCTCTGGTCATCAGGGCCTACCCCAATGGCCTCTTGAGTTAAGCTTTTGCCAGTCTTTTGCAAGTGGGGCCTCAGTTGAAGGTGCTGAGCCTGTGGTGGGAGCCTTCTTGCATCCTGCATGGTCCAGGCATGTGTTTTGCTTGTTGCTCCTGCACCTTGAAATGCACAAGGGCTCATAAGGACAACATGTGCATGATGGTGTGGTGTCCATAACTCTGACTGATGCCCGCCCAACAATTCTGCCTTCATCACACTTCCATCCACGGTCACCTAGGTGGTAGTTTTGCAGCAGAGGCAGCAACCCTTCCTCCCTGGAAGTGGAGAATGTACTCTGGTAAGCTCGATCTTCCTACCCTTGGCATGTCCCCAGCAACCGTGACTCATCCCAAACACAGATCACCGGCATTGTGAGTGATAGTCCTACTACTGCCCAGTAGAAAACAGGAAGTTGCTATCCCTCTGTACAGACAGCTGGTGAGACCCCTTCTGGAGTACTGTGTGCAGTTCTGGAGACCCAGTCTCCGCAAGGACATAGACAAGATGGAAGCTGTCCAGAGGAGGGCAACTAAAATGGTGCAGGGTCTGCACCAGAAGACATATGAAGAGAGACTAAAGGAGCTTGATATGTATAGCCTTGAGGAAAGGAGGGAGAGGGGGGACATGATAGAAACTTTCAAGTACCTCAAGGGAATCAACAAAGTCCAAGAGGGTAGCATATTTCAAAAAAAGAGGTGTGCAAGAACAAGGAGGCACAATTTGAAGATAGAAGGGGTGGCTCAGAGGTAATGTAAGGAAGTATTTTTTCACAGAGAGGGTTGTGGATGCATGGAACGGTCTTCCGGAGGAGGTTGTGGAGTCAAAAACAGTGGTTGAATTCAAGCATGCATGGGACAGTCATAAGGCAATTCTAGGGGGTGAGGGTTGAAAGAAGTAGGCTGCTGGTTAACTAGGATCTGCAGCTTATCCATTAGGTAGGGAAATGGGCAGACTGGGTGGGCCAAGCGGTCCTTATCTGCCGTCAAATTCTATGTTTCTATGTTTCTATGTTACTGCATGGATGGGGTGGCCCTTTCTGAAGTCTTTTTAACATTTTTGTTGCTGTTAAGGCCAAAGACTTTAATATTAAAAAAAAAAGATTGCCTTTCTGATTTATGTTACTCCTAGTTTAAAAGATTGATTAAATAATGATTAATGGCTTACAAGTGGAATGAAGGTGGAACTAAATATGAAATAGATATTGGGCCCCATATTCTGAGCCATCCATGTGTGCCGCACATCCAGTAACGCTATGCACTGGATAGCTCATGGCTGGCTCCTGGGCAATATTCAGACAGCGTGCTCTAGCCCGAGCATGCTAACTTTTTGATTACGAGGCTGTTCTGGCCCAGTGCATAGTGACCATGCACTTAATACATTCCCCTACTGAACATGGCCCACAGGAGTTGAACAGAGATAATACATCTCAAATGGGATAGCATCAGCACTCCTGCATGCCATATTCAGCCCTGACATGCTAATTTGTCCATAGGGCATGCAATCACTATGGGACATTTGCATGTTCATTATGAGCACATTAGCATGCCACACAATGCCACTGCACATAATTGAATGGTGGCATTGTGTGAAGCTGTGCCCTCCCAATTGCAGATGCAGCCTGTGCTAAACACTTCCACACACTGGTGTCCAGTGTGCCCTCACCTCACTGATTCCAACCCCATGAATGTCCCTAAGAACCCCTCCAATCCTGCCCACTAAGGACCATCCACTCCCAACCCCTGGCCCTCACTTATCCAAGCCACTATTCCTGTCATCTAAGATGACGATCAGCACAGCCCATCTGCTCACACCTCAGCCAGTAGCCATTTGATTGACAGGGAATGTGTGTGTGTGACTACTGAAGAAATTAAATTGCACCAGATGAGGCAGTTGGTGGTATTTTAGTGTAAGGGGGAAATCTGGCCAGGACACTGGGAACATTTCTGACTCTTATTGAGAAGTGCTGTGCGGTCTTTCAATATCCACTTAAATAATCTCCAGAACAGGCAGCTGGGACCTCAGTTTAACATCTCAGCTGAAGGATGGCACACTCTGACAGTACAACATGCCTTTAGTACTGCACTCGGGTGCCAGCTTTTTGGTACGTGTCCAATCCCCGTGTGGAGTAGAGCCCATGAACTTCTGGGGAAGAGTCTGATGTGCTACCTACTGAGCCAGGCTGAAACCTAAATGTGTGTCTCTGTTTAGATGCAAGAAACCCCAATATGCAAGCAAGTGACCCTTACAATGACGCATGCGTAAACCACAGAGATGTGATATGACGTAGCAGTAGAAAATCCAGTTTTGTCTTTTTTTAACACAAGTCCCATGGGTCATGTACTGTATCAGTAATGTTACAGAATGCAGACTTTGTTGACACCAGTCAACTCCTATTTTAAAGAGCTAGTATACTATTTGTAATACTTAGACTTCTGGGTACCCACTGAATACCTATCAGCCTAAGGAAATTTATCTGCTGAATTCCTATCAGCCTGTCTAAGGGAATGTTGCACTTTGATCTGAAAACAATCTACTAGCCCCTAGCTTTAATCCCCAAGCATTGCAATGTAAAATGGAGGCAGTGACGCTGGCTCTGCCACTTGCAAGATATATTAGGAGGACCCTGGTAGTGCTGTCTTCTACATGAGGACATGGGGCCATTAAAAGGGAGCCTTTAGCTTTATTTTCAGTAGGTGACTGATGGTTAAAAATACCAGTATATGTCAAGAGGAGACTACCCTCTCCATAGTACAAGTAATCAACAACACTTCACAGAGTGAGGTTTGTTTTCTGTGCCTCTTGCCTCACAAACAACTGGGGACAGGCATTATTTAAAAAAAAATCCACAATGCTTGAAGTGTGTTATTGCATTCATAACATGGGTTTATAGGGTTTAAGGGAATAAAAATAAAGACAAACTAAAAGATGTGCCAAAGTGTGGCTTGTTGAGGAAGTAATCACAGTCATGTGAACAGATTTCAAAAATCACAGTACACACATTTCTCATCCCATTTTATGAGTATTTGTTATTGCTATGTTACCTACGGAAATTAAACTGGAGGCTTTAGCAGTGTTGCCTGATATTTAATACACATTAGCTAAGTATTGCACTATCACCCAATACTGTGAACCACTTTTGAAGCTACTGTAAAAAAGGTTATTTGCACCTTGTTTATATTTGGCACATGACACTAATTGGCCATGAATGTGCAAGTGGAATTTAGCACTAAACAATTAGTGCCTAATTGATTTCTCTTGAAAATGTACCAACTGGGCAGATTAGCTCCAATTTATTTTAGCGCAATCATCACATTCAGCTAATATTGAAAACTCTTTCCTACAGTGAAAATACACAGTTTTACATTAAACCTTTTCCAACACAAAAGTCAGTTCATCTTAGTGGAAACCCACTTCATTTCTGGGAGTATGTTTAAATAAATTGAACTTTTAGGTTTTATAGCAAACTTTCATACCTGGTGTGAGTGAGAGTCCCTTGACTAGGGTTCCCTAGAGGGTACCAGTAACAGCAAGATGAGAGGGTCAAAAAGAGCTGATATCGGGAACATTTTACATTGGGGATCCCTAAGGGATCCTCCTAAACTGATGAAAAGGAACAGTGCCCATAAGATAAATTATCTCATTCTAATCCCAGACAGATGGAGGTGTTCTATAGAGACAGTATAGATGGGGATTCCAGGTAAAATCCTTTGTTATACTGTTGATGACATTTGCTCCAGTGGATGTCACACATGTACTGTATGCTGAGTTCTGCACAAGACTGTATACTGTTTCCCCAGACAAGTCCCACAAGTTTGTCTGCTTGTGAAGCTGTTGGCTGAGGGTGCAACATCAGAATATAGCATCATTTCAGGAATGATCAGTACCACACCTAAAAAGTAATATTTCATTAACCTCTGTGAAAGAAAAACGTAAAGTGGAAAGTGTGATCCGAGGCTCCAAATGTTTGAGTGCCACCTCCCAGGAGGGAGTTATGACAGAGTGTATGAAATGGAGAAGGAAAGTGAGTAATGAATATAAAAACATTGCTCTTGACTGGATCTTTAGTGTGGATACAGAATGTGTTGAAAGTGTGTTCAAGTTGTTTAAACCTCGTAGGCACATGTTAGTTGCCTCGTTGTCCCACCAAACCTAAAAGAACCCTATTCAGCACCCTATCGTGGTAGAGGGTCCTGTTGTACCCATCTGCCAGCAGATGCCTACATTGTCATATACAGAGTAATAGATGGATATCTGTGAGTTACAAGGTGATAATTTAATTGTTGGATTTATGAAACATCATAATTGTGATGTTCCACGAAGCCCCAAGACTGAATTATCACCTTGTTACTCAAAGTTTGCCTGTATTTATATTATATGACTAATCCGTCATGCTTATCACACAAAAAAATATTTACTGACATTTTTTCCAGGTGATGGTTCCTGTTCAGGCAGGCAGGTGGGCAGGTCAGGCAGATAGGTGGGAGGTACAGCAGCAGAGAGCAAGCAACAGGAGCAACACTAGCAGTCAAGCTGGTGTGCTTGTCGTTTGGGTGGGTGGGTAGAAGGGAGAGAGCCAATGGAGAGGCAGAACAGACTATACAGTTGGACGAGGAAGGGGAGAGAAAGAGCCATGGAAGCAGTAACTCCAGCTGAGATGCTTACTTCCTGTTTGGCCGGGGGCAGGATGTCTGAAGAGAGTGAGCTCTGTTACACTTGAAAATAGACAAGAGAATTTGATTGACAGTTTGCAATAATCCACAGTTTTTCATTGATGGGTAGTGATAATCCACATTTAAACATGGATTAATATTGCCTGTCAATCATAAACTGTGGTTTATCATGTTTGAAAGTGCTTACTGAACATGGGTTGTTGACCATTGTTGTATAACATAGTTTAATAATGATATTTTCATGGTGCATTATTGTGCAGATATCAAGTTTATGATTCTAAGCGAAAGACCCTAATCTCAGTACAGAGACTTTTTGGTATGATTCCGAAGTCATTTCCTGAACTGGATCGGACTGGAAAGGTAAGTCAGAAATGCAATCAGTTACAATAAAATATAAATTTGACTTCTGAGGGTGAAAACAGTATTGCATGGGAGCATATGTTGTCTAGCCATTGTCAGATTCAGTCTTGAAGTTAGGAAAATGGTCATGTGTTTGTTTACTAAAGTGATTTACAAAGATTATATAGTGACTCAAATGCCTTGAAAACCTATATTGGCGAAAGTCATTTGAATTGTATTTTACTGTAATTTGGCCCCTACAATGTAATCAGTCAATCCCTTCACTTCCTGATTGCTCAGAACTGCCCCCACGTTCAGGAATGTAAGGATGTGTGCCCAGGGAGAGTGCAGGGGCATTCCCCATTAAAGTCTGTGAGGTTCTGTTTTAAGTCTCATTTCATACAACGAAATGGCCTCTTCGAGATTATTGAAGGGCACCGCTCAACTAACAAGGACCGTCTTAGTCGAACAGTGCTCTTCATTAATCTCAAGGTGGCCATTCCTTTGTAAAAAAAATGGGACTTATAATGAACTGCCATTTACTTTAATGGGGTGTGTGCCCACACTCTCCCTCATCACATGTGATTATGTGCCTGAGCGCCAGGGTGGGTCTGAGCAATCAGAAAGTGAAGGGATCAGCTGGCCACATTCTAGTGGGCAAAATATGATCTCTTCCACTGCCATACAGAGTTGTAATAAAAATATAAAATCCAGCTCAATTGCCTTTCACTGATATATGCTCTCAAGGCATGTGTTATTCTAACTTAATAAGCGTGTATAATCACTTTATGGTAGACAGACAAGATGACCAAATCACACTGACTGCTGAAAAGGTGGCTTTAAAGTGCATGCCTAAAACTGTATATACAACATATGATACACGACATATAAAATTGCCAGCAGATACAGGCTGTATGGTCTATCTAGTCTGCTCGAGGGTGCAGCACTTCAGTCCATTAGACTGCAGCTGCCCTCCTCCCATTAACTCTTCCTTCCCCCAACTGCCCCCGGTATGTACTTTCCCCTTGAATTTGTCCCACCCTCTTTTGAAGCACCCCACTGTCTGCACTGATACGAGTTGCTCAAGCAGTGCATTCCACCCTATTACCACTCTTTCAGTGAAGTAGTGCCTCCTCCTTTCCCTCCTGAATCTGCCCCCCCTTCAACTTCAGGGAGTTCCCTCTGGTATCTCTTCCATTCTGGAGAGTGAACCCACCCTGAAAGCCTACTTTGTTAGTCCCCTTCAGGTACTTGAATGTCTTGATCATGTCCCCCCCTCTCTCTCTTCTGTCCTCCAGGGTATACATGTTGAGCTCTTTCAGTCTTTCCTTGTAAGTTCTATCCCCCAACCCCTGGATCATCTTTGTTGCTCTTTGCTGCACTGCCTCCAGTAGTTTTATATCCCTTTTCAAGTACGGGTGCCAGAATTGCATGCAGTACTCCAAGTGCGGCCTCACCAGGGACCTATCTCTTTGTGCATATCTACAAGGACTGATAGAGTGGACCTGTAGGCTTGTACTGAGCAGTACACATGCCTGCATTCTCATCACAACATGGAAAATGCATATCCTCTGTATAGATCCCTGGTGTGGCTGCATTTGGAGTACTGCATGGAGTTCTGGTGTCCATGCTCCAAAACGAACAAGGATAACACTGCTGCAGTGCAGAGGAGGGAAACAAAAATGATTCAGGGGCAACAAGAAAAGTCCTATATGGAGAGGCTCAAGGACCTCAACATGTATACACTGGAGACCAGGAAGGAGGGTGGAACATGATGGAAATGTTCAGGTTTCTTCAGGGATGGACAAGGTGGACACCAGGGAGCTGTTTATAGTTAGCAAAAACCCAAGCCCAAGGGGCAATGCAAAGAAGCTGGTGGAATGGGGATTCATGAAGGACAACGGACAGTATTTCTTTATAGAAAGGGTGGTGGATACATGGAACAGACTGCTGGAGGAGGCAGTTTGCACCAAATCAGTGGAGGGACTCAAGTGTGGGACAGAAATAGAGGGCTGGTGGGAATAACAGGACAGGATGACATGGGGGAAAGGTGAGCCACCTCTAGAACATTCAAATCATACTATAGGGAGGGCTGTGCAGAGTGGATTGGCCAGTGGACCTTTTCTGCTGTCAGTCTCTATGAAAATCCCAGCTAGTCCAATCCACAAAGCAAGGTAGGTTTTGTAGGTTGTGTGGTACTGCCATAGATAAAAATTCAAGATAACCCAGTAGTGACCAAGGTCAAGTACTGTAGTAGAAAGAGGCAATACTAACATTCTGGGATGGACACTTAATCAGAAAGCAAATGAGCTGCACTCTGGTTTTAGCTGTTTGTTAAACATGGTTATTAACTGCATGGTGACCTGGTGAGCATGCATTCTTTCAAGCCATTCACAAAAGAATCAAACTTACACTAACTTCTCAGATTTGCATGGGTCACATCTCTAATTCTGAATCTTCATGATTGCTGCTGGAGCCAGGCTAACATCTGGTGAAGCAAGAATTCCTTGCACTCCCTTACACCTAAACTCATGGCATAGAAGATACCCTTGTGACTACAAGATGCAAATGTCAAATATCCAAACCTGACTAAATGAAATATATTTGAAGCAGTTTTCAGTCAACTCATTTCCATCAAAAATGTGCAAGAAAAAAAAATGACTGATCTGACCTAAAGAAGAGAGTATTATCTCTCGAAAGCTAGTCTCAGAAATAATTTTGTTAATCCAATAAAAGGTATCTCCTGCAACATATTTTTTTTTTCCTTATGAACATACATACGAACATATGAAATTGCCAGCAGATACAGGTCATTCAGTCTTTGTAGTCTGCTCAAGTGTGTAGCACTTCAGTCAATTAGACTGCAGCTGCCCCCCTCCCTCATATGCCCTACCCTCCATCTCACGCCCCCTTCTGGTTTGTACCTTCCCCTTGAATCTGTCCCACCCCTCTTGAAACCCCCAACACTGCAGTGATACGACTTCCTCTGGCAGGGCATTCCACCCTGCCACCACCCTTTCTATGAAGTAGTGCCTCCTCCTTTCCCTCCTGAACCTGCCCCCTTCCAACTTGATAAAGTGTCCCCTGGTTTCCCTTCCGACCTTCAGGCTGAACAAACACCTGGTGTCTACTCTGCTCAAACCCTTCAAGTACCTCAAGGTCTCAATCATATCCCCTCTCTCCCTTCTTTCCTCCAGGGTATACATACTGAGCTCTCTCAGTCTCTCCTCATATGGTCTGTCCCTCAACCCCAGGATCATTTTTGTTGCCCTGTGCTGCACCCCCTCCAGCGATTTGATGTCTCTTTTCAAGTAGGGGTGCCAGAATTGCATGCAGTACAGTACTCTAGGTGTGGTCTTACCAGGGACCTGTACAGGGGCAAGATGACCTCCCCACTCCTGGAAGTAATCCCCCTTGATATGCAACCTAGCATCCTGTTTGCCTTCACTGCTGCCTTCCAGCACTGTGCAAAGTGGTTCATCTCCCCAGTTACAAGCACTCCCAGATCCTTCTCCTTCTTGGATTTTTTTAACGGGAAACCCTCCAGCCAGTAATTGTGTTATGGGTTCTTGCCTCCTAAATACATCACTTTGCACTTCTCAGCATTGAAACCAAGCTGCCAAGTGTGACACCATTCCTCCAGTTTTGCGAAATTCTCCTGAAGTACTTTTGCTCCCCCCCCCATCTAACTTGGCACAGGTCTTTGTGTCATCTACAAAGAGGCTGATCTTGCTCTTTATCCCTACTGCAATGTCGGCTATGAAAATGTTAAACAGAACTGGTCTCAGTACCAAGCCCTGTGGTACACCACTTGTTACTGCCCTGGGTTCAGATGCCTCCCCCCTCACTTCTACCTTCTGCTGTCTACCTGCAGCCAGTTCTCAACCCATCTGATCAGCTTCTTCCCTGCTCCCGGACTCTTCAACTTGCAGGTCAGCCTACCGTGTGGCACCAAGTCAAAGGCCTTGCTGAAATCCAGATAGAGGACATCCACCGCATGTTCCCTGTCCAGTGCCGTTGTAACCCAGTTGTAAAGATCAACCAAGTTCATCTGGCAGGATCTGCCTGAGACAAACCCATGCTGCCTGCTGTGCTGGAGGTTGTTATCCTCAAGAAATTGCACCAGCCTTTGCTTGAGGATTGTCTCCATCAGTTTTTCCACAATTGCAGTAAGGTTTGCGGGTCTGTAGTTTGTCCTTGGGCCCACTCTCATGGAGAGGTACCACATGTGCTTTCCTCTAGTCTCTGGGCATACACCCAGAGTTAAAAGAGGTATTGAACAGGTCCACCAGTGGCCCTGCCAGTACCTCTGCCAACTCTCTCAGCACCCTGGGGTAGACTCTATCTGGGCCAGGTGCCTTATCCACCTTCAGGGAGTAAAGGCCTTCCCTCACCCTTTCCACTGTGATTTCCCCATCCGTGGTTGTTTCTCTCCCACCCTCTCCCACCTCACCCTTCCTCTCAGGTATGGTCTCATCCCTCTCCTTGCTGAAGACTGAATGGAAGTATTCATTGAGTACTTCTGCCAGCTCAGACCCTTTTTCTATCCGCCCACTTCCCCTCCTGATCCTAACAATTTGATCCTTGCTGTTTCTCTTCTCTCTGATATATCTGAAGAAATCCTTTTCCCCTCCTTTGATCCTGTGTGCTAACCTCCGTTCCCTAGCTGCCTTTGTTGCCCTTACCACTCTGCTCACTTCTCTGAATTTCTTCACATATTCTTCTTTGTCTTCTGCCCTGTTGGATCACATATAGGTCCAAAATGCATTCCTCTTTTCCCTCACCTTCTCCACTACCTCTCTACTCATCCAACTGGGTTTCTTGGTCCTGGCTTTCTTGCTCTGGCTCTTGACACAAGTTTTAATGGCTTCAGCCAGTCCTGCCTTGTTGACTGCCCATTTTTGTTCCCTATCCATTTCTGGGCGAATGCTTACCATATGACTTTCCAGTATGTTTCCCATCCTGCCAAAGTCCGCCCTTTTGAAGTCCAGGACCCTAGCTTTTGTAGTGGTTACTTCCCTACCCAGGTTGATTGAAAACCACACTGTGCAGCGGTCACTGCTTGCCAGAGGTTCCTTCACCCTTACATCCCTGACCTGTTCCCCATGTTCCAGTACAAGGTCTAGTATATTCTCCTCCCTCGTTGGCTCCATTACCCTCTGGGTAAGGAAGCCATCCTGGATTGCTTCCAGGAGGATCTGCTCCCTGGCACAGTTGGTTGCTGGGATGCTCCAATCCGCTCCTGGTAGATTAAAGTCCCCTCCACCACTATGCTCCCTTTGCCACAATGCCTCCATATCTGCTCCCCAGTTCCCTGTCAATGTCATCCCTTTGGGCTGGAGGTCTATAAACAACCCCTAGACAGATCTTGGCCCCTTTCTGGCTGTGTAGTTGCAGCCAGATTACTTCCAACCTGTCCTCCCCTTCCTCCCTATTACATCTGATCCCTTCTCTTACGTAAATTGCAACTCCCCCGGCTTCCCTTTATCTCTATCCCTCTGGAAAAGTTTGTAACCTGGGATGGTTAGGTCCCAGTCATGGTGCTTGGTTGCCCATGTCTTAGTAATAGCAGCTATGTCCATCTCTCCTTCTGCCATCAATGCCTGCAACTTTCCCAACTTGTTCCCCAGGCTCCTAGCATTTAGTGAAACCATTCTCCATGCTGCACCTATCCTTCCTGCTTCCTTACCCTTCACTCAAACCCCTATTTTGCCTAAGGTCGTATCTATCCCTGTGGTGGGAAGAGGTCCATGGGACCCCCTCTCCTGGTGATTTCCATTCCAATGCCTCCCCTCCATCTAGTTTAAATGATACCGCTCATTGATGAAATCCCCCATCTTCTGCTTCAACACCTGTGAACCTGCCCTGCTGAGGTTTAACCTATCCCCTGCATAAAGATTTATGTTATCCCATGTGCTACCCTAGTTCCCCACCAATCCATTCCCCTTGGTCCCACACCATTCCCTCAGCCACTTGTTGAAGTCACTGATCCTTCTCTTCCTGTCTGTACTGGCCCTTGGCACTGGCAGAACCTCTGAGAAGGCTACTGTTGTTCCCTCTTTGCTGCATAGTTTTCCCACTTCCCTGAAGCTGTCTTGTACCTCCTCTATCCTTCTCCCTTCCAGATCATTCGTTCCCAGGTGCACCACAATGTGCAGCTTCCCCCCCACCATCCCTACATATCTGCCCATATGCTGCCCCACTCTACTCGCTGTCATACCTGGCATGCACTGTACCTAGATGTTACTTCTTCTGGCACCCCTTCTCCCCCACCTTATACCCTTAAGTATAGAATCCTGTAGAATTATGACTCTCTGATGCTTTTCCTTCTCACCTTCTTGTTGCCCTCCACTCCCCCACCCCCCAACACGAGGCCTCTTATCCCCATGTCATGGCCCCCTTTGCCTCCCCTAATCTTTTCCCTGACCTCTCCCCCCCTCTCAACTATGACCAGGCTACTGACCTCCTCCTCCGAACTATTTTACATCTGTGGAACCTCCCCTTTGCACTGACTTGTTGCTCTGTCCAACATGCTACCATCTCCTCTACTATTACAGCCTGTGTCTTCCCTGAAATGTGGCCCTCCCCCACTCGGACTCCCCTGCTTTCAATATCCTTAGCCTTCCCCAGGCTGCCTGCTGCTTCCCCTTCCTCCTGTCTCCTTGCTCCTTCTTTTCCTCTGGAGAGACTGCATCACTATCACCTCGCTGCCCCCCTTGCCGCTGTGTCTTCTTGGTGTGCTGCCTACTGCCTCCCCACTGTATACCTTTTCCCCTGTAGTGTCCTTTCCCTGTAGCTCCCCTCCTCCCTGCTACCTGGTCTTCTGGACTAGCCAACACTGAGAATCTATTTGCAGTGCTAATCTCCTTTCCTTTTCAGTCCACCTTCCCAGAGGCTGATATCTTTGCTCTGACCCAGTCTTAGTCATGCTCATGTGTCTGACCCTCCTCCAGTCATCACTTCCTTCCCTTGGCTGCACCTGCTTGTGTGGCCCTCCTGCTATCCCACCAAGTTCCCCTTTATTTGTGCCTGTTTTGGGCTCTTTCGGATGCCTCATTAGTTTCCCTTCCTGGCCATGTTCCCCCAATTCTGTCTCCTCCATGCCTCCAGTTCCCTTCTCAACCACCCTATTTCCTGCTTGAGCTGGCCTACCTGCCAAAAAACCCTACAGCACCCTGCCCTCCAAGCAACTCCCCGGAATATGGTTGCTCCACATCCTTGGCAACATACAATCCTTCCCATCTCCCACCCTATTTGACTGCCCCTGCACATCCTCTCCTCCCTTATCCTGGTCCTACCCCACTCCATGGAACCCTTCCCCCACCTTGGATGTCTCATGTCTGTACAGGAAATATGTGGCCCTCCCAGTTAGGCTCTTTCCTGTCTACCAGCATGGCCCGCTGCCTGCTGACACCATGCAGACACTACTCAAGATGCTGCACTCCTGCTTTGTGGCACTCAAGCTTCGGGGTCACTCATGCTTCGGGATTGCTTTGTCCCCTTTGAAATATAAATGGATCCTAGCCCCGCTATAGGCTGGTCCTAGTCACGTGACCATCCCTCCTCCCCCTGTGTATTTCCCAGCCTTTCTCTCACTCAGTTAAATGTCCCCCCTCCTTCCAGCCAATACAAAATCATTTGTTTTGTAGTTACACTGTTTAAATCACACAGCACAGATTGCAATCTCATTAAATGCTACCTGAATCCTAAAAAAACAGAAACAGCACAGAGAAAAACTTATCTTATAGCTCCAGCTGCCTTAGCCTGCCTCCCTCTGCAAAGTTTCACCTCCAACTGAATTTCTTCTACATTGACTGGATTAATACGGCTGCCACATTTCTTTCATCAAAAATGTGTAAACCATCTAATAAATCTATGTTTTGTTTTATTATGACAAATGCATTATGCTAGAGTGTGTGCAATTCAAAGTCAACAAAGCGGGAGCAATACTGAAGGTCTGCTTGAAGGATAGTTTGCTGGCCAGTGCAGCTCTGCCTTTATAGAGGCATCATAGTACATTATGTACCACAATGCTTTGGGTTTCAGATGATACAGTACTTTAACATTAAGGAATCTCATGCTACAAAAGATGGCAAACAGTCAAAACGCTGGAATTAGAATGCAAAAGTAATGCTACTGATCTATTTCTTCAGTCATTTTTTTTTTTTGATAACCAGGACTTGCAGCTTTTGGGCACACTCTATGAGCTCTTCCAAAAGTTCATTCACTTTGACCAGCAATTCAGAAGCACTTTATGGGCTGAGGTGGACTTGCAGCAAAGTAGCAAGAGATGCGTTCCTTTCTACATTATGCATCTGTCCTTTTGATATATATATATATATATATATATATGTATATATACTGTATATACATATACATTCAAATGGAAAAACTGCATTTAATGCATCAGTTAGGGTTAAAGCAACAAAAGTGAGGAAATGAAATGTTAGGGTTGAGCCCTTAACCCCCCACCTAACCCCCACTTCCATCCTCCACAGACTGACAAATGCCGGGGTGTGCCATGGGGTCATGTGGCCTGTGCTATCATCTATCTATACAGTAAGTGCACATACATTGTAATGAGCTGTTATCTCCCTATGGGAGCACAGAGCTTGGAGGGCCCTGCATTCCCAGTATTACATAATAAATGGCCCAGCAGTCCCATTACTGCATAATGGTATTCATATGTTGGAGAGCAGGCCCAAATGGCACAATATCTCAGTAACCATAGCAATCTTGGAAAAAATTCCACTGCAGTTGTAATCATGTATTGGTAACCTGCATGCATGCTTAGTACCTAAAGGTGTACTAAGATGTGTTTAGCGAAAAAACTGTATCTCAAACCATTTTTGAGATGTAGGCACTGAAAGGTGCTGTGTTCACCACAGTGTTATCCTATGGGAAATTTCTGAGCTTTGGAATGTCATAACTATGGAACTAATGCAAATATCTACATCAAACCAGCATAGGTCACATATCTGGGACAACCCCTTTCAACCCTGAAAATTTCAAGCCAAAAGTCATAACCATTTCTTTGCAGTGAAGTGGCAAAGAAATAGCAACCTTTAAAAATCCCTGTTCATGAGCTGTCAAAATCCTTGTTCATGAGCCAAATGCCTGTTTGTGAGGTGTCAAAATCCCTCTTTGTGAGCCAATCTCTGTTTGGGAGGTAGAGCCATCTGGTCATCCCTTCATGAACAAGGATTTTGACAGCTCACAAACTGGGATTGGCTCACGAACAGGGATTTTGACACCTCATGAACAAGTATTTTGACAGCTCACGAACAGTGATTTTTAGGGCCATCTGGTAATCCCTTCATGAACACGGATTTTGATAGCTCATGAACAAGGATTTCTTACAAACAAGGATTTTTTTCAGCTCATGAACAGGGATTTTGACAGCTCACAAACAAGGACTGGCTCACGAACAGGGATTTTGACACCTCAAGAACAGGGATCGTAAGTGAGTCATGAACCAGGATTTTTGAATTAAAAAACTGGCATTTTTTGACTAAATTAAATGGAACCAAAGCCATGGGTTTGTAGAGGGCATGGCCCTGAACAAAACCCATACTTCAGTCTCCACAAAATACATCTGTGGTGCAAGTCAAAATGTTTCTTTTTTTGGAAAAATTTAAAAAAAGATGGCAGCTCACAAACAAGGATTTATTTTTATACAAACAGGGATTTAGTGAATCCCTGTTCATGAGCTGTCAAAATCCCTGTTCGTGAGTCAAAATCCTTGTTCAAAACTGTGCAGCTATCTAAAAGACTGAACTGATCATGCTCAGAAGCCAACATTTCAAAATTAAATAACTTTGTAACAGTTAATATTTTTTCACCAAATCACTGCTGGCTAATTGCTTGGTTCAAGCTCTTTCTACCCTGAAAATTGCAGGCCAAAATTCCAAACAGCGTGACTGCAACAAAGTGAAGAAAATTTAGCAAAAATGGGTGAAAAAAGCAACTTTTACACTTTTTTCACTATGTGCTGGGCAAAATATGCACATCTGATCAAAACAAAACTTGGCACATCAAGCGATCTACCCCACGGGACCATGCATACCAAATTTTGTGCAAATCTGTTGAATGGTTGCAAAGTTATTAAAGTGCAAAGTTTGGTGTTTAACATTAACCTGCCTACTCAACCCTAACTATAGTAGCACTACCTCATCACTATTATATTTATTTATAACACATGGATGATACTTTTTGCTATAGGACCCATTATCAGTTATTTCCAGTAAGCCACCCCAATCCAAACTGTATACGTTTGCAATTAAACCAATTAAAGCTGTAAACCTCTGCAACTGGTGCTGAATTCCACTGGAAAAATGCCCATAAAACAGTACCAAGACTAAAACAATAAATTAAGGAATTACGCTAATTAACACATCAATTAAAAAAGCCACCAATCCAAATACACAAATTTCCATGCTAATTACCACACTTACCACAAGACATTAAAATAACCACCACACCGTATTCAGACCACAGAAAGTAACTGCAGCCTCACAGTAACCAATTCCACCCTGTCTCTCAGCAGATAGCCATGTCCCTCAATGCTCCTGTACTCTCATCAGGTGTTCAGTTCAGTTTATTGTTCAACTAAAACATCTTCAACAAGTAAAAAACACAGAATAAATAATTCATACATGTTAAAAATATAAAAGCTGTCATGCATGTTGTATTAGTACAATTCAAGTTAGCTCATTTCCAGGCTTTCAGTAGTAGAGTGTAATCTAGATCAGACAATAATCAAGACAACATTCTTACTTAGTTAAATTATTTCTCTGAAAAAGAGGGGAAAAAAGTCCTTTTGAATTATTTTCTTTATCTTTTTAATTGCCAGAAAGTATTTGGCTAACCTCTGAATGGACCAGGGGTCTTCTGTCTGTATTAGGATCAGTGTCAGAATAGAGGGGGTCCATACTGTACCTTGTGTTTAGAAACGGGCCCAACCAGTAGGTCATCTCTTTACTATACCAAGTGCAGACCCATAGTACATGATTTAGGTTTTCATTGCCATCTGCTGAGCACATACAATTCCCAGTACCATTAGGAGTTTTAGAATATCATAATTGGAGGACATTGCTTTCAAAGTGCTCAGATTTATACTTAATAAAAAAGCCTTCTTAAGATCGGATCAGTCACAGTGTCTAAATAGAACTTATATCCAGATACTGCAGATAATTATTTTTTTGCAAACCACTTTGAAAATGCAGATTCACTTATAGTTCTCAAGTCCTCATTATTCCAAAAATTACTAATCCTTTTGAATATGTATTTTTTAAATTTAGTACTAAGCACAACACCTTTATCCACATAGTACTTCAGAACTGTAAACTTATATTTGTTCAGTAGTGTCTTGACACATGAATACCAGTAACCTTGCCTAAAGCCCATATCATCCCATGCAGAGTTCTCTAAAAGACATTGATGGGGAAGCATATGGGGTGGCACTTTGGTGAGCCTTAACCATAAGTTCAGATTTCTAGTGTCTATAAATACATTTATGTATGTTAAACCTGACTCAGACCTAATGTAATTAGTAGGACAAGAAAGACCCAATCCCATAATTATTCTAAACATTTTAAAGAGTGGTACTGTTAACTAGTTCCGCTGTTTAAGATCCCACACTTCAGATCCATAGAGTAATTGTGAATGACATTTAGCTTTGGCTGCTACAACCAATGGTTTACTGGATGATCCACCATACATACTGTGTAGTTCAATTTAGTGAGACCCTGGGATACTTTTTTTAAATTGTTTAGACACGTAGAGATCTGCTTAGTCCATAAACAACTTTCATCAAAAACAGTCCCTACAGTACAGTAGTAGCCACAGACACTGCAAGCTATTTCCCAAAATTTCTGTGTTATTTCCAGAAATATCTGATGCTTTTTGCATTTAAAAAGTAGGGGCAGCAGAGAGAGAAACTCTTCAGAAATTTCACGAAATATCTGGAAATAGCTTGCAATGTCTGAGGCTACCACTGTAGGTATATATAATTTTTAGCAGTCTCTACACTTTGAGGACCCAAATACCACATTCCTTTAGGCTGTCTCTTCCCAAAGATGACAATTCTTGGTTTTGTATAATTAATTTTTAGTTTTAGTTCTGTTGATTTATTATACAGTAAGTCCATTTTTTTTTTGCAATCCTTTTTTGTCAAGGAAAATAAGACAAGGTCATCTGCATATGCTAAGGCAGAGCATGTGGACTGATGCATCTTTGGAGAATCTGAAATTGAGTAATCAATATCTCAGCATATTGTCAATATATAATGAAAAAAAAGTGGGCACCAAAATGCAACCTTGTCGTACACCTTTATTAACACAGATAGATCTGGAAAGATGTCCTCTGGCTCCCAGCTTGACCTTTGCCCTGGCATTACTATAAAGAGTAAATATTATATAAACTAAGTCAGGATCAATACCTTAGTTTATTAGTTGCTCCCACAAGATTCTTCTTGAAACTAAATCAAAAGTTGCAGAATAATTAATAATACTGCATATAATTTTTGTTTTTTACGGTGTACATATTTTTCAGTTAGATGGTGTAGTATAAAACAGTTGTCTAAAGTAGAATAGCCAGCTCTAAAGCCTTCTTGAAGTTCACAGAACCCTCCTGTTTTAATTACTTGTGATGTATGCATTTCCAGAATTATTTTGGAAAAGATTTTTAAATTAATATTGAGTAAACTTATGAGACAATACATGGCAGGGTATGCTATATCACCTTTCTTATGTATAGGAATAATGTTAGCTCCATGCCATGTGGGGGGGGCATAATTTGCTTTTATGCACCTCTTGTATAGTGCTGTGAGAGTCTTACACCACAACCTGGTGTCACAGTGATGAACCTCAGCAGGTATATTGCCAGGGCCGGGAGCTTTATTAAGTTTTAGTGAACTTATTGCACAATAATCTTCTTCATGGGAGATGGGAGAAAGTTGAGAGTTGGTATTTATATCTAATGGAAATAAGCATTCAGCATTCAGGTCGAAGAAGATATGAGTGAAAAATTCCACCCATTTATCTTCCGAGATATAAGTATCAATTGAATCCTTATAATTATCTGCCCCCTTTGCAAATAGCACCCAGAAGTTTGTACTATCCCTGATCCTTATAGCTTCTAACATTGTCTCCTATTGTTTGGCGTAATATGTTGACTTTTTCCCTTTAAGAAAAACTTTATATTTTTTCCTTTCTTGGTTCAGTTCAGATAATGACTGTTTATTTTGGATAGTCTTATATTTTTTATTTAACATTCTTAAATATGCTTTATATTTTTTTCGGTCAGTATCGAACCAACTCTTGTAATTTGTATTTAATCTTTTTAAATGAGTGGATGAACCAGTTTACTTCTTATTTGCTCAAATAACTGGCCTAGAAGTTCTAAAAGCTGAGACAAATGTTGTTCTTCCATAAAAATTACATCCAAATTTTAAAAGAAGGATTGTTTTATTTCAGAGACATATGTCTCAAGTTTGCAGATCCAAACTATCTTTCTTGACTCTCTTATGGCAGTAAAAGATATCTCTACAAAATTAAGATTCCTCTCTGGATAATTTACATTTGTACTGCTTAAAAGCAGAGGAAAATGATCACTTTCAGCTCATACAGGAATGTATAATTGTTCCCAAAAATTTACAGGACTAGACCAAAGAGCGAGGTCAACCAAGGAGCAGCCTCTTGTAGAAATATAGGAGTATTCTCCTTCCATGTCACCTGCCAGCCTACTGTTAAGTAGGTATAGGTTGATTTCTTTTAGAATACTAATGAGATGTGGACCTGCTTTGTTTGTTTTTACATCTTTAGTCACCCTTAATGGAATATGTGGTAAAGTATTCATGAATGCAAAAAAGGAGTTATCAACTAAGCCATCAAATTTTCCAATTCTTGCATTTAGATCGCCTAGAATCAGCAAATACCTATCTGGATAAATATGTAAGATATCTGAAATAAATGCACTCAAGGTCCCCCATATAGCTGGTTGATAGTAATGTGAAATTTCTGGGAGTATGTAACAACTAATAAGAATAACATTCTATTCTCCAGTATCCAAAAGAATAATAATGAAGTTTTGAGTTTTTTGAATGCATTCCACCTTCATAAAACTACCAATTTCTACATAGTAGCGAGCCCACCAGAACACCTACCCAGCTTCTGTACCCTGGATCTGGGAGAATGAAATAATTCAAATCCATTTATTTTAGTATTACTATCACCATCATGCCAAGTTTCTTGTAGGCATAAAATATCAACCTCCATAACAAATTGCAGCCAATCATTATCAACAAACCTGCTTCCTCATCCAGCTATGTTCCAAGTCAAAAAAATAATAAACTATCCTGTTGTTCACTATTAACAGTTATGGCAGCTTGAGAGCTGTTCAGAACAGAGTATCATTTACAGAAACTGGAAGACAATCATTATATCCAGCTAGGACTAGAAATATGTTGGACAGTGGTACTGCTGAAGAAGTGTCGTAATTATTAGGGACTGGGGCTATAGTGGGGCCTGCTAGAATAAAAGAGTCAACTACATTTCATCCCAAGCGGTCAAGCAGATTAGCTTTTTGTAGAATCATGTCAGCTATGGTCATATTTTAACTAAAATATCCAACTTTCTTCCATTTCCAGTTCTTCAAGTATAAATAATGCCCTCTTTCCCCAATGTAATCTGTAAAAAGTTCCTTAATAAATTACATAAAATGCCAGTTAACTTGTAGTCATTTTCATTGGCTAATTGTTCCATATCAAAAAGGTTCAAGTAAACATGTTCTTCATTGACCAGCTCCATCCTACAGGTATTACTGTTAAAAAGGTGCCTATTTGGAAATGAAACTGTGATATCCTTATTGTGAACATCAAGACCATTTAGCCAGACATAGTTAACAACTATGGCGAGGCAAAGAAGACATCAGTCAAAGGAGCTGACTCTATTAACTCTTCTTTAACCTCAACTAAATCTTCCATGAACATTTTTAGATCCATATCTGTTCTAATTTTTTTCAGTCATTTGATCTTTTTGTTTCTCCTTCTGTATTTTAACCCAATCAGGAGGGCTTAGAAATCTAATCAATGGCAAGGTTTTAGAGCAAGCCCCTTGCAATATCCCAACTGTGGCAGTTAAAACCTCTAATAAGGAATCATCCTCTACATACATCTTCTCCTCAGGGGTAATTTCCTCCATATGTCTATTGGGATTGGTTTCCCTTAATTGGACATCATTCCCCCTGTTATGAGGGAATGCTTTAAATTGCTGTCTTAGATGAATAATTTAATTTTCTAATTTACCTAAATGTGAGCTTAAGTGCCACTGAGTGTGATGAAGTGGCTGCACCTTAGATGAACCCCTACCATTGGTCAGCTCCTCAGATACGCAACTAGTTAAAACTAATGAAGCTGATAGATCTGAATCAGAATCAGAGTCTGCATTTGTAGAAAAAGGGGCAGTGTTATGACTTTTATTCCCCTTACTTTTCTTTTTCCTTCTGTTCTTCCTCTTTTGATGTTTAGGCTTCACCTTTATTGTTACTACTGGGCTATCAGGGATCTATAACGTACTGAAATCTGGCATATTCATTATATAAGATGTATCCTCTTGGGGTATTAAAATAGATTCACTAGGCAGAGCTCATGTATCCAATTTAGTAGTTATAGCATCAAGTTTGACTCTATTTCTAGCAACATCCTCTAATTAAATCTATATTATTTTTATTGATGACTAACTGCTCCATAAGAATGAGATTATCATTATTGTGGTTTCCCATTAATTTAATACATCCTCACTTAAGCAATAGGGGTGATACTCCAAACTAACCACAGGTGAGTTAACACATGTTGTAGATTGATTATTTCTGCAAGCAGTTTCCACAATATGAAATATTCTTAATTTGACCCTCATATTCTTTAAGTCCATATATGGTATTTTGAAGGTGCTGCATAACCTCATCTAGCACATTTCTAACTTTCTGAGAACTTTCACTCACATTCCACATATCTGGAGTAATTTCCAGTTCCTTTGAAATAACACTTTCTTTGTGAGTCACAACAGTAGAAGGGGAAGAAGACCCTCCTACGAACACCTCTCACATCACATCCTTAAACAAAGGACGTGTGTACATTATTTCTGTAGAACTGACTGACCAGACACCAAATCTACTAATTACATTTGGGGACTATATTTCAGTTTGAATAGGAAGTGAGTTATTGATTCTAGATCTGGGGGTTAAAATTCTATCCTTGTTTTCAGAAAAATAGGCAGGTGGTCAGTAATTTTAAATTGCCTCATCTTTCTCTTCTTTCTAGTCTCAGAAAGTTTATTAACTAATGGGGATAAATCTGGGTTAAGTGTTCTATGCTATCTGGTAGTGAACATTTTCCTTAGGCTTGTTAATATCTTATTTGGACAGCACAAGCAAATTTATATGGGACTCAGCCCTAGATGAATATTAATTTTCTACTATACAAATATTTAAGCAGGATTACACAAAAAGAAGTAATAAGTAATTATCCTATAAATAATGAGCACATACTGTGCTAAATTGACTATAGCAATTAGAATCAAGATAGCAACAATGGTTTTGCTGAATAAACAGATATTAATTAAAGCTGCACCCTGGAACAATAGGACAGAAAGATAGTATAGGCAGGTGTATACAGTCTCTATAATTTTCACTGTCCTTACTAATATCCTAAATAAGGGAGCAAAAAGGTTGCTATAAAGCTATTATAAATTAATCTTGATTGGGGATCAAATTAGAAAATTAAAAAAAAGTCAGACCACATTGCTGATTCTTCAGATAGTAGAAACACCCAAGTCAGGTTAAATGAAATCCGAGATGCAGAAAGAAAGTTTGCCTAGGTCCCCTAGGAATATTTTGAGCAGTTCTGGAAATTCTAGCAGTTTCTCTTCTTTCTAGTCTCAGAAAGTTTATTAACTAATGGGGATAACTTTAAAAGTTGTTCAAAAATTCCCAGTGTGGTAAATCCATTCCAGCTCACAAGAAGTGATTGATTTCTTTGGTTGGATTTTCATTCTTTTCTGTTTTTCTTCAGTAAACAGAGGCAGGAAAAGCAGTATCCCCACAGACCAAGGCCCAGATATTCAAAGGGGTTGCACCTGGTGCAACCCCGCATTGCGCCCCGGCAAATATTGAAAAGGCTGCCCAGTGCAGCGCAACCCCCGATGCACTGGGGCACAATGTAATGGTATGCAGTGCAGATGCAGGGGGTGTGCCCATGCATATGCGGCATGTCCTGATATTCAGCCCAGGGATGTGCGGTGCATATGCTTGCACAACCCTGCATTGCGCCGCATAGAAGGGCTCAAAGTTGAACCTCTGCAGAGTAGGAGCAACTCCCAACCACCCAAAGGTGGGCTGCAGTACTGCAGGATGCAACACAGCAGCCCAGCCTTTGGTGGCCATCCACCCACCCAGGACACCGTCCACAAGCACTCACCGAACCCGCACCCTGCATAGCCACGATTGTGTGGTTTACAGATAAAATGAAACCCTAGTAGTCTAGTGGCCCCCCAAGTCCCCGATTCTCTGATGGATAGAGCATATGACCATCCCTGGTTGTCTAGTGGTCCACACTCCCACCCGAGTCCTCGATGCCCTGTAACAAGTAATGATGCCTGTCCTTGATGGACTAGTGGAACCCCCCCCACCTATTGCCATGATTGTGGTATATGCATATTACTACATTCCTTGGTAGTCTAGTGGACCCCCTCCTCCGAGTCCCCGATCGTGGCAAAATGCACACACATCATTCCCTGGTGCTCCAGTGGCACCCACCACAGGACCCCTTTCCACCCGCTCCCCACTGTCGCCCGGTGAGGCTGTATCCCACCCACATGCCGCCTGCCACCGTGAAATGACAGATACAGTATGGGCTGTAAGCCCATTGGTCCTAATGTGGACCAATGGGCTTGCAGAGCATACTGTAGTTAAATCCCAAATATGTGAATGAACCATTCACATATTTGGAGACTTCTAATACAGTATGCCCTCCAAGCCTATTCAGTCCACAGAGGACCAATGGGCTTACGCCCATACTGTATCTGTCATTCAAGCGGCAACCGGTGGTATGTGGGTGATGCAGCTGCACGCCAATGATGGGGGAAGTGGGAGGGGGAAAGGGGTCTTGTGTGGGTAGGTGGGGTGGGGGGTGCCACTGGATCACCAGGGAATGACGCGTGTACATTTTACTGCAATCGGGGACTCTGGAGGGAGGGGGGTTCACTAGACTACCAGGGAATGTAGTAATATGCATTTACCATGATCACAGCAATGGGCAGGGTGTTCCACTAGTCCACCAGGGACAGGCATCATTACATGTTATGGGGCATCGGGGACTCGGGCCCTGGTGTGGGGCTCTCTCTTCTTCCCCACACAGTGCAAGATGCACTCGCCACTCACACTTTAAACTCATGGGAAACACAGGATCAACCCGATAAATGATCTAACTTTATTGAAAATGAAATTTACACAGAAAGCTTCCTACAGCAATTCAGCTTTACATTTCAGCCCATGAAACATCCTTATCAAGTTAATGCATTAACAGCCATAATGGCTCTGACTAGAGTTTGTTATTTCTGTGGTTTAGTTTGGTGTATTTAAGCAAAGTGTTTTGTCAGTGTCTTTCTGTAGCTGTTTTAGTTATCTTGTGATTATATTTTTCTTAATGGGATGGTGTTCTATCACTTTTTGTTACACTTAATAACATATTAAATTACCCCCATTACCCCTGTAATTTTAATCCCTGCTCTGTTTTAAAAAAAAAACTATTTTGGTTGCTTTTAGTTGTAGTTTTTCAGATCACACTGCTGTTCCCTGATTCCCTACGGGGTGGTGTTGTCTGCTGCTGGTACTTATTTGTACTGTCATGTTAGTTTATTAATCTTTGTGTGGTGTTAAAAATTTTTTTTATTTTTTATTTTTGGTTTTGCAAAATACTATTAGCATATAATTTGTTTCAGATCACACTGCTGATCCCTGATTCCCTGAGGGAGGTGTTGTCTGTTCCTGGTACTTATTTATACAGCAGGCTTTATTTACAATTTTTCATCCCAAATCAAGTTACAATTAGTGTATGACCTGCAGGAGTTGTTTCCATGTGACCTCAAGCACTTGTTTACCACCAGTAGCCTCATTCTGAGCAAACTTTGCTTAACTGTCTTAATGGCGAAGTTACCTACAAAGTCACTGGCGAAGTTAATAGGTGAATTTAGCGGATTCCTCTGTGGAGGCGAAGTTAGTAACTTCGCCGACGAATTAAAACTTCACAACATCTATACTTGTGAGTTATGGCTGCCGAGTTACCCTCAATAGCCTATTTCCCTATACTGCACACTTATCTAGAATTTATTCTCTATGTATACCAAACTTACCCATCATTTATTCTATATATGCAACACCAGAGGGGATACAAATGGTAAAATAATAAGTGATATTTTGCAGCTAACCTCTAGATACAATATATTTCTGTTAATGTTGTTAAAATTGCTTGTTTGAAAGTTAGCATCATCACATTGGAGTTGTTATCCAGACAACAGCCTGCACAATGCTGATATAGTGTATTTTGGAACACGGTTATCTATAAAAATCTAAGCGTTTCAAAACACTGTTACGCTGCATAGCGATAGTCTGTTCTAGCTGTTATGCTGCACTAGATACGTAGCTAGTGCAGCATAACAGTTTAGAACTCTAGTCGTGCACAGCCTGACATTCAAATAAAGTGGGTGGTCACTGTAAAAAAATCCAGATCTTTACACATGACAGCAGCTAAAGAAAGAAATGTTGGACAGCTTTGACATTTATTTTCTAAGTAAAACTGCCTGGTCTTTTAAAATACACCATAAAAAACAATCAATGCCATCCCATCGGTAACAAGCTGAGCTACTGCATCTCATGGTTGCCATGGCAACTTAACCTCTTGAGCTTCACTCTTCTAGGTTAATGATGCTTCCACAGCAACCACTCAATGCAGTAACCAGCTTGTTACCGATGGGAAGACATTGATTATTTTCTATGACATCACAATAACACAGCACAGCACTGAAACCAGTAGTTTAAACCTGTGAGCTGGGCTTAAATCAAAAGACCATTCAAATTTCTTTGCACAGGGCCCCATGACTGCAGCTTCAAGCAGCAGACCTATGAGGCACAACCCCAAACCTGTATCCTGGCCTTAGGGGCTGGGTGGGTGGGGGTGGAAAACATAATACCATATTTCCTTGCTTTTCCAGCTTAGGAAACCTAACAATGCATGGCATGGGGTCAATACCGTGGATGGCAGAATGTCGTGCAAAATAATCACATTGGACGATTTAATGAAATATTTTTTTCTGTGGGGGGCTCTGCCCACCACACCCTCCGGACCCCCTCCACTAAGGATTCTAACTCTGGGTGGGGTCCAACATGGAGAGCGCACAGGTCCGGGGTTCTCGCATAATGCCGTACACTATTAAGCGTATGACATTATGAACTGGTACAACAATGCATGAGTGTAGTTTTTTGCAATGAATATACACATATATATATATATATTCATACCATGGGGGTGAGAGCTTTCTCGGTAGACTATCCTGTGTTATTTCCACTACAGTGAGGATAAATCCTGATGACATCAGCAGAGTGAGGATAAATGCCATTTATCCACACTCTGCTGATGTCACCAGAGTGAGGAAATCTTCACAGCAGCTTGCATTCTAAATGAAACTGCTTCAGAAAACTGTTTCTCTTTCTCACTGAAGCTGCAATTTACACAATTAGCTTTGCAAAACACTATCACCTGTGTCCCATTGCATTTCTAACACTCCTAGCCCATAGCTGTGCTGATCTCAGCTTCAAAACAACCTGGATTCTAAATGAACCTCCTTCACAAAGCAGTTTCTCTTTCTCAGTGCTACCTGCAACAGTTTCTGTTTCTCACTGAAACCTACAACTTACTCAATTAGCTTTGCAAAACACACTCACCTGGGCTGGCCTGGTGGCGCTGAGGGTTGAGATGCTGGACCCAACACCTCGCGCCACGCTGGGGACCCGAGTTCGAGCGCGAGCTCGAGTTCCAGGGGTCAGCAGGGGAGGGACTGGATTGAGTGCCTGCAGGGCTGCTCTCCAGTCCCGGGAGGAGGGTGTTGGGGAGCTCGGCACTCTGGCGGCCCCTGGTGGAGACTGGGGATACCGCAGTAGTGCGGGCTGCACGTAACACTAGCGTGCCTGATGCTGGCAGGGTTGCCAGGCATCAGGGAACATGCACATGCTGGGGAGTGGGATGGAACAGAACACAGGAAAAACCCGGCTTGTGGGGCAGGCAACGGCACTAGTCCCCCATGCCCTCCACCGGGTTCCATCTTGGATGACCTTCCAGCATCCTCCCCTGGGTCATATCTGCAGCTGGAGTCTGTGTTGTGAGGAGCCCCAGAGGCATAGGGCTACCCTCCCCGGGCAGGTTAAACTGGGCGTGCCAGCTGCATGTGGGGGAAGAGAGGAGGTATAGTCCGGAGGGTGCCTTACGTGGGCAGGACGAGGACCAGTTGCCTGAGAGAGGTTCTCACGAGCCACAACCGGAGCGAAAGAAAGTTAAAAAAAAAACATACTCACCTGTGTCCCATTGCGTATCTGACTCCCAGTCCATTCAGAACAACACACACACACACAAACACACATACACCACACACAGAATGAGCAGAAAACACACAGAAACAGAAAAGTTTTCCTAAAGCTCTCGACCCCATGGTATAAATCGCACACATGATGTGCAAATCATGGGTTATGGAAAATATTCTCAGTCCTGCAGATTGATCTGTGCATTCTCACTCATGCCTTCGGCACTCGTGAGAATACAGAGCTCACTCTTGCCCATCATGTATCCCCTATATATCTTTAATGAATATGCCATGGCACCTCTGGGAATATGACTGATATTTTTCCTGAGTGCAGCATGGCCATATAACATCATGAGTGGTGACGCCATGAGTGATGTCAGAGGTCAAGATGCACAAGGAAAAATACCAGACATATTCTCAGTAGGGGCCATGGCATATTTGATTTATGCACTGCCCATGTTAATTTTAAACAGTTTCAAGATTTTTTTAAACTGCTTATATTTTTTATTTATGTAACCCCTAGATGGCACTATCCCAGGGGCTACTACCCCTGCCTGATTTGCCACTAACAGGTTGAGGGGCCTGGATCCGATGGCGGGTGCCTCCACCCAGAGGTCAGGGTTTGCAATAGTTAAACTAACTTGGTCACAGCCCTCTGGGACACTGCAACCCCTCTTTCTTCCCACTAGTGGCCCACACAATATATCAGAATTACCTTCACAGTATACACTTACCCCCAGGACTGGTTCAGGCACTGGGACCTCCTGTAAAATAAGATACAGTGCAACAATCACAGTACAATACTTTAACATAGACAAATACCTCAGGCAATATAACTTTGCTGAAACAAGCAGCTCTGATTTATTTAGGGGGAATATAACAAGGACAGGGGGAAATCAGGTTAATTAGCTTATCACTTTATTCATCTACCTATGGCTCTGTGCATGAGCCTATCCCTACCAGTTACTGTCCCTGGGTACCCAAGCCCTAGTGGCTAGTCCAAACCGTGGCAGCTGGTAGGGCCCTTTCACAGAGAAAGAAAAATTAGCTAAACAGTCAGCAGTACAGTAATTCCATTTGGATTCAATGTGGCAATTCAACAGGGAGCGACTCTGAATTAGTACTCACGACCTCCAAACAAGATAGGGTCCTTCAACGTCAGCAGGGCTACTCTTGAGCTCCACGAGACTCCTCACACATTTATATGGCAAACTGCAACAGGCAAAAGTCCTTTAATGGCAGCAGGATTCACTTGAGCTGCACAAGCCTTCTCACACATTTATATGGTAAACAGTAACAGGCAAAAGTCCTTTAATGGCAGCAGGATTCACTTGAGTTGCACAAGCCTTCTCACACATTTATATGGTAAAAAGAAAGTACTATACCAGGCAGGCTGCTTCTCTATCCCGATCTCAATTACTGCACAATACCCGGGAGAACACACAGCAGATTCAGTTCCTGACAGACTGAGTGCAAATCAGCAATTTCTCCAGTCTTCTACAGGGTGAGCCTGGTTTCTACTCTTCAGATATCCTTTGATTCTCTTCACAGGATGGATTCAGTCCTAACAAGCAGTTACACAAGCTGCAGACGGAACTCTGGGCCTTACACACGTTTCCGACTAAAACTGCACACAAAAAAGCACAGGGCTCCTTCCTCTTCACTGCCAGAGCTCAACTGAACTCCAGCAGACAAAACCGGCACTTCCTTTGAGTTCCTCCCAGTTCTTGGCTGGATTGGCTGTCACTCACAATAGACTGACTCTGTTGGTCCAAAAAGGCGCCGAAGTCCAAACTACATCTCCCAGAGTCACTGCCCTTACAATCCTCTTGTGGCTGGCTCAGATTACGAGTCCAAGTTCTGATTCGTCCAAGGCACCATTTTAGAGCTACCTTAGCCCACACTGATTGGTCCAGTTCAGCAGTTCAAAACTAGAATGGGGAACTAGGCAAACACAGTTCTGACTACAAAGAAAGCAGGTTAGACAAACTGTATTTTCATTATTACTCTAAATGATTTCTGGCAAACAGTTATACCTTTCAGATAGGTTCCCTTTGCACTCCTAGTGACTGCAAAAATGGAGTGAATTGGCAGCAGTTTGAGTGGTACTCGAGCAGAGAAACACACAGTCCCCCCATATAAACTAATTATGTCTGCAAGCAGACAGCTCTTAAAGAGACAGTACCATAGGCTCTAAAAACACTCACTGATAAATGGCTTAAACGCCAAACAACATTCAGGCTTGGAGCATTCAATCAAGCTCCTGGAAGTCTTTTGGGAACCCCATTTGCAGGGGGGTTACACCCTTCCTGGCCTGGGAAAGCTTGACGTCCGCGTCAAGCAAGTACCCCCATAAGTTTTAACTGCAACCATATACATTTGCATTAGGCTCACACATGTAATCATCAGTCAATATATCATTTTACCAAGAACACATTTCTGAAACATTGCAGTACGTCCTCTTTACACAGTATTACACACACATTGTACCATAACTCAAGTTATTACCTCTTGTACATGAAACCTGAAGAGGGGCCCTTCCTATCAGTTACCTTAGGGCTGGACGGGGCAAGGGCACCATACTTAGAAGGAGCAACACAAGTAACTTGGAGTTAGCACTGACACTCAGTTTGGGCAATGAGCTCGGGGACACATACACCCCTTTATGGACAACATTGAGAGGCAAGTCCACAGGCCTCCCAAGAAAATCATAACTGAGGTGCACCACAGGCTTTACAGCTCGACCAGTCTTTCTAGGGGGAACTGTTACAGTCTCTGCACTCTGAGCCTCATTTTCAGCATTGTCCTCACTTGTCAGGGGAGTCTCCATGGGGGTAGAGAGGCTAGAACTTGGGGCACTTTCAGCTCCAGGAGTTACAGTTTCTGAGTCCACAACATTTGGCTCGCATGGAGAGCTTTCGGACACTGGCAGTGGACTGTCAGGGCACTCAAAATACTCTTCTGGTTCTGGTGTATCACCAGTCTGCCCAATCCATCATTTTCCTCCCTGAAAGCTCAAACAGTTCAACCATGCACAATGATTCCATTTCATCTGATCTGATGCTTTGCACTTCACTTTCTGGGAGCATTGGCTCAGGGATGAAGCTGGGGGCTTAGACAGTCCAGAAGGCCCAGCTTCGTCTCCAGTATTGACTAGGGATTGCCCGAAACAATTGACTCAGTTCGTAAGAAGGATAGTATTCAAAGTCACTCTCACTTTCTTCTGATATGGACTGACAGTCATGCTCAACTGGGACTTGTGGAGGGGAACACTTTAACTTTGCTTCTGTAGGTGCAGACTTTCTTGAACTTTTCTTAGAAGCAGCTCTAGTCACTGGTCCAGAGGGGGCATCTTCTGGGGGCTCAGACTCAATCAAGATTTGTCCAATGGGCAGTAAATGATTTCTATGCATTGTTTTTACATCTTTTGAATTGTTCTCAGGCCTTACTTTGTACACTGGCAGATCATCTAGTTTGCCCACTACAATGTGAGGAGATGGTGCCATCTGTCAGCAATCTTGTGTTTGCCATGCAGTCCCAGATTTCTGCAATACCGATCTCCCTCCTGGAGTTCCTGTGCTTTCACCTTTTATCATACCTTTCTTTGTTGGCCAGATTTCTTTTGGCAGCCATGGTTTGAGCCAGTTGGTACGCATGAGTTAGCTGGGCCTTTAACTTTTGCACATACTGTAAATAGTTGTCAGCTTGAACCCCATCAGGAGAACCCCAAAACACACATCTACGGTAGTCGAGCTTCTCTTCCAAACATCAGGCGGTAGGGGAGAACCCAGTGGCATCACTTTTGGTGCAGTTATAAGCATGTACCAGGGTGCTAATTTGTTGCTCCATCTAGGCTTGTCCTTTGGGTGCAGGTGCCTAGCATATCTAGCAAAGTGCAGTTGAAACGTTCAGGCTGTGGGTCCCCTGGGGGTGGTAGGAGTGGTTCTGGACTTTTGCACTCCCCACAGAAAGCATCTCTTTGATCAGACGACTCTCAAAGTCTCTCCCTTGATCAGAATGGATTCTTTGTGGAGCCCCATAGTGAACAAAAGTTTTCTACAAGTACTTTGGCCACAGTGGATGCTTTCTGGTCTTTGGTGGGAAAGCTTGGGCATATCTCGTAAAATGGTCAGTGACCACCAGCACATTACTGATATTTCTTTGATCTGACTCCAAACTCAGAAAATCAATACAGACCAGCTCCATGGGTGCACTGGTGGTGATGTTAACAAGGGGACAGCCCTCTGAGACAAAGCTTTCCTCTGTAAGCAGTGACTACAAGTTCGAATGTGTTGCTCCACATCAGGCCCCATCTTAGGCCAATAGAATCTGGATCTCACCAAGTCAAGTGTTCTGTCTATACCAAGGTGCCCCATGTGGTTGTGCAAGGACATCAGTACTGAGTCTCGAAAGGCAGTGGGCAGCACTAGTTGTTGTTTGTCTACTTGTCCCCCTCTGTCTACTGTTTCTCTGTATAACAGTTTATTGATCAGTTTCAACTTAGGACCTTCTTTGTATAACAGTGCAGTTCTCAAATCAGTGGAGCATAATTTGGACACATCTTTTCCTGCATAGAGGGCTTCTAAAGCTGCTTTGATCATGGGATCGCGGGATTGAGCCCGCTGAATACTGTCATTGTCCAGCTGAGGCAGTGCACCAATGTCTACTGCAGAAAAGTGGCAATAAGCAGCAGGTATGCAATTCTCAGAGGGTCCCAAGCAATCCACCATGCAGTCCACTGCGTCCGTGGACATTTGTTCCTTCCTGTCAAACTTCCGGCAGAGTGCCCGAATGTCAGGTTCTGCCAATCGGACCCAATCATTCTGGGGAACAGACCTCCGGGAGAGAGCATCAGCATCTATGTGGTTCAGACCTGCTCGGTATTCGAGCATAGTCATATGTAGATAATGCAGAAAAGCCACCTATGGCCAGTGGCATACAACTTAGCTGAGGTCTGCACATAGGTCAAAGGATTATTGTCACTTTTACTAGTATTTTAGCCCCATACAAGTACTCATGGAATTGGTCAACAATAGCCCACTTCAAAGCTAGGAACTCTAACTTATGTACAGGATAGTTCTTTTCAGATGGGGTCAGGCTTCTACTGGCAAAGGCCACTGGTCTCAGGCCATTCTCGTGCTCTTGGTACAACACGCCCCAACCCTTGCAAGCTAGCATCAGTGTGCAGGACGTAAGGTTTTCTTGGATCGGCATAGGCCAGCACTGGAGCATGGGTAAGTTGATATATGATCTCATGAAAAGCAGTCTCACAATCAGGAGTCCAGCGGGTCCGAATACTTCACTCGGACGAATACACTCTTTCAGTCTTGAGGACGCTGACTTTTGGTATTTTGTGGGTTGGGGATACCCTTGAGTAAGGTTAAGTAAAGGGCGGATCACTCTTGAATAGTCCTTGATGAAGCTGATAATAACCACAGAATCCCAGGAATCTTTGCAGTTCTTTTAGATTTTTGGGCTGTGGCCAGGTGGTCAAGGCCTCAACTTTACTTGGTCGGTCTTTATTCCTCGGTGGATACTATGTCCCACATACTTTACTGATGTTTGAAAATTGACACTTATCAATGGACAGTTTAGGCCAAAGTCCTCCAGTCGGTCCAATACCTTAAATAATCTGCTCTCATGTTCCTCCAGTGAGCTGCAAACACAATAACATCATCTAGGTATACCAGGCACTCTAGTAAGTTCATGTCCCCCACTGCACGCTCCATCAATCGTTAAAAAGTAGCTGGGGCACCTGAAATCCCTTGAGGCATCCTCATGAATTCATAGAATCCAAGCGGACAGATAAAGGCTGTCTTCTCACGGTCCTCTGGGGCCATCGGGATCTGGTAGTACCCACTGCAGAGATCCAGCACAGAGAACCACTTGCTCCCGTTTAGGCAGTCCAAAGCATCCTGAATGCGGGGCATTGTGTACTGATCAGGGATAGTCTGCCGGTTTAAGGTGCGATAATCCATGCACATCCTTACTGTCCCATTCTTTTTCCTCACTACCACAATGGGGGAAACATAAGGGCTTCTGGATTCTTGTATTACACCAGCAGCTAACATCTCTTGCAGATGCCGTCTCACATCATCTATATCAGCAGGTGCCAGGCGTCGAGACCTCTCACGAAATGGTCTTTCGTCATGCAGCCGGATATTGTGCTCAGCTCCTTGCACGCATCCTACGTCCCATTCCTTTAAAGAAAACACCTGGTCTCTCTGGGCAAGCTTCTCACTGATCCTCACTTTCCATTCAGCTGGCAACGGGAGTGGCCGAAATCAAACAAGTCAGGCGTAACTCTGTCATTCTTCCTCAAACTCTTGCTGCTGGGTAGCACTGCAGTGTCTGCACAATGCACATTAGCCAGGATGCAACCTCTATTTACTCGAATGTCTCTTTCAGACACATTATGAACTTGGACCATTACCCTTCTGGCATAAGCATGGGCTCTAGCGGACAAAATACTAGGCTTGACCAGCAGTCCCTCTGGCAATTTTCCATCGCCTGGTGCATCCAACATTAATATTTTATTCTTAACATCCTTTTCTGATATGGACCTCTCCCTGTAAGGTACACTGGGCATTTGGCGCCAGGATCAGAGACTCAGGATCCTTCTTCCATACAATTCCGACCGGTTCCTCTGGTTCTATTTTTCAGCATCTCTCTGTGCCTCATAGGCCTTCTTAATTAAAGCCGGAACTCTTAAAGCTCTACTAGTCTTTGACCCTTGTTTTCATAACACAACTGTGCCAGCCTTCGAACATATGAGCATTTGTTCCAATCAACAAAGGACACCATCATACAGTCCAGTGGGGGACACACTAAGGCTAGGGTCTCTACGTTCGGCCACTCCAGCCACGGAGGTGGGAAAGACAGCCAAATTCGAATATACCCAGAATAGGGGTAGGCCTTCTCACTTAACCCCATACATTCAGTCCTTCTAATGGTTGTAAGGTACGTCTGACAAATGCTTCTGATACCAATCCTGGAACATAATTGTCACTTAGGAGCCACTGTCTAATACAGCTCTTGCAGACACTCCATTCACCTTTACAGTGGTCTCCATGGAGGGACCCACTATTCTGGACCAATCTGGAGGCGGTAGTGGGGGCCTGGGCAACTGACCTTGCCACAAAGGGCGTGAGTTAGCATTTTGGTGCCCTCACTGGGATCATTTCGTGCACCTCTTAACCACTGATTTGTTCTCGAAGCTCTCCTTGTAGCCTATATGCAACTTTGTCAGTGTCTTTTGGGGACCGGCATTCCCTTTTCATGTGCCCATCTTTCCCACAATTATAGCAAAACATACTTTCTGGAGTTTGAGCTGGCCGAGGCGCCACACTGGGAGCCAGGGCGGGGGTATTACTAACTGGAAACCTGGGTGCCATCTCTGTCTGTGGCGTGATAAGCATTTGGAGACATCTCATCAGTTTCTCCACTTCCATGGTCAAGGAATTGAGTTTGGAGCTGTTATCAGCAGGAGATACATGGGTGGGTACCCCCACCCCCATAGCAGATGCAGTCGGATATAGGTCGGGGCCCGTACTTGCAGGCGTGGCCTTCATAAAGGGACTGTTTTTGAATTCCCGGATCTCTCTCAACAGTTCGCCCCATTGTGGCATATCTTTTTCCTTGTCAGAGCACTCATTGACTGCCAACCTCTGCCCCTGAACTTCACTTGATGGGCCACCCTCAGTCACTCGGGTCGTAGCCGCAGCTATTGGTGCAGGTCCCTCCCGAGGGTCGCTTTTCTCAACTCCTCGAATTTCTCTCATTACCTCATCAAGGAGGTGGGGATTCCAGTCGATTTGCCAGGCGTAACTGAAGCAACAGCAGTTCTGAGAAGGGGGCAGACTTAAGGATCCTGTCCAGCCTGGTTCGGTCCAGTTCAATCGCTGGCAAACTACCCTTTCTGAGGCATTCTTGCAACAATTTTTCCAGCCGAGATACATACACAGACAACAACTCCCCTTGGTACTGTTGTGCATTTCGTACTCTCCACCATAGATCCTCATCAGAATCTGGGCTCCCATACACATTCTCCAAGGCCTCAAGATAGGCCTGTGCAGTCACTTCAGGGTTACTAGTCCATTTAGCACGGATGGTAGCCAGGGCAGGACCTCGGAGGCTCTCACTAACCCTCTTTCGCTTTTCGGCTTCTGAGCATTGCCATTCTAGCACTTGGGGGGCAACATAGTCTATCCAGGTCTCCCAGTCATCCTCCCCTTGGGGGGTGGGGAGGGTGCCAGAGAAGATCCTCAACCTTCGGTAAGAGTCATGACTAATGGCAGGTGCAGAAATAGGAGTCTGCATTGGTTCAGCCACCATTACGGGTACTGGAGCGGGAGAGGGTGTTGGGGGAGGAACACCACCAGGTGGCAAGAATAGTTTCTTCAAGTCCTCCACAGTTTTCCCTTCCCCCAGCAACCATTTAGCAAATTTCTCCTCAAAAGTTTCAGACAGTGGTGGGGGCTCATTCCCCCCCGGTCTTTATTGTACTTAGTTATCACTCTCCAGGCAGTGAGGGCTCCCTCTGGGGTAATGGTCTGTGGCACTTTGGAGCTATCTATGGGATCCTTAAACTCTACTAGGGCCAGGAAAGTGTGGGTGAGCAGATTAGCATGCCGACCCACCACCACAGGGTTTTGTAAACCTTCCACCTTGGAAAGTACTCCCTGTACAGTGTCCGTATTGATACCCAGGGGGATGTCCAGGATAAGCATAGCATTTTGGGGGTCAATCTCCTCCCCAGTACACCACTCCACCAGCTGGTGCACAGCCACTTCTGTCGGGGTACCCATTTTTTTCTTAACAGTGGTTCATAAATATGGCCACTAGAGGACACACAATCCCAGCGGTGAGCCTCCAAGATGTAACCCCTAGATGGCGCTATCTCAGGGGCTACTACCCCTGCCTGATTTGCCACTAACAGGTTGAGGGGCCTGGATCCGATGGCGGGTGCCTCCACCCAGAGGTCAGGGTTTGCAATAGTTAAACTAACTTGGTCACAGCCCTCTGGGACACTGCAACCCTCTTTCTTCCCACTAGTGGCCCACACAATATATCAGAATTACCTTCACAGTATACACTTACCCCAGGACTGGTTCAGGCACTGGGACCTCCTGTAAAATAAGATACAGTGCAACAATCACAGTACAATACTTTAACATAGACAAATACCTCAGGCAGTATAACTTTGCTGAAACAAGCAGCTCTGATTTATTTAGGGGAATATAACAAGGACAGGGAAATCAGGTTAATTAGCTTATCACTTTATTCATCTACCTATGGCTCTGTGCACAGGCCTATCCTATCAGTTACTGTCCCTGGGTACCCAAGCCTAGTGGCTAGTCCAAACCGTGGCAGCTGGTAGGGGCCCTTTCACACAGAGAAAAGAAAATTAGCTAAACAGTCAGCAGTACAGTAATTCCATTTGGATTCATGTGGCAATTCAACGGGAGCGACTCTGAATTAGTACTCACGACCTCCAAACAAGATAGGGTCCTTCAACGTCAGCAGGGCTACTTTTGAGCTCCACGAGACTCCTCACACATTTATATGGCAAACTGCAACAGGCAAAAGTCCTTTAATGGCAGCAGGATTCACTTGAGCTGACAAGCCTTCTCACACATTTATATGGTAAACAGTAACAGGCAAAAGTCCTTTAATGGCAGCAGGATTCACTTGAGCTGCACAAGCCTTCTCACACATTTATATGGTAAACAGTAACAGGCAAAGTCCTTTAATGGCAGCAGGATTCACTTGAGCTGCACAAGCCTTCTCACACATTTATATGGTAAAAAGTACTATACCAGGCAGGCTGCTTCTCTATCCGATCTCAATTACTGCACAATACCGGGAGAACACACAGCAGATTCAGTTCCTGACAGAACCGAGTGCAAATCAGCAATTTCTCCAGTCTTCTACAGGGTGAGCCTGGTTTCTACTCTTCAGATATCCTTTGATTCTCTTCACAGGATGGATTCAGTCCTAACAAGCAGTTACACAAGCTGCAGACGGAACTCTGGGCCTTACACACGCTTCCGACTAAAACTGCACACGAAAAGCACAGGGCTCCTTCCCTCTTCACTGCCAGAGCTCAACTGAACTCCAGCAGACAAAACCGGGCACTTCCTTTGAGTTCCTCCCAGTTCTTGGCTGGATTGGCTGTCACTCACAATAGACTGACTCTGTTGGTCCAAAAAGGCGCCGAAGTCCAAACTACATCTCCCAGAGTCACTGCCCTTACAATCCTCTTGTGGCTGGTTCAGATTATGAGTCCAAGTTCTGATTCGTCCAAGGCACCATTTTAGAGCTACCTTAGCCCACACTGATTGGTCCAGTTCAGCAGTTCAAAACTAGAATGGGGAACTAGGCAAACACAGTTCTGACTACAAAGAAAGCAGGTTAGACAAACTGTATTTTCATTATTACTCTAAATGATTTCTGGCAAACAGTTACATCTTTCAGATAGGTTCCCTTTGCACTCCTAGTGACTGCAAAAATGGAGTGAATTGGCAGCAGTTCGAGTGGTACTCGAGCAGAGAAACACACAGTCCCCCCATATAAACTAATTATGTCTGCAAGCAGACAGCTCTTAAAGAGACAGTACCAGAGGCTCTAAAAACACTCACTGATAAATGGCTTAAACGCCAAACACCATTCAGGCTTGGAGCATTCAAGCAAGCTCCTGGAAGTCTTTTGGGAACCCCATTTGCAGGGGGGTTACATTTATATTGGCTTTTTCAGGATGGCACAGCAATTTCTGTGAGTGTTGACGCTGTGTTAACACTGTCATGCATCACACTGTCTGTGCATCAAAGATGAGTGGCTCAAGTGGGTGTGTCAGTCAAGCTGGCAGAGTGACATATTTGCACAGAGTGCAGCCTAATGAAGGACCAGGGGGTAGAATGTTCTGCCACTGAGTGATACTTCTGTACCAACTTCAAGATCAGGAGAGTGCCAGTCGGGGGAATGATAAAAGAATGAAGAATAGTACCATGGGTGTCGGCTGAGCAGGAGTGCTGGTCACAGAGACAGATAAGAAGTGACAGATAAGAGAGGGGGTTTTCATTTTTTAAATGTTGGAAATGGATACTGTATTTTAAGATTGTAGTGTGAAGGGTGAGGACTGTTGGACTGAGCTGGAGCCAGCACATGAGTGACCTGAGGGGGGGAATGGTCTGAAAGGGAAAATGCTCCTTGCACTGGTGACTGCAGTCAATCCTGACCTACCGTGACAGTATTTTTGCTCATGGGGACCTTGAGTGGGAATAATTTGATATTTTCATTCTAGACCTGGAGTGATCAAAAATATCACTGATAGGTGCCTGAAAATATACTCACAGGTATTGCATAAGTATATTTTATAGGGGTGCAGTAGTACCCCTATAGTTAGGGTTGAGTTGGCTGTTCAATGTTAAACCCCAGGTTTTGCACCTTAATAACTTTGGCATTTTTTGACAAAACATCCCAAAATTTGGCAAGCTCGGTCAGGCTGTCAGAGTCACAAGACATGAAACATCTCATGACAGCATCTTGTTTTGTTTTTTGTTTTTAGTACGCAGCACCTGGACCTCAGCCCCTGCCATAGCTACCTCGCTAGCCCCCAGAGGCTTACCTTAATCTTCCCTGATACCCACTGGGTTACCCCCCAGGGTGGGGCCACCACACTGGCAGGATTTCCACGTTGACGGGAGAAGGTACCGGTAGGAGACCCCACCAGCATTGCTTCCTTGGCCTGCCCCCCAAAGTGGGGTGCGGAATACTGTACCGGCCATAGCAGACGTTGAGATAGGTTGGATCCAATAAGTGCCGTGGAAGGCTTTGCGGAGTCAGGTGAGTGAGCTGGCTTCATTTGCAGTGGCTGTATTTTTTGATGTTTTGACCCCATGGCCAGGGACATGCAGTGACGTCCCGCATCCGCCCTGCCCCCCCATACATACCGGCACCAGTGCTGGAGTATCCCCAGCCTCTGCTAGTGGTCCCCATTGAGCCAGGC
This sequence comes from Neoceratodus forsteri, assembly GCA_016271365.2. Taxonomy (NCBI): domain Eukaryota; kingdom Metazoa; phylum Chordata; order Ceratodontiformes; family Ceratodontidae; genus Neoceratodus; species Neoceratodus forsteri. The sequence goes on along the minus strand of CM057449.1, from coordinate 1,133,865,799 downwards.
ACTCTACCTCCTCCCTCCTGGAGGAGGAGAGCAGCCCTAGGACGTGCAATCCTTCTCCCCCTGACTGTCCCTCCAATATTTCTGGGTCCATTCCCGAACCCTTGTCATCAGAGTTGCAGTCAGGCACCCTGTGCCAGCAGGCCAGCCCTATGCCAGCATCTTGTATGTTTTATGAGTATGGAGTGCCAAAAAAAAAAAACTATACTTAACATTGTGTATTTTTTGCTGTCACCTACAGCCTAGATGGTGTGGAATTTTTTCATGAAAGTTTTGGGATTGAAGGGGCCTATGTCAAGGGTGTGCCTTTCAAAGGTTTGGTAAAAAAATATTATTGTAGAGCCCATGAAGCATAGCAGGGGGTGGACCTTTGTCTGTGTCCACGACCTCCCCGAGTGACACCTGGATGAGCAGAGGGAGGAGGGGAGGAGGAAGGGGAGGTGTGGGAAGCACTGCTCATTAGGGGCGGTGGCACATTAGATTAGCAGGTGAATTCCCAGAGGAGGGGCAGATAGAAACTGGGAAGGGAGGAGCAGCCCCTATGTAAGGTGGGCAACAGAGGGGCTTTCTCTCTTTGCTCCTTTCTCTCCTCCCTCTGGTCAGTTGATGCAGAGGGGTTAACGGGGGATCATGGACTAGTGCAGACAAATCACCCAGGGGCTGGTGGGAGTGCTGGGCCATCTGGCTAGGGCTCACCACTTTATAAATATGGTGGCAGCCGGAACAGCACCCTCCTTGGGCAAGGGCCCATGGCATTAGGGCATCCCTGGATGGGGAGGAATGCCACGGCAGCTGGTTGAGAGCCACTCCTCATACCCCAGAGGCCCTGTCCATCACATGTTGTGCCATGCAATACAGCAGCCCCCCTTTGGGTGGCCAGGAGTTGTTCCACCATTTCACGGGCTCAACTTTGAGCCCCCCATGCGGTGCAATGCCAGGTTGTGCCATCATATGCGCCACACATCCTGGGCTAAATATTGGGATGTGCCGCATATGCATGGGCATGCCCCCTACATCTGCGTTGCATACATTAACATTGCACCCTGACTCATTGGGATTTGCACTGCGTCAGGCAGCCTTTTCAATATCCCTCCGGGGTGCAATGTGGGGTTGCGCCATGTGCAACTCCTTTGAATATGTGGGCCCTGGTGTACAAATATGGTAAAATGCCCAAGTTATGACATGGATTTTAGGGTACACATCTCTGAAAGCCTGACCTGCACACAGCAACTTAATGCTACTATTAATAAATCAAAAAGAGTAATTTGGTCTATAAAGCAAAATACTAATTCTAGAAAAGATTATGTTTTAATGCCCCTGTTTAGGGCATACATTAGACCACACCTAGAATATACAGCGCAAGTTTGATGTCCTTATAAAAAGTCAGATACTATATTACGGGAGCAGGTCCGGTGAAAATTTGCTAAGAATATCTCTGAATTAAAAGAAAAACATATGAAGAGAGACTGGATTCACTTAAATTAATGCCGCTAGAGACAAGAAAACTTCATGCAGATCTGTTATTAATGTACGATATCGTGAATGATCCATATCTTATGCGTGAGCTTGGTATAGAATACCAGGAAAAACTATATGAGCTCAGAGGGCATCCACTTCAAGAGGCGGGCAGAACTTTTAATACCAACTTAAGATAAAACTCCCCTACCTTGAGAGTTACTGGCCCTTTGACTAGCTTACAATTGTACATTTTTATAAGCAAAACTAAAGAGGAGTTTAAGAGAAGGTTGGATAAATTTAGTCTATCAGGGGGTATGTTGAGGTACTATTACTATTAGTACAGGCGCACACAAGGGCATTATTGCTCCCTCTCTTCTTTGAGACCTTAGTATGAAACTTATGACTGAACATTGTAATAGTTCAACATTCACTCACAAGTCTACTAATTTTCAATATTTTGACTCCAAACTTTCAACATACTAATTTTTCTGCACCACTTCAAAATCATGACAGGTGTAATTTTTTAAATCTTGGACAAGACATATTTTCACACTTGTGGTGCGAAATGACGTTTCCGTCAATATAATATAAATTATATATGTCATGTTTATAAGGGCATTCATAAAATTACTATCTTAAAAATTTGGGTCAAAATTAAAAGAGTTAATGTGTGAAGAGTGAATATATGAAGACTGAATGTGTGAAGAGTGAATGTGTAAAGCGTGAATCTGTGAAGAGTGAAATGTCCTAAATTGTGAAGAGTGAATCGGTCCTGAATGTGTGAAGAGTGAATGTGTACTGAATGTGAGAAGAGTGAATGTTTAAAGAGTGACTGTCCTGGCCCTGCACTTCTGCAGGCAGACAGTCTTCCCATAGTGCACAGCCCAAAGGGCCCTGCACATTTGCACCTGTGGCTATCATTCCACTATCTCAAAAATAAAGAAAATTATTTGCAAAGAAACTTTGTTAATGCACCAGTTAAGTTACCCTAATGCCAAAAAAGTAGGGAAATGTGGTGTTTTGGGTTTCCAACCCTAACTCCAAGCCTCAATCCCCCAAGCAGCAAAAGGAAAAAATATTAGGGTTATGAGTCTCCAGAGTCTTAGCAAATAAGTGGTAGGGTCTTCCTTTGTGGTTATCAGGCCCAATGATCACCCCATTCCCTGAGCAAACAACATCACACCTGATCTGCTTTCTTCATACAGGGCCTGCAGGGCCCTGTGTGATGACAGCTACAACAAATTGTGTTGACAACATGTGATGATACACTCATCAATTGTAGAGAAGTATGTATCACTGTGAGGCACTGGCTTGGAGCTGTACCTTGTGCTTCGGTCTGGAGGCTATGGGCTGGCGGAAACATTAGGGTTGGCAACCCTAAGGATGACCCCACTACTGATTCACCAAGACTCCAGAGACCCAAAACTCGAAAAATTTTTCCTTTTGCTGCTTGGGGTTGGGAGGTAGGGTCAGAAACCCTAACACCACATTTCCATACTTTTGTGACATTAAGTTACCCTAACTGGTGCATTAATGAAGTTTTTGTGCAAAGAATATGCAATATACATTAGCGTTTTTATGCTAAATAAAAATGCTATTTGTACCAGAGAATACCCAACTAACTAGATACATTTTTTTATCTCAAAAGTAGGGTATATCACAAATGTATCTCGCTAGCTGGCTATGTCGTAACAAGCATTTTATTCTGACACTTGCACCCTGCAGTCTATGAAGCTACATACTCCAGCCAGCTTGAGCTATCTGCAAGCAACAGCGCAAGACGCCTGCCAGTGTTTCAAATGCCTGACACTACTATGGCTAAACTGACTGTGGCACTTCACACTCATGCTGCTGCTCTGAAACCACCTCCTTTCACATAAAGTGCAACATTTTGTTAACAACTCACCATCAGAGACCAGGGCAAAAGGGGAGGAGAGGGAGACCTGTCCCCTGAGGGCCCCCCCTTGCAACTCAGCCAGCACTGAGTATCAAGGTGCCGGAGGCAACGTTTGCTCCAGTGGGCCTCCTCGGCTGTTTCTCCAAGCTTTAACTGATGAAAGGTCAACTATTTAAGAAAATCCTACCTACGGCCATGCTGACACCGGGAGTCGTTTGTCCTGCTGAGGAGTTTTTCCCTCCTGATGACCTCAACCTCAGTTCTACCCGAAATGACCTCCAAATCAAGCACTTTTCCCTGGGAAGATCTCTTTTTCTGAACTCGGGACTCCAACTTTAAACTTTTGCGCCCAAAGCGCCCATTGGCCAGGGGGACTTGGTGACGCTCCTCTCCCAGCACAATATCAGGGAGGAAGGGTCCCGCTCCTGTGCCACTATGAGAATCATTCAGAGAGCAGGACAAGAGGGGCAGAGAGGGAGACCTGTCCCCCGAGGGTCCTCCCCCTTGCAACTCAGCCAGCGCTGAGTATCGAGGTGCCGGAGGCAACGTTTGCTCCGCCGGGCTCCCTCAGCTGTTTCTCCAAGCTTTAACCGATGAAAGGTCAACTATTTAAGAAAATCCTACCCACAGCCATGCTGACACCGGGAGTCGTTTGTCCTGCTGAGGAGTTTTTTGTCCCACTCGCCCACCCCATTCCCTCCTCCCATTAAATGCTCAGAGGCTCCACCCACTGGACCCAGCTCACCCTATCAGACAATTTGGGGATGTAAAACTGGTTCACAGTGGTACCACCTGCCTTAATTCCCAGTCTGATCACACTGCTTTGGGCATCCTAACTACCTATAGACTATCTGGACAATCTCCATATGGGGCAAGTTTCTGTCTAGCCAAATCACTGAGGATTTGCCTCTAGGAATATAGTATTGAGCTTGTGCCATACTAGACAGTCTTGTCCAGAATAGGATTCACTGTGCCTTATTAGACAGCCGTAACCCTATACAGAATTTACTACTTTTTAGTTATCACTGTGCCGTACATGACAGCCACTTATACAGAATGGAAATTGTAGAATAGGATCTAGACAGATATTGCTTAAAAATTGAATACATAGTCATCACTGTGCCTTGCTTGTCAGTTTCCTGCTAAAAGTTGAAAGTAGGGACTGTAAATTTCACTGTACACCATAACTTACCTAATCTACCAAGCGTTCAAACTGTGTAGTTTGCTACTTACTATTTGCTACTTGTTATTTAAGTGCCCATACTGTTAAATTGTACCCAGACCATCCTCTCTTTCCCCCCAATCCTCATCTGTATCAAAACTGCCTGGGCCCAAACCCCACTAGCTGGGCTACAATCAGTAGTAGGAAATGGACGGGGCCCTTACCCCACAGCCATCCAAAGCAACTGACAAGCATGTGGCCCTGGCACCCACACCTCCCACCGAGGGGTAGGGCATTCCCCCTAGCAAAGAGAAAAGGCATGCAGTCCCCCACCCGTGGTCTCCAGCCACAAGCTGGTCTCATACTGGGGTTCGCCATACTTTATGTGCTCTCCACACTCTCACTGTCCTCTGTGGATTGCTGGGAGAAAACTCCCCCCATGGATGCACCTGACTTCCTGTTCTCGAACACACTAGTCAGGACCACCAAGACCACCCATCCTCCCATCTGGTGCCTTGACCTCATATGTCTTATGCACCCCACCAGGGTTAAGAGACGCAGTGCCTTCACTCCCCTCACTGGCCCGGCTGCTCCAAGATGATATTTCTCCTGGCTCCTCCTCATAATTCTTCAGGCTGGAGATGTCAAAACAAACCCAGGCCCAACAAACCAGGCAGTCCCCATTCCTCCGGTATGGGGTCTGGGTAAGGGTCTCAAAATGGCACATCTCAACATAAGGAGCCTGCTCCCTAACCGAGATGAGTTAGTGTCCTGGGTCACCCTATACAAACCAGATGTCCTTGGAGTGATGGAGACCTGGCTCAAACCCTCAGTACCTGACTGCCTGTATGCTTGCAGGGTACGAGTTCATATGCCAGGACAGACCAGGGAACAAGAGGGGGGTGGCATCATGATCTATTTTTGGAACCACCTAAAGGTCTCCCCAATTACTTACCTGCCATCTCTCTCCTCCCCTTGTAAGCTACTGCATGTAATATTCTTACTTGGGAATGCAAATAAACTGCATGTAGCCTGTACATTCAATCCCCCCAAGGGCGGACTCCCAGGACTGACTCACCTCCTGGACTCCGTCGGCCCCTGCATTGTGGATAATGAGCTCATCATCCTGGGGGATGTTAACCTCAACTGGGCCAGGGGAAATATGAAGCAGTATGAGCCCTTACTCGCCAAACTTGCCCTGACCCAACTTGTACAGGAGCCTACCAGGCGGGCGAAAAATGGATCCACCAACTCCCTGCTGGACTGGATCCTATCCAACCTCCCTGATAGGATCTCCTCAGATGGAATACTCTTAGACTCCATCTCTGACCACTCACCGGTCTTCTGTGTTTGGAAGATCCCTTCCCCCAAAATACCCCATAAAGTCATACTGATTAGAAACTTCTCCAGGTTCGATCCTGCTGTGTTTCTTATGGACCTAAACTGTATTGACTGGGCTGAGGTATTTGGAGCCTCTGACCCATCTGTGGCAGCTTCCCACTTTCTTGCCTCCTTCAGTGCCTTGCAAGATAAGCACACCCCGAAGGTCACCTGGAGGGTGAGGGGATCCGCCACCCCTTGGCTGCATGGGAGCCTCTTAGCCCTAATGAGGGCCAGAGACAAATGCTGGTCCCGTTTCAAAGGTTCCCTTGATCGCACCCTATTCCAGCAATAAAGGCACCTCAGAAACAAGTGCAAGAAGGCCATCAGAATTGCAAAAAGCGACTTCTGCAAGACTGCCCTACTCAGCTCTGCCAGCGATCCCAGGTGTCTCTGGAATAACATCAAATCTCTTGTCTGTGGATCCTCTCACCCGGGGGTATCTGACATGACTATCGAAGGGGTATCTTGCAACAACCCGTGCACCATCACCAACGCTCACAACTCTCACTTCTCTGACCTGTCAGCCTTCACAGCCCTCTTCCTGACCGACAGAGCCACTTCCCCCACTCCCCTACCCACCGGGCAGAACGATCACCCCCCCAGACAAAAGTTCCACCTCAGAGGTGTGACAGTCAAGGACATGACGAGGCTCCTCTCTGGCCTCTCTCAGTACTCCAGCCCTGGCCTTGACAACCTGGAACCAAAGTTACTAAAACTAGGCTCCACTCATATTGCTCCCCCAGTAGCACACATCTTTAATCTATCTCTTGCCATGGGAATCATCCCTGAAATCTGGAAGGAGGTGAGGATTGTCCCCATCCTGAAGCAAGGAAACCCCAAAATCCCAGACAACTACTGTCCAATTGCAATCCTTTCATCCCTCAGCAAACTCCTCGAAAAGGTAGTGGCTGAGCAGCTCTCTGAGTACATACAGGAACATGATCTCCTGTCCCCAGTCCAGCATGGTTTCCGCAAGGGGCACAGTACCACCACAGCCCTGGTCACTATTTCTGCGAGCATCAGGGCCGGCATGGACCAGGGAAAACTCTCCGGAGCCATATCCATTGACCTATCCAAGGCATTCTACCTTGTAGATCACAAGTTGCTCTGTACGCAGCTGTTGGCGCTCAGCCTCTCCCCTCCAGCCATGAACTGGCTATCAGACTACCTGCATGATAGAACGCAGAGGACCTGTTTCAACAAAGTCCTATCTGAGCCACTACTGGTGTCCTCTGGTGTCCCCCAAGGGTCAGTCCTGGGCCCTCTCCTCTTCTCCCTCTTTAGCAATCAACTCCCAGCGGCTGCAACTAACTGCACTGCCACACTGTACGCAGACGACCTGGTTATTATATCTCACTCCAGGGATATTGCCTCCCTCAGCAAAAACCTAACTGAGGACTTCAACAATGTCCTGGCCTGGGTAAACAATCATAAACTAGTCTTGAACCTGAAAAAGACCCAGGCCATGCTATTTGGCTCCACAGCCAGAATTAAAGCCCTACCAACCACGCTGGAAATAACCAGTCCGGACGGAGCCTTACTCCCAACAGTGCTCTCAGTAAAGTACCTTGGGGTTACACTAGACCTGCAACTTGAACTTGGGAGTAATATTCTCAATGTCTGCAGGGCCACAAACAGTAAACTGGGACTGGCCTATAGGGCCAAACACAATCTCACCTCAGCGGCCCATCTGGCCCTGGCGAGAGGTGTCCTCCTACCCTCTCTAAGCTACGGAATGCACCTATTTGGTCACTCCCCTAAAACCCACCTCATGAGGTGGCAAACAATGTATAACAACATCTGTCACTTTGCCTTGGCTGCCCCGTATCTCACGCACCACTGTGAGCTTTATGAAAAGCTCCACTGGCTCTCCCCAGCCAAATACCTGGACTTTGGGCTAGGGTGCCTAGTGGCCAAAGTGATGAGAACCAGAACCCCCAAGGGGCTGGCCCTGCTTCTACCACCAGCTGACCTCTCCCCTTACCAACTCAGGTCCCAGGCTCCGGGGATGCTAAAAGTTCCTCCCTCTCGGACCCACATGGGAGACAGAGACTTCACGGTTTGTGCCCCCAGACTCTGGAACTCTCTTCCTGAGTCTGTCTGCTTGGCCCCTTCGCATCAGTGATTCCGCGAATCCTTGTGGGATATCCTGAAACTTGACTCGGCCTGTGGTTGTCCCAGGCCTCCCTAAGCTAAATGGCCTTTCGTCTATTTAGTCCCCAGATCACAATTGCAGGAATATCCTGCCCACCTCTGGGTGTCCCCTGCACAATGCTGTATGCCCTGGACAACAGACAGAGCTTCTACTCTTTGTGGCTACTACCTGTCCTCTACCTCCAACTCTGGTAGAGCTACAATGGTTGCTCTACAACATATCTGATAGAGCTACAATACTGTGTGTGTTCATGATCTGAGTGTTTATAATCCATTACTGTCTCACCTGTAAATGAACTGTCTATTCTCTCTGTTGATGCTCTCCACTGTGTTTACACATGATGCTGTGCTGTAATTATGTACTGTGATGTGCTGTAATGATGTACTGATGTAATGATGAACTGTGATGTCCATAATGAAGTACTGTGCCCTGTACCCCATTTGTTGTAATCTCCCGGGTCGTTCCTGAAAATAGGCATACTACTTGTCTAGTGTACTTACCCGATTACCAAAAGCTAAATAAACAAAACAAAAAAAAAATTAACAAATTTCAGCTCAAAACTTTTCTTTCCAACACTAACTTCAATGAAATCTTTTTTCTTCCTGTTTTTTTCACAGCCACGATCTGATGCAGTTCTCAGCATCACTGGCAAAAAAAAAGTTTTCTTTAAATTGCAATAGAAAAAAACACATTAATATAATATAATATAATATATATCTACACAGTATATATTCTTGCACTTGATATTTCACCTGGAGCTATACTTAAATTTCATTGCACACCTGAGCTTCCACAGACAACTCTGTTGGGCCCCAATCTACTTCTCAGACCGGCTTCTATTGCCAGTCACAACAGCACTTCCCCCAGCAAAATTACCAGTGTTAATGTGCATAGAGGCCCCAAGATCCTATCTCATCAATGACTGAGCATAGACTAAACTAATGCATGAGCACATATCTACGGACAACCAATTGCACGATGGGAACAGCTTAGCAACTGTCACTTAGACATATGTTCCCATAGACACGGTAAGCTGGGCAACTTGTCACTCACTCCTTGAATGATGCAATGATTCTAAAACTAACCACAAGACAGAAATAGGAAACTTTAATTTTTTTATTATAAATACATTTGGTTTGTTATTGGAAAGATTATATGGGATTGGGGTACAAGAAGAGCCATTAAGATGGTTCAAACCATATTTTTCTGAAAGGCAACTATGTGTAATGTTTGGAAATGCTGTATTGGGCCTGAAAGAAGTCAAAAGAGGAGTCCCACAAGGCTTGATACTGGGTCCTTTGATGTTTAATATCTATGTAAATGAAGTAACCCAAAACATTTCTGGAAGCGGAGTTCGATTATATGCAGATGATACAGTCCTAGTAGCAATTGTGGATGACCATGTCTTCCTGGAACTAAAACTCCAGGAGGACATGGCCACCATGGAAAAATGGTTTAGGAACTCCAGAGTATTACTCAATGCAAAAAAAAGCTCAGTGCATGATGTTTTCATTAGGTCCCCAAGTAAAAAATAAAATGGGGCTAAATCTAAAATTATTGAATGGTAATGTTAAAACAATTGTTAAAACATATGAATATCTGGGGCTTATGGTTGACAATCGAGTAACTTATACAGAACATATAAACACAACAATTAAAAAAGTAAATCAAAAATTGGAAGCTATGAGGAGGGTCTCCAGTTGTCTCATAAAAGAAGCAAGGACAAAGCTGATGGAGCAAGTATTAATACCGACATTGGAGTATGGATATAAATTGTATATGAACTCAATACAACCATTGTTAAGAAAAATAGAACAGACATATTATGGATTAGAGAAATTTGACACAAAAAGTAGACAAACAATGCATCATTGTAAGGTTTTTGAAAAGATGGATTGGTTACAGCCCGAAAGAAAAAGACAATACATCTGGTTAACAGGGTGCCATAAAATCATAACTTCAGTAGGTGTCCATCCACTGCAAAGATCTGTAAAAACAGAACCATCAAAAGGAAAGGAGCATAATTTAAGACATAACAAGCTGAATATACTTATATGTAGAACATTTAATAGAGCAGGAGATGCAATGCTACAGACGAATATTGCTAGATATTGGAATAAGCTGACAAACGAATTAAAGACTATAAATTCATATTCCACCTTCAAACTACTCTTGAAAAGACACTTGCACTCTGACTGTACATTTTGCGTGTGATTTGCATTGTTTGTACTACCATATGGATCTATGTGTTGAATTTGTATATTGATAGATGTTTTAATTTCAATTTTACTATCTGCACAGGGCATTGTTGAAAACAGAGCTTACACTCTAACAATGTACAGGTATTTCCTGTATAAAAATAACATTTTATCAATCAAATAGTTTGAAATGCTTATGAACATAAACCACATGTCTGATGTATGGTCATAAGATATATTTATCTTCATTTGTGGTCAGTGACCTCTTCTGACCTCACTCGTGATTTTGTCACTCATGAAGGACAAGATGTCATTGACCACTCTTGAAGATAAACATCCTATCTCATGAGTGTCCATCACACAGCTCCAGTATATATGTATGTCTATATACTGTGTATCAGTACAACATATCTGTACATATTATAGTGGTGCAGTAGTGCCACTGTTATTAGGGTCGAGTAGAAAGTGCTATGTTAAACCTCTTATTCTGCAGCTTAATAACATGACCATCCCTATGCAGAATAACCTGAAATTCATCATGCATATTTTTGGTACCATGATCTCTGGATTCTGCATATTTGGTGACAGTCAGTTGGGCAGTTTCAAAGTTCTGGAAGGTTGAAAATACATAAAAACTTCCTTTTCATTCTTTTTTTTTTTTATTATCTGAGCACAAAATGGCTGAGAGTTGAAATCAAAAATGTTCAGATTTGGTAGACTTCAGCCCAAGGAATATTCCTTGCAAGGTGACATTTTTGAGAAATGTGTTGATTTGAAATTGATTGATTAAAAAATTAAATGCCATTGTCACACTTGTACAGTTAATTTGCCATGTCCACAGCCCTTTTGACATGACCTTCCTGCTGTGAATCCATGCTGCCTTCACTCCTGTGCCCCACTGGCCTCTAGGTACTCAACAGTTCTTTCCTTCAGAACTGATTCCATCATTTTCCTTACCACTGAGGTCAAACTGACAGGTCTGTAGTTTCCTGCCTTTGTCTTGCTCCCACGGTTGTGAAGGGGAATCACATTTGCCCTCCTCCAGTCCTCAGGTACCACACTATCCTCTCATGATTTATTAAAAAGGGTAGTCAGTTTTAGGAGTTCTTTCAGAACCCTTTCTTCTGTGAAAGGACTAATATCACCCCCCTATCCAGAGTGCTTCTATTGACTGGATTAGGTATCTTCCCCTGCTCTTCCTTTGTGAATACTGTGCAGAAGTATTCATTCAGTATCCCTGCTTTTTCACTGTCGCTCTCTGCCCAATCACCTTCCTCTTTATTCAGCCTCAGTATCCCTGCCTTAGTTTTTCTTTGCTCCCTAATGTACCTATAAAAGGTTTTATCCCCCTTCTTAACCCAGTCGGCTATCTTTTCTTTGGTTTGGGCCTTTGCTATTCTGACTGCCTTCCCCGCTTTCTTCTCCTTTAACTGGTTCAGTTCTCTGTCCTGCTCCTTCTGTGTCTCCTTATACTTCCTGAATGCTATATTTTTCTTCCTAACCTTCCCACCACTTCTTTTGAGAATCATAGTGTTTTTTTTCTTTCATTTTGATTTGTTTATTTGCTTCACATGATGGTGTGTTGTCTCTGTAAAGGCGATTTTGATGTTTCCCCATTGTTGCTCCACCCCACCTTCTTGCCTGTTTGCTAGTGCTTTTCTGAGACACTCTCCCATTTTGACAAAATCAGCCCTCCTGAAGTCCAGTACCTTCACTTTTGTATGGCTTGACTCTACAGCCAAGTTTTATCATGAACCATACTGTTTGGTTCTCGCTTGTTCCCAGATGGCTACCCACTTCTAGATCTGAGATCCTCTCTCTGTCCCTATTTGAGAGTACCCTGTCTAAGATTGGTCCCTCCTGAGTGGATTCCATAACTAGTTGTCTGAGGCATGCCCACTGTAGGGCATAGAGAATGATCCTGCTCTTGGATGTGGCTGCAGCAAAAGTGCTCCAGTTAACTTCTGGCATATTCAGGTCCCCCATCAGCAGTATCTCCCCTTTCTCTGCCATCCTAAGGATGCCTTCTATCATTTCCTTGTCCATTTCCTCCCCCTGAGATGGGGGTCTGTATACAATCCCTCTGTGGATTGTGGTGCCATTTCTAGTCTCCAGGGTGATCCACAGTACCTCCTCTCCTCCCTGTTTACCCTTTAGTTATGTTGCATTGATCCCTTCCCTTAGACAGAGAGCTACTCCTCCTCCTCTTCTACCCTCCCTGTCCCTCCTGTAGATTGTGTTCCCTGGTATGTTGGCATCCCAGTCATGGTTCTCTGTGTACCATGTTTCTGTGACTGCCATGATATCCAGGCATCCCTCTTCCATCAAGGCCACCATTTTGGGAAGCGTTTTACCTAGACTGCAGGCATTGGTACTCATTACCCTCCATTTTTTTATGGCCTTATTTCTTTTTGCCCCATCCCTGTCCTTACTGCCTTTGTCTTTGTCTCCATTTACCCCTGCCTGTCTCCCTATCGACTGCCCTATGTTGGTGTTTACCTCACTAACTACTCTGATTTTTTGGGGGGGCTAGGATTTCCCTTCTCCTTTTCAGTGCCTCCCCCCTTGGCTCATTTAAATGCTTGCCAATGAAACATATAAACCTATCACCTAGGATCCTGGTTCCCCTCCTGGACAGATACAGACCATCGTGCCGGTATAGACCTGCATCCCTCCAGGTGGAGCCCCAGTCCCCAATGAAGCCAAATCCCTGAGCTCAGCACCAGTTTCTCAACCAGTCATTGAATTCCTTGGTGTGGAGTACCCTAGCCTCTCCATGCCATAGACAGGTAGTGCTTCTGAGAAAGTTACCATGTGTGCCACTTGTCTAAGGCCCCTCCCCAACTCCACAAACTCCTGTTGCACTGCTCTTATCCCATTCTCAACTAGGTCATTTGTCCCTAGGTGGATAATGACATCCAGCTCACTCCCCCTTGCAGCTGCTTCTATGATCCTGAGGATTCATTTTCTGTCCCTCCAAGCCATGGTGCTGGGCAGGCACCTTACCTCCCTTTCCCCTTCCTCTCCCAGTTCTACCCCTAACAATTGAGTCTCCCACCAGGAGTTGTTTCCTTCCTCTGGGGGGTCCTGTGCCACCCTCCTGTGGGTCTCCATTGTGGAGGTTCCCAGCATCCTCCCTGGTCTCCACTGCAGGTGCCTCCATAGAAGAACCATACTCTGCCAGAGTGGTGAATGAATTGTGGAGAGGCACAACTGGAGGAATGCAACTCTGTTCCACCACCCTTACCCTCCCTGAGCCCACTGTGCTGCAACCACTCCTCTTTCTTGGCAACCTCTGAGGTAGTGGTGGTGGTCTGGGTGGTCCCTGGGTGGGGGAGCAGGTTTCCTGAATCCCTTCCAGGTCAGCATGGAGTCGAGCAACCTCTTCCCTCCGACCAGAGAGGTGCCTGCAAATAAGGCAGCAATGCAGTCTCCAGAATGTCTCCCAGAAGGCTGCTGCTCCACAGCCAGTGCATTGCGCCACTCCCCACATGTCTGTCTCCTTTCCTGTTTCTGATGTTTTTTCTTTGCTTATTCTTTTTTTTTGTTGTTCGTGTTTTAGTGTGTGCAAGCTTGTGAGTGTGTCTACCCCCTATTCGGTGTGCTGTGCCTTTAAGGATATGAACAGGTGTATGTTGTTAGCAATTTTGGGGAAGTCATGTCAGCACCCCTGCTATAAAGGAAGTTATGTACTTGGGGTGGGTGGGAGTAAACCTGTGCCCTCCAGAAACAATCAACTATGACTCTGACCCTCTGCCCTGGGGAGTGCCTTCCTTCCTTTCAGACACCTATTTCACAGAGGTTAAGTAACAGTTCTAGTCACAAATGACTGCAAATCTCTCCCAGCTAGAGTTCCTCCCTGGCAAATAAAAGTTCAACTAAGAAAAGTCAACCCCAAAAACAGAGAATAAAAACTAGTTACTTACATAGGCCCAAGAATGAACAATTCAGTGTAGTCTATTAAATTACCTCCTTTATTTAAGGAAGCTTTTGGCTGCTTTCTCTCTCTCAGCAGACAGAGCCCACAAACAACTCCTGTTTTAAATCCACAGTTCACCAGGCCCCTTTCAGCTCCTCCCCTTAAAATATACCTATTTCACAGAGGTTAAGTAACAGGTCTAGTCACAAATGACTGAAAATCTCTCCCAGCTAGAGCTCCTCCCTGGCATATAAAAGTTAAACTAAGAAAAGTCAACCCCTAAAACTGAGAATCAAAACTAGAGGGCAGGGGGGGGGGATTATGTGATCAACAGAAGGCTGCATGGCTGCATGCTGAAGTAAGACCACAGGTCTGGGTCCCAACGGTCAAGATTTGGCCAAGTTATTGTAATTTTTTTTAATTAAATATGCTTTATTGAGTTTAAACATAATGCAATAACAACATCCAAACCAAGGATGATAATATAGCCTAGAGGTTAGAGGAAAGAGGTGTGAATGAGCTTGGTTCATCCAGCAGACCAGACCTGAGCTTGATTCTCACAACCTCCACTTGCATACTGTGTGACTCTGAGCAAGTCACTTAACCGCTCAGTGCTCCAAGGTTGCCCCTGAAAACAGGCACTTGTGCCTAGTGGGCCTTAATCAGTTACCAAAAGAATAAAAGGAGCAATAACCCTACATTACCAGCACTATTGAAAAAAAATGCAATTTTTAAAAACCTTTGCAAAAATAACCAAAGTTTGACCAAAAGCTCAGAGTGCCTTTTCTTGGACTTTTTTTTGTTTGTTGTTAGGTTCTGAGAATGACATGAAAAAAAAACAAAGTTGGAGAATCTGTAAACTCACATGCATGTGGATTAGTTTTTTCCTCATAAGGGATTTCAGATAGCCATACTTGGCCAACTGTTCGTATTTTCAGCCCAAACTGGGGATTGCTAGATAGGCCTCTTCATGTCCACATAAGTAGTGGAAATGAAATCCCCCCAAATGGGTCTTGGGTTACACCTTCAAAAAAAGAAAAAAAAAATCCTGCCAATGAGGGGATTTAACTTCCACCACTTATGTGGTCATGAAACTTATCTGAGCAATCCCCCAAGTCTGGGCTCGAAATGTTAACAAGCATTTGTAAAATTCTGAATGTTTGCCACTTGCATTACTGTTGTATTGGGTCCTGCTTGTACAAATTTTTATATTGACCCAAGATAGATCAGATGAGATGCAATATCTCATTTTCAGACCAGCTGAGATGCAACATCTAATTTTCGGTGGGCTCCGACATTTTGACCACACATTTCCAGCATAGTCTTGTTCTGACCTGACATTGTGATTAAGACAGGCGCAATTTATAAAATCCCATATGAAAAGTGATTTTGCAGTGCGACTGTGAAAACATCTCGGGGGGTGAGGTTCTGAAAAACGATACTTGCCATGTTCATGAGGCGGGGCAACACAAGAGATATGTTGAACATTAGTGGCTAAAATCTGCAAAAATAAACTTATGAGTAAACGTTAGAACATTTCAGTGTTTCTTCATAACTTACACATTTTCAGCATAGTCTTTTTATGACCCCTCCTTCTGAACATGACAGATTTCATTTATAAAATACTAGTTGAAATGTCATTTGTGCCACAACTGTGAAAACACATTTTGGCCAGAATTTGAAAAATGACACCTGTCCCATTCATGAGGTGGTGTGAAAAAATGGCAATGCTGAACATTTGGGGTGGAAATATTGAAAATTTCCCACGTTATGAGTCAGCGTTGAAACATTTCAATGCACCTTCATAACTTTTTTTATATATATATTTTGACCCCACATTTTCAACATAGTTTTATGTCCCCACGTCATCTGGTAGGTCAAATTTTTCAAATCCCACTCGAGAGGTGATTTTTGTGGAGCAACTACAAAATCACCTTTCAGGTCGGATTTGAAAAATTTCTCCTACCTTATTCCTGAGGTGGGGTTTCAAAAAGGCCATGTTGAACATTTTAGGAAAAAATATTTAAAAAAATGACCAATTTAAGAGCACAAGTTCAAAACCCATTGAAATATACTGTCAAGCTTACATGATTTCATCAGTTTTCGATTCAACATTGAAGAGTGAAGACATGCCTCTGGTCCAGAGAGGATTACAGCATTGAACCCCCAGTAGGTAAGTAAGGTGTGGGAGGGGTGCTGAGCAGGGGTGTCAAGTGGGGGAGTGGGTAAAGGTGGTGGGGGGTGGCAGCAACAGACATCGATGGACTGTTTTCCTTTTTACAGGGTGTAAAAAAAGACTACAAGGGATAGTTTCCTTTATTTCAGGTGCTGACACTGGGAATTGGGCACCGCAGTGTTAATTAACATTTACAGGGCAAGGGGATCATCAAGAAGGAGGCCAGGATACTTTGCAGAGGGAGGGGGTTACTTTTGCTGACTTGGCACAGGAAGTGACAGGAAGGTTAGAGGGATACTTGGCAGGGGAAGGGAGTTGACTTCACGGACTGGGCACAGAAAGTGACAGGGAGGTGGGAGGGATACTAACAGTATGAGGGAGTTGTTTTCATGGACCGGGGCATGGGAAGAATCGAGAGGTGGGAGGGATACTTGGCAGTGGAAGGGAGTAGTTTTCATGTCTTGGGACATGGGAAGCAATGGGGAGGTAGGAGGGAGGTTGCATTGGGGGAAGGATGAGGCACAGGCTGATCATGAGACAATCAGCTGTTTGCTAGGTGGCATCATGCAGACCAGAGCAAAGAGACACCCTATGATTAAGTTAGCTCTTTTCTTTGAACTTCACAAAGTTTCCACCCAGCAAGCCCAGAAGAGTGTTGTGATCAGCCTGGTTGATGATTGATCTGACCCTGTCAAGCCTACTGCAGACTACCCTGCATTGACCTGACAGTGACACACCACTCAGAGCCACTATCATAGCAATATGTTTGCTTTGCACAAGCGCAAGTGCAAACATAAAAATTGGCCAAGTTATGGCCAGTTGGAAATTCACAAAGTCTGTTACAGGTCCAGTGCAGTGTGTGTTATGATGCAGCAGCTTTGACCACTTGCAAAGTCGGGTACTGGTCCAGCACAGTGTGCCTGATGATGAAACTAATTCCTCCACAGATCTGGTACAATGTGTGTGATGATGCAGCTAATTCCTCCACAGATCTGGTACAATGTGTGTGATGTAGCTGATTCCTCCACAGATCTGGTACAATGTGTGTGATGATGTAGCTGATTCCTCCCCAGATCTGGTACAATGTGTGTGATGATGTAGCTGATTCCTCCACAGATCTGGTACAATGTGTGTGATGATGTAGCTGATTCCTCTACAGACCTGGTACAATGTGTGTGATGTAGCTGATTCCTCTACAGACCTGGTACAATGTGTGTGATGATGCAGCTAATTCCTCCACAGATCTGGTACAATGTGTCAGATGATGAAGCTGCTTTGCAACAGCACAGTGTGTGTCACTTGGCAGCTGCTTTGTAACTGACCTGCAGTGCCATTTGTCAAGCTACTTACAGGTTTAGCACAGTAAGCACTACTATGTAGTGTTTATCATCTGGTGTACAAAAAGTGAAAAATAAATGTATCCGTTATATATTTTTTCTAACAAGTAAAGAAATTTGTTGCAAGAAAACTATGTTAATGCATACTGTATGTCAGGGGTGAAGTATAATATGTAGAGAGTAGGAAAATGAAAAATTAAGGTAAAACATTCCTGGAACTTTGGTGAGTCTGTGATGTGGTATGCCTCGAAGTCTGAACAATCATGCGGCATAGTGTTGATATCAGCTTAATATCAACATTGTCTTGTCAGACAAAATAAAGGACACAGCAGTGCTTGCATAGAAAGTGCTAATAGTAGGGTGATGCCAGCACTGCTTCCCATGATCATCAAAACCTCAAAGAACACTATTCCACAGATTTTCAGATGTTTCAGGAACTTCTGACCATCATTTTTCATTTCCCTACTTGCAGACTCGTGACTCACAATGCACCCATGTTGTGACAGTATCCCATGATATACGGTACCACAACCTGTCATGAATTAATGCTTAAATCCATAACTTGCCCTTTGCCCATTAATGAAGTATCCAGCAGCAATTTTTATATGATTTGCGGTACACATCCATTTTTCAGTTTATTTCCTATGGAGAAAGAAACACAAATTGTGCTTGATGTATGGTTGGCTAGAGTCCAGTAAGTAGTAACAGGCTGTGTAATACGCTGTATATAGTACCTCAGTCACCTCTTCTTATTTAAAATAGGTTGAAGAATACTGGACAGAGTGTCAGACTTGGAATGACAGACTAAAAGACTGGGATGCATTTAATGGAATGGCTGGGCAGGTCAAATTCTATGTGGACAGCTTTCCTCTTTTGCGCAGATTGGCTGCTGAGGTATGGTACTTGTTGTTATTCCCTCCACTTGAGACATACAAAAAAGTCATAACTACTGTATATCATCTGGCAGATATAATATTAACAATTATGTAGAAAGCTTTCAGAGAACTTGAGAAGGCAGTGTTCTGGAAATTGAAAATGTATTGGATAGTTGGCTCTCATAAATCTTTCTCCTTTTCTTTTAAGTGACTTTTCTTGTTTCAAAAAAAAAAAAATCACAGTTGGCATCAAGAAAACTCACCTAAACAAAATTCCCCTAAAATCTGAATTCTGGGACATTGCTTTTCTTGATCACTGAGGATACTGGCATTTTTCCTTAGACTTCACCTGTTCATGATAATTATACCTACCCTGATGTCATAATCCCCTGCTTATGCTATCACAACCTGTCACCATAGAAAGAATTTGGATGTCATACAAGCAGACGATAACTGGCCTGGTGGTGTGGAGGGCTGAGGCATCATGCCTTACCTCCTGCCATGCCGGTGACCCGTGTTCATGGTACAAGCAGGTCACTGGGGGTCGGCCGGGGTGGGAGAGAATCAAGCATCCGGAGGACAGCTTTTCTCTCCTGGGGAGGGAGGAAGGGACACAGAAGCTGGTGCACCTCTGACACCTAGCAGTAACTGGGTGTTAGAGTGCTCAGGTCCCGTATGTCAGGGAAGGGGGTGGAGCAGTCAGCCGGTGTGCTGTGGACAGAAGCACACACAGCTCGGCCATTGCTGACTCTACATTACTCCACCTCCAGGAGGGGGGCTGGGAGAAAACTGGAACAGAAAAGCCTGGGTAGTTGGATGACTGCCGCCCCCCACAGGTGCCACCCCTACACTGGCAGCCACCTCCAAAACTGGATCCATGTAGGTGGGTTGAGGGATCACACCACCCTACCATGGGGGGCAAGCTGTGAAGGAAGACAGAAGGGTGTGCTGCAAGTGGGTGGACAGGGCTGGGGGGGTCAGCGAGAATGTGGGCCACCCAGGAGGGGGAGAAACTGAGTGAAAAAAAAATACAAGTAGATAACTTCAGGGCAGGAGAAGTAGTGGTAATTGATGAAGTACATGAGCCTGCTCTGCAAAAATGGTGAGATACATGCTAATCATGCATATCTATTCGATGGTGCCTCCCACTCCAATGCCGATCCACAATGGAGTGCACAGCTGTTCCCAGATGGTACTGTCCATGGGTATGAGACATTGCTGTAGAGAAGGAGGCATTCGGGAGAGGAGAGGTAAGCTAGCTATTAGGCTTCCATTAGGATGCTGGGTTGATGAGCCAGTGGATCCTCAACTTTATGTGAGTAGGAGATTGTGGAATCCTGTAGTTGGCCTGGACAGCCAGATCCCTTTAGAAAATTTAACTGTAAAAGAAAAAATGAAAAATAAAATACTGCTGTGCTTCCCAGTCCTCCATGCCATATCAGAGGATGGCTAGGGGCAACAGAAGGGAATTCATTCAGGGCCCAGACTGTCCCAGGGCAGCTGCTCGGAGGAGGCATGCAAAACCTACATCAAGGGGTCCCATTCCATAGTAAGCCCACCCTCCCAGGGGCCTACGCAGCACCCACATAGTACTGTGCAATGTGCATATTCAAGGAGTGTGACTACACTCCCTTGGTGGCTCTCAACTACCTGCAAAGAGCCACAGATTAGGTTAGAACCACTTTCTACAGAAGGGTCTTCCTTCTTTGTGGATGTGTGGAGCATAGGGGTGTGTAGGGATGTGTAGATCAGGCTCTAAGGGGTCAACCAGCCCTTTTTTATGTAAATATCTTGAGCAACAGAAAAAGAATATCCTGAAACTCACATTTTTTAGAATGTTATGAAATATGAATCCTGCTAGTGGCAACTGTAATTTATTTTGCAGAACATTTGGAAACTTACTTGCACATCGGTATTAAATGTGTCAGTCATGTAACATGACTGTTGACATTCACACAAACTAAATTCCTCTGTTTACAGTGAAGCCCGCCAGGATGAAGCGCAGTGTCACAGGTTTACTGCATGACAAAAGGGATTAACTCCCATTGAAACTGCATTGTTTGCTGCAGTAACTCTACTGCAGAATTCTGCAGTGTTGCGCTTCATCCTGGTGGGCTTCGCTGTATATAAGTATCAGATACCATTGTGTTGATCCTTTGTTTCTATTGCTGCATGTTCATTCTACCAGAGTGGCAGTATAGCCTAAAGGTTAGAGTAACAAGCTCTGAATTAGCTTGGTACATAGAGCTGACCAGAGTTTGATTCCCACAACCTCCACTTGCATACTGTGTGATTCTGAGCAAGCCACTTAACCTCCCCAGTGCTCCCAGGTCACCCTGAAAACAGGTACTTGTGCCTGTGACAGGGAGATCCTGCCACTCTTGAGAACTGACCATTTCTTAATCTGTTGCAACAGTTCTTCTATTTCTTAGCCTAATCTATCCTTTACAATTTCTAGTCCATAAGATTAGTCACTTATGGGCACCCCCGCCCCCCCTTTCTTGACTATGCTATAATGTCCTCTTTAATTTTCATTTTCCTTCTCAGGTCTCATTGTTACATTTTGGTATTCCCCGCCATATCCCATCATCCCTTTTTGCACTGTGGATACAAGAATACTATTTCGTGCTGATATTAATGGGTCCCTAAGTTCAGTCTAACTCTGGAACTTTGCCAGGACTGACAACAGATTCAGCAATACCTGCTCTGGTCAGATGGTGCTACAGTAGCTGATTCCTAGCCCAGTTTGTCCCCCTGTTTCAGAAGAACCATTCTAAAGTATGCCTTCCTTTCATAGTATGAAACCACATGGAGATCTCTTGAAAGGACAAGGCTTTTTACAAGACTTGGTGTGCTGTTGAGTGAACATGCAGCAACAGAAAACAAAGGATCAACACACAAGTGATCTAGTGTGTTGAGCTGCTATACCACCCTTTTCAATATTATTCCACAGACCCAGCTCATTTCGCGGTCTGGGAGTGGTTCCTGATGATAGCCTTTTAGTGGAATCTCAGATATCGACGGCCATCAGAAACTGCTTTTACTATCTCAGGAATATCACCAAACTGTGCCCCTTACTCCATCCCACCAATGTGAGATGGCTCATTTAAGCCTTTTTCTCTTCCAGGTTGGATTACTGCAGTATACTCTATAAGGGCTAAAATGCTGCAACCAGGGTTCTGACCTCTGCTTGGATATCAGAGCATATCACTCCTTGCATGCTCTGAGCTGACTGCTGGTCAGGTAGTGTATTAACTAAACCCAGATCCCCTGCTCCCAGGAGGATTAAAGTTTCCAAACGGGGAGGACTAGAACTTCTAAGCAGGGCCTTCTCAGGATCCTTCCCTCCCATATGAAGTCATTGGAAGACAGGGCATTCTCAGTGGTGGCTGTGGTTCAGTTACATTCTCTAATGCTGGAGGTCTGGGGCTATATTTTCAAAGCCTTCTAAAATCCTGCAGCTGTTGGGGGGGGGGGACTAGTGCAAGTGGGTCTCCACTTGTGGAGCTGCAGGTTTCCCCGCAGGTGTGGGATTTTCAAAAGTGGAGCCAGTTTGCGACTGGCTTCATGATTTACGTCAGCTTGCAGCTATTTTTTCAGTGCAGCTGCAAGGGAAAGTTATGCCTGATGAGATTAGACGTAACATCCTCTGCAGCTGCGCTAGCTGAAAATATGAAATACCACAGGTGCGTAGATTTCATCCTGCGGCTGGGGCTGCGGTGGGAGATTAAGTTCCTACATCACTTGGAAATCTAGCCAATGATGTGCTTCTTTAGTAACATCTTTTACATCAAGGCTGTGAAGATCCCTGTGGAGACAGGTGTACTCTGGTCTGGAATAGCCCCCGCCCTTGAAGGCTACCTGTTTCCTGCATTTTACTTGCATTCTGTTTGTATTCTTGCTACTGTTGGTGAAAATATTGGTTGTTCTTGTCTTGCTCCTTTGCAAATCATTATTATGTATAACACACTGTGAGCATTCAAAAGAGCACAAAATAAAGCACTACTGCTAACTTTCCATAGCATGACATACTAAATAAAGTTTCATTTTCCTCTGTTCCTTCTTTCTACAGGAAATTCGTAATCGCCACTGGCTCCAAGTGATGACAGTTACTGGAAGTTCCTTCCCCCTTGAGGCTAATGTTTTCAGACTTCATCACCTTTTACAAATCGAACTAATAAAGTACGTAACAATCCTGTTTAAAATTACACACGTAGAAACTGTGGCCTGTATTCATAAGCATTAAATCCAGTGTTCACAGTGCACCACTTTAGTTTGTTGTTACCAACCCAATTCAGGAATATGCTTGCGTACATTATAGGATAGTGCTGGACCTAGTAATGACATGTAGGACCCTGGTTCCCAGGATGATACACAAGAGAAGAGGAACCACGCCCAGGGTTCTAGGTGAGACAGCCCAACTCTCTGTGGTGTGCTAGAAGTAAAACTGCACATCAATATTTATTGTCCACTCCATGCTTTCAAGTTGATTACTGAGTTTAATGATAGAATAGTAAATTCAAACAGATACAATTACATGAATAGAACCCTTTACTTCCTGGGCCCCTAGACAAGGAGCCTACTAACCAGATCAGTGTCAGTGGCTCAGCAGGTTTCACACTCACCTCTGAGGCCAGAAGATCAGAAGGCTGTGAGTTCTATCCCCACACTAGGCACTTGGGTTAAATTCCAATACTGACACTGTAGTGCAGCATGCAGGGGGTGCTGCACTACTGAGGTGTCATCTTTCAGATGAGATTTTAAACTGAGGTCCCATCTGCCTGTTCTGGTGGTTGTTCAGGTGGACGCTAAAGATTCCATGGCACTTCTCAAAAAGAGTAGGGGGATTTCCCCGGTGTCCTGGCCAAATTTCCCCCATTCACTAAAAATACCACAAACAGCCTAATCTGGTTCAGTTTCAGTTGGTTACCTTCTGTATCACCTTCTCCCCCAGGTCGTCCCTGAAAAAGGGACTTCTAGTCTTAGTGGGCCTACCGGGTCAACAAAACTCAAAAAATAAAAAAAGATCATAACTGAAACCTTTGCTTCTCTGCTGTCCCTTGGAGGCAAACACAACAGCATGCCTTTAGTCATGTACCCACCCCTTACTGATAGGTGGGCCACTGGTGGGGTGATGGACCACAGTACCCCATTCCCTGCCCTTACTGAAAGGTGGGCTCTTTTTGGGACTGTGCACACCCCAAAGTGCTAGCACACATGGGAACCAACACTTTATAGCTGATGTCATATAGCAGAAGCTGTTCTAAGGCAAATCTCCTTTACCCATCTGTCCATCAAGGAAACTCTCCTGTTCCTGTGCAGGATCCTATCCAGATGCTATAGTGAGTCTCAATGTCAACCACATTCTTGACTAACCAGGCCTGAGGGCTCTCTGGATGGCTGTTTTGGGGGACCCTTCTTTCAGTCCTCCACTCTTTCTCTATTGCCTGATCCTGCCTTCTCCTCTTTCTCTTGGTATCAGCTGGCACTGCCTTCCTACAGCGCAATCCCCATCATGTGACAAGGAAGCCGGCTAACCCATTCTCATTAACCATATAAGTACATGCAGTGCTACAACTACACACCCCACTTTTTTGTGGGGAGGCACATAAAGAGTGAATAAGGTGGTGTTAATGGGGTTATGTTGATAAATATAGGACTGTGTCACTAAACAGGGTCAGTATTTAATTATCTTCATATAAGTAGAATTTTAAAACAGCTTTTGGTAGACTTAGCATGACACTAACATGAGCGGTATAGAATGCTAAATCTGTGCTCATGTTATAAATGTATGTTACAGGCACCAGGAGGAAATTATTTCAATTGCTGAAGCAGCCGGTAAAGAGTTAGAGCTGGAGGTTAAGATGAGAAGAATTGAGGAAGAATGGAGTGAACAGGTAAAGCTTTAATTGCTATCTAAAACAATCAGTTTCAACATTTCAACAGAGTAATCCATGAAGGAAAAATAACAATAATTTAATTTTATTTCACGTATTTGTTGTTCGGGGATGTACATTGGCTCTAAAAGGCCCATTCTCAGGAATGACCCAGGCCAAATGCATGAAACAAATCAGCAACGTTTAAATTATACACATTTGTATACGATAAAATAATACTAACAAAAAGGGGAAAAAACATTCACGGAGTTAGTTTTCCATGAGATGTTTCCTCACAGTGTCCTTGAACATTGTGTAACTACAAGTTATACACAGGAAGTTTGGTAGACTATTCCAGAATGGTGGTGGGAAAAAGAAAACGTTGACCCATAAGAGTTGAGACAGAGGAGACACTGGTCAGTAGACCTTAAGTTCCTTAAATTGATTTAGGTGGCAATAGCCCAGTTAAATCCAACCCCCACTTTACAGTAGGTAAGTTAATGAAAAATGAAAACAACTATGCTATTTGGATCTAAACCCAGACTTAACAGTGCTTGACAAAATGTTCTTACACTTGCAAAATTGCCAATTTCACATTGGTGCAATTTTGCAGATTTCCTTCAAAATCTGGAGTAATCTTGCCATTACTTTTTCATTCAAATAGTGCAATTTTGCCCAAATTGTGCATTTAAAAAATGTGAGATCTTATAAATGAGCAGTTTCAGCAAATTGAAACATTTATTCTAAACTGCAGATTTTTAAAAATGGGATTTTTTAAAAAAGGCACAATTTCATCCAAAATTACCCATTTCAAACATATTGCTCTAATTCAGAAAAATGTGCGAAATTACATGAAACTGGCACAATTTCATAAAAAATGCATGAAACTGAGTTTTCCTTCTTTGCCCAGCACTCGTGAATAACCAGTGATTCTAAGAGTTTTATCACTAAAACAACCCAAAAACGAAGCCCTACAAATTTTGAGAGAAAACCAGTTTTGGCCCACATAGAGATTCCAATGATGTGTTTGGTAGTTAGCAAACAAAGGAAAATGGCATATAGTGCTACAGTATGTGCAGTGTTTAAGAAAAACAATCTCAATGGTTTCAGTATTATAGAAAATAGGAGAACAATAGTCTAGGAACAGGAGCATCATCCCCTTAGCAATAGCTAATCTTGTTTCAGTTGTTAAGCAGTGTATCAATCCATAAATGACCTCCAGTTTCTGAAGAATCACTTATAGACAGAGCTTACGTGTTCTGAATCGGTTAGACAGGTGTCATGATAAACACAGAGATATTTAACTCATTCAGTTTGTGGTGGCCATTTTGAATAAAAAATTGAGGATAGAACAGTTCAACTTCCATTTATGCTTCTGAAGGGAATGAGTTTAAAGTTCATATCCTGTTCCAGGGCAGCACCACTCAATCTAAAACCTGCAAGATAGAATTCAGTTTAAGTCTGGGTGGGGCAGATGCAAATGCATTTTCTACCCATATCTGTGTCTACTATATTGTGCCAAAACTCTGGAGTCCTATTTTCAAAGGGTGCTGCCGAGTCTGCACAAGAGCGGCAGCAGGGAGGAGGCCAGTAATTGCAGACCAGTCAGTCTCACATCAGTGGTGGAAAAGTTAATGGAACCCCTGCTGAAGGAGAGACTGATGGAGCACCTTGAGACACATGGTTTGCAGGACCACCAGTAGAATGGCTTCACAGAGGTAGATCATGTCAAACAAATCTCATAGACTTCTTTTACTGGTTAACTAGAGAGATGGATCGGAGGGGGGCAATGAATGTGGCCAACTGGACTTCAGTATAGCCTTTGACAGTGTTCCACACTGGAAGATCATGAAGAAACTTAGTAGCCTGGGGTTGGGGGAGAAGGTCATGAGTTGGGTATCAAACTGTTTGAAAGACAGGAGCGGAGGGTGGTGGAAAATGGCAGTCACTCAGAGGACAGGAGAGCAACCAGTGGAGTACCACAGGGGGATCGATACTTGGTCCTGTCCTCTTCAGTGTCTTCGTAGTGATATTGCTGAGGAACTGGAGGGGAAGGTGTGTCTCTGTGCAATTGATACAAAAATCTGCAACAGGGTGGATACCCAGGAGAGGACTGAGAGAATGCAAAGACATCTGCAGAAACCAGAGGAGTGGTCTAGGGAGTGGCAGCTGGGTTTCAATGCCACAAAGTGCAAAGTCATGCACCTGGGGTAGGGAAAGCCAGGGGCTGTATATAAGATGGAGGGAGGTACTTGCAGTTACCAAACAAGAGAGGGACCTTGGGGTGAACAATTCTGATGTTCTCAAGATGGCAGGGCAGCAGGCAAGGTGAGCAGGATGTTAGGGTGCATAGGGAGGGGATCTGTAGCAGGAGATGGTAAGTGGTATTGACCCTGTATTGCTCACTTGTGAGAGCCCACCTGGAGTACTATGTTCTATGCTGGAGGCCACACATCTGCAAAGACATTGACAGGGTGGAAGCAATCCAGAGGAGGGCTACAAAATATGGTCTGGGCAGTACACATGAAACCATATGAGGAGAGGCTGTGGGAGCTCAACATGTACTCCCTGGAAGAGAGCAGTGTGAGTGGGGACATTATAGAGACCTATAAGTACCTCATGCGGGTGAACAAGCTGCAGGAGCCAAACCTCTTTAATAGAAGAAGGAGCACCAGAACCCATGGGCATGCTATAAAGCTTGAGGGGGAAGTTTAAGAGGGATGTGAGGAAATACTTCTTCACAGAAAGGGTGGTTGGTGCCTGGAATAGCATGCCAGAGGAGGTGGCAGGGGTGAAAAGAGTGGGGAGTATCAAGAATGCTTGGTATAGGCACATGGGTATAATAAATAGAGTTATGGGGAGGAGGGAGTGACATCTGCAACCAAACACAGTCTGGATTGTATTGTTAGGGAAAAAGGGCAGACTAGATGGGCTACTGGTCCTTTTCTGCTGACACAGTCTACGTTTCTATGCTTCTGCTATCCATTCCCATCTTTAAAGAAGTCCCTGAAGGTAACTGTTTTAGGGTTGGGTTGTATTTGTCTTGCAACTTCATGTGCAAGATATTGGTGAATTAACTCTTTTGAAGTCTGCCTGTTTTAATCACTACAACACTACCCTCCCTATTAATAACAACCCAGCAAGAGTAAAAGGATTAAAGTTTCTGATATTCACTGTAGTGTGAGGAAATACAGGCTGAGTGAGATTTAAGCATGATAGCACTATATCATAGGTTAGTTTTGGATTAGAGCACCAGTGCAAATTTAAATCTTCTAAGCTAAATATAACCCTCTTAGGAGAACATCTTCTGACATTATCTACTGAGTCAGGTTATTGAAGCCACTAAATGAGGGGATAAAAGATCAACACAGATATATTTATTTGCTTTACCAGGAGGTGGATTGGGTTGTTCATCTCATTTTAGCCACACCCATGGAATACAGGGGACTAAACATATTCCTATATTTATATGACTTTGTTCATTAATTCATATCCCTATAATGTCATAGATCCTTGGAGCAGCTCAGCAATAAACCTATTACAGATAAATTCACTATCAACATTGACATTGATTATGCTAAGAGTCATATGTTCCTTAGAATAAACTGGGACTCCCCCTCTCTTTTTTTGCCTCCCATATCTTCAAATAGAAATACATAACCCTCAATAAAATAGGCAGTATCTGGAGTGGAGGGCTTCAGCCAGGTCTCTATAACCCAGACAATATCAGGGAAGTTAGAGTGCTAAATTGGATTTATTTTCATATATATATATATATATATATATATATATATATATATATACTGTATATGTATTTCTTGAATGTCACCCCCAATTATTAATCATCACTCACTGGCAGTTCCTGAACCTTGGTCTCATCGTGTTTCTCATGTGGCAAAAAAGAGAGGGCTTCTGGTGCTGCATGGCCCACTCTGCAACAGTCTGTCAAGCCAGGTGGAACATAATGTTGGCAGCAATAGTCAGACAAATGATGCACTTGATGGGACTGAAGAAACAAAGGCTGCACTACCTGGTCCTGCTCCTCTAATGCCAGCCTGTAGGGACAGGGAACTGTATATGTCTGTGCAGTTCTGGCTGTGGTTTTGAGGTGGCAGTGACTCTTGGACTGGGGGGCAAATAAGGTAAGCACTTTTATATGGGTTACATTTCTGATCTGTTTCTCCATATTAAGCGGATGCCCTAAGGCTACATGTATGCCACTGTTATTCCATTCCTTTCATGTGTTCTTTGTCTTACACTTAGCACTGGGAAATAAGTTGTTGTCAGCTCATTAAGCCCTTCCTGTTGAAACTTTGAAATTAATAAAAGTCTTTTCAGGCCTTCCCTTTGTTGCAAGAAACCACAGTGGTGTGGAAGTGCAGCATTAACAGCCCCTGAATGTACATGCCAATAGAATAAATAATTTATTGCATATTAATCAGCATGTATACAGTGGATTGTATATATCTTGATATTTATTTTTGGCAAAGCCAAAAGCCTTGTAGAGGAGAGTCTGACCACCAGCAAAAATAAATAAATAAATATTTCCAGTCGGCATCAGCAAAATAAAATTGCACTACAATCCAAAAAAACTGAGTTTTAGGTCATTCATTTCTTTATTACTGAGGGTATTTACAGTACATGAAAACAGGTTCTTTGCCCCTCAGACATCAACTGTCCCTATTGTTCTCTTGCCCTGAAATCATCATCCTCTGCTTGTGACATTCCAATCAGTTCTGTTCAAACAAACTACGATGTTATAAGATGAGGAGAGTATGATTTCACAGCAAGAATAAGCATTGTGAATGGATGTGGTCTAAGAGGAAATGATCCTGTTTTAATGATAACCTCTTCAGAAATAAAAAAATGACTAAAGTCCTAAAAATTAAAATTAGTTCTAAAAATTAACATTTTGGCAGAATTTTGTGTTGCAGTTCTGCAAATGACATAGAGGATTTTTATTCTTGAAATCTAAATATCTCTAAATTAAACTTTCTAACTACTGTATATTGTGATGTCATAATAATGATACCATTACTGCCTCACATCAGTGTTATTACTCAAGGGGGACTGGAGATTGAAGTTAACATGTAGTTAGTGTGGAATATGTCAGATAAATGGTAAGTCAGTGAGACTGTCTACATGGTAGTGTCCTTTTGAAGATAATGTCCATCACTGAAAATGAAATTGTTGGGGGTTGTATAGCATGTTAAACACTTTAATAAATTCTTATACCAATTCTATAGGTGTTGAGTTTTGAGACTTACAAGAATCGAGGACCTGTTCTGCTGGTTAAAGAAGATTCTGTTTACTTACTGGAACAACTGGAAGATGCACAGATGCTTCTTGCTCAGATGTTGACCTCCAGACACATTGGTCCACTGAGGGATGAGGCAACATCTTGGGCAGAAAAGCTAAAGGGAGTAGGTGTTGTATTAGAACTCTGGATAGAAGTGCAAGAACTCTGGCAACATCTTGAGGCCATCTTTAGTAGCCCTTCCATTATCAAGGTAAAGTGTTGTGTAAATATATTATTTACTTAATGCAAACTAATGAGACTTGACCTATTATTGTCTGGAATGTATAGTATGCATATAAACACCAATTACTTTGATAGTTCTAGAATAGCTGAATTGATTTCCCTTTATATTACAGTGTGCTGATTATGTTTTGATGTGGAATAAATTAAGAAATGACTGACTAGTGACAATCTTTGATTCTGGGCCTCCCACATATCTAAATGTTGTTTCCTTAATATTGCACTGAATGTGTAACCTTTATATGAAGGTGCACCGAATAGGGAATAAGACACAACAAGGTGTGGGTTATGTGATAACCACATGCCACAGTGCAAGGTGAGGCATGAGGCATTTAAGCTGAAAATCTTCAGCACCTAGAGGCGTGATTTTCACATATTATACCATGGATATAAAATATTCTGTAACCTGATTGGTCAGCTATGGTCTTTACTAAAGGGTTAAATCCTTCGGTGTCCTATGGCTGAGGAAGATCATTGATTCAAAAAAAAAAAAGTGTATATATATATATATATATATATATATATATATATATATATTGTATATTTGCATTATGGCACTCCAGGATGTGAGTAATTGGGGACTTCCCACCTCTAATGTGGTTGTCACTCAGCTGTGCCTCATGACACACCACACAAGGTGTGTATAAGTCCTCCCAAAACCCCACACCCAGTCACACCTTACTGCTTAAACAATCCACAACCTGGGGTGTTTTATGGCACTTTTAAAATGATTAAGCCAAGAATCAGTTTAAAAAAATGTTACTTTTTTTTATCAAAACAGGTATTGTATCTGTTGTTAAAAGCACTAGTAAAATGTAGTAAATTGGGTAAGGAAATGGTTAATGGATAGGTAACACAGGGTGGTTGTTAACAGCATTAACTCTAATGAGGGGAGAGTGACCAGTGGCAAGGCAAGGCAAATTTTATTTAAAAGACGCCCAATCCCAGAGGCTCTGGGTGCTGTACATAAAACCAACATGAAAACAAGCATCAATAAATAACCATTATCATAAAAGCTACAAAACTAATTAAATAATCTTCAGTAATAAATAACAAAGTAAATAATGAAAAGAAATCAGGGACAGGCAGTGGGGTGCCGCAGGGCTCAGTACTGGGACCAGTCCTCTTCAATGTATTCATAAGTGACATTACAGAAGAACTGGAAGGGAAAGTAAGCCTTTTTAGAAGGTGACACCACAATCTATAATAGGGTGGACACACAGGAGAGGTTGGAGAGAATTTGCAAGGACCTTGGGAAACACAAGGAGTGGTCAAAAAGCTGCTTGTAGAGGACTTCAATCTGTTGGATGTAGTTTGGAGCCTCCCAGCCATGGCCTTAGCTAGAAGCAGGGCCATCCTAGACTTTCTGCAGGGGGCATTTCCAAGGTATCTAGTCAGAGAACCAACCCAAGATGGACAGTACTGGACCTGGTGCTCACAAAGAGAGACAGTAGTACAGATGTTAAGGTGAGATGCCATCTGGGGACTGTAATGAAATGATGAGGCAAACACTGTAGTTTCCAAAAGCTTTACCAACAAGCAAGCAGAACATTACAGCACTAGCGGTCTGGTGCTAAATGCAGCCAGCCGCAGGGTGCTCCCCAGCCTGCCCTCAAGAGCAGGATTCCAGGATTCCCTGAGGGGCATTCCATCTTCTGCACTAGTGGTCTGGTGCTAAACGCAGCCAGCCACAGGGTGCTCCCCAGCCTGCCCTCAAGAGCAAGATTTCAGGATTCCCTGAGGGGGATTCCATCTTCTGCACTAGCGGTCTGGTGCTAAATGCAGCCAGCCGCGGGGTGCTCCCCAGCCTACCCTCAAGAGCAAGATTCCAGGATTCCCTGAGGGGGATTCCATCTTCTGCACTAGCAGTCTGATGCTGAGCACAGCCAGCTGCAGGGTGCTCCCCAGCCTGCCCTCAAGAGCAGGGTTCCAGGATTCCCTGAGGGGGATTCCATCTTCTGCACTAGCGGTCTGGTGCTAAACGCAGCCAGCCACAGGGTGCTCCCCAGCCTGCCCTCAAGAGCAGGATTCCAGGATTCCCTGAGGGGGATTCCATCTCCTGCACTAGCGGTCTGGTGCTAAACGCAGCCAGCCGCAGGGTGCTCCCCAGCCTGCCCTCAAGAGCAAGATTTCAGGATTCCCTGAGGGGGATTCCATCTCCTGCACTAGCGGTCTGGTGCTAAACACAGCCAGCCGCAGGGTGCTCCCCAGCCTGCCCTCAAGAGCAGGATTCCAGGATTCCCTGAGGGATTCCATCTCCTGCACTAGCGGTCTGGTGCTAACGCAGCCAGCCGCAGGTGCTCCCCAGCCTGCCCTCAAGAGCAAGATTTCAGGATTCCCTGAGGGGGATTCCATCTCCTGCACTAGCGGTCTGGTGCTAAACACAGCCAGCCGCAGGGTGCTCCCCAGCCTGCCCTCAAGAGCAGGATTCCAGGATTCCCTGAGGGGGATTCCATCTCCTGCACTAGCGGTCTGGTGCTAAACGCAGCCAGCCGCAGGGTGCTCCCCAGCCTACCCTCAAGAGCAAGATTTCAGGATTCCCTGAGGGGGATTCCATCTTCTGCACTAGCGGTCTGGTGCTAAATGCAGCCAGCCGTAGGGTGCTCCCCAGCCTACAATCAAGAGCAAGATTCCAGGATTCCTTGAGGGGGATTCCATCTTCTGCACTAGCAGTCTGGTGCTGAGCACAGCCAGCTGCAGGGTGATCCCCAGCCTACCCTCAAGAGTAAGATTCCAGGATTCCCTGAGGGGGATTCCATCTTCTGCACTAGCGGTCTGGTGCTAAACGCAGCCAGCTGCAGGGTGATCCCCAGCCTGCCCTCAAGAGTAAGATTCCAGGATTCCCTGAGGGGGATTCCATCTTCTGCACTAGCAGTCTGGTGCTGAGCACAGCCAGCTGCAGGGTGCTCCCCAGCCTGCCCTCAAGGCAAGATTCCAGGATTCACTGAGGGGGATTCCATCTTCTGCACTAGCGGTCTGGTGCTGAGCACAGCCAGCTGCAGGGTGCTCCCAGCCTGCCCTCAAGAGCAAGATTCCAGGATTCCCTGAGGGGGATTCCATCTTCTGCACTAGCGGTCTGGTGCTGAGCACAGCCAGCTGCAGGGTGCTCCCCAGCCTGCCCTCAAGAGCAAGATTCCAGGATTCCCTGAGGGGGATTCCATCTTCTGCACTAGCAGTCTGGTGCTGAGCACAGCCAGCTGCAGGGTGCTCCCCAGCCTGCCCTCAAGAGCAAGATTCCAGGATTCCCTGAGGGGGATTCCATCTTCTGCACTAGCAGTCTGGTGCTGAGCACAGCCAGCTGCAGGGTGCTCCCCAACCTGCCCTCAAGAGCAAGATTCCAGGATTTCCTGAGGGGGATTCCATCTTCTGCACTAGCGGTCTGGTGCTGAGCGCAGCCAGCCAAAGGGTCATCCCCAGCTTGCCTTCAAGAGCAAGATTCCAGGTACACTTCAGGAAAGCAGCTCCAGTCCAGCTTGCTAGCTGTGAATTCAGTTGGTGGATGGTGCCTGAAATTATAGGCAGATTCAGCACTCCTTCTTTCCCTGACTGGCTTCAGCTCCTGGAGATTTGAACTGCTTGCCACAATCCCCTGGAGCTCATCTGTCTGCTGCCTAAATTTATTTTTTCCTAACCTCTGCAACTAAATCTGTGATGTGTCTTTGTGCCCACTGCTGAATTTGAATTGTTAGTGTAGGGAACTACAACCTCCATTTTCCCATTTGCAGTTTATACTGATCTGCCACTAGAGGCATCTTATTTTTTCTATTAATCCCCCAACCTTGCTTCTGCCTTTTCCTCTTCTAATTACCGTTATCCCCTGCCTTGTTCTCACTTTTAGCATATTGTACTCTGAAGAAAAAGAAACTACTCCACAGCGGCAGTCACATTCACTGAAGGTCAGTTATTCCCCTTACCCCCTCAATAGAAATAACAATGGGCACCACGGCTATCACACTCAGCCTACTCATGGTTACCTTTCTTGCTCTGCTCACATCCCATCCTGCCCCCCTATCCTCCACACTGAGCCCCACCTCCCTCTACTACCCCACAGAAGCCAACCCCCCCACCCTGGACACCCCTATTTTTCCATGGCACCCACCTCCAACCAATACCCCCTCCCCCCGGGACACCCTGGGCCCACCCCTTCCTTGCCATACCTACCCTCTGCACCCTACCCATTCCTTGTACCCCCACTAGTAGGACCTCGAATCGGTACCTGGCTAAGTGTACTGGTCACCACAGACCGTTCATCAAATTAATTGCTCTACTTCTTCTGCTCTCTGGGAACATACACCCCAACCCCGGGCCGTTGTCAACTAGCCACTCCACACCCCACTCTATTACTGGCCTCAGCATTGCATCCATGAATATTTGCAGCCTCCTAAAAAAAATCTGCCACTCTCCAGTGCTGGGCTGTACAACACCGTCCTGATGTTATAGCACTAGTCGACACCTGGCTCTCGAGAAAAACTCCCGACTTGGTTATCTCCCTCCCCTGGCTACACTCTGTTCAAGGAAGAACGTATAGGCAAATGTGGTGGTGGGTGTGCAGTCTTTATGTGTGACACACTTTTAGGCCATGCTCTTCCTGCCCCCAAGCTCGGTTTTAGTGCCCAAGCCCTCACCGTCAAGGTTACCCTTGACCCAGCCGGGGGCCCTCTTTTTCTCATAGTCTCTTACATACCCCGAGGGACCAGGGACCAGCTGTCCACTCCCTCGTTGATTACCTCACCACACTCCCACACAAGGTGGAGCAGCTCATCCTAGGTGACCTTAATGTCAATTGACTGAATACCACTGCCCCCATATCAGGGACTCCAGTGCTGCCCTAGATATGACCCAACTAGTTACGTCACCCACTAGATTTAACTGGTCAGGCAGCTCCAGCACCCTCCTAGATGTAATTCTGTCAAACCGCCCCATAAAATCAGGGATATTAATGTACTACCAGATTCTCTTTGTGACCACTCTTCTGTCCTTTGCCACTGGTCATCCCTCACACCAAAACCAGTGTCCCGGGTCGCCGCGGGGGTCTCAGAAAGCTAAAAACGCACCTAGCCCAGCTTGACTGGTCCCCAATCCTACTTGCAATGGATATTGACTCTGCCCTAGCCTATTTCTTCAGTGCCTTCAGCAAGGCATGCGACCTTTTCACCCCCCTGACCAGAATCCATACCAAGAAACACAAAGCCCCATGGATCTCCCCACCCTTCATCCAAACACTGAAACAAAGAGATAATCTCTGGCATATTGCTGTTGAGACAGGCAAACTGACTGACAGACAAGCCGATAATGCAGCATGTAACAAGTACACCTGGGCTATAAGGCAGGCTAAGGCCAAATATTATCAAGCCACCCTTGAATCCACTTGGGGCTCATCCCATGCCTTCTGGGACAATATGAAAGAGCTCAATGGAAAGACCCGCTCCCCCCACCATCACTACTCTCTATTGTCGGTACCATCACTACTGATCCTCCCCACATAGCTGAGTGCCTCAATATGGCTTTCTCAGATCTAAGCTCTGTCCTCCCCAACTACTGTTTTGACCCTATCCCTGCCTCCATCCCCCACCTCAGATTGCCCCCCCCCCTTTCTACCTGCATGCTATATCACCTCTTGAAGCCAGGCCTCATCTGCAAAAAGCCTTAGCTAGCAAAAGCCCCAGCTGTCATCCCCTGGACTCCAGGATTCTCTAATTAGTCCTAGGTACTGTACTAGCCCCTCTCACCAACTTTTTAAACTGGTCACTATGTCTTGGTCAATTTCCCAGTGCCTGTAAAATAGCAGAAATCACCCCTATCCATAAGAGTGGAGATAGAACCTCCCCTAACAATTTCAGGCCCATCTCCATTCTCTTCCCTCTCTCCAAAGCACTAGAAAAAATGGTGGCCATTCAGCTCTCTGAGTATCTGGCCAAATATGACCTGCTGTGTCCAGAACAACATGGATTCCACCCTGGACACAGCACCACTACAGCCCTCCTGGAGTTCTCCCAACACCTCCACTCTGCTCTCGACTCTGGTCATGTTGCAGGTGCAGTGTTCATTGACCTCTCCAAGGCCTTTGATGCTGTCTGTCACCCCCTCCTACTTGACCCCCTCCACCAACTTGGCTTCTCCTCTGGCTCACTGGCTTGGTTCACCAGTTACCTCTCTGCCAGATCACAGCGCCTGAAGGTAAATGGCACCCTGTCCAATACCCTGCCCATTCCCAGGGTTCCATCCTGGGCCCCGTTCTGTTCAGCCTATTTCTCAATACCCTTCCCAGCTCCTGCTCGGGCAATATGGTACTCTATGCCAATGATGCGGTTCTCCTTGCCTCCCACCCTGACCCCGCATCTCTACAGGAATCCCTGCAGCACACATTCAACCAAGCCGAAAAGTGGTTCCTTGACCACCGGCTGGTCATTATCC
Organism: Neoceratodus forsteri; assembly: GCA_016271365.2. Taxonomy (NCBI): domain Eukaryota; kingdom Metazoa; phylum Chordata; order Ceratodontiformes; family Ceratodontidae; genus Neoceratodus; species Neoceratodus forsteri. Next base: position 1,133,829,413 of record CM057449.1, on the reverse strand, counting down.
AAAAAAAAAACAAATCTATGCTTTTTTCGCATCTCCAGAATAAGGCCAAAAATGCCCCTCTCTGCATTCTCCCCAGTAATGCTCACCCTCTCGAGCAGATGTCATCCTACAAGTACCTGGGCATCACCTTCAACTCAGCTCTTACATTCCACACCCACATCGATACTCTGTCCTCAGCCATCAACTCTCTGATTGGCCTTCTCTATCGCCACAGAGATTGCCTCCCTCAAACAGCCCTCCGACTGCCCATCAACTCCTCTGTCCTGTCCCTAGTGGACTACGGCCTACCTATCTATGCTGCAGCAGACAATACTGCCCTCACCAGAATCCAGACATCGATAAACAAGGCCTGCAGGCTCCTGACTGGTGCATCCCTCCACACCCATACTTGCCTGCTCTATTCCACCACCAACCTTCTCACCTTGGAGGAGCACCTGCATTACCAAACCTCCTTACTTGCCAAAAAATCCCTGCTAGGACTCTTCCCCCCCCAGGGGTCACCACGTCCCTGTGGCCTGCATCCCCATCTGTTGCCCCCCTGTAGCTTATTTAAGGCCACCTTTCTGGTGCCCTGTACCAAGACCTCCCTAGCCCAAAGGTCCTACCACTACCGCGCCCCCACATGGTTCCGCTCCCTCCCGCTCTCTGTCACTAAGTCTACCAAAATTGGTCCCTTTAAAGTCACTCTCCGTAACCACCTCTTTGGCACCCGAAGCTGTAGTTGCCCTAAATCAACCTAATGTTGGGTTCCCTCCCTGTTTCTTGCCCATAGCGTTGACAATGTCCGTTGGACTGCTTCCCCCCCTTTTTTTTCTCTTTTCCTCACCCCTGTTCCCCCCATGCTTCCACTTAGGTATTCCTGAGTACGAACCACGGTTGTGACTTCTACTATTGTTATACTTTATACAATTGCTATTTACTGCATGTAACTTTATCCCATAAACCACTGTTATATTGTGTTATTTTGTTATCTGCATTGCACCTGTATGTTACCACTGTTGTATCTCACACTGTAACCATGTCTACCCTCCCTGCGACGAGATGCCTTTGTAAATGAGTCCTTGACTCAAAGGTTGTAAATCTGACTTTCAAAAATAAATAAGTACTGCAGACCATTTGAATATGGCAGGTTTCAGCCTGCCAACAAGTATTTATATTAGAGTTCAAATCTAAAGACGCACACAGGGTGTGCCTCATTAATATTCATGAGATAATTGGTACAACACATATCATCACATTTCCTCCTTAAGAAGAAACCTTTAACAGTTGAATCTGATAACTTGTCAAAACTATTTAAGTTCTGTAATGTGCAGGCTTTTGATTCAAATGTTCACTAATCCTGCTAAATCAGGCAGGGCTTTCTGGTTGGCTATGTAGGTCCATTGGGCTAGCTGCCGTCTTGGCCTGTGGCAGTGGCAATGGGTCCTCACTGGGGTCTTGAGCTGGCTGCCCTGCCAATGCTGCTGCATTTTCTCCTGTCACTCCCTCCATTTCAAAATCTTGCTTCAAATCCTGGTCTATTTCTTTCTCTCTCTCTCTCTTCACAGGGAGTCCTACGTGGGGTACACTGCATGGCCGGTGAGCCCACCTGATCATGGTGATTGTGCTGATACTGTTTACCATTGGCTCAGACAATGTGGGAATGGGGTGGTCTGTGCAGGCACAGCAACAACCGCAGGGGTCCATTCCTGTTGGTTGGTTTGCATATACACTTGTTGTCCTGGGCTCAATAGAGGCAATGTATGCACTGATCTGTTATAATAATATTGTTGCCCACGCTGAGCAGACTGGAGTGTGGCATGGACATCTGAATCTGGGATCTTTGACTGTAACAGTCCATGTTTTGCAGGTGACAAGGTTCTGGTGTGACGGCACATGAGTAGCTGTACTGGGGACTCTACGCTTTTAATAGGTGCATTCCTCAAATCAAGCAAGGCCAGATATGGGTCTCTATTGTCTTTCATAGCTTTTTTAAATAAATTCTTAACTGTTTGCACTGCTCTCTCAACCATGCCATTGCTCTGGGGGAACCCGAGTGAAGAGGTGAGGCGAGGTGCTTAAACTCATATGCTTTCACAAGGGACTGAAACTCAGCACTAACAAATTGGGGCCCATTGTCTGTGATGAGAATCTCTGGTGTGCCATGCCATGCAAATTGAGATTTTATTGGATTAATCACAGTCTCCCTTGTAGTGTTTTGGAACTGGATATCTCAATAAACTATAGTCAACCATCAGCAAAAAGGTTACTCTATTAAAGTCAAACAAAATCGGCTCCTACCTTTTTCCAACGCCTCTTTGGTATTTTGTGGGGGTGGAGTGGTTCTCTGGGTTGAGTGTGGCACATATGCCACAGTTGGCAACCAGGTCACTGATTTAACTGTTCATCCAGGGACAGAACAAAACATCTCTGGCTCGTCTCCTGCACTTCTCCATACCCAAATGGCTGCCATGAATTTTTGTGATCATTTCTTTCTGCAATGAGCCAGGCACAACCAGTCTCTCGCCTTTAAGGAGTAGCCCACACTCAGTTGTGATCTCTTCTCGAAAGAGCCAATATGGTCTAATGATAGGATCCACTTGAGATCACTCTGAGGGCCATCCTAGCAACACTGTCTCTTATAACCTTTGCAGTTCCAAGTCTCGTGCTACTTCCTGTTGAAACTGTTTCAGTTTCTCATCAGTGATGAGAATGTTCTCAATAGTATGCACCTCAGGTTCATCAATACCAGTCTCCAGTGAGGTCACTTTTAGTACGGCCCTACTAAAAGCATCAGCAATGTGCTGCTCCTTTCCTACTTTGAACACAACTTGTAAATCATATTTCTGTACTGTAACTTGAGCATCATTCTTTGTAAGCTAGGAGGAGCCCTATGTAGGGGTTCCTTAAACAGGCTTTCAAGGGGTTTGTGGTCAGTGTCTATGAGCACTTATGTCTGTTATAGATGCATTGGTGAAATTTAGTACACCAATATATAATAGCCAGCATCTCTTTTTCTGTTTGTGCATAGTTTCTTTCTTGGTACTGGTCAGGGATCTTGAAGAAAAGGCTACAGGTTTATTGGCTTGCAATATACATGCTCCCAGTCCTTTGGAAGAGGCATCAACAAACAAACCATCGGTTGGTGCAAATTGTAGAAAGCCAGCATGGGGGTGTGGGGGTGTGAGGGGGTGTAATCATTTTCTTTAATTTGTGAAAAACTTGTTCATGTCTGGGGCCCCAGTGCCAGGCCATTTCTTTTTCTAGTAGTTCTCTTAGCAGTTTGTTCACAGTTGACAAATTTGGAATGAATTTGGCTAGGTGGTTAACCAGTCCAATAAACCTTTGCAGCTCCATGACGTTCTGGGGTGTGGGCATGTCCACCACAGCTTTAATTTTCTTGGGGTCTGCCACTAGACCACTTTGGGTCAGTCTATATCCAATATATGGAACTTCTTTCAGTCCAGTCTTTGACTTTTTGAGATTCAATGTGAGGTGGTGCTCTTGTGCTCTCTGCAGCACTTTCTTCACTCTTACTTTATGTTCTTGCAAATCTGAACCCCAAATCAGTATATCATCCATGTAAGTATCTGCACCTTTAATGCCTTCAGATATTTGAGATATCTTTCTTTGAAACACCTCATGGGCAGAGCATGTTCCAAACAGCATTCTCTTAAATTTATAATGCCAAAATGGTGTGTTAAATGTCATTAACTCAGAGCTGGGCTCTTCAAGTTTCACTTGCCAAAATGCATGATCCACATCTAGCACTAAGAAAATGTTGGCATCTGCTAGCCTTGCAGCTACTTCCTTGACCAGTTTCATCAGATAGTGCGCTCTCTTTATTGCCTTGTCCAAATCCCTGGGCTCAATGCTTATTCTCGCTTTACCAGGCTTCTCTGTTACCACCATTGATTCAGCCCAGCTCGTAGGTCTTTTTACTTTTTCAATAACACCCAGCTTCTCCATATTGTCCAGCTCTGCCTTAACCTTGTCTTTTAAAGCAAATGGTATTTTCCTGGGTGGGTGTATCACTGGGCTAACAGACTTGTCTATCTTGATGTGGTGCTCACCCTTCAAATACCCCAGCTCCTGAAAAACATCAGCAAACTTGGACAATATCTCATCAGTTGTTTCTGTGTCAGCGTCAAGTGAGAAAAATTTCTTAACATGTTTCATCTCTAGACATGTAGGTAGTCTCAGCATGGGTGTTAAATTTATTTATTAGCTTTCGGTAACCAGGTAAGTGCGTTACACAAATGACCTGCCTATTTTCAAGCACAACCCAGGAGAGTACAAGATACAATGAAACAATTTAAAACAGTAAGCAAAACAGGTAAAAGTCGATACATCAGATAACAGGACCCCAAGCAGGGAAGGTCAGAGACATAATTACAAGTAGACATATGATGCCCATGTAGGAGCATTTCCCCCAAAACAGAGAACGGTCATGTAGTACACAAAACAGTGATGTATACAGATGAGGTAGGCAGTGAGCAGATAAGGAATCCAGAACAAAATTAAGAGCAATTACAAGCACCAAGTGCACTCAGGTGAGAGATATATGCTTTCTTGAAAGTGTTGTGAGATAAGAAACACCTAATTTGGGGAGGTAGGGAGTTCCAGAATTTGGGGGCGAAGTGGGAGAAAGCTTGCTCACCCAACTTGGTAGAGCAGAGAGGTACAGAGAGCAGAGGGGAGGCAGAAGACCTGAGGGAGCGAGAGTGGATCACAGGATTTAACACTGCTCCAAGAGAGTCAGGTTGGGGGTGTCAGGTTATGAAGTCAATGAAACATCCAAGAGTGTAGGAGCACAAGTCATTAGGAGACAGACAGTTTGAGGAGGAGTAGAGTAGACAATGGTGGGTGATGCAAAGATTGGACAAGGCAAATCTACAGATATTGTTGTAAGTGATATCCCATTTATGGAGAGCACACACATTGGCCTGGGACAGGGCAGGTAGAGCATACTTGAGTCCAGGAAGTAAGACACCTTGAGCTACAGAAATCCTGGCTGCTGAGGTAGGGGAATGGTGCACTTTGTAAGCAATTTCAGTCTTCGTATTCACACACTTACAGACCTCATTAATATACAAGGTGAAGTTAAGAGAAGGGTCAAGTGTAACACCCAGATATTTAAAGGTATTAGTAATGGCTGATCCATCAAGGCAACAGACCAGCAGACTGAAGGACACAATATGGATTTTTCTGGATGACCCGAAAAGCATGGCCTGGGTCTTGGATAGATTAAGGATAAAATGATTCGAGGAGAGCCAGGATTGGATACAGTGAAAGGAAGATGATAGTTGATCACTGATGTCAAGGACAGACCTGGAAGCAATGAAGAGGACCAAGTCATCGGCATAGATAATGGACTGGAATTGTTTTGAAGGGGTGGGCATATCATTAATAAAAAGGGAAAAGAGCAAACATGGGCAAGCTGCAGAGGTGGAGGGGCATCAGCTGTAACTGGATGTGATATCAGAGAGCCATGGGATATGGAGGGAGACATTATGGGAAGCTTAGTGAAAAGGGAGTTAAAGGCATTAGCTATAGTAGAAGGGGTTATTACAGTTACCATTTACCAACATTTCCCTAGGATCCTGTGGACTTTTGTTCCCAAGGATCTCATTAATTTGAGACTAATATCTCCTTGGAGTGGAGCGAAAGAATTTACGGTAGTAGTTGCTTTTGGCCAAACAAATCTCCTTCTTGCAGGTATTCCTGAGGGCTCAATAATTTTCATAGTCGATTGGAAGAGAGGAGGATTTCCATATCGACAGTAGCTTGTCCCTCTTTTCTAACAGTTGTAAAAGTGGGCGCTTGAGCCACTTTGTGACTTTACCCCAATCCTTCGTGTCGAGAGTGGAATATGCCTCTGCTGTAGAGAGAGTAAGGTGCTGTTAAAGTTTCCAGTAACACTGTTGATATCATTGGTGACAAAAATAGGGGACCAATCAACTAGTCACAGGTCATGAAGAAGAGCACCTGGGTCAAGAAGAGCAACATTAGAGAAGGTTAACACTTTGGGGGGATAAGAGGGGGAGAGTCATCCCATATGCAGTAAATGGGACAGTAGTCACTGATAGCATCAGATCGGACACCGGCTGAGGTAAATCGGTCCTTCCTATTGGTAAGCACCCAATCTATAAGGGTGCAACTGGTACTATTGGGAGAGATCCTGGTGGGTAACTAGATAAGTTGAGCTAAGTTTGCCTTGCTGATGGAAGATGCAAGGAGAGAGGCATTCGGGCCAAGTCAATCTAGGTTAAAGTCCCCTAGACAGATGGCTTCATTTTTCGAGGTCACAGCTGGTATTAGATCTATGAGTTCCTCAAGACCAAGTTTGTTGTTTCTTGGGGGTAAGTAGACATATAAAATGTAGATTTTCTTCAAATCACCCTGGAGTAAGAGAGAATGAAGGACTTCGCAATAGTTTTGTTGATGTCCTAGCATAGGGGTCACATTTAGGTGGGATTTGTGGTACAGGGCAAGACCACCTTGGCATCTTCAACTTGAAACATGACAACAATGATACTGATTTTTGAATGCCACAGCAAGTACAACTTTCCATTGCACATTCATGTGATTGCAAGAGTAGGAAACCAATTGTGCTTTCGACTTTTGAATAAGCTCTCTGGATATCATTCGATACATGATCATAGGCATAACATTACACTGTGCTGCAGTGTCCAGTTTGAAAGTTACAGTGTTCCCATTAATGTTTAAGTGCACATTCCAGTTCTTGTCTACAGCTCTGTCAGTCAGCGGTTCCACAACAAAAGCATTCTCACTGTCACTTCCGCTCTCTTCCTCGACTATGTACACCTTTGCATCTTGCCCTGCTGTGCACATTCTTGCAAAATGATTCTGTCTATTGCATATTCAACATCTCTGTCCATAAGCAAGGCATCTGTTTGGTCCATGCTGTCTCCTACATTTACCACGTGCCTGCAATCTGGGCTGTCTTGTTGATGCAGTCCCTCTCATTTTCTGCACAATCTCTCTCTCTCTCTCTCTCTTTCTCTTCCCCCTTTCTAAAAATCGCTTAATGCATTGCAGCATCTGTACCAGGGGGCTTATTTATGGTTTTGAATTGCCTCTCAATTAATTCAGCTGCCCTGCAAATATCAATAGTTTTGGCCAAAGACAAATTCATCTCATGGAGCAGACGGCACCTCACGCGGTCATCCAGAATGCCTCAAACAATTTTGTCTCTGATCAGCGAGTCAGTTAAATTACCAAACTCACATGACTTAGCACACAATCATAATTCTATAAGATAAACATCAAAGGTTTCACCTGGTTGTTGGCTGTGTGCATTAAACAGATGCTGCTCATAGGTGACGTTTCTCCATGGATTGCAATATTTCTCAAATTGCTGCATAATTTGAGGCAAGTCTGTTTTATCTTCATCTTTTGCCCAGTCAAATGTATTGTAAACCTCCAGGACCAAGGGGTCCATGATATGCAGAAAGATCATGGCTTGAATCAGGGGAGACTTCTCCGAGACTCTTGAGGCCACAAAATAAATTTCCTCTTGTTGCTTGAAGTGGCACCAGTTCTCATCAAGGTTGCCAGATAAATCCAAAGCTGGTGGTGGTGACAGCTGCTGCATCTTCTGACACCATGTAATGAAATGCTGAGGTAAACATTGTAGTTTCCAAAATTTTTGCTACTAAGCAAGAATAACATTACACTACTGCAGACCATTTAAAACTGGTTGATTTCAGCCCACAAACAAGTATTTATAGAAACATAGACTTTGTCGGCAGATAATGATTGCTTGGCCCACTAAGTCTGCCCGTTTCCCTACCTATTGGATAAGCTGTAAATCCTAGTTAACCAACAGACTACTTTTTCCTACCCCCCACCAGAATTGCCTTATGTCTGTCCCATGCATTCTTGAATTCCCCCACTGTTTTTGACCACACAACCTCCTCAGGAAAGCCATTTCATGCGTCCACAACCCTTTCTGTGAAAAAATACTTCCTCATGTTGTCCCTGAGCCATCCCCCCATCTTCAAATTGTGTCCCCTCATTCTTGCACATCTCTTTTTCTGAAAGATGATACCCTCTTACACTTTGTTGATTCCCTTGAGGTACTTGAAAGTTTCTATCATGTTCCCACCCCCCGAGGGTATACATATTAAGCTCCTTTGTCTCTCTTCATATGGTTTCTGTTGCAGACCCTGCACCATTTTAGTTGCCCTCCACTGGACTGCCTCCACCCTGCCTATGTCCTTGTGGAGCTGGTGTCTCCAGAACTGCACGTAGTACTCCAGATGGGGTCTCACCAACTGTCTGTACAGAGGGATAACAACTTCCTGTTTTTTACTGGTGATGTCTCTCCCTATGCTTCCCAGTATCCTCCAGCCCTCCTTTCTGCCTTCTCACATTGCTTGCTTACCTTTAGGTCATCTGATATATGGCTATCCCCAGGTCCCTTTCCATTTTTGTCATTGTTAGTACCTCCCACCCCCCCCACATTGTGTACTCTTCCCCTGGGTTTTTGTTTCCCAGGTGCATTACTTAGCACTTCTTTGCATTGAATCTAAGCTGCCATACTTTTGACCATTGCTTCAACCTTGCCATGTCCCTTCTCATCCTTTCCACCCCCCCTTGTGTATCAGCCCAGTCGCAGATCTTTGTGTCATCTGCAAAGAGGCATACTTTTCCTTCCAGTCTCTCCACAATGTCACTTATAAAGACATTAAAAAGGCCCGGTCCAAGTACTGAACCTTGCGGTACCCCACTAGTAACCCCTCTTTCTTTGGAGTGGACTCTATTTACTATTACCCTCTGTGTCCTGTTAACCAGCAAATTTTTTACCCAGGCTACCACCCTGGGACCCACTCCCAGGCTGGCTAACTTGTTTATTAATCTTTTGTGTGGGACTGTGTCAAATGCCTTGCTAAAGTCTAGGTAGGCCATGTCCACAGCTCCTCCCTGGTCTACTACTTTGGTCACCCTGTCAAAGAATTCTGTTAGATTCATCTGACATGACCTTCCTGCTGTGAATCCATGCTGCTTTGTGTCTTGTGCCCCACTGGCCTCTAGGTACTCAACAGTTCTTTCTTTCAGAAGCGATTCCATCATTTTCCCTACCACTGAGGTCAAACTAACAGGTCTGTAGTTTCCTGCCTCTGCTTTGCTCCCACTTTTGTGAAGGGGGAATCACATTCACCCTTCTCCAGTCCACAGGTATCACACCATCCTACCATGATTTGTTAAAAAGGACAGTCGTGAGACTACCTCTTTGAGGTGATGGACTGGTTTGGTTTGGGGGATACGTACATAGGATGGGTTAAATCCATGTACAGAAAGCCCAGTGCACAGGTAATGGTGAATGGGTGTTTGTCTGGAAAGGTTGAACTAGAGAGAGGGACTAGGCAGGGGTGCTCGCTTTCGCCCTTATTGTTCACCCTGGCAATTGAACCCCTAGCGTTAGCGATACGCTGGCATGAGGGCGTGGTTGGAGTGAGGGATGGGGAAGGGAGGAAACATAAAGTGGCACTCTACGCCAACGACATGCTTCTTTTTTTAGGGGACATGGGGGATTCGGTGAGACACCTGATGGATATTATTATTGGGAAATTTGCAGACTTCTCTGGGTACAAGATAATGTGAAGAAATCAGAGATAATGGGATTTCCAGATATCAGCCCAGAGGTGCAGCAGAAAGGTTTCAGCGTGGTTAAGTCAAACTTTAAATACTTAGGGGTGCACGCGGGAAGAAGGTGGGAAGACCTGTATAGGTTAAATTACCACCCGTTAATTAAAGGGATCCTTGCAGATTTAAAGCGGTGGCTACATCTACCCATATCTTAGATTGGGAGGATAAATCTCATTAAAATGAATATTATACCCTGGATCCTATACCCAATGCAAATGCTGTGGGCAAGACTAATACAGAGGGATGTTAAAAGGCTGGAGAAGGGGTTTGTTGAATTTATATGGCAGGGGAGAAAACCCAGAATAAGCCTCACAAGACTTAAGGCAGATAGATCTAGAGGGGGGCTTAATTTTCCAGATCTGGGAGCTTATTATAGATCGGTGCAACTTAGGAGCATAATGGATTGGATCCATAAGCCGGAGGTGGCTAGTTGGGTGGGACTAGAACAAGAGGCAGCTCCCAGGAGATTGTCAGTGTATTTACATAGTAAAGGGCTACAGGCATATAGGAGAACGGGGAAGGTTAATCCGTTGGTGCGGGAGACAATGGAGGCCTGGGGTCATTCCTGGAGGTGAAAGGGATCGCCTCAGAGGGAAACAATTCTGCTTCCGGTTGCAGGGAATCCATTTTTTATTCCGGGTATGGAGGACAGAGGGTTCCTGGAGTGGGAAAAAAGGGGGGTGATCTGTATGGGAACCTTGCTGGAGAAAGGGGAGCTGATTGAGTTCAATAAGATCAGTAGGGGGTTAAATCTAGGGGCCTCACATCTATTTAGATATTTTCAAGTTAGAGTATATGTTAGAGGGTTGAGCAAGGGGGGAAGTGTGGGGTTGAATCCTAATAAGTTAGAACAGATACTAAGCCAGGCTAGGAGAGATCCGAAGGGATTTATTGGAAAGGCTGTTAGGCAAGATAGGTTGAATCTGCCAGATTTAACAGGCTCCATGAAAGCCCTATGGGAAAGGGACCTAGGCCTGCAGATATCCGATGCTAATTGGGAAATGATGTTGGGGATGCCAGAGGCATTATGGTATGCAATAAATTCAAAGAGGCCTTTTAAATTTCTGCACAGAGCTTTTTGGCCACCGGTTGCAGTGCACCGGATGCACCCTGGGGTATCTCCAAATTGCAAGAGATGTGTTAGGGGTCTGGGTACTTTCTATCATTGTTTCTGGACATGTCCAGTTCTGGTTAAATTCTGGGAGAAGGTAGTACAGGAGGTAAATAAGGGGATTGGAGGTCGGTTGTCTCGAGACCCTCTGATATGTCTGTTTGGGATGGAAAGGAAAAGTGGGGACAAGGAGTGGCTAATTTTGCCCAGGTGGGCAAGGGTCCTGCTTGTGCTGGCAAGGCACTGCATTCAGAACACGTGGGTGACTGGAAATGGGCCCACAATAGCAGACTGGAGAAGGGTGGTATTACGGTCGTTGGCCCTGGAGATATTCACCTGGGCAGTTAGAGAAGGAGAGGAGAGGAGAGGTTTATGAGGGAGTGGGTCCCATTCCTGGCGATGCTGAGTATTTCTGAAAGCATAATGTTAAGCACGGGGTGGGACACCTAGGTCTGGGTGTAAGCAGGCTGGGGAAATGAATACAGCTGCCCCAGTGAAGATGGGATAAGGGACATGAATTAGTGTTTGTTGGCACCCTACGGAGTGCAGTGTGGGCCTTTTCCAGGTGCACCCAGTCAGGACGAGGTACAGGGGACACTCTCTGCTATTAGTTAGGTGAAGGTTTGGGAGGGAGATAGGAGGCTAAGGTACATATTGGGTTCTGGAAATGAGTTCACACACTCGGTCATGATGGTATAACGGTCATGAAAGTATACTAGTGTAGTACCACGAATGGAACCAATGTGGTGCATAAATGAAATAACCAGGTGTATTGTATTGTATTGTATTGTTTTTTTTTATTATATCATGTCTTACTGTATTGTATTATATGTTTTTTTAATCTTTTTATTTTCCATTCTCTTGTTTGTCTTTGGATTTGTTGTTTATTTGTTTTGTGTCAAAGGTAATGTATGTCTTGTCTTCTTTTTCATGTTGGTATCTGGCGAGTGCATAGCACTAATATTTAACTCATTTTCCTTTTAATGATTGATATGGCTCTGAAGTATCCAGCTACCTGATTAATAGTTCATCTTGTACTGTTAACGTAAATTCTAAAAGAATATTCTCATCAATGGTTCTGATTTCCAACCATAATGGGTACAGCCAATAGGCCCGGGGTTGGTTATACCAAGTACAATGAAACACTACATGTGCAATGTCCTCTGTTTCTTTGTAATTGCAGGTACAGTACTTTAACTTAGGATTAGATTGTTTGCTGAACCTTGCTCTCGGGACATCGCTGGAAAAAACTTCCAGTCTGTATCTCATATAACTCTTTCTCAGGACCGGGTTAGTCAATATGTCCAAATAAGACCGATACAGATGTCTCACATCATTAACAACCCAAGAAGCAATTTTCAAAGATGCGATCAAATCACAATCTCTTTTATTATAGAAATTTTTAATTTTCTTGGTGCAATACTGCTTATACTTTAAGCTAATTGATATGCCCTGACCCTCATTCAGGAATTGCCTCAAGCAGCTAAACGCTTTGCAAGATTTGACCGAAGCTGGATTAAAATGATGAGGTCTGCCTATAACATAAAGAATGTTCTGCAGGTGAGTCCTTTATCTTTCCTTTATTTAAGCAACTGTTCAGATGAAACCCTTCCTTAACACAAAATAACCTACCTGAGAAACTGTAATTAGGAATTATATAGAGAATAATGCATGGGCAGGTGGGTGTGTGTAAGCAGAATTTTACACACATCGGGGATTGAGGGAGGAGATATTGAAGGAGCGAGTTGCTCAGTTGGTTACATGACTTGGGGGCCAGCTAGGTAGACAAGTAGCTTGACATAGCTGGTGCCATTTAGGGGGATGGCAGGATAACTACTGTAAAAATGTTTTAGTGTAACAGCACTAGGGAAGGGTTGGGGGCAGGAGATGACTAAGGGAGTGGGGTAGGCGGTTTGTGGGACTAACCAGAGCCATCCAATTGTAGGGAGAGTAAGGTTATTTTAATTTTTTTACTTTTATTTTTCGTTTCTGAGTATGAATACCCCAAGTAATGCCTTATGTTTTTTATTTGATCCTGAGTAATGAATATCTGTAATAAATAGTTCATATTCATGGTATTCAGGAATTAATATTCATTACAGCCTATGAAATGTCCGTTAAGTAAACTGCTACTGGTTGATTTTCTTTCAAACCCTGGCATACCTGCATAAGGTGGATATCATACACTGTGTGGTACAAATGGGTGTCTACAGTACATCATGGTATTGTTGGCTAAAGGCTCCATGTTTAAATATATATTTCTGGCATTTTCTTGAACAGTGTATACCGGAGTCCTTGCCCACTTGGCATATACTTCATGTACTTCTTCATTGCACTAGAAGATGGAGTGCTTGTGATCTTTGAGTTTTAAATATAGGCCAGAGGTTTCATTTTTTATATTTCCCATGTTTTCTTTACCAGTTGTCATACATTCTGTTGAAACTGGGCAGCTATATGTGGTGAACCTTTACTTGTACATTCCAGTCCAAAGGTTATATTTTTGTTTTCCTAGGTATCTCAATGGCTTGTCAACTAATACGTTTGAGACTTGGTACACTCATAACTTTGTTCGTTTCACAGGCAATATTATAATCCTTTTTTGTGACCTCGTAAAGTTATAGTGCAGTTCAAAAGTTACATTTCTATTTTTCCAGATGTCTTCATTGCATTTCAGCCAGTTCTTTACATTACTTTTACTGATCGATGCCGCAAGCCTGTTGTAGGCACTGATAATAAAGACCTTACCCGAGCTGAACAGATCAATCTCATTAGTATTATGGTATAACTTCCCTTTCTGTTTTTTTAATGCAGTGCTGCTGTGCAGGAGATGTCCCCAAGGAAGTTATTCTTAAACATATGCACGAAGAGTTGGAAATTTTCTTTAGATCTCTGACCTTATACCTCAACAGAACAAGACAGGCCTTCCCACGGTTTTATTTCTTGTCAGACCTGGCCCTGCTTTCCCTTCTGAGTCATCCTCATGAGATAAAATACCTTCAGCCTCATCTCGGGTAATTATATCACATTATTACACTTCAGACCTTGCTAACCAATCCCAGAATTGAGCTACTGTATCTCATAGTTGATAAGTTTACCTTTGTGGTGGAGTTAGGCTACACCCTCAGCTGAGACTGATGGACCACTTTTCTATCTCCTTATTTCCTAGCTACCAAAACTTCTGTTGTGCAAAGTTAACACTTTTCTCCTTTTCCCCCCTACCCTAGGTTGGCCACCTAGCGTAGCTCTTTACTGTCTCTACTAAACTTCCTGCTAGTTCTCTCCTTTCATTCTTTTTCCATTTCCATCCATCCAGTCCTTGGAATGGTGCCAAACACCTGGAGAGGTGTTGTGTAAAGTGCATAAGTGCATTTTGTGTACAAAAAAAGCTTGGAGGCTATTTGAGATAGCAGGAATGAATACAATTAAGAAAATCTTTTTTTAAAAAAAGGATTCAGAAGTCATATAAAACAATAATAATGTCATGATTAATACAGTTATAAGAAATCCTTAAGGTATTTTCACAAATTCGCACTATAAACCTGTTACTGTATAAGGTTCTATGTATAAAAGAGCATAGTCACTGTGGATCAGAGATATAGAAATTCAATATCGGTGGATATATACACTGTACCTTTAACTGAACCAGGAAGTCCCCTGAAATAACCCCTCCCCCTTGGTTTTGAAACATGTCCAGACATGTAAGGGCTCAGTCAGGTGACCCTACCAAAAAGATATAAAAACCTTTGTACAAAGTTTACTTCAGTTCAGTCTAGTAGAGTTCAGTCTTGAGAGTGAAGGAGAGAGGTGCTACTGCAGACAAACTGTTGAATGCAAATGAGAAGGGTCTTAGGAGCTCAAGAATCCAAGACTGTATTGTGTGAGAAACTACTGATGTTAAGTAGTGATTTTCTTTACAATTTTTTTGTTTTCATTTATTATTTTTCAAACTTTTGAAAAATATATATCACACCAAGGTGTGTTTTAAACCTGTACATTTGCCTTGTCTGAAATTTATTCCTTCAAGCTGTGATAACCTTTAATTACCTTACAACATGCTTAAACTAAATCTGTCATTATTTCAGATCTGTCTTCAGTGGTGTTTGTGATATAACACTGGAGAAGCCAGAAGGTGAAGACAGCAACAGTTCAGTGGTGGAACCAGCTGAATCTCCTTCAGTTCCTGATTTCCAGAGCAGCTATTCTGGGAATGATGGCTGGCTGTCAGGGAGACAAAGGAGTGTGACACAAATGACAGACAGTGAAACCATTTTCCAACGATCACTGAAATCTGTAAGGTTTCTTCTATTATTTTAATCAGTTAATGCAATTACAAGATCTTGTAGAGACTTAGAGGTATGCGGTCCATTTCTGTATTTTAGATGTATTTTTTTCATGTGTTATTTTTTGTATCTGTGTGACTTCAAAGAGGCTCCATTTCTTGTGTTGAACAGACAATTCCAGTGCTCTGTTCATAGAGTAGGAACTTTAGCAGCTACTTGAGAGAAGAGTCAGTTCCCCAGGACTGGAAAAGAGCAATAGTGGTCCCCATTCACAAGAGTGTTAGCAGCGAGGAGACAGGAAACTACTGCCTGGTCAGCTTCACCTCGGTGATGGGTAAGATGATGGAGTCACTGCTCAAAGAAAGGATACTAGCATTCCTGGAGGAATCAGGACAACTGGATGCCAAGCAGCATGGCTTCATAATGGGAAGGTCCTGCCAGACTAGCCTGATTGAGTTCTTTGACTCGGTTACTAGGGCTGTGGACCGGTGGGAGCTGTTGATATCTACCTTGACTTTAGCAAGGCCTTTGACTCTGCACCACACAGAAGGCTACTAAACAAACTCAACCATACAGGAGTGGGGCAGTAAGTGGTAGCATGGGTGAGTAGCTGGCTTGAACAGAGAATTCAGTCTGTGACAGTAAATGGGGCAGCATCAGAGGATAGGGAGGTGACAAGTGGGGTGCCACAGTGGTCCGTCCTCAGACCATTACTCTTTAATGTCTTCATCAGAGCTATAACAGAGGAGTTGAGAGGGAAGATGTGCCTCTTTGCAGATGACACAAAGCTGTGCAACAGGGTGGACACTGCACAGGGGGTAGAGCAAATGAAAAGTGACTTACTCGGCTGGAACATTGGTCCAACTTGTGACAGTTAAAATTCAGTGTGGAAAAGTGCAAAGTTATGCATCTGGGCAGAAGCAACCCAGAGACAGACTACTACCTGGGAGGGGAGAAGCTAGCAACCACCCATCAGGAGAGGGATCTAGGGATTATCATATCATATCAGACAATTTGAAGGTAGGCAGACAATGAGAAAAAGCAGCAAAGAAGGCCAACAGAATGCTGGGATGCATAGGAAGGGGCATCACAAGTAGAAAAATGGAGGTGATCCTGCCACTGTACAGGTCTCTGGTGAGACCCCACCTTGAGTACTGCATTCAGTTCTGGAGACCTTATCTCATGAAGGACATAGATAGATTGGAGACAGTACAGAGAAAGGCAACAAAAATGATACAGTCTCCATAAGTTGGCATACGAAAGCAGGTAACAGGAACTCAACATGTACTCCCTGGAACAATGCAGGGATGGAGGGGACATGATTGAGACATTCAAGTTTCTGAAGGGGGAAAACAGAGTCTGCACCCAGGAGCTCTTTATGGTCAATAACACCATTAGGACTAGAGGACATGAGATGAAATTGAGGGGAGGAAGTTTCAGGGGCAATGTGCAAAGAATTTTCTTCACAGAGAGAGTGGTTGACCCCTTGGAATGGTCTACCGGCTGGAGTCATTGACTCCAAAACAGTATGGGAACTCAAAGCAGCTTGGGACTGACACAAGGGGATTGTCTCACAGAAATCCTAAAGAGGGAAGTAAGGCTCAAGCCAGACTAGCTGGATCTTTGGTCTCCATCTGCTGTCAATTTCTATGTTTCTCTGTCATGTGTATATAATACTTTTCTCAGTTGGTACATTTGCAAGTTTGGCTCTTAACTCCTGCCAGTTGATTATACATGGGCAAAAATGTGTTTTGGGGGGTTTTAGCCATAACTTGGTAAATTTTTGTTACTTTGGTCTCAGGTTGCTATGTCTGTAGTCCAAGAGAAGATACACCATTGATGCATTTTTGGTGATGATTGGAGTTTAATTTTTGATTTGGCACCATGATGAAATTGGGAAGTAAATTTGTGGTGCTATGCATATCCCATTAATTGTTTGGGGGGCTATTATGTATTACTCTTGTGCTAATCATTGAGACCTTTCTTTTGATATATAGATTGCCCCTCAGAGTTTTATTTAACTCTAAAATCTGATTAGCGTTTTGCTCATAAAAGTGCTAAAACTTTGTAAAAATGCATAGCTCTTGCCTCACTGTGTTTAACAAACACAGCACTTCTAGAAAATCTATATAAATATGTTCTGTACAGTTACTATCATCCCAAGGAAAAAAAACTGCTAATCAATTATTTAAAACCCTGCCCCTTAACTTCAAAGACTGACAGAGTTACAGCTTCTTAAAGTTGCAGTGCTATGCTATGGCAATTTTTATTTTTTAATTGTTATGTTTTTATAAAGCCCTTAAATGGTTTTGGGGGCATTATTTGTTATTCCTGTTGTACTCATTATGTCCTTTTTTTTAATATATGGATTGTGCCTTAACTCCAATTATTCAATGGCAAAAAAGAATCTTGGACTGTGATTGGTCAGTTTGGGGCTGGACTCATGGCTTTATCCCAGCATAACACCACAGGTCTAGTCTCAGCACTGTGAACCAATGCAGATGACCTCTTGGACAACTACGATGACCTCTTTTTTTGCATCTCCTCTTAAGAAACAAAAATATTTTTCCACAGTAATAAAAACATTCTTTAAATTATTTTTTTTATTTTATGTATAACAACAAATCATTGTATAATAGGAATAGTGCACTCCAGGGTGTGTGTCATGCTAGGATAACACTACGCCTGGGGCATTGGATGCACTCAGCCTGCAGCCTTGTGCCCAACCCCCCAGGCATGGCATTATCCCAGCATGACACACACCCTGTCATGCATTATTCCTTTAATATTGACAGAGTTATGGCTTGTTAAAGTTGGAATGTTATCCTATGGGAATTGTATTTTTTTTTTGAATAGTAATGTTTTTTATATGCCTGTTTACAGTTGGTATTTCTTAGCAGCTTAATCTTGTAGTACTCACTGAGACCTTTCTTTTCATGTATAGCTTGTTCCTTAACTGAAATGACTGGCAGAGTTACAGCTTGTTAAAGTAGCAAAATTATCCTATGGGAATTTTCATTTTTTAATTTTTGTGTTTTTTACATGACCCTTGAATTTTTTCATAGGTTAGTATGTGTTAGTCTTGTACTCATTGAAACCTTTCTTCTGATATATAGATTGTCTCTTTACTCCAAATATTACTAGAGATATGGAATGTTAAAGTTAATATATGGAAAAAACTAAGTCCAAATTCTTCTGTCATATGAACAAGTTCTCTTTCATGAGATTTTGACATTCTCACAAATGAGGATTGGTTCATATGAAAGAAGAATGTTATAAAAACTAAGTCCAAATTCTTCTTTCATATGAACCTAATCTTTTCTCATATAGCCCTATTCCTCTTTCATGAAGCATACAAAAGAAGAAAATTATCCCATGAAAGAAGATTTTAAAATATTTTAAAAACACATTTCTGGGTCCTTTTTCCCAAAACTAACTGCAGAGTCCAGCTAATAGAGTTCAGTTTAGCATATATATATATATATATATATATATATATATATATATATATATATATCAGTGTCTCAGCAGGATATGTATTTTATGGGTTTTCCAAAAAGTTTTTTCAAACAAAACAGAAACAAGATGGCTTCCATACGAAAGAAGAATTTTTTTCTCATGAAATAGGATTACTCCCCTCATGAAAGAAAATCCTCTTTTGTATGGCCACATTCTTCATTTGAATAAAACAGCTATCCAAAAGACTATACTGAGCATGCTCAGAACCAAAATTTAAAATTGTTATAATTCTGGAACTGATTTTTTTTTTTAGCAAACCAACAAAAGGCATCATTCTGGGGCATGACCTTTCTACCCTGAAAATTGCAAAACAAAATTCCAAACCATCTGGGCACTAGCTGATGACCAAAAAAAAAAAATAAAAAAATAACACAAGTGCAATCCAAGATTTGTTTTTTACCTTTTTCACTGTCTAGATCTCAAAATCCACACACCCAACTTGAACAAAACCTGGCACATCAAGAGACCTTGCCACCAGACCCTGAATGCAAACATTTTGCGCACATCTGTTGAATGGGGGCAAAGCTATTAAATTGCAAAGTTAGGGATTTAACATTAAACAGCCTACTCAGCCCTAACTATAGTGCCACTACTGTGCCACTATAATATTAAACCTAGTCATCAACATATGAGTAAACCCACAGCCTTGTCCTATATGTATGAATAAACCTAAACTAAATGTTTTCTGGGATGTAGTGTTAGAGGAAGTGGTTCAGACTACATGGGCCTACCAGTCCTTCTTTGCCAACACTTTCTATGTTTCTATGTTTCTAGACCCAGAGGTATGTGTAACCCTTATACCATGTGTAAACCTAGACACACTTGTATGCATAAACCTGACATGGACATCCTAAAACATGTCTTTCAATAGTAGAGCACATTGGCAATGCAATCTTCAGGGGTTATAAAGTACAGTATAACAAATTCATTAAAAAGGTACAGGGTCACCTAGTGTTTAGGTGGCACTGCAGTGAACCAGGAGACATAGGTTCAAATCCCACTGAAGTCCCTTCCTATGTAGCCTTGAGCAAATCCCTTAACTTAGTGTTACTGTCTGCCCCTTCTGTAAAGTTGAGTAGAAGGGACTTTGATGAAATTTGCTGACTCTCAGCTGGACTATCTTGAGCAAATGTGTCCAAAAGGGTGCCTATAAATGATGAGATGTATGTCTATATCTCTACATCTGCATTATAAATTATTTAAATATTTGCATTTTTGCCTGGGTGATATTGTATCTAACATTCTAAAAGAGATCAAATAAACTGTCACAGTATGCCTGCCTTACGTTTGAATGTTAACTTGGTGTGGTAATTGTTTTTTGTGAGGAATTGCCTGCTCTTAGTGCTTATGCTAGATCCTTATTGAAAATACACTGAACAGAAGTAATAAGGCTACAAATCTGCAGTCATCAAATTGGGGGGGGAGGTAGACGATGCTTGGCTAATGTTTGCATTTTGACCATTAATAATCAAGATGCTGAAAACATTTATGAACGTTCAACTTTTCAAAGTGTGGTTTGTACTTTGGCAGGCTGGTGTTTCACAAGAGGATTCCTTCCCAACAGTCTGTGTTGCATCTGATATAGGCACGCTGGCTGTGGCTGTCACAGCAGTTGATGGAGAAACTCTGCAATTAGATGAAAAGGTGGGTTAGGTCTTTATAAATGACCAGAGTCAACCTGATTTATAAAATGGGTAAATATGGTACTAGAATGCTTATGAACTTGTAGTCTGTATTATTATTGTCTGTGCCCACTCCCTATCCCTTCCCCCCACGAATGCATCTGGAGATAAGCAGTTCTGCTCAGAATGCCTTTCCTGGTGAAACTTTGAAAGAAAAGAAGGAAAGAAGGAAAGAAAGAATCTGACTCGCTGGTATAGCTTGCCAGCCATACTTTTTTTAAAAAATGGTCTACTGTTGAAAAAGTTCCAGTAACTGAGCTCACACACGCTGACTGTGTTCTCTCCCTCCTGGCCCACAGAGCTCAGTCATCATGATTGTGCATCAACTGTGCTCACTCACCCTGCCCGAACTCCAAGCTCACTCTCCCCAGGAAGGTAATCAAAAGAATCCAGCCAAGAAATAAAATGTAAAGAGAAGAAAAACCCATAAAACAGAAATAACCATCATATAAAATCATCAGTAAAAAAGAAAGTTAAAGATACACAGTTCAGAGCATATGCAGTACTAGGCACACTATCACCCCTAGTGGCAACTTACCAATGGAGGGACTATTTTTATTTTTTACATATTTTTAAATACATTTAGAAAGAAATCCACTTTTTTTTTTACATGCAAAACTAAATTTATAAGCTCAATAAGACACTCCATTGTGTTGGTTATGCTTGTTTAATTGCAAAGCTAGGGACAGTAAGGCACTCAGTCTGTGGCCTCCTGTCTCACTACACCCCATAGTATCTTACTGCTCATGTACATATGTACAGTGCCATCCACCAGCATCAAGTGCTCTGTATGAGATTTCAGTTTACAGCATGACAAATTGGAGTAATCACCATTTGGATTATTCTGAGGTCCTGCAGTATTCTGCAACATATTACTGGCAAAAGCTGTAATATGAGCACCTGACTCTGGTGGACAGCACTGTAAATACAGATGACAAGTCATCTCTACAGCCCTGGGCAAGAGAACCCTGAACCAGAGGTGAGCAGTTTTAATATTCTAAGGATGCAAGAGGTGACACTCTTGATAAGTGCAGAGATGCCTTGGCATCCACATAAAACTATGTGATAAATTGTCTGATTTATAAAACATTAACAAATGAAAAATAAATAACAAAAAAGGCCACTGGAAAAATACACCAATCCACCTTTTGACAGCTTGCATGAGGAACTCTTTGTGGGGCTCATGCAGCAGTAAATCTTATTACAGAATGGCTGAATCAGTGTCAGCAATTTATAATGTAGCCAAATTAAAAAAAAAACTTTCAGAAGAGCACTTCATCACTACCTCTGCCATTAAGTATGTAGAGTTGTTAAATTTGCAGTAGTAGCTTCCCTCAGCCAGTAGTTCAAGAAAACAATAACACCAATATTCCATGCCAAATGATCATATTTTGAGCTAACTCATGAAATATCACTTAGAGTATATATCAGGGGAGTGCAATACATTTTTCAAATAAACGGTGTTATGTTGACCCAACATGAGCAAAATAAATGAAGTTAGCCACTGAGCATGCTCTATAATTTATCTCACTCATTTTGGCCACACTGAACATGCTCAGAAATTTATTCTCACATGTGTGATGCCATATTCCTTTTGATTCATATTTCTTTTGATTCAATGTAAGGATTATCTTCTCTTATGCTGAGCTGTTGAACAGAAGGGCACGGTTTATTTACATGTTTTACTTTTTTTGTTCGTAACATTTTACCATTTCTATCACAAAAAATGAAAAATCACATAGTATGCATAGGATATCCCGTGAGGTAGCTCAAAATATGATTATAGTGTATGGTGGAACCCTGTTTTGCATGGAATTCCATGCCTGGAATATTCTTGCTGTGCTACAATAGTGACATCATTATTATATTTACAGCATGTCACTACTGCAGCACAACAATTTAGAATGCTGCCACACAGCTGCTTTCCTTTATCCAGTTGAGCCGGAAGCTGTTTTTTTAAACTTGAACTTACAGAAAATGCTGCAACACACTGAATCAGTAATTTGAGCACACCATCAACCCTCAAGTGCCCCCCAGCCCCACCCCCAGTTCAATGAAAGGAAGCAGAGTGTCTGAAATGGGCATGAACACCCAGACATGATAAAAGATAATGTATGGGCATCCATACACAGATAAGACTGTGTCTTCATCTCAAGCTCTCTGTGGCAACCAGTGAATCTCTCAAGCTTCGCTCTTGAGGTTCCTGGTTGCCATAGAAAGCTCTTGATGAAGACACAGGCTTGTTGTGCATGGCTGCCTGTACATTATCTTCTGTTATTTGGCATGAAATGTTGCTGTTATTGTTCCCTTGCACTTGTGGCTTTGCTTTGCTCATCCACTGTTGCAAGGGAACAATAATACCAACATTCCAGACCAAATACCTCATGGGATATTCTCTATTTATACAACATGCACAGGGATAAAAATGATGAGATCAAGGTGATATCTTAGCTGATGACAAAATAACAGTGAAACAGTAAAAATATGTTACTGTTACTGTTGTCACAATGGGCATCTTAAAGGTTAGTTACACTACAACTGAATACTGAACCAATCAGAAAGCAGCTGATATATACCAAACAAAGAGAAGGCAGCAGGCAAGGTGATTAGGGGGTGCAAAGGTACATAAAGAAGAAGGGATTGTCAGAGGGGTCGCTAAAGGGGACAAAACTTTTGTCAGGTGCATTAGTGAGAAGGGGAAAGCAAGGAAATGGATAGTGAGAATCAGAAGGGTGAAATGGGCAGACCACACAGAAGGGGACCAAGAAAAAGCTGACATCTTAAGCAGGTACATCTGCTCAGTCATTACAGTAAAGAAAGGAGAGGATGGATCATCATGGAGAAGCAGAAATGGTGGGGGTGAGGTGGACACAAGTCCATTTCAGAGAAAAGAGTCATAAAAGGACTTGCAGCCCCAAAGTTGGATAAGGCTATGAAACTGGATGAGATACCCTCCAAGGTAGTAACAGAACTCAGGGAGATGCTAACTGTCCTGTTAATAGCTTTGCTTAACAGCTCACTGGAAACAGGCATGGTTCTAAAGGACTGGAGAAGAGCTGATGTGGTCCATCTACAAAAGACTGGTAGCTGGGAAGAGGCTAGCAACTATAGGCCAGTCAGTCTTACTTCACTGGTTGGCAAATTTATGGAAACCCTGCTGAAAGAAAGACCGTTTGAACATCTAAAATGTAGTAGACTGCAAGACCACAGGCAGCAGGGATTCACAGGAAGGTGGTCATGCCAAATGAATCTGATAGATTTCTTTCACTGGTCGACCAGAGAAATGAATCGGGGGGGGGGGGAGTATCTAGACTTTAGCAAGGCCTTCAACACTTCATTGCACAGGAGGCTTCTAGGAAATTGATCAGCCAAGAATGGGATCCAAAGTGATAAGTTGGGTATGAAACTGGTCAATGGATGGGAGACAGTGGTGGTTAACAGCACTCACTCTAAGGATGGGAGAGTGACCAGTATTGTACTACAAGGCTCCATACTGGGACCACTCCTCTTCTGGGGGAAGGTATACCTTTTTGCAGATGACATCAACATCTGTAATGGGGTAACCTCAGGAAAGTTTGGAGAAAATGTGTAGGGATCTTGGAAAACTTGAGGAGTGGTCAAAGACATAGCAGTTGGGGTTCAATGCCAAAAAGGGTAAAATCATGCACCTAGGAACCCCAAAGCTGAGCATAGGGTGGGGGGGAG
Source organism: Neoceratodus forsteri (assembly GCA_016271365.2). Taxonomy (NCBI): domain Eukaryota; kingdom Metazoa; phylum Chordata; order Ceratodontiformes; family Ceratodontidae; genus Neoceratodus; species Neoceratodus forsteri. Next base: position 1,133,805,462 of record CM057449.1, on the reverse strand, counting down.
GTATTGACTGTCACTAGACAGGAAAGGGACTTTGGGGATTATCATATCAGAGGACCTCAAGGTGGCAGGGTAGTGTGATAAGGTAGTGGTCAGAGCTAGTGGGATGTTGGGGTGCAGAGGGTGGGGTATGTCCAACAGGAGGGGGAAGGTGGTTTGGCTAGTGTATCACTCCCTGGTGCATCCACATCTGGAGTACTGTGTTCACTTTTAGATACCACATCTCAGACAGAAGTTAGACATGGTGGAGGTGGTCCACAGGAGGATAACTAAAATGGAACAGAGTTTGCATGGGAAGCCCTGTGAGAAAAGACTGAGGGATATCAACATGTACACCCTGAAAGAAAGGAGAGCAAGAGAGAGAGTGAGGGGACATGAGCAAGACCTACAAGTATCTCAAAGGGGTGAAACAGGGTGGAGGTGGAGAGTTTCTTTCAAGTAAAGATAAGTACCAGCACCAGGGGGCATGAGATGAAGCTGGCGGGGAGTGGGTGGAGTTCAAGAGAAATATGAGGAAATATTTCTTCACTGAAAGGTTGGTTGATACCTGGAACAGACTGCCAGCAAAAGTGGTGGAAGGTAGAATGGTTGGGGGCATCAAGCATGCATGGGATAAACACAGGTGCATATTAGAAAAGAGGCAGATAGTGGGAAGGGTCGCAGGAGACCAGATAGGGTCTGGGAAGGAAGAATAGGCAGGGAACACTTGGACAGACTGAGTGTGCGAAGAAGTCCTTTTCAGTGACAAATTCTGTGTTTCTATGTTACAGCTTTTACACTACTGTTGACATCACAGTTGCTTAGTGCTGTACGGAAACCAGCAACTGAAATAAAAAAAAAACAACCCACTAAATCTTCAAATAAATACCAAACTTAAAAGTTAAACTAGTACTCACTTCATAACTCACTGAGACCCTGTTAACCATGAGTTATGGTCCTGCTCCCCTCACACGTAAAGATAAATTGCATACTTTAAGTCAGGCCATTGCATATCCCCTACATATCCAGATGTACTACATGGAATCCCACAGAAATGAATGGGGATTTTTTGATAGATCTTAATATATGTAGTTGTACAATGGGCAGAAGAAATCCTGCATTCTGATTGGCTGACTGGCACCTTTTACCTGTCATAAATCCTATGATATACCAACGGGAAAAGGTGGCAGCCACCAGTCAGCCGCATGAGAAACTCCCCCTGAGATCACTGTGAGCACCAGAAAGCTAGGAATGGCAATGAGCAGTGAGGAGATGCAGAACTCCACAGTTTGACAGTGCCACCGTTCCCACCCTGAACCTTCAAATGTCGGGTTCTGTACAGCACACACAAAACATTTCACTAACAGAGATATGCCCAACAGCGTTTACTCCTTCCCCGTTACCTCACATGCCTCACCTTCACTCAATCTTTTCAAAGCGTCAACAGTTTACAGTAGTGTCTCCGCTGCACTGCAGCTCTTGCTCTCTCACTCTCTGCTCCTTACTGGTCTCTCTCACTCATGCTGCCCAACTCCAGTGCATGTAATTAACTCCCGATTCCCCGAATCACTACAATCACCCTATCCAAAAAGAAGAAAAACGAAAGATAAGAGAACACCAACTGACGGTGTCAGTCCACATCACTACCTCCCAACTGGAAAAAAAACACCATAACCACAGTAACCACACTCACCTTCCCCTCTGTCTTTCTAAAATGCACCCTACAGTTCTCTATAAGAGTTCCACCTCTCACTGAAACCTCCCCACACTTTCAGGTACAAATGAAAAGACATTTCTTTTTTTCAGTTTCTTGGATCTTCCCAAACACACAGACCTCCACTCCCACCTCCCCATGCTCCTGATTTCGTAAAAAATGCAGTGTAGTCTCTCCATTTATCACTCAAATCATACCACTAAATGTGTACTGCCTCTCGCTCTCTCTCACCCTCCTTCACACGTCGGTCTCCCAATGCTTCTCTCTGCCACATATCTAAATGTAAAAAAAAACAACAAAAGTAACCTTCCTGTCTCAATGGGGGGGGGGGCTCTCGAAATTTCTCCCTAGCAACAAGGAACTATATTTTTTTTAGGCATAAGAATAACTTAAAAAAAAAATAATTTAAATAGACAATAAACTGTATTTTCCTTTATTTTTTCTTACCAAAAAAATACAGGGGGACATTGTATAATCGCAATATACCACTCCAGGGTGTGGGTCATGGCAGGATTTACCACTCCTGGTGTGGTTCACTCACTCATTCTGTGGTCTCGTGACCAAACCACACCAGGCATGGTAAATCTTGTCAGATCTCACACCCTTTTGTGGTATACTGCTTAAATATAAAACAAATCTGTTACAGATAACTTTGTCAGAACAGTAATAAGTTACATGTTGCTGATTATGTAGCATCAGAAGTAACTGATTACTAATTCTGGCATTTCATTTGCATGCAATCCAAGGGCACATCACTCAGAAATGTACAGTATAGTGGAGCCTGCCAGGCTGCAGAACAGTGTCACAGATTCCTGCATGACAAAAGGGATTAATTGCCATTGAAATAGCCTTGTTTCCTGTAGGAATATAGTACGTGATCCTGACAACAACAATCTCAAGGAACACTGACTGCCCGAAACACAGCAACCTGACATAGAAAAAATCCAGACACACAAACCCGCAAACATGTGAAATACCTTCACTGACACCCTCCTGGTGTCCCCGTAAGCTCATACCAGGGAGATCAGCACCCACACTCCTCTACTTTATATAAAATCCCCTTCCCCCAACTGGCACACATTAAGAGGCTGTTCCATGTGGGTGATGGACAAAAATTCCTGTTGCCCACCTGACAGTGGACATCATTCACAGCTGTTGGGATTACGTGCTCTGGATAGCTACCTTCAGTCATCCAACCTTGTCAGAATTCCATACTTAGGATACTGTGTGTCAGGATTTTGAGTGTCAGTATTTTGTACTGATACCTGCCTACAATAACTCTGCTGCAGCATGCTGCATTGCCTTGCATCCTGGTGGCCTTCACTGTATAAATGCCACCGCAACAGATCCCGCAAACTGCAGAATTCTATAAGGTACATTGTATATTTTTGTTGTCTTCTTAAGTCTGTTAAAGAGGAACACTCACATTCCCTAAAGTATTATACAGGGACCTAGAGGTCCTGTTAAGAAATTCTCTTCACAAAATAATGTTTAGTTTTACCCTGATTACAATTAACTTCAGTTCAAAACTGTCAACCTGCACTCACCGTGCTGCCCAACTATAAGCAACAGGGACACCCACAACAGAGCCTCTGATGACATGAATGGGGTTGGGTGTCTGTATTACTTGTCTTTTTATTTAGTTTGCATAATAGTGCATTTCTGTGCTGAAACTGGTCGTCCTGATCTTCTGCAATTAGATGTCTTAATCAGGATCACTTGGCCCCTATATATTAATTTAGGGAACATAAATGTTCCTATTTAAATCTTTTCCTCTTCCAAAATAAGAACACATTTTTGTAAAATGACACTACAGTAACCACTACATAGTTACTAAAGTACAAAAATTAACTAATACAATCTGGTATAGTTTAGGACTATAAAAGTAATTGGATTACTTGTGGGGATTACTTATTTTGAAAGTAAGCCCCTGCTGCAATAATTTGGTTTAAGAAAGTAACATGATTATTAACACGATTACAAGTTGCAGATTACAACCCTGCCAGTATAGCGCAGTGGTCTAAGGCTCTGAGCTGCAGATCTGAAGACCTGGGTTTGAATCCCACAGCCCCCACTTGCATACTGTGTGACCCTGAGCAAGTTACTGTACTTAACTACCATGTGCTCCCAGGTTGCACCTGTAAACAAGCTTTCAGCTTAATGTGCCACTTCTGGTTAAACAATTGGAAAAAAAAAAAGTTCAAAACTATCACTCTGAAGTCCTTCAGAATTGTTGAGCTGTTAGGCTCTACTATGTTTTATTTGCTATTTTTGTAAAGTACTGTAAAGAACATTTTTATGTACCTTTTGTATAATGTGTACTAATTATTTACCTGTTTCTGACCTTCTGAAGCTTTAGTTATCTTTTTTTCTCTCGCCTGTAGGTTGCTCTCAGTTCTGGACCAGAGGTCTGGCTATCAAGCTTGCAACAATCTATCTTCAGTACCATAGACAGCAACATTTACAAAGTGGCCCGTGATGTCATTCAGGGAGTGGCTATTGATGAGTGGACACATAAGGTACGGACATGTGCAGTGAGGCATAGTACATACGTTGGCAGTTTCTGCGCTGAGAATGTACTGTTGAGTAGATTGTCAAGTGCTGCAGATTAACTCTTAAGATATCAGAGTTTTAACCACTTCTGTTTAAGAAGTAAAACCATTCCTATGCCATCAAGTAGAGACCCTTTCCATTTTATAAGTAGCAGAGGTGCTATCATGTCAAATGTGAGGACAGGGGAATTTTATTTGAGAGTTCAGGTATTCTTCAGCTACTAATTTAGGGTTACATTTATAAGAGGTTCACTTTTAAAACTGTCCTATGTTCACCATCCTAGTGGCATGGTGGCAGTACACAGTGTGGTCCACAGATTCCCACACTAAAAATGGATGAAATGGTGACCAGGGGTGAGGGCGTGGGGCGCATCATCAACATGAGATGCTTGGACCTTGGGTAGAAAAACTGTAGGGCATGTAGTGTTTGTACACCTCCTGCTGGCTGATCCAGGAGCAGCATTGACATATAAAGGCTACAGGAAGAGTGTATCCATGGCCACTGCACCTATCATCAGGGAGGAAGACAGGGGAGCTAATGTGGGAAAAAATTAAACACATTTAAAACTGTTTGGTACTAACTACTAATCAGAAATTGTGTTTCATTTCCAAAGCCCAGTTGAACCGAGTTCCTTTGTAAATGTAATGTTTCTTTCTGAAAACAAAGGTCTCCTTTTTTTTTTTTAGTTTCATTGTTTTGGAGGGTACCGGTACACTGTCATTTTAGTAGTGATGTGCAGTGCAGAACATGCTCACTCCTGAGACCCTTCCAAATTCCATATGTAACTCAACTGGAGTGGGAGTGCTGCAAATCGATGCTCTCTAGCCTTGCATCCCTGGGGAGTGAGGACATCCCCTCTGGGACATCTCTGCCCCCCACCTCGATTCAGCAAGCAAGACACCTGCAGTATCTTCTGGCCATGGGCCTCCTGTATGGCTCCACAGTACATTGCTGCTGAGTTAGTGGGCGAACTAGCATGACACTGCTGAAAACAAATGCAGAGCATGTAAAGTGCTCCATGTAAGGACTGCTTTCTGTGTGTTTGAAGATATAGTCTCTACATACATGTGCAAGTGCTACACTGACACAGACTGGCTTTATTCTCTTTGTCTCTTTTTATGTGATATGAAGTATCAAGCCCAGGTTGCCACCCTTGGGTTGCTTTACTGCTGGACCAAGGACTGTGAAACTGCTATTTTAGATACAAAAATGGACCGTAAGGCTTTCTCCACCACTCTGAAAAAACACTCTGGCATGATCAATCGGCTGTGTGCTGTTGTTTCAAAAGGGACCTGGAAGCACACAGAGGAAGTCGTCTCCAGTTACCATAAACTGAAGTTGGAGAATATTATCATGGTATGGCAATTAAACTAGTATTTTTTAAATGAAAATTTATATGGTGAATGCTGCAATGTCACATATGTTTTCTGTCAGGACACAAATTCAGCGGCAGCAGCAGAGCTACATTATTCTGAGGACCTTGGGCAGTTTCAGTTGGTGCAGTCATCTAGTATTTACCAGAAAAGAAATCCGAGTCATTAATGTCAGAATGAAAATAATTTGCATTCATGCAATGTCTAAGTCAATCTACTGTATTTAAAGTAAAACTCTTTATTTGTTTCCCTTATTAATACATAAATAGCACAGGTATAAACATGCACATATACAATCTACTGTCTTCATGTGTAGTTTATATTATTTTCCAAATATTGCAAAATTCATTTCAGCATGTCTAGTCTGCACTGTCACCAGGCATATATGAGATAGGGATTTCCTGCCCTGGGACAGCATGGGGAAAGAGTAATGTGCGGGTGAGGCATGCAGGTCTCATGGGAGGGAGAGTTGGGTCCACCGGCTCCACCCACCCATCATGCATTTCCAACCAACCAAACAGAACATGGGTCGGTGTTGGTGTTTGTTGTTAAGACAGCTGCTTGTCCACCTTCCTGATTAAAGAACAAGATATGGTCATAGGTTCCCCTAATGATGGAGCGGAGGCATGGCAAACCACAGGAAAATGGTCTTAAAAAAGCATTTGTTTCCCTTACCTGAACATACTCCAGCAACATTGAGTGCTCACTGCCTAAGTATCTTTCTAGATACAGCCAGCTTCTGAAGAAGGACCTGGTTGGTTCGAAAGCTAAAGCACTTTGTTTTTTTCTGTAACATCCATGTTGGTCCAATAAAAGGTATCAAATCATTTGTTTCTGGATCTAGATACAGCCAGTCAATACAGAATGTAGAAACAAAACCAAAAAAAAAAAACAGAGGTTGCACTTTAAAATTTGTCTCATACAGTATTGGCAAAGTGCAGACAAACAAATGTTTCTAGCACCTCGAAGCGCACTGCCTCTTCTGATGGGAGCTGCCGTCTCTTTTTTTATTTTTTATTTCCCTTACGTACTTGTTCTATTTACAAATTAAGGCAACCATTTATTCTTAGACTGATGTGTCTGCCTACTCTATCAAGGTTCCAGGCTCAAGGTTCAAATTTATTCAATGTATAAAATCTTAAGATTTAGAGCATTTGTTTAAACAGAAAAGACTTATAACAAAAGTAAAAATACAGCAATTAAAATGTCAGTTTGGTTACATGTTCTTTAAAAAAGTGCAGTAGATATCATATGACTACAGTGACCATATAGGAATAGAAAAAAAAACAGAATGTTTCATATTGATCTTAAAAAACATCAGAATGGTTCACTGCATTTTTTATGTTCAAGGTGCAGTATAGCGCAGTGATTTAAGGCTCTGATCTGCAAATCTGGAGACCTGGGTTTGAATCCCACAACCCTCACTTGCATACTACGTGACCCTGAGCAAGTCATTTAACTTCCCTGTGCTCCCAGGTCACACCTGTAAACAAGCTTTTAGCTAAGTGTGCCACTCCTGGTTAAACAATTGAAAGAAAAAAAGTCCTATCATTTTTACCTCATTAGATTGACGTGTATATGCATGTAGCATCACAGGAGAACCATATTAACTGTACAAATGTTACAGCTTTCAAAATGTAGTTTCAAGCATTATAAAAGTATCATATAAGATTATTTTTGGAAATAGTTGGAAGATACTAGTGGTTGTTCTGTTTAAGAAGAAACACATTCCTTTCTAGTTTTTGTCTTTGTCATGATTTGGACATAGCTGCCTGAACTGCTATATCAGGTAATCCAGTTATTCCCTCGGCTGTAAATGCTTTTACAGTGGTGACCTAATATAAATTCCAAAATTCTATGAGACCATTCTTTTAAGGCTATCATTCAGATTTGTAAATTAATTCTTAAAATTTACTGCATTTTGATTTTGAACTGTGTCTAGCCAACATTGTTTTGGTAACCTCAGTTCTTTCATTATCCTGATCCTTCACCAGTATTCCAGAACAGTAACTTTGGAGTTTCTAAAGGAATGAGTCTGCATTCAGAGCTACTGAATGCTGTTGGGGTATTCTGCTTTAGTCCCAGCAGGGTCCTAAAAAATAAGTTTTGTACTGACTCCATGTCAGCTTTTCTCTTCTTCATTAGAAATTTTAAACCCTAAACCCCAAATTTCTGCCCCTGATTAACAGTTACCCCTTAAGTTTACTATTACAGGTGTTGCATATTGCATTTATGAATTACTAGCAAATACATTTTCAGAGTGTTATAGTCTTAGTGCTGTCTTCTTCGCCAGTGATTTAAAAATGAAACTTGTTCATTCTAATTTACTTGTAAATCAAAGTTTACCCCAGTTAACAATATTTATCTACTTCCTCAAACCTAGCCCCATCTACCAACCATTCCATTCCTCTATTTCTGCCTTTATTAAATACCATGAATTTAGTTTCATCAGTATTTAAAGCCAGATTTAGCTCTTTAAGATGGTTTATTACTCTATAATTTTCCAAGGCAGCTGCTGTACAAATAAGAGTTGCCAATCCCCCTCCTGGTCCACTATATTTGTTTATTCTAATGACTGGCTGACACCGTACTGTAAAACCCACTATCTCACATAATGATATACTGTTTGTCCATCAATCAATCAATCAATCAATCAATTAAATCTTTATTTATTCAGGCGAGCATCATTGAGCAAGGCTCATTTGCAAGATGGACCTGATAAGGTCAAGGTTCAACAGCTGATACACAACAGATACATCAATACACTTATATAAACAGTTACATGCAGGGGAAAAAAATCATTTATAAACACAGTGATGTACAGTAAAATTCACATGATAAAATGGGTTATAGGAAAGTTAAGCTAATATTTACAGTATATACAGTATATACATATCCCAGTGGAGGGGCCATGGCAAACACACAGCATAATGTAATACTAGGATGGTGGAAGGTATTACTGGGTGCCATAAGATGGAGTGTCTGCCTGGGAGGGAGAACTGAAGAACAAAGATTATGCCATATATGGTGAATTTTTGAGAGGGAGATTGTGAGATGACAAAGCTAGCTCTAGCGGTAGCAACTGCATTTCTCTGTGAAGAAAACTGTACAACGCTGTTTAAAGGATGCAATTGGTATAAGATTGGACAGTTTTAGAGATTTTTGAGGGTGTTCCATGCTATAGCTAGAGAATAGCTGAGTGCTGCCCTCCCTAGCTGGGTGTTGAATTTGGGCAATTTGAGCAGGATGTTGTTGTTGCTTCTTAGGGCATAGGAACTAGGAATGGTCTGGGTGAAGCAGACCAGAATATAGTTTTGGAGTTTTTTTTGATAACGCTCTGTAAGTCCATAGAGCTGCATTTCTGTTCCTTCTGAGGTGTAGGGAAACCCATCCAACTGTAGCATAAAGAGAGCAATGATGGGTATTAGATGGCAGATCTGTTATGAATTTTATTGCTCTATGGTATAAGGTATCCAACTTGCGTAGGTAGGAGATGGGGCAGTGACTATAACGGAAGTCTGCATAGTCAACAACTGAGAGAAAAATGGCCTGGACTAACCTCATCTTTGAATCTCTGTTTAGGAAGGGTTTTAATCTATAGAAAAGGCCAAGCCTTTGGCGAAGCTTTTTAGCAGTTCTTCTAAATGATGAGTGAAGTCGAGTCTGCTGTCAATCCACACACCTAGGTATTTGAATTTTTCTACATACTCCAGATTTTCTCCAAGTATAGTGCATAGCTGGGGGAGAATGATTGAAGAGGAGGTGCTGGTGGAGCTTTGATTTGTGAACATCATTGCTTTGGTTTTCTTTGCATTTAGCAGAAACTTTTTCTCAAGTAGCTAATATTGCAACAAGGAGAATTCTGTTTGTAGGATTTCATGGGCAGCTGCAGAAGAACGGTTGCTGACATACAAAACAGTGTCATCAGCAAAGAGGTGTACAGAGGATTTGGTGAGGGTTGAATCAATATTATTTATATAGATGGCAAAAAGGATAGGACCCAGGATAGAACCTTGGGGGACTCCTCTTAGCAGTGGTTTTAATGGGGATAGGTCACCTTCAACTTTTACCTGCCGTGACCTACCGGTAAGATAACACCTGAACCACTTAAGGGAGGGTGGATCTAGGCCAGTGGAGTGCAAGGATGATAGTAGAAGCTCGTGGTCCACAGTGTCGAATGCTTTGCTCTGGTCAAGAAATACTGCACAGACATTATTCTTTTTATCTAATTCGGTTTGCCAGTCATTTGTGACCTTGGCTAGTGCAGTGATAGTGCTATGCTTGGCCCTGAATCCAGATTGAGCTGGGTTCAGGAGGTTAGCATCGTCAATATATTCCCTTAACTGGGTACTCATTAATTTCTCCAGCATCTTGGATAGCACTGGTAGAATGGAAATGGGCCTGTAATTATTAAGGTCCTTAGTGTCCCCTGATTTTAGAAGGGGAACCACTTGGGCTGTCTTCCACAGTGTGGGAATAGAACCAGAGTTTAGAGATAGGTTAAAGAGATGTGTTAGGGGGATTGCAAGTACATGGGATGCAATCTTTAGAAAGTAGGGGTCCAGAGAGTCTGCCCCTGTGCTTTTTTTGATATACAGCTGCCATAGTAGGTGCTCTACTTGCTTCAATAGTACAGATTTGAAGCTGAAGAAAGAGTCAGCTCTCTGAGCACCAGTGTACTGGGAGCTTAATTGTGCACGCAGCAGGTTAGCTGGAGAGGTGTCAAAGGCAAGGCCAGCCATTGTGAAGTGGTTATTGAAGGCTTCCAGAATTTCCATTTTGCCAGAGATAGGGCCATTACTGTGGTGTAATTGAGTTGGTAGGGAGGCGCTAGAATCCTGCCCAACCATACCCTTGATGGTACCCCAAAACCTAGCAGGATTATGATAGGAGGAGTCAAGCTCAGCCAAATAGAAGACAGCCTTTGCATCCCTAACTTTCTTGGTGCATCTATTCCTGGCTTTCCTAAAGATCATCCAGTCATATGCATTCTTGTTTTTTCTTGCCATTTTCCAGAGTTTGTCTCTCTCCAGCAGTGCAGCTTTGAGGTCAGCTGAAAACCAACCACAGGATTTGTTTTTTATTCGGATACTAGAGATTGGGGCATGGATGTTAAGGGCACTTATTATAATGTTATTTAGCACCTGCTGTGCTTTTTCCACAGAATGAGCAAGATAAAACTCTTGCCAGCTTAGAGAGTGAGCTAGATCATGCAAATATCCTTCAATATTGATGTTTTCTTGGATCTCCTCTTGCAGGGTTGTTGTTTTGCTGGAAGATCTTACCCCTGCGATTGGGCAGTGATCACTTATATCGCTGAAAAGCACTCCAGCATGTGTGAATAGATGGGGTTTATTCACTAGCATGATATCAAGTAGTGTGCTGTTATTACTATTCATTGCATTAATTCTTGTTAGCTCATTAATTAGTTGTGTGAACCCATGTGTATCACAGAATGATACCAGAGGTGCAGCTGCCTGGGTAAGCCAGTTGAAATTCAGGTCACCTAGAATAATGACTTCTTCAGTGCTGGGCTTGAGCAGATTTCCCAGGTGGTATAAGAGCTTGAGGTCAGCAGAGGGGGTCTGTAGCATCCAACTAGCTGAAAAGCTGCTGTATTGGGGAGAGAGACTTTTAGGGATAGGCATTCAAATTCCTTGGGCACAGAGGTTACAGGATACAGGTATACCGGATTTTGCATATATAGCTACTCCACCGCCCCTTGTTTGGTGACCCGCTCTGAATAACTGATAGTTGGGTAGGTTAACATCCCTGTCTGCTGTGGTGGGTTTGAGCCATGTCTCAGATACCACGAGAAAGTCTGGCAAGGTATGGGCAACCCAAGCTTGTATCAGTGTAAGTTTTTTCAACAGACTGTATACATTAATATGCAAAAAACTGAGGCCTTTAATTGAGGTTAGGTCTGCTGGAGAGGTAATACATTCAGGGGGTCCTGGGTTGATTTCCACGTTACCAATACAGAGCAATAGAAAGAGCAGGAGTTTCATGAGGGCTGCCAGAGATAGGGAGAGGGGGCTGTCTTTGGTCCTCCTTCTCTTATTCTGTTGCCACTCTTTTGGGGTGCTCCATGTGGGGTTATAGGATTGTGTCGAGACACCAAGTAGCAGTTTGGTGGTCAGGTGTAGGGGGGATCTATATATCCAGTAGTGGAGCCTTGATTGAAATACATGTATGGTGGTTTGCATCTCTTTTGGGGGGTCACCCCACTGTAATCGATGCAGCAATGGTAGGGCATATGTGAGGGTTTGAGCGTCAAACAATGGTGATGAGACAGAGAGACTGGGCGGATGGATTACCATAGTTTGTGTGATAGGGACATCTTCTTTGGGGAACACCATGGCTGACAGTGAAAGAAGTATCAGAAGTAAACTCCCCATTGTCAGAGAGATATTGTTAGTTGGCTACCGGAAGAGTAGTGAAGTTGCTGATTAGTTGGATCAGCAAGACGGTGGAACAGTTTATTGGTTTAGGGTAATGCTGAGGGTGGGGAAGAGATTTCAGCGGGAAGATGCCTATAAAAGTAACACACAAGAGGGGGAGGGCGGATGGGCAAAAATTTTGTGGCTTTCCCAAGAGTTGCCTGGCTGTTCCTCCCGGCCTCGTGGTTCCCTGGGTCAGCTAGTTTCCACCGACTGCCCGCTGGCAGAGCGAAGCCCCGGCGCTTCAGGCTGGGTGTTATGGGGCAGGGATGGCAGACTGGAGAGAGACAGAGGAAGGTGCAATAAATTAAATAGAGGCAGAACAAGTGTTCCTGCTTGTCACAGTGCCTAACTCTGCACAACAAAAGGCTGTTGGGGGGGGGAACTGTGGCACCTCAGTGTCTGGCCCACCTTACAAATGCAAAAAGGATTTGTAATCACAGCAAAAACAGTAAATCAACAGTTTCCCCTTGCAATTACCTTACAGCTGCAGCAATAAGAAGACAGCTCTTTTTGGGAGATTTTTACAAGAATGCAGGGAAGAAATTCCCAAGTCCCAGACAGATTTCGGTAATGCAGGCTCAGTCAGTATAAGTCATGGGGCAGGAGAGCCAATCGGCTGCTGTGCCTAGAGGAGCACTCGCTTACCGATTGGCTGCAGCTTTCCTGAGAGTTTCCTGGCTGTCTCTCCTGGCCTCGTGGTTCCCTGGGTCGGCTAGTTTCACATGGCCGGCTATGGAGCGAAGCCCCGCCTTCAGGCTGGGTGTTGTGGGGCAGGGATGGTAGTCTGAGAGAGACAGAGGAAGGTGCAATAAATTAAATAGAGGCAGAACAAGTGTTCCTGCTCGTCACAGTGCCTAAATCTGCACAATAAAAGGCTGTGGGGGCTGGGCGCCTCAGTGTCTGGCCCACCTTACAAATGCAAAAAGGATTTGTAATCACAGCAAAAACAGTAAATCAACAGTTTTCCCTTGCAATTACCTTAGCAGAAAACAGCACTTTTAGGAATTTTACACAATTTAAGGAAGGAAAAGTGGCACCTCAGCATCTGGCCCACTTCGATTACCAAGGATTTGGAATTACAGCAAAAAACACAACAAATCAACAGATTCCCTTTACAGTTGCAGCAATAAGAAGACAGCTCTTTTTTGGGAGATTTTTACAAGAATGTTTCTTGTAATGTTATAACATGACATTTCTGAATAAAATGTATCCATTCCTTGTCATTTAATTTACCCACAATTCCTACTATATTCTAGAGTAATAAGTTGATACAGCTTTTTTGATCATTGCCATTTTTTCCAGTACACAGTCAATGTTTGCATTCTGTGAATCCCATGATATAGCTGTCAACTCTCCATTTTTGTCCTCTGAGGTCTCCGCTAGGATTTTGTTAGATGAGGTCAAACTAATGCTTTTCTGACTATATTGATTTTTGAACCCTTCTTTGTTCTCCCTCTAATCATACTGTTATGTCCCTCCTCAGCTGTTTTATCTTCCATGAGAGTATGTTTAGTATGGTCCTTCCCCCCGCACACAAGTATACATGGCAACATCCTGTTGCAGCATTCACCTACCCCTATATCCTGACACTACCCTGCAGGTAATCCAGAACACAGGCATCATGATTGAGTCACCCTTTTTGTAGTCACTCAATCACGGTCGCCACGTTCACTGGACACCGGGAAGATCCCATCCTATATATCATAAAAACATGGTGTAGGATATTAGCATGGATATGTACATCATGAAAATGTGGTATAGGGTGAATATCTGGATATCTACATTATGAAAATGTGGTCCAGGATGACACATAGAAATGTACATCATGACAGCATGTTACAGAATGATGATCTGGTGGCACTGGTGCAGTACATTGCAACACAAACTGGGAAATCAGGATTTGGGGGTGGATTCTGGTTCCTGAACTTTTTAATAGAATTGTCTTCTTCTGCTTTCTGTTCAGTTCTTGAGTTGAGGGAACCTCCAATACCACCTTCCAGCCCTGTATTCCACTATCTCCACCATCACCGTCCAGTGGAGGTCAGCATGGTGCAGGGCCTGAGAGTGCCATGACTGCTATTCTAATGACCTCACAGTTTTTTCCCCATTTCTTTGCCCCTCCACCACCCTCCAGACACCATGCATTAGCCACTAGTTTTCCCACACATGCATAGTGATCCCCATGCAGAGGAGTGAGTTCCTTGGCCCACTGCAGGGGTCACTGTGGTGGTGAAACTCAACCCAACCCAAAATTGTTGGCAGTGGTACTGTGTGGTAGCCCCAACACAGCCCCTGCTGGCAGCTCAACTGGCACCATAGCCTGCTGCTGAGCCCAGATTACCATCACAGCAGCACATCACACTGCCACTGAGCCATTGGGCAGCTCCCAGTTCCTGGACGTTGGTGATGGGGACTGAGCCACAGGCAACACGTTCATAGGTGCTGGGTGCTTCTTACATTGAGCCTGTTTCTTCAGCCAATCCAAGCAGAAGCATTGGCATCAGATTTGAAGCAACTCACCTGTCTTGACCTCCAGAGGAAAGGATGATGCAGGCAGATAGCTGCCAGAGAGAGTTAAGGCAGATGTGGGTAACAAGAAAAGAGAGCGAGAACACAATCTAAGAATATGCATAGAAGCTAACTAAAAAGTTAAAACATTGTTTAATTTGAGCTCAAAGGTAGCAATACCATTAGATAAGTCCTATACAGTGCTAAATTAACATCTTAGACATGGTTCTGTTTCAGACTTCTGCCAGAACATAATTATTATTCTGACTTATTCAAATGGAAGTCACAATATATTTCAAAATAAGTTTCCCCACAAAGATCTTCTGATTCATATGAATAGCAGGGGGCAGCTAATATGGAGGGGGGCCCACCAGAACATGGCCCCCTCACTTTTTTACAAAGGGGGGGCTACACATGTATTTTGGCCCCTCCACTTTTTTGAGGGTGCCAGTTTCCTTTTCTAAATGTATTTATGGACTGTGCAGCAGTGTGTGTTCTAATTTAGTACATGACTGCAGAACAGACAGGCCCGTACAGATGACCCTCTCCAACAAGATAGCATGAGTTCCACTTTGCCTAAAAGTTTTTTTTTTTTTTTGTAAAGTAATGAATTCAGGGAACTGACTCTTTACTGGGGCACTGTTTACCAGAGCTCACCGGAGCACACTGGAGCAGTTCCAGGGACTGACAGCACTGGCGCTTGTTCATAGGCTAGCTCATGTGCAGTGGTGTGGAGACGCACTGCTGGGCTTCATGCTTGCCACTTCTTAGAATGCGCTTGGAGAGATGACTGGCCGAAGTTTAGTCTGCCCACCTCAGATTGCGTTACTCTTGCAGATGATGATCAGTCTTTGGTAGGAGTGCATCTCGATCCTACCGGTAGTGCAAAAAATTAATGTTTAAGACCAGGAATCCAAAGGTAGGTAGTAAAAGGTGGTAGTTTCAGGTTGCACCAGGAGATGAACAACTTGTTGTTCAGTATGCCTTCCTGGTGAAACATTTCAATAAATAAAAAAAGTAAAAAAAATGCAAAAACATGAGGACTGTCCTTCTACTACACTGACTACCATGATGCCATATATATATTTGAGGTTAGATGTTGGCTGTGGCTTATGGTGTGACTTACTTGTTTTTGCCAATTGTCATGGCCCAAATTGAAGTAAAAAATGAGGACAGTCTGCTCATTCCGGGTTGCTATATTGGCTATACTTTTGCCATTAGACATTTTGGCTGTGGCTCAGGCTTACTTTGTTTCATCAGTGTGGCTCAATTTAATGGCTGTCAGTCATCACAGGAGGTGTATCTGTGTATTTGGTTTGTGACACCTGACTGAATACAGCATTTTTATTGTCATCCATAGATTGTAAGACCAGTTATATGCAGCGAGCAATAGGAAAATAATGGTGTTTAATGAAGAAAACTGAGGGACAATCCCCAACATGGAAAATAAAAAAGCACATTATTAATTGTACTGATCAACTGATAGTGAAACATTGCTCTTTTTTTGGTGTCTAGCAGGGAGGGGGTACCCATATCTCCAAGAATTGGACAGCTTGGGCACTGTGGATTGCATTCTAGACAAAATGGATTTGGCTTGTTGCCCTGCACGCTTACAAGGTGTAATCTCATAACAGTGCACATCATGATACACAAATCTGCACTGTGTGTTAGGTCTGAGAAACCTAATGGGTCCACTTTGTGTATTTGGGGAACCTGGAGTGGCATACTGTATGTTTGTGTGTGTTGGCTTTGAGAGGGCCATGTACATTGGGGGTGGGGACAGATGGTGAAGTGACCTTTCCCCTTGCTCCTAAACCTGGCTCCACTACAGCCAGTGAGGTGGTGGTTTTAGTACTAGTATTAGTGATAATGGTATTAAAAGTAGAAAAGGTGGCAGTATAATTATTATTATAAGTAGTAGTAGTATTTGTAGTAGTAGTAGTAGCTGTAGTAGTAAGGAAGCCCTTCCCAGCAGAAAAACTGAACATAGTCACAGACATGGGTTTGGGGTAGGGGCAGGGGGTGTAGAGTTGATTGACATAGATAATGTTCATAAAATATGAGGCTGTGTGTGTGTGTGTGTGTGATGGTTGAGGGTTGAGAGACACTATTTGATAGGTCTGGGAACCCTGAGGTGCCCCATTGTGTACTGGGGGCAATGGAGGAGAACAGAATTAATTTGTATTAAATGGGGGGCTCTGCGTATTTGGGGAGAAAACGGAAATGATCCATATGGGTACAGTGTGTGCTAGCTTGTGGAGCTTCTGTGCAGTGGATGAGGCACAGTGTGTGCATTTTAGATTGGAGTGTCCTGTGTGTTGGGGGACAGTGGGTGAATAATACAGAGGGGCACAGGGTGTGATAGCTTGGGGGCTACTGTGCAGGCATTGAAGTTAAGTCTTGCAACCACTAGCCTTTTTGTCAGGATGTGGTGTGATTAAGTGGTGACAGTGTTCTGGGATATCATTATGCTTGATTTGAGGGGGGTGATGCCATGAGTGGTGCCAGTCGACTGTGATGTCAGGACATTTAGTGTGCATCACTGGTGCCGCTGAATCCAGACATCAGGGTACAATATCACTACTCACGAACAACACCAATCATGCATCCAGACATCAGGGTATAATATCACTACTCACAAACAACACCAATCATGCATCCAGACCTCAGGGTACAATATCACTACTCACGAACAACACCAATCATGCATCCAGACCTCAGGGTACAATATCACTACTCACGAACAACACCAATCATGCATCCAGACATCAGGGTACAATATCACTACTCACGAACAACACCAATCATGCATCCAGACATCAGGGTACAATATCACTACTCACGAACAACACCAATCATGCATCCAGACATCAGGGTACAATATCACTACTCACAAACAACACCAATCATGCATCCAGACATCAGGGTACAATATCACTACTCGCGAACAACACCAATCATGCATCCAGACATCAGGGTACAATATCACTACTCATGAACACCACCAACCATGCATCCAGATATTATGGTTGACCAGCATCGCTCATGTCCTACTCAAGGTAATGAATTTAATCTGATAAATCAAGAATAAATTATAGTCATGATATAAGTTATTTTAATGAAATGAACACTATGTGACATCAAAATGCCACAAAATTGCTGCAAAAATTGAAACATTTTCTGGGGCCTAGGCGACCCCCAGACCTCCAGCCCTTTTAATCAAATTTTTTGAGCCCCCCCCCCACATTAATGCCACTTGAACCGCTCCTGTGTATGGCAATAAATCCGATAGAAGAAGAGAAGCACTCTGCGGTGCTGTTGATGAAGAGTCAGTGTAAGTAACCAGCTTTGATCATTGTTTTTCAACAGCATGCACTTTATTTACGAGATGTGCTGGAAAATCTGAGCACTGGCAAAGTTCGGGAACCTACTGACTTTGAGTGGAAAAAAGCTGTAAGGTTTTATTTACAAGACAAAGGTAACACAAATTCACATTTGTTTAAATGTTTTGATAAATGTTTTGATAGAAAAAACATAGATTTTCAGTTTCAAATTTGCTAAAAGTATAAATTTTTTTTTTAAGCAGAGAAATGGTTGCCATATGTTTATCTGACTACTGTATTTTCTTAAAGGTTCTCTTTAGGGGCAGGCAGCCCAGATAGACAGCCTACATAGAAACATAGAAACATAGACTTTGATGGCAGATTAGGACCGCTAGGCCCATCTAGCGAGAAACTTTGACTTGTAACTTGTCCATCAGTAGTATAAATAGGGGACAGTGAAAAAGCAGGAATACTGAACGAATATTTCTGCTCAGTATTCACAAAAGAGGAGGGGGAAGTGCCTAATCCAATTAACAGAAGCACTTTTGATAGGGGGGTCGATCCCAGTCCTTTCACAGAAGAAAGGGTTCTGCAAGAACTCCTAAAACTGAAGGTGGACAAAGCAATGGGTCCTGATGGAATTCACCCCAGAATTCTAAAAGAATTAAGGGAGGAACTAGTGAAACCACTGGCTACTCTTTTTAATAAATCATGGGAGGATGGTGTGGTACCCGAGGACTGGAGGAAGGCGGATGTAATTCCCCTTCACAAAAGTGAGACCAAGACAGAGGCAGGAAACTACAGACCTGTCAGTCTGACCTCTGTGGTAGGGAAAGTGATGGAGTCACTTCTGAAGGAAAGAATAGTTGAGTACCTAGAGGCCAGTGGAGCACAGGACCCAAGGCAGCATGGGTTCACAGCGGGAAGGTCATGTCAGACGAATCTAATAGATTTCTTTGACTGGGTGACCAAAGTAGTAGACCAGGGAGGGGCTGTGGACATGGCCTACCTAGACTTTAGCAAGGCATTTGACACAGTCCCACACAAAAGATTAACAGTCAAATTAACCAGCCTGGGAGTGGTACCCAGGGTGGTAGTCTGGGTAAAACATTGGCTGGACAACAGGACACAGAAGGTAATTGTAAATGGAGTCCACTCTGAAGAAAGGGGGTTACTAGTGGGGTACCACAGGGTTCAGTATTGGGTCCAGTCCTTTTTAATGTCTTCATCAGTGACATTGCAGAGGGACTGGAAGGAAAAGTATGCCTTTTTGCAGATGACACAAAGATCTGCAACAGGGTTGATACACAAGGAGGGTGGAAAGGATGAAAAGGACTTGGCAAGGTTGGAGGAATGGTCAGAAGTATGGCAGCTAGGATTCAATGCAAAGAAGTGCAAAATAATGCACCTGGGAAACAAGAACCCAGAGGAAGAATACACAATGGGTGGGAGGTAGTAACAACAACAAAAAGGAAAGGGACCTGGGGTAATCATATCAGATGACCTTAAGGTTAGCAAGCAATGTGAGAAGGCAGTAGGGAGGACTGGGGTATACTGGGATGTATAGAAGAGGCATCATCAGCAGAAAACAGGAAGTTATTATCCTCTGTACAGACAGTTGGTGAGACCCCATCTGAGTACTGTGTCCAGTTCTGAGACCCCATCTCCTCAAGGACATAGACAGGATAGAGGCAGTCCAGAGGAGGGCAACTAAAATGGTGCAGGGTCTGCAAGAGAAGCCGTATGAGGAGAGACTAAAGGAGCTTAATATGTATACCCTTGAGGAAAGAAAGGAGAGGGGGGACATGATAGAAACTTTTAAGTACCTCAGTGGAATCAACAAAGTCCAAGAGGGTAGCATCTTTCAGAAAAAGAGACATGCAAGAACAAGGGGACACAATTTAAAGATAGAAGGAGGGCGGTTCAGGGGCAATGTGAGGAAGTATTATTTCACAGAGAGGGTAGTGGATGCATGGAACAGTCTTCCTGAGGAGGTTGTGGGGTCTAAAACTGTGGGAGAATTCAAGAATGCATGGGACAGACATAAGGCAATTCTTGTGGGGGGTAGGAAGAAATAGGCTATTGGTTAACTAGGATCTGCGGCCTATCCTGTAGGTAGGGAAATGGGCAGACTAGATGGGCCTAGCGGTCCTAATCTGCCTTCAAAGTCTATGTTTCTATGTAGGCTGTCTATCTGGGCTGCCTGCCCCTAAAGAGAACCCTTACAGAAATAACAGTTGGATTTTGGGCCCTGCTTTTTTCTTACCCAGCAGACCACCAACTTTAGCTGGTAAGCAGAGCTTCAATGTAACAATGTTTGAACTACTTTAATTAATATTGAATAGGGTGTCAAAAGAATACAATGAGAGGGTGCACTTCATCTATTCACTCCCTTTTCACCCTTTCAACATTAATAAACATTTAACAATACTCTTCTGTTGTTTTTACTGCTACTAAATCTTAATGCAACGCCTAGGAGCTGTTTAAACATTTCTATTTTAATGTGTGCAACTGCAGGAAAATGTTAGCAGCTGCAAGGAACAGGCTCTCATCTCTCTAAGGAATGGGCAGCATTTCTACAGGTGGGTGTCCCAGGAGAAAAGTTGACTTATTTACTTAGCAGGGAACAACTACAACAACATCAGTTTCTTCCTTCCCCACTCTCATTAATAAATTTACCACAGCATTTATACATCTTCTCGGGCAGTCGGCTCCTTCTCTTTGGGGTACATTTTATACTGAGCAGTCCACTACCATATTTACTTCAGTCCCCTCAAACTTGGGGAAACCTTAATAATTACACATGGCAGATGGCTTTCACGCCGTTCGAACATCAGATCCTAATGCAGCATTCTGTAATATTTAGAAGAAACTGCTTCAGACAGGCGATGCTATCAATCCTGCTGTATGTCTGTAGTATAAATCTACCTCATAAATGCTATGCTATATATGGAAAACAAAATGTGTGTATTCATGCACTACCTAACTATTATGCATATTATGGATAATGCTGGGTCCTCCTCTCCCAAAGACTATTGTCCTGTATCCCCAGTCTGTGTGGTTTTGTGTATTGCCTTTCTTCCATGATCACTGTATTTATAATATTGTGTAATTTTTTTATGTGTGTAACCTCCATTACTTGTTTTCTCTCTTGATTCTATTACCTGAACACTGTACTGCTTAATATCATATGTGAGTCCTTATTGTTGTTTGATGCGGAGCCTTTATAAAGGAGTCTATGACTCAAACAGTTGTAATTCCAAATGTTATTAAATAAAAATAAAAAAAATTATATTTCTTTCATACAGCCACATTTTGGGCCATACACTGGAAGGAGGGGGAAGAAAGGATAAAGATAGAAAACATTTCCAGTTTAAAGAAAGATATATTGCAGGTGGCCAACCCAACAGTAAAAAGTAAAGATTTAGATAAAGAAAGCTGGAGATGCTGTTGCAACAGGCTTAGGAAAAACAAGGGGGGTGGGGGCAAAATAAAAAAGAAATTGTGATGGTCCTTTATTTTACAGACATGGGAGTTCCCTGTCACATTCTCCACCCTCCCCACACACTGACTCCTGACACTTTTTTACCCTCAAAACGTGAAGATTGCAATCCGATTGTCATATCAAAAATATTACAAATACAGTACATGTAGTTGTAGCATTAATGTAGCAGATACTGATAAACCCACCCTTGCACTGGTCCCCACATATACAAGTAATGCAGGCCCTACATCTATACTCTTTGACTTCACACGTTCAGTGTAGGATTATCACTAACACCATCTCCTTCTCTACAAGGACTATTTTTATCCTTGACCCTATAGTCCCACTAGCCTTATCCCTAGTTGTATTCTCACACTGATCCCTTACACGACAGCTAAGGTAAATAAACCTTTCTACTCTGGACTTGTCGCTAATACCATGAATATTGTTGCTGTCCATCCTCGCCTCAAAAAAAAAAACCTGAACTCAGATAACCTGTTCAATTTTCATCCCATCTCTAACCTCTGATTTGTAAGCAAAGCATCAGAAAAGCTGATTTATTCCCATGTTTCTACACACCTTTCTAGTAACAATGTCTTAGACAGATTTTAGCTTGATTTTGAATCAGGTCACAGTACTGAGACTGTACTAGCCCATGTAGGTAATGATCTCTTCAGGGCTACCGAGAAGGCTCCCATTTTTTACCAGTGCTCCTTGACCTACAGTGATAGCCAGTGATGACACACGCTACCTATCTGGATATATCTAGAAATGTCACAGAAATACAACTGAAATGAACGGGGTAGTTCCTGTGATGTATAATGATATAGTCTAGATATTGTGCAATATCTCACTGGCTGCATCGTAAGCTTAGTATTTGACATTTTCATTTAATACATTCTACTTGGTCTGCTTAAATCATTTGTTGATCTCTCTCTGGGACCATCCTGTCTTCATTTATTAGCATTGCTATCTAATTATTGTACGTTCAATGTTCAGTGACATGATTTTATGGTTCTGTTGTCTCATTTTCTGCTGTGGAAGTAATTTCATATGAGTTTCCTCTATGTTTTAGATGGCTCGCCCAGTCATGGATTATGTATATTTGATGCCCAGTATGAGTACGGGTGTGAGTTCCATGGTGCTAGAGTTCCTCTCATTCCAAATCCCAACACAGAAAAATGTTTTCATACCCTCTCTCAGGTAGAGTCATCTGATGTCCCTAACAATTATTTTATTTTGTTCACCATATGAATTGATGCATTCAGAGTTCTATGCATGTGCCTTAGTTCATGAGCAAATGTCATATTGTTGTACAGCAAGGTAATAGTGGGATGAGAAACTGTTGACTTACAGTACTTCCCTTGGGTGTTGTGCCATGGAATTGGAGGGTAGCAAACTCGGTCCCCCTACACAAAAGTGGGCATAGGGAGGACTGGGGTAATTATAGGTCAGTTAGCTTACCATCTGTAGTAGGTAAGCTACAGGAAACAATTATTATGCAGCAGATAGTCAAACTCCTAGTGGTAAATAGGCTCACAAACAGAAACCAGCACGGGTTCACAGGAGGCAGGTCATCTCAAATTAACTGTATTGATTTTTTCAATTGGTGACACAAATGGCTGATAAAGGCCAGGCATCCCATATGATTTATTTGGATTTCTGCAAAGCCTTTGATTCAGTGACAAACATGAGGCTAGTGCAGAATTTAGGGAACCTAGAATTTGGGGATGGATTAGCTAAGTGGATTTGGAACTGGTTGCATGGGATGACACAGGCATAGTTCTGAAGGGGATTCCCTGAGGTCAGGGTGGTGACTAGTAGGATGCCTCAGGGGGCTGTCCTGTGGCCAGTACTATTCAACATGTGTATAAGTGACGTCATGGTGGGGACACAGGGGAGGGTGAGTCTGTTTGCAGAAAACATGAAACTTTGTGGAGGGTAGATTATGGAGGAAAGAATTATGGCAGCATGCAAAAGGATGTAGAGATTGGAAAAGTGCTTTACTATTTGGAAATTAAAATTCAATGACAATAAAATATGAAGTAATACACATTGGATGCAGTAATCCTCAAACAGAATATTGCTTTAATGAGACAAAGGTGGAGCATTCAAGAGAGGTACCTGACCTGTGAGTGATAATTAGCAATGGTATAAAAGCCTTTTCCCAATACGGTAAAGCATACAGGGTGGCTTACAGGATGTCAGGGTGCATCAGGATGGGGTTCACTTATCACACGAAAGAGGTCATAATGCCACTGTACAGGCAGCTGGTTAGGACTCACTTGGAGTACTATATGCAAATCTTAGTCCTCATCTGAGGAAGGACATAGATAGGTTGAAAACTATACAGCAGTAGTTGGCCCAGTGGCAGTGAAGGTTGAGGTGCTGGATGCCTAACCTCGCACTATGCTGGCGACCCAGTTCTGGAATGACCTCGGGTCACCTGGGAGCCAGCATGGGAGGGAGGGAGGAGGGAGGTAGGAGCAAAATTTAGCTGCTGAACAGTGGCTTTCCTTTCCTGGGGAGGAGGGTCATACTCCCGTAGTCCTGCAGCCTCTGGGTGGAGGTCCAGTGGTGGGGCAGGTGGGTACAGGGTGGGGCGTCCCACAGTGTGCAATGCACACGTACCTCCACATGTGCATGCTTATGCCAAGGATGTGAGGGTGGGTGAAAATTGGGGAAAAAATAATAAACACATAATTGAAAAAAAAGGAAAACTATGCAGCAAAGAACAGTGAGCATAATCTAGGCAGAGTAGAGTAGCTCCTAAGAGGGGAGACAGGAAAATATAAATATGTATTCACTCAAGAACAAGGGGAACAGCATGGGATATGAAGGAAACTTACACATACATACTGTATTTACACGGGTACAATAGGATGGTATCCACAGATATCTTTAAGATGAGGAACAGTTTATCCACCGGGGGCAAATCTCAAGCTGGAAGGGGGACTGAAAAAGAAAATTAGGAAATACAGTATATATTTTTTTTTTACAAGGCAGGTGATGGACGGTTGGAATAGTCTGTCCAGCAGTATGGCCAATCATGGTACAATATCTGGGTACAAAACACAATGGGACATCTGTAGGGTGGTACTGTATTAGGAACAAGAGGGTAGTAGGAGACAGAGGTAACTCTGAGGGAAGACATATGCAGGGTAATACTTTGCAGGGCATCAGGGGACACTTGATGGACTTGAATTTTTTTTTCATATGTTTCTGTGATTTGTCATGTTTTTACTGTCACTTAAATTCCATAAATTTGAATTGTGTCTTAGACTATACAGAAAATTAGTGGTTCAATCATTCAGGGAGACCATGGAATGGGGAAAACTGAAACCGTCAAGGTAAGACTTTCATACTTGCTAGTCACAATTCCCAAAATGATTGTAAGTCACAATTTCACATTTTGCAGAGCGTTATTCATTACAAGTCAAAACTGCAAGGTATGATGTTGCCATACTGTATTTGTAGGCAGATGACTTCATCTACTGCCATTCTGGGGGCTAAAGAACAAGTCTTAGATGGGGCCGGGACACCACTGAGATTCATAACAGATTATATTAAGAAGTGTAGAAATGTAAGAGGTATGGTAGGTGGCCAATCCAAGCACAAACTGCTTCTCCACAGTACTGTACATTTCACAGAGGCGGTGGCAATGAAACCATCACCACAAGCTAGAGTACTTCTAGTGGTCCATAAAGATCTTTTATTCAATGACAGATGCCTACATCATGTCCTGACATGGAGTAAAGTATTCAGTTTATTCAGAAGGGAAAGTTGTTGGATTTATTCTTTTTAGATGCCATCTCTTTAATCAGGCATTGGTACAATGTGCCATCTTCTAAGTAGAACAGCCATATCTCCGTGTGACATATATATCCCCATTACACAAATCATTCAACTGACCCTTCTATTGCAAAAGTCCACCCTGAATTTTTTACTGAATACTACATTCAGGATATTTTTCTGCAGATGCTGGGGAATTCCAGTTCTGTTACTTGTGCTCTAGCACCACTCATTGTAATGTACACCATGGAGAAATGGGGTCTTTCGTCTTTTATTCTTCTCTCATGTTTAATGTTTTTCTAGACTTCAAGCTAAAACAAATACCACTACCCATTTAGTTCTAGAAATGTGCTTGCTGATGCCTTTACTTTATTTTATTTTTAACAAAGGTACCCACAATGACAAGTAACGAATACTGTATGCATCAGCAGTTTATCAAGCACATGCATACATACGGTACATGCATACATTTATACATACATTCATACAGTGGCAGTCAGTGAAAAGCAGTGGCATATCTAGGTAGATCTCAACATATTGCTATGAAAGCTCTATTCTTTTCAAAGGGATTTTGTGTGCTATGTCTAGATATATTTAGATATAGATTGCTACTTGTAGCTGTCTGCAACTCTCTGATCTGCAGCAGCACTGCCTTCTGCATGCACGTGCATGCTGCACACACAGCAGCCTACCATCCTGCATTGGGCAGCAACAGAGAATTGTTCAGTGGTACACTTTTTTGGACTTTGATTTTCATTTTTTGTTCTTTTCACTCTTTGCCCTTCCTCCATTTCCCAAAACTACCTTCCTCTCTCTTAGATTCCAGGTGAAGGAGCACCTGACCTTTTCCACTCTTCATTTCCACACATCATGCCTGCCACCAGGGCTTTCTCCTCCAGCCCCCACCCATCCTCACAGCCCCATCCTCATGCCTCACCTCTTTCTCACTCTGTCCTTATCAGTGCTCCAGCTGCTAAAACTCTTTGCTGTAAACTGCTGATCCCCTGCAAGCTGGGTTGAGCGTGACAGTCGAGACACAGCACAAAAAGCTAAAGTAACACAAATGCCCTCGCTCCCTTATACAAGTCCTGTCCACTGGTGTAACTAATTGCAGCAGCAGGTAGGACTAATCATGGCATACTGATACAATCCCAACACCTACTGTAGCATTTCTTGTTCCTCCTTTACTTTTCTCCCAGTCCCTTCTCTCCTAGGCAGCCACAGATCATTACTCCATAGTCTCTATACTCAGCTGGTGGGTTGCAAATGCAAACTGTCCCTATTTTTCAGATGTCCGACTTCTGATCAGTGATCAGACTAGCAAACAACAAGATGCAAAACTGCTTTTTATTTTAATTGAACTAACCAAAATCTAAGAGACCAGAAACTTTCACCAGAATCATAGGGCTGTCAGATCCTCATTTCAACAGAAACATAGGGGTGACAAAGCTTCCCTACGTACTCGCTTTTTTTTTTTTTTAATGTCTTCAGCATTGTTTAAATGTACTACATTATGGTAGAATCTCTGCATACCCGAGTACAGTCGAATACTAGAATATCTGAGCTGTATTTGTTGAAGTATTTGCACACTCCTACCTGGCAACAATCTGACTCCACCTGATCTGCTTCCATACCAGCTCTCTGCAACTATCACGTCCACATCCAGACCCTCTATTTCACTGCCGCCTACTCCCCGTGGTTGACACCTGAGGAGGATTCTGATTTCTGTGGCCCCTAAGTTGCACACTTTAGGGGTACAGATACCCAGCCGGCATATGTGTGGCATGCAGAGGTGGAGGAGAGGTATATTTACATGCCCGTAGTCATAGGTGGCATTCGACATGTTGCCATCATCCAGACAGTGAGGGATGTTTCTCTCAGATTTTGTCCCATACCACTCCCTGACTGGTGAGGCACATGTTCATAATTTCCCTGGGTGGGGTTGCCTAATGCTGTGTGGTCACTCACAGCATCAGTGTTCAACACCAGCCACCCCCCCCCAGTGTTGCTACAAGAGCAGTGCCTGGAATCCCACCCTGTTAGGAGGAGAGCATCTGGGTTGATGTTCTTAACCCTTCCTGCTGTCCTCTGCTACTGATATCTGGGCTTGGGGCACAAACCCAGTTCTGAGGGATCATAGTGGAGCCAGCCCTCGCCATCACATTATCAATACATAGCTTGAAGGATTTTGTAGATCTAAAGGAGGCTGATGGGTGTCCCTTTTACTGGGTTATATAAACACAGTTAATTTAGTGCGGCTGGATATTACATGAGCTCGCTGGTCCAATCCTGGATACTCCAATTAGCTAAGCCCTGTCAGGCAGTCTGCCTTTTAGTAAAAACACCACATAGTACTCAAAGTAAAAGGGATATATTGTTTTCCAGTTACTGTATTCCAGTCTCACCCCAAGAGAGGATTACTTTTCCAGATCTGATTTGAAGGGATTTCTGAAAACAATGGGAAGACCTATACTACTGCATCACTGACTTTACTGTACCCAGACTGTGGACAAATTGATGGCTTTAGTCTCTAGAAATGAAAGTGTATCTGAAATTTAAAAGTCAGAAAAAGCCAAGCTTTACTTCTCTCTCTGCCATGAGCCTAAAGACATTTCTGTCCTGAGGAAGCCCCTCCTATCATGCAGGGAAGGCTACGAGGGCAAGTGGGAGTATTTTCCTGAAAGACAGAGCTGGTGAGCCTGATGAGACCACCCTCCTTCAGTGAAAGTTCAAATGAAAAAGTCCATAGTGACTGATGAGCTTGTAATTCTTGAGGTGGCATTCATATTTTGATAAAAGTCACTTAACTTTTGGGCGAGGATCCCTAAAAATGCTCTTTTTTGAGAGTCCCCAGTGACTGTCCTTAATCCTTTGGTTTTCTGTGTGATTTACAATTTCACTCTGTTTTCCCTTAGGCCTTGGCTCATTTGCTTGGAAGGTTCCTTTTACTGTTCACCTGCTCTGCTCACGTGGATCTCACATCAGTCAGACGAGTGCTGCAGGGGGCTGCTGTTGTAAGTATAGCTGAATTGTGCCAGTTTTTCATCGACAGTGCCAATGGTACATGCTAACTAACCTATATCAAAACAAAGAATTGCCTGTCTTCCTGGGGAGGCTGCAATTGATTACATTTGGTTTATTAAATACTACATACTGAGATGTTTTGTTTTACAGCCAACAACCAGAAATCCGAAGTAACGGAAGTGTTTTGCGGTGCTTGCTGGTAAAGTTGACAGAATTAAGGACATTTGGGAAATAATGGGAATCTGGACTGGCAGTAGAAACAGAAACATAGACAATTACAGCAGAAGACCAAAAGTTCATCTAGTCTGCCCCACAGTTCCCTATCTGCTCCAGGACCTATTGTCCATACAGTGTTTTATCCCTCCTGATCCACCCCCATGTTCGCCTCCCTGCTGCTGACCTGAGCAGCCACCAAACTGTCCTAGCCATGCTTGAAGCCATTTAAGGTCTTGGCACATTCCAAGGCTCCACCACCCTTTCGTAAAATAGAACTTGCTCACATCCCTCTTTTTTCATCACTACATTATTTGTCCACCGCCGCGGACCTGGCAGGGGCTATGACCCCCCCGAGGGGTACGTCCTCCGGCCCATCGGAGTCATCATGGGTTCTGCCGGATCCCTGTATTTTTCCTGCATTTTCTCCCCTGCACCCATACTTCTGCAATGGGCGCAGGAGCTGTCTCCACTTCCATGGAGGCAGCCAAGCACCCTGGGTGTGGGCAGAACCCCTCTAGCTGTGCTGACGCACACAGCACAAACCCCCCACCCTGAGGAAGGAGAGCAGTCTGGATGCTCAATCCTTACCTCCATGGCTGACCCCCGAATGACCCAAGTCCATTCCCAAACCCGGGTCACTGGCATAGCGCGAGATGCGGCATCCAGCGCCTCGACCCTCTGCGCCACCGGGCCAGCCCTTACATCCCTCTTTAAGGGTTTTTGACTCCATACTACTGCTAAATAGCTCCCTACAGTTCACCTGTTTATTCCCTTCAGGAACTTGAAGGTTCCTATCATATCCCCCTCTATTGCCTGGTATCCAGTGAATACATGTTCTGTGTCTTGAGACAATCTTCATAAGATCTGCCCTGTTAGCCCTGAATCATCTTAGTCACCCTGTGTTGCACCGTCTACAGCCACTCACAATCCTTTCTTAGGTGAGAACTCCAGAACTGAGCACAATATTCCAGGTACGACCTCACCACTGACCTACATAGAGGTAGTAGTACCTCCTTTTTTCTTGCTGTCAATATCCCAGCATGATATTAGCCTTACTATGGGCCTTGTTGCATTGGCTTGATTGTTCGAGGGAGTCATTAATGTCCCTTTCAACAGCTATAGTGCCTAGTTTAACCCTTCATATCAGTACTATGTCCTGTTTTTTTCCCTAGGCACATACCCTTGCATTTTATGGCATTGAATTTTAACTGCCAAACTTTAGACCACCTCTCTAACCTTTGTAAATCCATCTGCATCTCCATGATCCCTTTGTCACTATCTACCCTGCTGTAGAGCTTCATGTCATCTGTGAAGAGTCACAGCTTGCCCCGGATGCCCTGTCTAATGCTGCTGATGCACATATCTGCCAATCTGATCTTGTTTACCACCAGCCTCTGCTGTTACTCCTTCATCCAGCTTTCTACCCATCTAACTATGTCCCTAGCCGCACCCTGGTCCTCAGCTTCTTCTGCAGTCTTCTGTGTGACAATGAGTTGAAAGCCTTGCTGAAACTGAAGTAGATTAAATCCACAGCATGGCCCTTATCTACTACCTTTGTTACCCAGTCAAAGAAAACTATCAGGTTGGTCTGACAAGACTTCCTTGCCACAAACTCATGCTGTTTACTACACTGTGGACCATTGCTCTCTAGACAGTCCACAAAGTTCTGTTTGATTAGTGACTTCATCAGTTTACCCACTACAGTGGTAAGGGTAACAGGTCTGTAATTCCTCAGTTGCTCCTTGCCCCCCCACCCCACTTCTGTATGGGACTATGTCCACTACCCTTCAGTCTTTCGGAACTAACCTTGTCTGAATTGAGGTATTGAACAGTCCCTTCTAGGAGTTCAGCCAGTTCCACAGCCGATTCCTTGAGCACCCTTGGGTGCATCCCATCTGGCCCTGGGACTTACATAGAAACATAGAATTTGATGGCAGATAAGGACCGCTTGGCCCACCCAGTCTGCCCATTTCCTTACCTGATAGATAAGCTGCAGATCCTAGTTAACCAGCAGCCTACTTCTTCCTATCCCCACCCCCTAGAATTGCCTTATTACTGTCCCATGCATGCTTGAATTCCACCACTGTTTTTGACTCCACAACCTCCTCTGGAAGGCTGTTCCATACATCCACAACCCTCTCTGTGAAAAAATACTTCCTTAAATTACCTCTGAGCCGCCCCCCTTCTATCTTCAAATTGTGCCCCCTTGTTCTTGCACACCTCTTTTTTTGAAAGATGCTACCCTCTTGGACTTTGTTGATTCCCTTGAGGTACTTGAAGTTTCTATCATGTCCCCCTCTCCTCCTTTCCTTGAGGCTATACATATTAAGCTCCTTAAGTCTCTTTCATGTCTTCCAGTGCAGACTCTGCACCATTTTAGTTGCCCTTCTCTGGACAGCTTCCATCCTGTCTATGTCTTTGTGGAGATTGGGTCTCCAGAACTGCACGCAGTACTCCAGATGTGGTCTCACCAGCTGTCTGTACAGAGGATAATAACTTCCTGTTTTCTACTGGTGATGCCTCTCCTATGCATCCCAGTGTTCCCCAGCCCTCCTTGCTGCCCTCTCACATTGCTTGCCCACCTTCAGGTCATCTGATATGACTACCCCAGGTCCCTTTCCATTTTGTTGTTGTTAGTATCTCACCCCATTGTGTACCTCTTCCCTGGGTTTTGTTTCCCAGGTGCATTACCTTGCACTTCTTAGCATTGAATCTAAGCTGCCATACATTTGACCATTCCTCTAACCTTGCCAAGTCCCTTCTCATCCTTTCCACCCCACCTTGTGCATCAACTCTGTTGCAGATCTTTGTGTCATCTGCAAAGAGACATACTTTTCCTTCCAGTCCCTCTGCAATGTCGCTTATAAAGACATTGAAGAGGACTGGTTCTAATACTGAACCCTGCACCCCACTACTAACCCCCTTTTTCAGAGTGGACTCCATTTACTATTACCTCTGTGTCCTATTCTCCAACCAATTCTTTACCCAGGCTGTCATCTTGGGACCCACTCCCAGGCTGGATAACTTGTATATTAATCTTTTGTGTGGGACTGTGTCAAATGCCTTCTAAAGCCTAGGTAGGCCATGTCCACAGCCCTCCCTGATCAACTACTTTGGTCACCCAGTCAAAGAAATCTATCAGATTTGTCTGGCATGACCTTCCGCTGTGAATCCATGCTGCCTTGGGTCCTGTGCCCCTCTGGCCTCTAGATACTCAACAATTCTTTCCTTCAGAGTGATTCCATCATTTTCCCTACCACTGAGGTTAAACTAACAGGTCTGTAGTTTCCTGCTTCTGCCTTGCTCCCACTTTTGTGAAGGGGAATCACATCTGCCCTCCTCTAGTCCTCAGGTACCACCCCATCCTCCCATGATTTGTTAAAGAGGTTAGTCAGTGGTGTCACTAGTTCTACCCTTAGTTCTTTTAGAATTCTGGGATGAATCCCATCAGGCCCCATTGCTTTGTCCACCTTCAGTTTTAAGAGCTCTTTCAGAACTCTTTCTTCTGTAAATTGGCTGGTATCAACTTCTGTATCCAGAGTGTTTCTACTGTTTGTTTTAGGTACCTCCCCCTCTTGCTTTGTAAATACTGAGCAAAAATATTTGTTTAGTATCTCTGCCTTTTCACAGTCACCCTCTGCCCACCCTCCCTCCCTTTATTAGCCTCACTATCCCTCCCTTGGTCTTCCTTCGCTCCCTGATGTACCTATAAAAGGTTTTATCCCCCTTCTTAACTGAGTAGGCTATCTTTTCCTCGGTTTGGGCCTTTGCTGTTCTGACTGCCTTTCCAGCTTCATTTTGCTTTAACTGATACAGTTCTCTGTCCTGTTCTTTCTGTGATTCCTTGTACTTCCTGAATGCTTTCTTTTTTCTCTTGAACCTTCACTGCCACTTCCTTTGAGAACCATAGTGGTTTCTTACCTCATTTCATTTTGTTTATTTGCTTTACACAAAGGTTTGTTACCTCTGTGATGGCAGTTTTATTATTCCCCATTGTTCTTCCACCCTCCTTCCTGCCCATTTGCTAGTGCATTCCTTAGGCACTCACCCATTTTGCAAAGTCAGCCTTCTAAAATTCAATCGTTTGTCTTTGTGTAGCTTGACTCTATTGCTGTGTTTATTGTGAACCATACTGTTCGATGTTGCTAGTTCCCAGATGGCTACCCACTTCTACATCTGTGATCCTCTCTTCATCTCCATTTGAGAGAACCAGATCTAAGATTGCTCCTCTCGAGTGGGCTCCAATACTAGTTGTCTAAGGCATGCCCCTGTAGGGCATCTAGAATAACCCACTCTTAGAAGTGGCTGCTGCAACTGCACTCCAGTTAACATCTGGCATATTCAGATCACCCATCAGCAATATCTCCCTTTATCTGCCATTCTAAGTATACTTTCTATCATTTCCTTGTCCATTTCTCCCTGAAGGTCTGTATACAACCCTGTGTGGATTGTGGTGCCATTGCCTGCCTCCAAATTGACCCACAGTGCTTCTTCTCCTCCTGTTTACCTTTTGTTCTGTTGCTTTGATTTCTTCTCTTATGTAGAGAGCTACCTCCTCCCTTTTACCTCCCTGTCCCTCCTGTAGATAGTGTATCCTAGTATGTTTACATCCCAGTCATGGTTCTGTGTGTACCATGTTTCTGTGACTGCCACGATATCCAGATCTTCCTCCTCCATCAAAGCCACTAATTCAGGAAGCTTGTTACCCAGACTATGGGCATTGGTACTCATTGCTCTCCATTTTTTGATGGCTTTACCTTCTGTAGCGGCATCCCCCACTGACCTTTCTACTTTGGTCTTTTTCTCATTTAGTACCCTGTTTTGTAGGGGGAGGCTGGGATTTTCCTGTTGCTTATCAGTGCCTCCCCCCTTGACTAGTTTAAAGGCTTGCCAATGAAGCATTTAAACCGATTGCCCAAAAGACTTGTTCCCTTCTTGGACAGATGCAGTCCATCCTGCCAGTATAGGCTGGTGTCCCTCCAGGTGGAACCCCAGTCCCCAATGAAGCCAAACCCTGTGCTCACACCATTTTTCAACCATTTGTTAAACTGCATGGTGCAAAGTACCTCGCCTCACCCATGCCACTGACAGGCAGTACCTCTGAGAAGGATACTATGTGTGCTACTTGTCTTAAGCCCCTCCCCAACTCTACAAAGTCCTTTTGCACTGCTCTAATCTCATGATGAGCTAAGTCATTTGTCCCTAGGTGGGCAATGACATCCAGCTCAGACTCCCGTGCAACTGTTCTCGTGATCCTAAGGATGCGCTTCCTGTCCCTCCAAGCCATGGCACCAGGCAGGCACCTTACTTCAGTTTTCCCTGCTCCCCCCAGTTCTATCCCCCTAATAATTGAGTCCCCCACCAGGAGCTGCTTTCATTCCCTGTGGAGCCCTCTTCCTCCTTCCTGAGGGCCTCCCTTGTGTCAGTTGTCTGCACCCTCCTTAGTCTCCTCTGCGGGTGCATCCATAGGGGAACTATGCTCCCCCAGAATGGTGTATGGATTGTGGAGTGGAACAACTGACTGGGTGTGCCTCTGTTCCACCATCCTCACCCTCCCTGAGCCCACTGTGGTCCAACTGCTGTGACTTTATTAACTTTTAGGGCTTCAAGCCTATTCTGGACCCTTTCTCTGGTAAACACTGGCTGCCTCATTTCTGGAATACTCCTGACAGCTGCCTTGATGCCACTTTCAGGCTGGGGCCAACTGTCTTCCCTTGAGAAGACAGAGCAGTATTAATCATTAAGAACAGCTGCTTTTTGTTCATCTTTATTTGGTACACCCCACCCCACCCTACCCTGTAGCCTAACAATACTTCTCTCTGCTTTCCTTTTCTCCTGAATAAATCTAAAAATGTTTTTCCCCTCCCTTGACCCCTCCACAGTACACAGCTCTGTGTCTGCCTTTGCCTTCCTGACCGTCCTCTTTGCTTCCCTAGTTTTTTTTTGGTACTCTCCCTATTCTTCTCCCTGCTTTTCCTTGTACCTGGTGAAAGCCTTTCTCTCGGCCCTCAGTGATTCTTTGACCCTTTCTGAGAACCATATTGGTCTCTTGTACCTGTTTATTTTGTAAAAATTCATGCTCATGACTGTGTTGCCTTGAGAATGGTCCCCTTGATTGCCCCATCTTTCTTCTACACCTCTGAGGCTGTCCACCCTGGTCAGTTTGTCTTTGACCAGTTCCCTCATCCAGTTGAAGTCTGCTGTTCTGAAATCTAGGACTTCAGTTTTTGATAGGGGCATTCTGGTAGCAATCGCCAGCCAGAACCAGCTGGAGCTATGACCACTAAACCACAGTGGTTCCCCTGCCCTGACTCCACTCACCATCTCTGAGTTGGTGAGCACCAAATTGAGAATGGCGCCAGCAGGCAGTCCTGCAGTGCATCCAACAGGGCTTGAAACCTGGTGTGCATGGCCACTGGATTGTTCTAACTGATATCCGTCAGGTTCAGATCACTCTCCAATGCCACTTCCCCTTGTCCACCTCCCTTGCCAGGTCTTCTCTGAACTCCATCTGTCTCTCTCTTCCCTTTGTCCTGGTGGTCTACAGATCACCCCTACTCATATTTTCTTGCCTGAGGGCACAATGAGGTGAATCCAGAGTGACTTTGCTTCCCTACTGGTTCCCCTGATGTGTCCATCCTCTGCAGCCTTTATGCCTTCCCTAACATATAGCCTTGCTGTTCGAGTAACAAGCTGTGAATGAGCTTGGTACATCCAGCAGACATGTGTTTGAGCCCCTCAGTCTCAACTTGCATATTGTGTGACCCTGAGCAAGTCACTTAACCTCCTTAGTGCTCCTATGTCACACCTGAAAACAAACATTGTGCATGGTGGGCATTACCTGATAACCAAAGAAAAAAAGTAAAAACAAAAAATAGCCCAATTCACCCAAATTAAAGAAATCCACTTGGTTAGTAATACCTGGGAATGCAGAAAACGGTAGTAAAAGACAAACATTTGTCAATGCCAAACATTTGCATATATAGTGTGTGTGGCAGGCATGTGTAATGAGTTGACTAATCCATGATGGATCCTGACTTCCACTAACTGTACATCTGTGCCTGCACTGCATTGTAAAACTGTCAAGCTAATCTACTTGTCCAGATGCAGTAGATCGGCCCATCAGGCCTTGAGATGAACATCAACCCCTTGTAAGGGAGGGCTCCTTGGCCCACCACAAGGTGTTGAGTGTGCGTCGGAAGGAGTGTCATCTGGTTCAGAGTGGATTACAGCATTGAATCCCCAGAAGGTAAGTAAGGGATGGGGGCGGTGAGTGGGAGGGTAATGTTGGTGGCTGCAACAGACATTGATGGACCATTTTCTTTTTTACCTGGATTTTAAATTTTTTTTAAAAAGGCTATGAGGAATGGTTTTCTTTATTTGTGGTCCCAACACTGGGGATTGGGAACCCCAGTGTTGCAGTCAGGTTTGGTGGCACCTGGGGTGAGCTCTGGTGGGGGGGTAATAGCTGGCACGTGATTGGGCACCCTCATGTCAGATTAGGGATTTACAAAAAATAAAAAACACTATGAGGGATGGTTTTCTTTATTTGAGGTACAGACACTGGGGATTGGGCACCCTGGTGTCAGAAAAGGCCAATGGCAGTGACATGTGGTTTGCTGTCATCTGCCAATATAATGGAGCGTAGTGGGAGAGGGAACGAGCGAACCCCCCTTACACTGCTCAGCTGGTTGCTGGGTGGCATTATGTAGATGAAACGAGCCAGCCACGGTCTGATAGGAGTGACTGGTTCCTGTCAACTACAAGCACTTTCCGCCCAGCAAGCAGTGAGTAGTATCATAACCAGAGTGCCTGGTTATTGATTTGTCACTGGTGAGCCCATTGCAGCTTGAGCTGCAATGGGTTTGGCCATTACACACTTCTGAAATGCTGTTCTTAGTATCAAAATGTTTGCTGCGCACACATGTGGAAGCAAACATAATAAAAAGCATAATTTGAATAAAACAGTTGTATTGAGAACTTACAATGTAAGTGTGTTTAGAATGCTTAAAAGGAACACTCATCTACTGTGCACCTACAACAAGCTGAAGTACAACTGCCAGAGATAGGGGTGGGAAAGAGGAAATGGAGGGGGAAGGGCATTTCCAAGGCACTCCCAGCAGCTCACTCTGTAATACTATCAGAGAAGCCAAAGCTCCAATGGAACTACAGCAGGTGTTAAGAACAATGCGAAGCCAAGTGGAGGTCTGTAAAAATGCAGGCATTGTGATGTTGTTTTGATTTTTTATGTTTCTGCATACTTTATTGTGGATTTCTTCTGGAAGGACTATGCCTTTTTATAAAGTGGGTATACATAAAAGATTGCTAGGGTTGGTGCAGGGGCAGGTTGCCTACTTGCAACCCCAGCAAACCGGGTTCGGGAACGGACTCAGGATGTCAGAGGGCCGGCTAGGGGGAGGATGGTTGAGCGTCCGATGACTGCTCTCCTTCTCCAAGGGGGAGGGAGGTAGAGTGTTCGGTGCAATACAGATTCCTAGCAGAGGCTGGGTATACCGATTATGCTGACACCAAGTAGCTCAGGGGGACAGGGTGGAGGCTGGTTGTCATTGCATGTCCCCACCACCGCACACCGGGGGAAAAATGTTGCTGGCCACCCTAGATGAAGCCTGCCGTCAACTTCATTTAGCTCCCAGGCCAGCCCTTTGACCCATCCCATTGTCTGCAGCACTATAGGGGCCGGTGCCGCAACCCCACCCTGGGGGGTAAGCTGGGGGTCTCGAAGAGGTGCAGCCAATATGGGAGTGAAAGCGGGGGAGGTCCATGACCGGCCAGAGGTACCGGGTGGCTGGCAGAGGAAAAAGTATAATAAATAAAAAAAAGATTGCTATAGTTAGAAATATAAACATTTGGCAGATAACAGAATAAAACCAAATGCAGCTTGAAAAAGTGCAGTTTCCGTTTTGTGTGCTCTGTGTGCCCCTTTATTGTGGATCAGCTGTCCAGTTTGCACTAGTTAGATATAAAACAAATGTTTTATACTGATGCTTTGCTTGCAGAGAATTTCAGTAAAATATCTATATCCGCGAATTTCATAAAAAGGTACATCTACTATAGTAATAAAGCCGCATGGTCCTTGAAACAGTGCAGACAGTGAGATGTAAACAGATGCTATCAATGCTGTAGTATTTATAAGAAGCCCTGTGGAATGGCAGCTAGATAATGATATAGACAGAGCAATAATATCACAATCTAGAACTTGCTTTTAGGAGAGCCAATCTTTTTTAAGAAATAGATGTATTAAATCTCATGTAGAAAACATTTTCCATATATGGCAGAAACTCTATTTAAAATACATCAAACATGGCTCATTTTGATATACTTAAATAGTATGAAAGAGAGCCAAAATATATGGTGCTTGTATGACCAATATACTGTATGCATAAGGGTGTGTAGTAGGACAGGTCAAAGATTTGGGCTATCGGAGTACTGTGTGGCCTGATTAGGTAGGCCAGAGCTAGGTCATATCTCATCTGACCCAGTGTTGATCCAATTTTGCACACTGCCCCAGAAATGTTAAAAATACCTCCTCTTACTTCATAAATCAACCCTTCCCCTCCCCAATTTTGCCTCTGCCCCCTTTCTATTAAAACTCATATCCCCATTGTATCTGCAAGAGGAAGAAAATGCCAGTTAAAGTCCAACACTTCCAGTGTATTAAAAAAAAGGCAGATCTTCAAGGGGTGGGTACCTTTGTGTGTGTGCCCCCATCATCTGTTACCTCCAAGTCCTTTTAGCTGTTCCCATCCAATTCCTAGTTACATGGGGGAGGATGTGTGTGTGACTATGGTGGTGCATTTAGGGAAGAAGCTAATGTCAGTGCATCCTCTGCAGTTGAATCACCACGCTCACTTCACTACACTGCTCACCTATGTAATGGGGCATGATGGAGAGCTGCAGCAATGAGCTGGGAGGTAACAGAGGATGGGGGATACGCACTGCTGATACCACCAAACAAATACGCTGAGAGTGTCGACTTTAAAACTCTGATTCCCTGCCCCTCATGGATGCAAGAGGGTACTGGGAAATGGGCACATATTGTCCTGCATCCTCAGCAACATCATAGGTATCACAGGTGTGCTGCGCTTCCCCCCAACTGAGTTCCAGATTCTACACTGGGAGCCCACCCCAGCATGGCAACAGATCGTATGGCTGATGGGGGTGCTCAATCCCCCGTTGGCTCTACTGTCCCCCCCCCAAGAGACTACAGGGTGCCACGCTGGGAGCCCACCCCAGCGTGGCAACAGTTCCTAAGGCCAACAGGAGTGCCTCAATCCTCTGTTGGCTCCACGCCCCCCAATAGCCTTCCAGCTGTTATGTTTAGTTTTCAGACCCCACCATGAATTCTGTCACTGTCATGGCATTAATCGGCCCTGAAAGGTGATTTCGCGGTCATTGCATGGAACCACCTTCCGGGACTGATTTACAAAATGACAGTGTCACAGTTCATGAGGTAGGCCCCCAAAAACCCTATGTCGAAAATTTGGTGACAAATTCCCAAAAATGACTGTTTTACGAGCTTGCGTTGCACTGTTTCTACGCACGTTTGTAAGTTCGCAAATTTTCAATATGATCACTCCAGATTTTCAACATTGCCATTTACCACACCTCCTTATGAGCAGTACAGCTGTCATTTTTCACATCTTGGCCAAAACGTGTTTCCGCCCATGTAGTGTACAATGGCACAATCGATGTGTGAAATCAATGTTCGGAACAGATTAAGAAAATCACAGTGACACTGTTCATGAGCAGAGGTGTTAAAATGGCGATGTTAAAAATTTGGTGAAATACATCCATAAAATGACTGTGTTATGAGCTACCATTGTGCAGTTTCCACGCACCCTTGTAACTTCATGGATTTCTAATATTTCCGGTCCAGATTTTCACCACTGACATTTTTCCACTCTTCCTTATGAACAGTACAGCTGTCATTTTTCACACCTTGGCCAAAATGTGTTTTCGCACTTACATCGCAGAAATGCATGGTCGCTGTGGGAAATCACTGTTTGGGACAGATTAAGAAAATCACAGTGACACTGTTCATGAGTGGAGGTTACAAAATTCCTGTGTTGACAATCTGCTGTAAAAAATCCCCAGACTAATTGCATTATGGGTGTGCATTGCACATTTTCTATGCACGCTCGTGACTTCATCTTTTTTTTTTGTATTTTCACTGCAGAATTTCAACATTGCCATTTTTTGCACCTCCCCATAAACAGTACAGCTGTCATTTTTCACATCCTGTTCGAAATGTGTTTTCGCACCTGTGGTGCCAAATGGCGTAGTCGCTGTGCAAAATCAGCTTTCAGCTAACAAACTGATATTGCCACTGTTCATAAGGTGGGGGTCACAAAAAAAAATGTTGAAAATTTGGAGTGAGAATGCCAACGAACGCCTGAAGCATTAGGGTTTCTGACCATAACACCCCAGCCTGTACAGATTGAGAGGCATCTGGGGTGTGACTTGGGATTCTCGCCTGTAATGCTCATACCATTCCACACTCTGCAGCCAGTGAGAGGCATCGAGGTGTGCCTTGGACTCTTCGGCCCCAAAGTTCACCCCACTCTCCTATACAGGACCCATCTCACTATATTTCTTGATGGAATGGGGTGAGCATAAGAGCCAAAGACCCCAAGGCACACTGTGACACTTGTCAGTGTCTACAGGGTAGGGTGTGGTGAAATGGTGTGGCCGTTTATGCCTGATGACCCAAAGGCACACCCCAATGCCTGTCAGTCTCTGCAGGGTGGTGGCGGAGTTGACTTCAGTTCAATACTTCACAGCCATTTCTATTATGCAGCTCTCTAACTCCTACACTACCAATGCCAATGCCAGCAAGGAAACATTCAGCATTGACAAATGCTTGTTTCTTTAACTAGCTGCTCCAGCCCTACCTGATCTAATACTTCCAACAATAGTTTCTCAGTTCTTGTACTTCATTTTAATTTGTCTCAGTTGATTCCTGGTAGATTTAAATCTCCCATTAGTATTACCATTTAATGGTAAAGAACAAGGTCATGGGGTCAGGGTGAGCGGGGTTACAAGAGTTGGGAGGGTCAGTTTTGTTTTTATATTATATGTTTACCCAGGATAGCTCAACTGGGATGTGACATCTCATTTTCAGTGGGGTCATGCTTCTACCTGGTCTTACAGCTCAGTGTAGTAAAGCACTAGGAGGATAAATGACTTGTTTAAGATTACTGGGGCTTTTGTGGAATTCAGTCCTTGGTTGTCTGGTTCCCAAACCTGTGCTCCAACCATTAGATTGCACTTCTTAACTTTTAACAAGTCTGGGCATGGGAAACATGAGCCCTAATAGCCTACCCACAGGAGGTCATACAGGCCCATTTGTGGTGCCAGACCCCCACATGGGAAGCTGCTAGTCCATAGTACCCAGTCTCACTGACTATAGCTCAAATCTTTGTGTGGGAAGAGCTTCCAATGGATCCCCCTAACCGGGACTCCAGAGCTGCTCTGCTGCTGTCTGCCCAGGCAGAAGATCCCTATTTTTGGTTTGTTGAGGTCTCCTACTGAGCTGATGACCTCCAGTGCTCTCTTGACCTGCCATTACTTTCAGTGGCAGTTGCACTGGGAGCCCCAGCTCACACATTTTATTTCAGTTGGATATCTTTTTAATTCTTATGTATTTTAAGTGGATGTGCTAACAAGGTGACCATTTAGTAATTTGGTAGCAGAATCCTGCTAGCCCCTGGGTTTGAACATGTTATATTGCAGAGGTTTGACTTGCAAGCCTGTATTTTCGATAGAAGCTTTGTTTCATATATTTTTTTTCCATTCTGTAACCGTACTGTCTCTGAAGGTCTTTTAGTAAGTTCAGTGGGTATTTCTGGTCTACTCACTGCTGGTAAGAACCATTTTAGAATGGAGTGCTGTAGTTATGTCCTTGTTAAGCTATCACATTTTTGTTACAGTGCATCCATGTCCCACTATAAAACTCTGGATGAAATGGGCATAAACTACATCATACCGCTCTAAAATGGTACATACCACCACCAATGTGTAAATCAGAAACCCTAACTGAATAAACTAAAATACCAGCACAGAAGGAACCAAAAGATTGGGAACCACCCTTAAAAATGGACTTCTAAGGAAAATGTTATATACAGTAGTACGGATGTTAGCATTTTTGCAGTAGATAAATGTAAGGAACTATTGTACCTGTTTCTCTTATTGAATGTATAGTAAAGGAATAATGCCTGACGGGGGATGGGGGTTGTTATGCTAGGATAACATCCCATCTCAGGTGGTGTCCAACACCCAAGAAGAGATGTTATCCCAGCATAACACCCACCCTGGAGGGCATTATTCCTATTATACAATGGCTCGTTTGCATTTAGAGTTAAAAAAATAATAAAAATATATTTTTTTATTTATGGGGTAGTTTTTTTATTGTGGAAGCTTACCGTTTTAAAAAATAGTTCTTTGCTCTGTTTGTCCAGAAGGTGGAGCTGTTCTGTATCTGCATCTGTAATGTGGCCATCTCATGGTTGTTCCCCCCCCCCCCCCAATCCTCTGTGTTTGTTAAATCGGGTTGGGTTCCCATTGCAGCTGTTTAATGGTTTTGGTGTTATTTTGGTATGGTTTAAGGTAGAGAAGTTTTGCAACTGGTAGGGTGCCAGCACTGTCAAGGAACTCCCACCATGTCACCCGTGCTTCTGGTCACCCAGGGTCCCCACTGTCAAGAACTGTAGAAAGGATGTCTACACAAGGTAGGGAGGTGGTAGAGAGAAGCACTTTCCAGATTTTTCTTTTGTGTTTTGTTAAAAAATGTGGAGAAGGAAGTAACTGGAACGGCGAGTGAGCTTCATCAAAGTGGTTGCATGGTGACATAAATAGATGCGCTTGCTTGCTATTTGAAATGCCGTTTATGATGACGGCTTTTTCCATTTTAATGTTTTTCTGTTTGTTTGGGGGAATTTTGTGTGGGGGGGGGCAGGTTGGTAGTGAGTTCTGGAGAATGACAGCGGGTTTCCCTGTATGTTGTTTGAGGCGGGACATCGGGGAGACGGACTGGATGACTGCAGAGTGAGAGCAGATGTTATTAAAGTGGGCAGCGGGAAGTGTGTACTGATATTTGGAGACTTGCTGCCGTCATCTCTGTTCTGGGACATCCTGGCTCCAGTCCCAGTGTGACCAATCTGGAAGCAGCATTCTTTCCTGTAACATAAAATAAAAATGTTATTGAAAAAAATATCTTCAATAGGAGTGAATTACATACAGGTTCAGCACAGTTAGAAACATTGGAAGGAAAGGGCTCATAAAATCATGAAGCCCATCCAGTCTGCTATGGAACCCTACCTGAAAATTACTCCCCCACATTTTCTTCCTTTGACTACACCTTTAAAAACAGCCAGGCCAATTTTGAACTCAGCAGTGATACCTATATCGACCACTGTGCTGGGCAAGCTATTCTGTATTTCTACTACCCTCTCCATGAAGAAGTACTTCCCTGTGTCCTTTTTTAATCCCTCCATCACCCCGCCACCACCAATTAAAAATTATTTCCCCTTATATTCCAATTTCTGTTCATTTGGAAAAGTTCAGAATAATAAACCCTGCTGTACTCCTGAAAAAAATATGAAAGTCTCTCCCTGCTTGTGTCCAGTGAATTCATATTTAGGTTTACCAATCTTTCCTCTTATGATTTTCCTTGTTGCCCCTGAATCATTTCAGTGGCCCTCTGCCGGATGGTCTCCAGCCTCTCCTTGCCCTTTTATAGGTGTGTACTCCAGAACTGAGTACTGTACTCATGCTGTAGCCTTGCTAGAGAGCAGTAAAGTGGCATAATCAGACCCTTCCTGTGACTGGTAACGCCCCGCCATATATACTATGGCATTCTATTGGCTTTTCCATGTGGTTTATTGAATTGGGAGGTGACCTTCATATTGTCATTGACGATTATCTCCAAGTCCCTTTCTTCCCTATGTTGCTGTACCCTCACACCATTGATCCAGTAATCCATTTTTGGATTCTTGTTACTAATGTGCACAGCTTTGCATTTCTTGGAATTGAATTACAATTGCCATATGGTTGACCATTTTTAAGCCCCTCTACATTCCCTTTCATGCTTTTCACAATACAAACATAGAACAGTAAGGCCAGATAAAGACCTGAGGGGTCCAGGAGGGTTGGATGCAGATGCAAATGCACATACATGTGATAATATAAAACTGTGTGAGAGGGAGGTTTTGTGAAGTTAAGAGGGAGATTGGCCTTTTAGGAGGGAGAATGTGTAAATGCACCAAGTTGGCCATTAAATAATGAAAAAAAAATATATATATATATATATATAATTACACTTTATTAATTCAATTAGAACAAAACTGTACACAAATAAATACAAATTGTAAAAATCCACATTGATACATCATTAATAAATACTTTCTACTGTCTAGCTGTGCTGCAGGCTGATCTTGCTGTCCTCAGTAGCTTGTTATTTGACTTATAGTTGAAATTTTTTTTTTCCGAATTTCTTTTTGATTTCATTTATTTTCAGAACAGAGGTATGTGGTTTGGACATTTTAAAAAGTCACTACATGGTTTGGAAATGGAAAGATTACTTTTCTGATAATTTCACAAACTCCAACTGTTTATCCTCTTCATTGCTTGGTTAATAGAAACACCCTATGTATATCGTATACTGTTTGCTTTGGTGGAATATACAAGTGAGTGAGTTCTCTTCCTTCCGACCTTTCAGCACATCAAAATAAAAGTTACAAAAATCCCTTACTTTGCCTCAGCCATTGTTGG
The DNA here is from genome assembly GCA_016271365.2 of Neoceratodus forsteri. Taxonomy (NCBI): domain Eukaryota; kingdom Metazoa; phylum Chordata; order Ceratodontiformes; family Ceratodontidae; genus Neoceratodus; species Neoceratodus forsteri. Next base: position 1,133,761,267 of record CM057449.1, on the reverse strand, counting down.
AACTGTGAACAAATCACCGGAACAAGTAAAATCTTGCAGAGCTATTCAGAGCACCATGAGCTGCCTCAAAGTATGTAAGCACAAATTGGAGGTGATAATTGCTGCGGCCAGGCAGGCAATCGGTTACAATCATGGTGGCTGATGGCACATTGTTACATTAATGGACTGAGAATGCAAGATTTTTTTCATGTGACTGACTAAGTAAATCAGGAGATTTGCTTTCCTGTGCGGGGGGTGGGAGTGTAGCTAAAACAATGGGACTCTCCTGGGAAAACCGAGAGACATCACATGTATGAATGCATGCTACACCCACGTCTGGGTCCATCAACTTGCATCCAGGCAGCCCTGTTGCTGTTTGCAGACGTTGCAACTGTTTATAACCAAAAGTCACAATTTGCAGCAGAAAACTGATGCAGTTGTGAATAGTGTCCAGTTTGGATGCACTCTCGTTTATTTTTTGATGCAAACTTTGGACACCGTTAAGCCATCTAATAGATAGTCTAGCAGATTCGGACACATTTCTGCATTGAAAATGGCAGCAGATGCATCTTGGGCATATTCTTTTGAAAATCCTGCTCAGGAAGTCCATCCAGTTGGAAATATAGAATTGCATGGCTTTTGCCTGTGGTTCAGGGAGACAGTGGATGACCATACCATGCTCCCCTCCACATGGTTAGAACTGTGCATGTCCAAGTGTCCCTTGAATGCTCAAACTTCTTTGTTGATTCCTTCCTCCCCTCATCCTTCTGTGGCAGCTTTCTGCCCCTGGGACTGGGTCTTCTTTGTTAAGATACCTTTGGTCCTAGGATCTCATCCCTGAGACACCTCAAGGGGTTGGAACCCTTAATCAAGGTTCCACATCCTTGTGACATGCCAGCAGGGTGGGAGTCCCCATAGCACAAACAGAGAGAGAGAGAGGCACCATAAGCCAAAGTTCACAGCTGCACAAGCAACACATACTGCTCAGTCTCAGTCAATCCTAACATTTTCAAGAGCCTGATGACACTTTGAAACATAGATGACTGAGGGCAGAAAAAGACTGCGAGTCCATCATGTCTACTCTGATGTCTTAAACTGAAATTACTCTGCCCTTCCAGAGCTGTCCCTGCCCCCTACCCTCCCTCTTGTTCTTAATAACCCTCTTGAAGATGTCCCATTGTGTTTTGGACCCTGACATCATCTCAGCATTGATCACGTTGCTGCGTAGGCTATTCCACTTGTCTTTCCAGTGGTGCAATCAATGTTGTGACTGTAGCAGGTTTCAAAACACAAAGAAACATCTTTGAGGTTCTCCTTTAAACTGTTTTATTGATAAGGAAGAGACTGTCCCTCTCTGGCTAACATTTTCCTCAGTTGGTTAGCAGGAGCTCTTCATTAGCTGAGCCATATAAATCCAAGAAGAAATGAAGCTTCAAGAGTTGTTTAGCAAGAAAAGAGAGAGCAGCCTGATTTCAGCTCAACATAAACAGGTTGAAATATGCAAGATGAGATGGTATCACACTTGGGAAAAAGCTTAAAATGAATTACAGGCCCTTTTTGGGCAATGACTTGAGGGTGTGCTTGACTCTGTTAGCAACTTTCTAAATGGGCACCTTACTAGCAGCACTCTTACGCAAAATATAAGAATTAAAATGACATCAAGTTTAAATAAAATGAGTAAGCCTGGGTTTAACAATGTAAACTTTGAAATAGTTTGTCACTAGGGCCGGCACGGAGGCACTGAGGGTTGAGGTGCTGGATGCCACACCTCATGCCATGCTGCGCAACCCGGGTTCGGGAGCTGACTTGGGTCATCAGGAGTCGGTAGGGGGGGGGGCATGGACTTGGATTGAGCTCCTGGCAGGGAGCTTTTCTTTTCTGGAGATGGTTGGTCTGCACTGCGCAGCTTTGTCAGCCTCTAATGGAGATTGGGGGCTCAGCTGCACAGTACATGCTTTCGAGGGGTATGGTGGCACTGCATATGTCCTTCAGGCGGGTGCAGGAGCGCTCCCACGCTGCGCTGGATATCAGTGCACATCCACGCCACCAGGAACATAACAAAGAAATACCCTCTGCTAGTGGGAGGCAAAGGTGGGTCCAGTGGGTGTGGCCCCACATCCAATGCTGGGCTCCTGGATGTTCACTCCAGTCGTCCTCCTAACGTGTGGCACCCTTGCTACCTACAGAAATCTCCAACATTGCCACGATTGGTGCTTTTAAGTGTAAACTGTGTAAACACCTCGTGGCTAGTGCCTTCTGTGATTGCTTCTTATAATCCCCTCCAGGCATACTACCCTCAAGCATCCCTCCTCACTGCCTCAGCTCCTCCTCTTCTCCTACCCCCCATTACTGGGTATAGGATGAATCTGTCTCCTTTTCTTTTTCATCCCCCCTTTCCTCCTCCCTTTCTGTTTCCCATCTACCACATATCCAATGCAATGTCCTCCCTATTTCTCCCCTCCTCCCTCTCTCTGTCTCCCATACCACCCCCTCACCACCACTCTTCTTTCTCTTTTCCCACTAACCAACTCCTAACAAAGCTTCACTGAGCCACCTATGACCTGTACTGTATAATTAACTCGCAACACAATTCCTTGACAATGCCTTTGGCTGCTATTATTGTAACCTTATTTGTCTTTTTTTTGTAAGTTCCATTGTAATGATCATGTTATGTTTTGTACCTTATTGTCCTTATTGCCTTGACATGGAACCTTTGTAAAAGAGCCCTCGGCTCAAAGGTGTCATACAAATAAATAAAATAAAATAAACCCTTCCAGCACTATAGATAGAGTGCCAGAAAAGGAGAATGGTGGTCCTTCCTTTGGGGGACTTAGATCTGGGGGTTAAGGGGCTTGGCCGCACATGAAAGGGGGTGTCCCCTCACCGGAGTTGGATTTCAGGGCCTCAGGCCAGACGGGTAGAGCCAACACACCGAGAGACCACACCGGAGAGAGAGGCCATTGGTAAGGGAGAATAAATACAATTAAAAATAAAAATAAATACTTGTTTGTCACTGTATTTGTCATATATCTGTGATAAATTTTTCCCCGCTTTCTTGTAATTTAAATGACACCATAAAAGGGTCCATGTTTGGAATATTAAAATTATAGGCTTTTGCCATGTATGGAAAATATACTTGTTTTCTGTGTGGGAAATAAGTTTTAATACTAAATTGAACCAAACAAGCAATATTTTTGCCTCATTAAAAATCTACACTAAGGACAGGGGACTTTTTCCCCCTTATTAGTGCATGCTACACTTCCTCTGGCCCTCAGCAACCACCCAGCAACATCCTCCAATACCCAGCCATGGTATGTACCCCCATACTTTCACCTCTCCCCATGAGGGGGATCTAGGGGAGGGTCATCCTCCACTAACCTGCCAACAGTATACTTCCCCAAGGGTTCACTTCTCCTCATGGCAGGGCCCCAGTGCAGGGCCATCCTACACTAACTTGCCAATGGAATGTTACCAACAGGTTGTAAAGCAAATAGGATGCTGGGATGTATAGGCAGGGGCATCACCAGCAGGAAAAGGGAGGTCATAATTCCGCTATACAAGACACTAGTGAGGCCCCACCTGGAGTACAGTGTACAGTTCTGGAGACCATACCTACGTAAGGACATAGACAGGGTAGAGAAGGTTCAGAGGAGGGCAACAAAGATAGTGCACGGATTGCATCACAAGTCCTATGAAGACAGGTTGAAGGAACTGAACATGTACTCCTGGAGGAGAAGAGGAGAGAGGGATATGATAGACGTACAAGTATCTTACGGGAGGAACAGGGTGCAGGAAAACACTATTTTTAAGCGAAAAAGATGTTCCAGAACTAGAGGGCATGGGATGAAGTTGGAGGGAGGACGATTCAGAGGAAACATGAGAAAGAATTTCTTCACAGAACGGGTGGTGTTCAAGTGGAACACCCTGCCAGAGGAAGTGATGGGAGCTGAAACAATCACAGGATTTAAGAATGCATGGGATAGACATAAAGGAATTCTGGAGGTCAGGGGTAAGGGGCAACAGACTTCTAGGAAAACAAACAACTTACAAGCTCAAATGGGTAGACTGGGTGGGCCATAGGCCCTTATCTGCCGACACTGTCTATGTATCTATGTATCTATGTATAGGTTCTCCCCCACCCCCATGGTGGGGTTCCATGGGAGGGCCATCCTCCACTAAGCTGCCTCTGGTATGTTCCCCCCCCCAGGTTCAACCCCAAGGTGAGGCTCTGAATAAGGCCATCCTTCATTAAACTGCCCCCCCTCCACAGGTCCACTCCTCCCATGGTGGAGCACCAGGGGGATTGCCATCCTTCACTAACCAGCTACTCCTTATTGGTTCACACCCCATATAGGGCTCCAGAAGAGGCCCATCCCTCACTAACCTGCTACCCCTCCCAGCTCACCCCCCCATGGGTTCAACTCTCTCATGATCAGTCTTCAGGGGATGGCCATCCCTCATGAGTTCATCCCCTATGGTGGGGTTCCAGTAGAGGGCCATCCTCCATTAACCTACCACCATCCCAATTCATCCCCCATAGCAGGGTTCCAGGGTAGAGCCATCCTTCACTAGCCTTCCACCCTTCATGGGTTCACCCCCATGGCAGGACTCCAGGAGATGGCCATCCTCCACTAACCTGCATCCCCACTGGTTCACTTGCCATGGCAAGGCTTCAGGGTAGAGCCATCCTTCACTCACCTTCCATACCTCATGGGTTCTCCCCACCCATGATGGCGCTCCAGGGAATGACCATCCTTCCTTGACCTACCACCCCCTCACTGGATCACCCCCACGGCAGGGCTCCAGGGTAGAGCTATCCTTTATTAACCTTCCAGGACTGAGCTCCAGGTGATGACCATCTGTTATGGTGTGGATTCTACAGATGGACACAGGACTCAGTAATTAAGGTGCAACCCACATTGGCTTGTGGGATGTTTATCAATCTTCATAAACTTTTCTTCTGCACCATCAAAGAATAACATAAACTTAAAAAAAAAAACACAACTTCGTTTATACAAAGAAAAACAAGTATAACCCTTACAGCAGGAACCTTCTCTCTCCACTGGTCAGAAGACACTGACCCTATCTAACAGGTACCTCTTCAGGTAGGATTTATATACCCACCTACCTGAATCAGGTGACACAGCATCATCAAAATAAAAACACCTTTTAATAGCTTCCAAAACAATTTTGTACATATTCCTTAGTGTATTACTTGATACAAATAACCTGTTTTAAGGGTTATCTCTTAAAAGTATTCTTTGGTAAAACTTTACCTTGCCATAGAATGTTCTCCAGACAATGATAGACAGGTTCTTGTTATAAATGTGGGCTACTAGGGGCCGCTGATCCCCTAAAGGGACAGTCAGACTACAGCAGGCTTTCTTAGAGAACAGGCCTTCCCTTTTTGTTTCCAGGAGCGGCCCAAACCGAGTTCAGGTAACCTCCTTATCTGGACATTTATTTCTCTAATACCTTCTTGTGGAGAATTCTGTACATAACCTCTTTTTAGGTCTACCATAATGTTTGTTTTAAATGAAGGGACATTTAAAACAAATTTAAATAGTATTTGGTTCTTTTTTTTTTTCAATAGCTCTTCAGAACAGGGGGCAAGCTTTGCTTTTCCTATAGTCCTGGTAAGAATGCAGCTGATACACAGAAGGAACAAGTCTCAGTGCAGCAGAACTAAGACAAAACAGCATTCTGTACTGCAGGGTTAATGATTGCAGCAGGGAGTGTGCTTACCACAGAAACCCTGTTCAAACAAAAACAAACTCTCTTTCTCTTAGTGAGACTCTCAAATGATAATTTATAACATACAGTCTTCTGTCTATTTTCCAGACTGCAATTGAATATTATTCTGTCCTTCTCTTGAACAGAATCCATAAATAATATTGGAATCAAACAAATATTCCAGGGAAATAAAGTCTGTATTTACTTATTACTGCAGGCAGTTAATCTGTTATTTCAATAACTTGATATTTAAGAGTACCCAAGGAAAAAGAGAAATAAAGCATGAAGAGGGTAACAGAGATATGTATTTTATTTTGTAAAACAAGAAATTTCATACATACTGTGAAGCATCTGTTATAGTTGTAGTATTAATGAAAGTTCCAAATTGTGTTCATTATTCAGTCTTTTGAATACACCAGTCCATTGTAACAGCAACTTTAAACATAGCTATATCTACTTCAAGTAAGTAGAGTCCAAAAATCAGAGCATTAAAAACCATTTCTGAAAATTACAGATTCATTAGAGTTACAGATTTATCAGCATTATGAACACAGAGAGAGAAAAGAATCAGTGGTATGACTTGATAATCACGCAGTCCTAAAGACTGATAACATAGTGTTCCCACCCTGGAGTGGATTCTTCTTTTGTGACAGATCATATTTGTTGCTGTTGTCTGATCCTGCTTTTTATTTGGGGCCTTATCTCTGCTAGTATTCTTGATTCCATACCACCACTTTTATTCAGTCTCCTAAGTGCCTAGGTACTAGAATCTTGTCCAGGACTTGGTGTCCAGCTGTCACTTCCAAGCAGGAAAGGAAGGGCAGCCATTCGCCACTGTATAATTCCACCTGCAATCTCATGTGGTGTATACGTTTTTTTTATTTCTCTTATGTGCTTACATTGGTTCACCCAGTCCTGCAAGTGGGGGAGGGTCTCTTGTGAGTCACTTGCAAGTGATAGCTTTTTCAAAGGCTGCAGTAAAGATTCTATATATATTTGGATTGTGGGCGTTTTCATTTATCTGGGGGTTGGTCTCAAAAGTAAATTCTGGGCCTGAATTGGTGTGCTTATTTATAGAATTGTTGGCGTGGTACTGGAGACCTCCTTAATAAATCTTTGGAGTGTCAGACAGCTCTGAAAAATATGATGGTGAGTGCCCTTTTGGTCATATGTTCTCCAGAACCTATCTGTGTTCCACTGACTGAGATGCTGTGTAATAACTGGGGTCCAGAAGAAGCAAGAAATTGTCTTCCATCTGAATTCTCTCCACGTTGCTGGCTGTGGTATGACTCACTTCTTCCCAAATTATATTCCATTCTGGGTTTTCCAGTGGGGCCCCCTTTTCCTCCCTCCACAATCTATGTATGTGTTCCATTGGAAATTTATCCGACACCCTCTTTAGACTAATCACAGTCTGTGTGACTATCTTTCATGCATTCTCCTGCATAGCTAAGTCTGTTGTTGTGGTCTGCAGAGGATCTAGGGATTTCAAGATTTGGTTCTTCAGGGGGGACATAGCTACCCTATATCTCAGTTGGAAGTACCTAAATAAAATCTTCTCTTTGTAGCTGAAACTCTGTCTGTAGTGAAATAAAATCTTTCATCTTCCTATCAGTGAACAGTTGACCCAATGTTTTTAACCCCTGGTCGGCCCATCTTCTGTATGCCCTGTCTATTCTTGTTTGGGGGAGACCCAGACAGGCAACAATCGAGATAGACACTACACGTGGTGTAGCTGTGTCTGTCTGAGTCCGGTACCTACCCCACACTTTTAGTGAGACTCTCATGCAGGGGGTTTTCATATCTTTAATTTCTCTGGGTGACAGAGCTAAAGTGAGAACTGCCTTAAGGTGGTCTAACACAGAGTCTCTCACTTCTATTTGTGTCCACCTGGAGTCTTTCTCTTCTTCAAGCCAGAATGCTGGCACACCCACTCCTCCTTTCTTCCTGCTCACTGTGAACAGTTGTTGTCTATGGCTTGTTCTCTTTCTCTTTCCAACAAAGTGCAGCAACCAGGCACCATCCACCATAGACTTAACAGTTGAGCTCAATGTTTGAAGTTTTTAATGCATGTAGAAGCAAGAAAAAACAATTATAGCAATAAGCGCCATGTAGGTGTGTGACCCTCTCACACTAGGCCCCACGGTTTCATGCATGCACGCTTTCTCAGGAACGGCCTTAACCAACAAACCACTAAACGTAAGTAATACAAAATTTAAAGGTGCAGTGTACATTTTAAGTACTAAAAAGATGGAGAAAGGCTAAGGTTAAAATAGTAGTATGGGTTCAAAGTCATAGTATTATAACAGGCAACATTTATAACAAAATTCATTAAACTTTGTGTAACTAATGAACATACCACTAGAAGGCTATTTTTTCATTGGCAACAAAAACAGGGAAACAATGACATACTTTTTACCAATGTTAAATGGCCAGAGGGAAACCAATTGGAAGCTTCAATTGTCATGGCAACATTCTAGTTGCTAACAGGTTTCAAAGCAATGAAAAGCAAAAGCAAAACACAAGCAATCAGACCATAAAATAAAAAAAAAACAAAATAGTTGTAAGGTAATATATGCGGCAGTACAATAAACTGAGAATAGAGCGCACTTCTAAGTTTTCTTCTTTTTCCTCTTTAGGAAGGGCATAATGTCAAGATGCTGGAAACTTATTAGCAGCTGGGATGTTGCCATGACAACTGAAGCTTCGAATTGGTTTCCCTCTGGCCATTTAACATTGGTAAAAAGTATGTCATTGTTTCTCTGTTTTTATTGCCAATAAAAAAATAACCTTCTAGTGGTATGTTCATTAGTTACACAAAATTTAATGATTTTTGGTATATAGTCTGTTATAATACTATGACTTTGAACCCATACTATTATTTTAATCTTAACCTTTCTCCATCTTTTTATAACTTAAAATGTACACTGCACCTTTAAATTTTGTATTACTTAAGTTTGGTGGTTTGTTGGTTAAGGCTATCCCTAAGGAAGCACGCATGCACGAAACCGTAGGTCCTAGTGTGAGAAGGTCTCACACCTACATGCCACTTATGGCTATAATTGTTTTTTCTTGCTTCTACATGCATTAAAAACTTCAAGCACTGAACTCAACTGTTGAGTCTATGGTGGATGGTGCCTGGTTACTGCGCTTTGTTAGCTGTTTTTTACCTTTGGCATGTCAGCGCTGGAGCTGCCCTTCCTGCTTTTCTTGGTCTCTTTCCACCCAGAAAAAATTTTGATAATAGTCATTGCACTTCTTGGAAAAAAAACTCTTTGTTATGGTAATGGGGAGCATAAGAAATAAGAATAAAAACATGGCAGAATATAATCTTGATGACCTCCACACAGGCCCAAAGTGAGTGGGGCAGATGTTCCCAATGAACAATGTCCTGTTTTTACTTTCTATATTAGGGAGACTGTGCTATCTTGAAATAACAATGTGGGGTTATTTCAAATCTAGACTCCTTGGTACCTTGTCGGCTACTTAAGTGGTATTAACTGTTTAATTTCTGGGGTGGAATCCTGCAGCCGTCCCATAGTCTTGTAGCAGAATGTCCAAATGTGGGTAAGTTCTGATGGGATCATTGCGGCAGATAAGGGTATCGTCGGCATATAGGGAGATTTTGTGGGCTGTACCTCCCACTCTCACCCTGTCTATTCACTGTTCCATTCCTATAGCCTCTGCGAGTGGCTCCATGCTTATTACATAGAGGAGGGGATGAGCAGACAACTCTGTGTCATTACTTTGTGTATTTTAAACCCCTCAGACAGAGTCCCATTCAATGCTACTGTCACTGATGGCCCACTGTATAGTTCTACTCACCCACAAAATTGTGACCCAAACTACATCTTTTTGAGGGTAGCCTGCAGAAAGGCCCAGTTGAGCCCATCAAAGGCCTTCTCATCATCCAGTGCCATTTCCATCTGCTACCCCAGTGTCCACTTAGTGGCCATGAGGGTATTAAGCAGTCTGCAGGTATTATCTCTAACATTTTTATGGGGGATGAAACCAGTTTGATCCTCATGGACTAGTTTACCAATAACTCTTTGCAGTCTTGTTGCCAATACCTTTGTAAGTAGTTTTGCATCCTGATCCAAGAGGTCTATTGGTCTACCCCCACAAATGGGCTGGATTCTGCCCCTCCTTGTGTATTACTGAGATATGCACCATCTTCCAGCTTTCTGGCATATCCAGACCTTCCATTGTGCTGTTAAAGGTTGGAAGGAGGCGTGGAATTTGGCCTCCTCCAAATTTTTTATAAAATTCTCCTGGATATCCATCAGGACCTGGAGTGTTACTAATATTAAGTGTCTTAATTGCCACTGTGATCTCTGCCTTCTTAATTGGTGCCTCTAATTGGTTTACCTCTTCCTCTGTTAAGGTTGCTAGATCTATTTCATTAAAAAGCTCAGTATGGCTTCTGCTGAGCCCACCACCAGATCATTTGAGTATAACTGTGAACAGTACTCTTGAAAGGCTTGTGCTATTTGTGAAGGGGTGTGGTATATCTTATTCTGGCCCCTACGATCTTTTATTCCTCTCCGCAACCTGGATGCTGCTTGTATTTTTCATAAGTGAAAAGCAAATAACCTTCCTGCAAGCAGTGTCAGTGGCTCAGCAGGTAGTACACTCCCCTCTGAGGCCGGGAGATCAGAAGGCTATGGGTTCTATCCCCACACCAGGCATTTGGGTTAAATCCCAATACTGACACTGTAGTGCAGCACGAAGGGGTTGCTGCACTCCTGAGGTGCCCGCCTTTCAGATTAGATGTTAAACCGAGGTCCCATCTGCCTGTTCCGGTGGTAGTTCAGGTGGGTGTTAAAGGTCCCATGGCACTTCTGGAAAAGAGTAGGGGAATTTCCCTGGTGCCCTGCCCAAATCCCTCCCCCTCACTAAAAATACCACCAACAGCTTAATCTGCTTCAAGGTCAGTTGGCATTCATCTGTATCGCCCTCTCCCGGGTCGTGCCTGAAAATAGGCAGGATTTGCCTAGCGCACTTACCTTGTCAACACTAAATAAAATAAAAAAATAAAAACTGTCCCCATGTTCGTAGCATTTCTTCCCCGGATAGCACAACTGACTTTCTACCTGTTGTGTTAGGGTGGAGGTACAGTCTTCCCTTGCTTGTTCTAATTTTTGTAGAGTTCTTTTACCCCTTCTAGCTTTGTGCTCAGTCTCTAGTAGTGAGATGTTCTCTTTCTTGGTTTGTCTGATGTCTGGAAAATGAGAGCAACTGGGGCATGAACCATTTGACTGTCTACAATATTATTGCTCAGCTGCATGGAAACATGAAAACAACCAATATGTGAATACAAGGGACAAGGGTATGACACGAAGGTATAGTTATGTCCCTTTTTATGCTGGGAACGTTAGATATCAACTAGGCCCAGTTCCTTACTGATGTTATTTAATACTGTGGATGCCCCATTATTCATTTATGCATTCCCTGATGAGCTGTCCGGTGACAGGGGAACACAATTAAAATCTCCCCCTAAAATCAGTGGCTCTGGATTCAGCATTGATACTTTTTTCACCAGCTTTCTGGTGAAATTAGCCGAATTATTGTTTGGGGCATATATACTACCACTTTGAATGCAAGAACTGAGATGTATTAGAGACGCTGAGACAAAGTGACCTTCTTTGTCTGCAGACTTGTGTCTCACTTGCACCGATAGGCCCTTTTAATTAAGATTGCCACTCCCGCACACTTTGTTGAAGGGTGAGAGGAGTATAAGACCTGTCCCACCCAATCTCTGCGCAGCTTCAGGTGCTCTGAGGGGGAATGATGGTTTTCTTGTAAAAGACCTTTGTTTTTCCCCATCTTTTTTAGCTCTAATAAGATTTTCACCCTCTTAATAGGTGTGTTTAGGCCTTTAACATTTTGTGAACATATGCTGAGTGTTGTCATGAGAAGAGGGGGGAAAGACCAGCCCATCTGTTTGCTCTGTCACTTACAATCAAAAAAGACAGAAGCATTGCCCAGCTTCATTCCTAGGGGCACCGTGACACCTGGGTTTGAATCCTGAGTCTGAGATGTCAGGAGTGGATTGGCAATAGGAGGGTCACACATTACCTTGCCAGAGGCTTAAAGTAAGCTTGAGGTAGAACTGTGTGTGGGTGTGGTGCCCCTGAGGCATCCAGACATCAACCATGCCTCACCTTGTATATTACAACTCAACAACACAGGGAAGGAGTAAAAAAAGTGAAAAAAGAAGATCATTTGGGCAGATGACGCCTCCCCCCTGCCCGCCAAGGTGGCTTGACTCCTGGCTTAGACCCCAACCTCTTCTCTCCACTTCTTGCTGAGTTTAGTCTCCCAGAAGAAATTGGCAACCTTCCAGGCCCCACCATGGTAGTGAGTCCCAGGGGCTTCAGAGGTAGGAGGCAAGGCAGCAGATTGGGGGCGTCATAGAGTGGTTATTTTGGGTAGGGAAAGGTATTGCAGAGGCTCAAAAAAGGACCTGAATTACTGGCCTACACAAAGTTAGAAGTAAAACATTTATAAAAAAAACATACATTTAAAGCGACTGACTCTTTTTAACTTTGTGCTACTGTGTACTCGCACAAAGCATAGAGATTTGCATGCTAACAGATATTTGAGAGGCTTGCACCTTTGCTTGGTTGAATCCTTTTTGAGAAACAAAAAGTGACCAGTGGGCCATCCAAAGACCTGCTTACCATGCATGCAGCCCAGTTTTACATCCAGAGCCTTGGACACCGCATTGGGTGACCAAGGTGGTGCTGAGTGTCTTTCTCAGATGCCTCTAAGGGAGGGGCTTAAACAGCTGCTGAAACAAAAGTACGATGGACTTGGTGCAGCGACTTGGTTTGCTGGTCGGATCTGGTGACCTCCCAGAAACCAGCAATCCAAAAACAAAACAGGAGTGCCCTAAGGAGGACACAATTGGAGCACCAACACCATAGGCTGCAATAAAAAGTGATTTATTTCACACAAGGAAAATTCCTTTACAGCATTTTTGGCTTATGCTGTCCAAAGTGAAAAATAAAGTAACACTAAGAAAAGACCCGTCACTTTGAGTAATTGGTCTTTCTCAAGGGCCCATGTGTGAAATGAATCAATTTTTATTGCAGCCTATGGTTCGGTGCTTTGGTTGTGTCCGCCACAATGCACTCATTTTTCTTGTTTTTGGCTTTAATAACTGCCTCTGGTAGTCCAGGGAGAGAAAGTAGTATGGGCAAGAATATGTTCAACCCCAGGATGCTTCCTGGTGCCTGTGTGACTCTTGTGGTTAGGTAGTTTAATCCCCTGGATCTGCTGGTACAGATTTCTTTGTTTAGCATTAACAACCCACTTCTGCTCAGGTCACCTGACTATGGGTGGAGTGACAGGTGGAAGGGGTTACCACACATATTTAAGCAATTCCATGAAAAGGTAAGTTGAGGTTGAAGTTGGGTTTTGGTTGGTTGCTGGTCTGAGATAGAGCAGGAGAGTGGCTATTCCATTAATGCTCTTTGGGAACATGTTCAGAAGTGATGATGTCCTAACCGATAGTGTCAGAACCCAGTTTCTGCTAATATAGACCATCCAACAAGAGAACAGATGTGGTGGAGCCCGCTGCCTAGTTTACCTGTGATGTGTGATCTTCTCCAGCAGTTGGAAGGATCATGACTGTTTCTTAGACTCTCTTTACCTTTTGTAATGGAGGCTGGGATTTGCAAGATATTAGTACTGCTGTTGTCTTTTGAACTTTTCATCATCTAATGAGACAGGGAGACTCCCTGTAGTAAAGCATCTCATGTAGAGTAGTCTCCAGATATACAGTGAGGCATCATTGACTTAGCTTTCAGCCCAAGCTGCTGCTGGGTGAAGAGGTACTGGTGTGTCAATAGCCTTCAGTATGCAGTAAGTCTCCCCATGTGCTTCTCCCAGACGCTGTGTGCTAGAGACAGGATGCTTTGTAAGACACCATGTGCTAGTGGCAGGATGCATTGTAAATGTGGGATGTGAACATTGCGTAATACTGCTGTGTCTGCTTAAAGTTCTGCAAGCATTTCAAGCATAGCTGTGCCTCCTGGTTAATAGCGTCAGGTGGGAGAATTTATGTACTGTACTTGGAAGAATAAAGCCTGCTGCTTGACCTGTCAGTAGTGTGCGGACATTCAGTTCATGGACTTTGTGTTAACGTAATGTATTTTCCCATTACGGTTCCTATGTCTATCATCCCCCAAATCTACCTTGAACAAAACTCTGTCCTCCTCACTCCCAGTTGGGATACGTTTCACTGACTCTACTCCCTGCTGGTCTCAGCTGGAGGGCTAAGTCCATGCATGCTAAGGAAAGAATAAACCTGTTAAAGAAGTCATTTTAAAGGGAAGGCCTCATACCTGTCTTCTTGTGGCCCCAGCAAGCTGACCCCAGTGAAGCAACTTACAATGTCAACATGATTTTCTAGTGGTCCTTTTGTCTTAAAAATACTTATTTTATTTTCACTCTTCGTGAGCAGCACCATTTTCTGCCCAGAGTGCTATTTGGTACCCAGAATGCAGTGTGTCTGGTAACCTGACAATGCTCTTGCTCTCTCAGATTACATAATGGGAATGGCTGAGATCAGTACAAATTTACTGGTTCAGTGGATTGTTAATTATTGAGTGCTTGTGCAACAGAGGCTCAGCTTAGACTGTTGGTAGGTTGAGTTTTTACCGCAGGTAATGTGAATGTTTATGCATCATAGATATTTCACCTTTACAAACCTCCACTAACCACCTGTACATAATGATATTCTCTTTTTCTGCGTATTTGATGTTATTTAGAAGGCAAAACATGCTTGGTGTCTGATGCTGTTGTAATATAGTTTAAAAGTCTCTGATACAAAGCTTCCTCTGTAGGAGAACAGATTTCTATGACTTCATTTGAGCACTGATGTTGCATTTAAACACTTGTTTACCACTTAGGTAGTTTTGCATTTCATACCTGTTCTGACTTTGCATATTTGTTTGTCGTTTATTTGAAGACATGAATCAGTTTATCCTGTAGGATACAATACTTTTTGACCTTTTTTAGTTTTGTATCTTTGACCTATAGTGGGGATAGTTACGAGTTTTCTGATCTCATAAGGTTACATCTAAAAAGAATAGTATCTGAATATACAGTAAATACTATGAGCATTAGTATGATTTACACATGTGCTGTTACTCGTCCTGTCTTCTCCCCAGATCTCTTGGTACCTGGTGCTTACATTTTTATCTTTGTATGCTAACATTGGTGTTCAAACCCTAGGAATCCATCAATGATGCTTTACAACAAGCATCATCCTCCAGCCAGAGTGTGATGCCTCAGAGATAGAACGTTATGCTAGTTAAGGAACTTAGAATGAAAACAGGTTCAAACTCTGCAATGTGATCAAGCACCCCCTAGTGTTCTACTGTCAGATTTGTTTCTCTATCTGAAGACAGCAGTCACCCCGAAGTACAACTCCAGGCTTCTGGTCAACAGTAGTAATTTTTTTAGGATTTGGGGGGTTTAATTAAGTCTGAGTTAGTTTCATGACACTCTGCATTATTTAGGGCATTCATTTAATTTAAACTGAGTAAATTGCAATTTCTCCAGTTCCTGATAAGTTCCAGAAACTGGAGAAAGCCACTCCTACAATGTGGCTCCTGTCTTGAGGGAACTGATTGAAAATCTTTGAATTTGCTAACAAAAATATAATCTAATAAATAAGGCAGTTTTTACACTTTTTAGAGTCGGTTCCTGTTTTTGAGCACATAAACTGCTTTTAAACATCTAGCTTGAAACTGCCCTGTCCCCTGGTGGTTCTTCATTGCTGTGAGGAAGAGAAAAATTAAAAAACTATTTTTACTCTACTGGAACTGTTTTTCCCCCCTAGTGAATAGGGGTTATTTACACTAGTGGCACAATTTGGTACAATGGCTACACTGTCTAGAATGAGTGACAGACCTAAGAAACAGACAGGATCAACAGGCTTTCAAAGTCGTGCAGATTGTTTTCCGCTCTTGGTAAGGGTTAACTACTACAAGCTTTGTTTGAGGTGCCTAGGTCTAGATCACCATTTTATTAACTGTGAGCTCTGTAAAGCATGTTGCCCTAAAACCCAAAAGAAAAGAGCTACGAAAAGAGAAGATTTTATGGCTTCTCAGTCTGCCTCTATGTCACTGAAACACAATAAAAGCTCTTAGAGAGTTCCTAATGATGGTAGAAAGCACCCATTGGAGGGTTTGTCTCATTAAAAACAGCAGTTGCAGTCAGTGGGGATAGATAAAAATGACGAAGCTGTTCAGGCATCAGATAAACATGGTAAAGAGGGTAAAGATACCAGGGTATCCGAAAAGGGGAACGCCAAGTCCATTTATGGTAAAAATATAAATAAAAGAGCCTCAGAGCAGGCACTGGAAACAGTTTCTGCCAAGAAAAAAAAAACAAAAATGAAAAAATGTCCTTTCTACTCCTCTTGCAAAGGAAAAGGAGCAGCAGAGGACATAGCAAAAGTATATCAGTTTTTTTCAGGCCATCCAGGATATGGGAAACTTTATTAGTATTCCTGCCCCCTCCCCACCCGGCTTATTCCAGACCATTTGCCTGTGGAGATGGATGGGATGTATCATGAGGAGGAAGTGCAAGATAAACCTACAGAACCAAACGGTTCACCTGAACAAGAGTTTGGCTCTCCAACTAGGCCTACTGAAGATTGTACCTCATACTTCCTCTTTCATCATACAAATAGTGAGCACTTTCAACATCCCCTCCCATGAAATGGAGGAGGAGGAGGAGGATGAGGAAAAAATGGAGTTTATGGAGATAATGGGGCTAGCTCCCACAAAAATACTGCGAGTGCCCATACTCAAATCACTCCAAAAAGTCACTTCAAAAATCATGTCAGCACTCAATTCATCTGCTGGCACAGATAAAAAGTTAAAAAGAAGCATCAGGTGGACAGACAGGTGGTAGGAATACCTGTATGCCCATCCTGATCATGAAGGAATGGTACAAGCAGCTGTGAGAAAGACAAGGTGCCCTTCTGTGCATAGCCTCCTAGAAAGGACTCCTAGAAACTGAGTACTGTGACCAAAAAGGTGTATACAACAGCTTTTCTGCTCTTGAGGTGAGCAGTTTATTTGGCATATACAGCCCGGTACCAGAAAGCACTGTAGAAAACAGTGCTGGCACTAACAAGGTAAAAGGTGATGTGGCACAGGACCTGGCTGCCACAGCAAAGTCAGCCCTGGATGCTACCAAATATTAATTGCACATGGCTGTGGATGCTAATGACTCTGCTTCAAGAGTCTTAGCCCAGTCAGTGACATTGAGCAGATTCTCCTGGCTAAGGCAACGTTTCTCTCCAAGGACACACAGACTTAGGCCATGGATTTCCACGTTGAGGGAAAGTCAGTATTTGGTGACAAAACAGAGGCATACATGAAAAAAGTGGATGAGTAGAAGACCACTTACAAAAAACAACATCGATAAAGAAGAGGTCAATATCAGTGACAGAGGCAAAAAGGCATACCTTCCCATCCAGTTGATCTGCAATGTCCCTTATGAAGACATTGAAGGGGACCGGTCCCAGTACTGAGCCCGGTGGCACGCTGTTGGTCACTTCTCCATCATTCGAGTCTGTCTGTCTGTCTGTTATCCATTAACATGTTTCTAATCCAATCCACCACAGTGTTGAAGGTCTTACTAAAGACCTGATAGGACATATCACTGCCTTCCCTTAAAGGACACCTAAATCATTATACTTTGGTGTCTGAGATCACAAAATCTGACTCCATAGCTTTGTAAAGAAGACCCCCCCCCATTAAACAGTTCAGCTTCTTAAATCTAAAAATAAAAGTTTAACACATTTTCATATCTTTTGACTTTTGTACCCATCCTCTGTGCAGAAATCAGTGCCAAGAATCAATCCTAAAATGGTTGGGATATGATATGGAATGATGTAATTGAAGCAAGACTGCCAGTGAGCATATATTGAATTCCAATGGGGACTATGTGAAAGTCTTTGTATTTCAACTTTGTAATGCCCCTCAGCATACTAGCTGGTGCCAGATATGTGTATTAGCTTGTAATACACATATCTGGCATGAATTAGTATGCAAAAAGGCATTAAAGAGATGAAATAAAAAGGCCTTTGCACAGTCCCCATTGGAATTCAGTATATGCTCGTGGATGGTCTCACTTCAGTGATATCATTCCATATGACGTCCCAGCCATTTTAGGAATGATTCTTGGTGCTGGTTTGCGCACAGAGGATGGATTTGTTTACAAAAGTTAAAAGCTATAAAAACATGTTAAACTTCATTTTTAGAGGTAAAGCTGAACTGTTTAACAGAGGGGGGATCTCCAGGGGGACCGGGGGGCCATGGCCTCCCCACTTTTAAAGGCAAGGGGGCCATGCCCCTCACTTTTTGACAAAAGAAACATGAGTGCACAGTGGAAAAAAAGACTCATATAAGCACACATGGTTAGCTGTGTAGTTATACTCTGTGTCCCACTGTTCTAGATAAATGAGGCACTCTTTTGCTCTTAATTGGTGTCACCATGGACTGGTTTTAGTCACTTGATAGAATACAGTGCTGTGCTGTTTGTTGTTCTATTGCCTGCCATGAGCGTAGTTTTTCTTGAATCATGACAGTCTTTGACAGTCATGGCAGTCTCCACCATAAACTGTCACCTAGCAGCAGCAGCGAGAAGCAGTGCAGTTAGTTTGCTTTGAGCACTGGCATTTCTATAGTTTCGAAAAGCCAAAGTGCAGTAGCACCCAGCCCCAGCTCAAGGACTCCCTCAACTGAGTCAAAAACATGACAATTTCGACTTATCGCACTCTACCATCAAGGCAAGGTGAGTGAAAATGCTCCTGTTGGGGAAAGAGGAGCACCGCATGCCGCCAGCTTGTTTGTAATTGTAAAGCATGGAGGGGTGGGCAAGTTTCAGCTTGAGTTCATCCAGACTCCGAAACTAAGCCATCCGTTGCAGTGACACTGTGAACTAGAGCAGACTGGCAACTGTTGCACATCTTGATAGTTTGGTGTTATGCTATTGAGACCCTGTAGAATGGTCCAGCCAGGAAAAACGCCCTTGGAGTCCACATTTTTAGGAAAATAAAATAGACAATTCAAGGGCCACTGAAGACATGTTCAAATTGTGTAGCTCTCCTGTGGCCTTCCACACCACATACTAGAAAAATGTATGTGGGGGGGCTTGCATGAAAGTGATCTGTACAGGATGGCTGCCCCCTCTACTCCAGACCTTGGCCCCCCCCACACACTTTTAGAAATACTCTGGCTCCCATGGGGATCTTCTTTACAAAGCAATGGAGTCAGATTTTGCAATCTTGGGCACCAAAAAATAATGGTTATGTGTCCTTTAATCTATTTCCCTGGTCACCAGTCATAGAAATACATCAGTTTAGTTTGGCATGACCTCCCCACATGATTCCATGCTGCCTGTGGTCTTGCAGCCCACTGGATTCAAGATACTCATCCAGTTATTCCTTTTGCGGAGTTTCCATTAATGTCCCCACTACTAATGTAAGACTGACTGGCCTATAGCTGCTATCCTGCTCCCTGCTGCTACTTTTATCTAGAGGATGACATCTGCTCTTCTCCAGTCCTCCAGAACTACACCTGTTTCCTCCAGTGAGCCATTGAACAAGGCTGTCAGGCAACTTCCGGTGACGTCACCGTTATGGCAGCAGGGTAAAGGTGTTGGCTCCTACTACCCCAGCTACAGTTGTTGGTCATCTGCTTTGCCCCTAAACTCAGAGGTTAATAAAATGCTGAATTCTTGCCTGTCTCAATGTCTGCAAAGCTGGCCCGGAACAGGAGATTGAAGTCAGAGCATAAAATTAGTAAATTAAAACAGTTACTGATCAACGCGGAGATGGAAGGCTTTGCGGCCTCCACGAGAGTGCATTCCCCCTTGCAGTCATCACTAGAGTGGGAGGGAGAAGATACCTTCTCACAGACCACAGTGGAGAAGGTGATTAATAAAATTCTGAAATCGGTGAACAAAATAGTCGTCAGTAGTGGACTTACGAATGGATGTCTGCAGTATCAATAAACGGATAGATGGGGCCAAAAAGAAGGTAGCACAGGTGGCAGAACAGCAGGAATCGATGGAACAGATTCTGCTCTACTTGTTAAATAGAGAACGTCTGGCCCACGTTAGGCTGGAAGATTCGGAAAATAGGGCCAGACAAAATAATTTCCAACTTTGTAGCATAAAGGAGGGATAGGAAGAAAGATTTCCTACTACGACTGATTTTTTTTTTTTTGAAATGGTACTTTTTCCTCTCAGTGCCTGTCAACACCGACTCTTCAGGGCATCCAAGGGGTCATCCTCATACCACCTGCTCACCAGACTCACCTCTCAGTCCCCCACGTAGCTTCAACTTGCCCCCCGAATGGGGACAAGGTGGGGCAGACGCCCCTGTAATTCATTCTTCGTCAGGTCTGGAGGTAGTCAGAGAGCAGGGTTAAACTGGAGGCATGCCCCAGGAAGCTCATCATCCTGGAGCTGACAGGTGTTTTTCCACTTTTTTCATCCTCCCCAAGGCAGCGTTAGCCCCTGATGTCAAGGCGTTAGATGCCAACGTCTACTGCATGGCAGGGCCACCCATCCCCCTTCTATTGGGAGCTTGCAATCCCCCAAGCCTCTGCCCAGAGTTATGCAAGTGCGGTGAGCATCAGCCCTCCCATCCGACCCTCTCCTGGAGACAGCGAGCAGTCATAGGATGCTCAAGCCGTATTCCTCCCAGCCGACCCACCAACAACCTGAGTCTGCTCTCGAACCTGGGTTGTCGGTGTGGATTGAGGTGTAGTGTCCAGTGCCTCAACCCTCAGCACCACCGGGCCACGACTAATTTTATTAAACATGTGCTGAAAGTAACTTTATCCCTACATTTGGATTTCTTCCTGGCCATGGAAAGGGCCCATCGCGCACTCGGCCCACGCCCAACAGATCCGACTGCCAGACTATGATCCTGGGTTATCAGGATGTTAAACTACCAAGAGAAGGAATACATTCTGAAGAAAACATGGAGACTGAGAGACTTAAGGCATGCTGGGTCTCCAGTTTTTTTTTACTATGATTTTTCTACAAAGTTGCAGAATCAACGTAACCAAGTAAAAGCAGTGATTAGAGAATTAAAGGGAAAACGGCAGATAAAAGCTCAACTAAACTATCCAGCAAAATTGAAAGTACTTCTGGACTTGGAGACCAAGACTTTCCCTACACTTTTGGATGCAGTCCCTTTTCTTAAGGAGCATCAGATAACTGTACCAAATTTAGATGTGGAACTGCTGGAAAAGAAGTCAGTTGCAGGAGTGTGGAACCTGGTTAATAGAGGGAGGAAAAGGGATCCTGCCTGGTCCTTCCCTAAGCACTTGATACTAGATTTGGTTAAGCTGATTAAGACTGTGGATGTGGAGGCAGCTGGGATGTCCACTGAAGATCTGAAGGACGCTGGACTAAAATGAAAATGAACAGCTGGTCTGTGGGGATTTCAATTACTTAATGAGAAGGGTCTATAAAGAGTCACAGGACCACTCTTTACTTTAGGGATATCAACACAGGGTTATAGTAATATGGAAGGGGCCTACTCTGTAGACTGTCAAACTCTGGGAGTAGAAGTTTACAAGGGGCAAGGGGAAGGAAAAAAAACCTGGGTGGTGATATTTTAGGGATGTTCTATGTAATAGCATAATACGTACTGGACTTAAGATAGTATTTCCACACCAAGATAATCGGTAGGATATGGATGGATGGTATAAAGTCTAATGTTTATTTTGTTTATCCCTCTTTCTCAAAAACAAAAACAGAAGGAACATCGGAAAGTATATTAATCATCAGGGTGTGAAATGGGGATGCTGAAAGTGAATAGGGGGCTTGTACCATCTGGGTTGTTTTGGAATAAGCTGCAGATATGGAGTGACTTGATGTACAGTGCTAACTCTCAAACCTTATCTGCGGACCTCATTGTAGGTTGGTGGGGGGCCATTTGGGTGACTACCATATGGCTACTTTCCTCCTTGAAGCTCATCCACCACTGGAAGTGGGTGGAGGGAGTGGAGCAACAGAAGTATACATCTATTTGCTCACATTACTGCAACCATTTTGGAAATAGCAGTATAGGGGGAAACAAGCACCTAGGAAGTGTGCTTAGAAAGATTGCTAAGAAGGGAGAGGCCAGCTCAAAGAAGCAGCTAGCCAAATACAATTGTGGTTTATGGTTCAAGTTGGATACTATTCTAAAGAAATCTTTTAAAGTTGAATTGTTTTTTCCAGTTAACTATGTCTGCTGTTAGGTTTCCAGGATATAAGAGTTACAGGGTCCTTGGAGGGTATGACTTGTGGGGTGGAAATCAGAGGATTTTTCTCCTGTGGGACAATGGATAACTTATAACTTACTTCTTATAATTTTAAGGGCTTACATTCTCCCGTAAAATGAACAAAAGTATTATGAGAATTAAAGCATTTAGCTTGTGATGCAGCCTACCTTCAAGAAACCCACCTATCACAAGCAGAGCATTTAAAACTTAGGAGAATATGGGTGAGACAGATATATGCATCATCTAGACCAAGAGGTAAAAAGGCTGGAGTAGTGGTGTTAATTAAACGTAGCTGCCCCCTAGTGGTTACCCAGACAGATGCTGATATGGAGGAGAGATATTTAAGGGTTTGGGGTACCTTGCATGGGATACCACTACATTTAATAAAGATATATGTTCCTAATGAAAGAATGGGTACATTTTGTATGGGGACTTTTTGAAATTAGCAGATCTGCCACCAGGCCAAATACTAATGGGAGGGGATTTTAATTGCGTATTACAACCTGAACGGGACAGATCTTCCCATTGCTCCATTACCAATAGGGGAGCCACAAAAATATTAAGGGACCTAATGGAGGAATCAGGTATGGCGGATGTTTAGTGTTCACACCATCCTCGAGAGCAAAATTATACTTTTTTCTCACATGTTCAGAGATCCTACTCTCGAATAGATTTATTTCTGATGCAAAAATCCTTTTTATACCATCTTCGACAACTTGAGATACACTTGATAACCAATTCAGACCATGCTCTGTTGGCAGTAGTGCTTTCTGTCATGCAGGGCCTAAAGAAAACTTTATGGAGATTAAATGTCTCCCTCCTAGCTGATAAACAGTTGGTAGAGATGCTTATGGATAGAATAAAAAGAATATACTACTCTGAGATGAATCAAGACTGTTCACCTATGATTAGAAAGGACACGATAAAAATAGTACTGTGAGGGGAACTAATTACTATAGCAGCTGGGAAAAAGAAACTTGCTCAATTAACACATACTAGGCTTCTGGAGTGGGTACAAGAAGGGAAAAGGGAACATAAAAAACACCCAGGGAATACTGAAACCCAGAAAGAGTTGGAGAAAGCTTGGTAGGATCTTAGGGAGTTCAAGGGTAAGGGGGCAGAAGGCATACTACACTTTATAAATTATAAATATGGGGAAATGGGACATAAGGCCACTCATTTATTAGCCCTTAAATTGCAGCAACAGGTAGCCAAAAGAATGGTTCAGAGCATCATTAAGGACGGTGTCCTGGGCCAGCTGGGAAACCCCTACTGATACAGTAAATGCTTTCAGGACTTACTATCAATTGTTATATAAAGAAGATAAGGACACTGAACAAACTAGATTACATATAAAGGCTTTTCTGTCTGCCCTGGAGTTACCTAGGTTAGACCAAGAGGCTAGTGACATTTTGGGAGAGGAGATATCTCAAAAGGAAATTTTTGAATCGATCTGTGGGTTTAAACATGGGAAATCACCAGGCCCTTGTGGGAATAACAGTGAATTTTATTCTAAATTTATAACAGTTTTGGCACTCATCCTGGTGGAGGTATTTAATGCATGTATAGAAGATCAGAAACTCCCCCTAATCTGTTATGAAATGACTATTACAATATTACCTAAGGAAGGGAAACCCCAGGATAAATGCACGTCATACTGTCCCATTTCACCTTTAAACCCAGATTTAAAAATATTGACAAAAATATTAGCAAATAGGCTTAAGAAATTCATAACCCAATTAATCCATACCGACCAAACATGTTTTACACCTGGCAGGCACATGGCCAACAATATAAGGAGATTATTAAATATACTTTCTCACCAGACCCAGATATGTGACCCTCAACTAGCAATATTTGTGGATGCCAAGAAGGCGTTTGATCACCTTTACTGGCCATATTTATTTGAAGTTCTAGAGAGGATGGTGGTGGTGGGGAAGGGGGTTTTGAAATGGATGTATTTGTTATATGAGAAACTGAAAGCCTAAGTAAAAGTGAATGGAACTATCTCTGCCAGGTTGGATGTTCAAAGGGGGACATGACAGGGCTGTCCCTTATCACCTTTATTGTTTGCAATTAGTATAGAGCCCTTGGCACAGGCCCTGAGACAGGCTCCTGATATAGCAGGTATTAATGTTGGAGGATTGGTTAATAAAATATTGCTATATGCAGATGATGCCTAAATATATATTTCCAACCCTGTGAAGTCAATCCCTCCCCTGCTTGCTCTTATTCAAGAGTTCGAAGCCATTTCTGGGCATAAAATTAGTCATGAAAAAATGGAAGTGTGGTTGGTCTTGGGGCAGATGTTGTGGGAACTTAAAAATAAGATACTTTTTAAAATAACTAAGAGAAATATTAGATATCTTGAGATTAGGGTTGCACAAAAGCTAAATGATATCTATTAGGTAAATTATACTGTCCTACAAAGCCAAATTTATAAAGACTTAGACAGGTGGCAGGTATTTCCCCTGAGCCTATTCCAGTGGTTAGAATCTGTTAAAATGAATGTATTACGTTGTTTTATTTTTCTTTATTCTACCTTGCCCATTCCGATACCACATTAGGACTGGCAGGACTTAAATAAAAAGCTAGCTAACATTTTTTGGGCACAATGCTGTCCAAGGATTAAGAAATTAATGCTTATGGCCCTGAAGGCAGAAGGGGGATGGGGTCTCCCACACTTTGAAACATATTATAAAGCAGCACAAGTATTAGCAGTCTTAAAAATATTAGTAAGTGAAGAGATAGGGGGATGGATAGATATGGAGGTGGGAGCTCATCCTCGGATCCCCTTGAATTGTTTGCTGTGGGTGGTGTCATCGGCTAATTTATCTGATATTTCTAAAAGATGGACAAAGCACGCTATGAAAATCTGGCTCCAGATTCATTAAAAATGGGAATTGCCAACCCCAGTGTAGCAGAACATCCCCTTGCAATATATTCCCATAGTTTTCAAAAAGCAGGAGTTTGTATCCTTTAACTCTTGGTCTAAAAAGGGTATATGATCTCTAACCCAGTTGTTAGAAGGAGATGGAAAAATTAAATCCTTTGAAATGTTGAAACAGGAATTTCAGTTGATTAATTCAGATTTATATAAGATTTTTCAATGTAGACGTATGCTTTATGCTGATATTACAATTTCAGAAGCTACTCAACCTCTAACAGAAGAGGTAACATTTTTACAAAATCAAGCTGCTTTGAAGGATTTAGAAAAAGTGGTGTCCCACATATATTCTTCACTGAGAGCAGGTGAGGTTATATGGGGATTGTTATACTGGATAAATGGGAAGAAGAAATGGGATATTCCTTGCCATAGCCTTGTTGGGATGCTATTTGGGGAGGGACACATAAAACAACATGCTTTCAAACATGGACAGAATTTAGATGGAAAGCAAACATAAGGTATTTTTTCGGTTCCCACTATCGCTAATCATTTGGGTACTTATGCCTCAATTCTATGCTGGAGGGGTTGTGGGATGAGGGACACTCATTTTCATATTTTCTGGGGATGCCCTGAGCTTCGGGAATTTTGGAACCAAATACAGGAGCTATTAGTACACAAGTTTAAGTTGAGCTTGCTCCTCGGTTTGAACATTTAGTTTTGGGCTTGCCCTCAGTGGATATCAGGGACAAGGGTCAGCAGTATTTGTTTTGTATTTGTATTGCTGAGACCAATAAAACAATAACTCAAAACTGGTTAACCTCGAGAAAACCTATGGCTGATCAATGGCAGCACGATCTAACACAGATTAAGCAAACAGAGGCTATCCCTGCTAAATATAGAGTAAAGTATGGGTCTGGGTGTGTAACGAGAATTTACATGCACCTGAGGGGTTTGATGCTATGTATAAACCCCTAGAGTGAACATTTATGCATAGCATCAAACCCCGAGGGTGTGTGTAAATTCGAGTTTACACACACCCAGACCCATATTTTATTTTATATAATTGTTGAGTTTCTCTTTTTTCACCTCAGCAATTATATAAAATAAAAAAAGGCTGCTGTGCCATCGCAGTCCGATTACATCATAGCGCGCAGTTGGCTTTCACTTTTATTTAAGTTTTTTTTCCAAATATTGTGAGGGTGGTCAATCCAGTAGCCATGTAGAACATTTCAGTTAATTTTAAAAGTTACTTACTGCCGAGTGTCCATGGCAGTTTATCTCCATGTTGGGTTTGCAGTACAGGAAGGGTTTGCGGTTCGGGAAGGAGATAGTGATCGAGGAGTTTGAGCATGCGCAGAGTGGGGAAAACCATGTGCATTTTTGCCATTATAAGCGCTCCTTTATAACGGTAAATTACACCACGGTTTCCCTATGGGAAAAAGAGGAAGGCATTAATTATATAACAGTTAAGAACTGATAAATTTAACTCGAGGTGGCTTCCATATTTTACATACATTGAGGAGACAACTTCAACCCCTATACTAGATCAGTATCTGATTTAATCACACAGTGATGGTCTGTATAGAAAGTGGGCAGGAAATAATTTCTAATTGGTTGAATATTTAATTTCCTTGAGAGGAAGATGAGAAATAAATGTACGTATAATAACCTTAAGTTCTTATTCTCTATTGATTAACAAAGACAGAAAGAAAAACAGCAGACAGGAATGATTATTGGTGGTTGTTTATTTTTCTGATTAATAATTTTGATGAAAGTTGCACATTGGGATTTTGGTTTATAGATAATATGGGGTGCCGATACAGTGGTTTTTTCGTGTGTATATTAGAGGTCCAAGTTGTTACGTACTATAAAAATATGACACAAGGGTCCAGTCATAACAGTGTTGCTGGAAGGTCTGCAGTTACAACTTTCTCAGAACTGTACTGAACTGAATCTGCAACATAAACAGAAGAAAGGATTAAGATCTAACAGACTGGTTATTTACAGTACGGTTGCAAAATTCTAGATCAGTGTGCAACTTTTTTTTTTTTTTTTTAGGCTTATTGACATACCTCGATTGTGTGGATATGAAACTATTTGTACTGTACCAATATGAAGTTGTAAATCAAAGAATTTAGTAAAAGTACAAGTTACAAAAAAAAAGAATAAGGCTGTCAGTGGGGCAGTTAGTACTGTATCTCCCTATGTTTCTTGAGAACCCTTGGAAGTATCCCACCCAATCCCATAGCTTTGTCCACCTTCAGAGCCACACGACCTTTCTGGGCTCTTTCTTCTAAAGTCCCTTCTAGACTCTTTCTTCTAAAAATGGACTTGGGCCCAACCCCACCAATGTGTTCAACATTTCCCAATTTCTGCCCATCCCAAGTGGTCTGTCTCCTCTTCCCTCCACTGTGAAGATTGAATAGAAGTGCCTCTTCATGACGTCTGATTTTCTTGGTCTTCTTCTGTGCTGTCTTCCCCTCTACCCTTTTAATCCTCACTATCTCTTCCCATGTTTTCATCTTCTCAGTTATGTTTCAGAAGAAAAGTCTTATCACCCTTCATCACCCCTGGGTGATTCATTCCTCTGTGCCTTTGCTCCCCTCAGTACCTTTCCTGCTTCTCTCTTCTTTACTAGGTATATCTCCGTGTTCTCCTTGTTCTGTGTTTCCTTATACCTCATGAATGCCAACTTTTTTCCTTCACAACCTTTGCCTGTTCCTGAAAGAATCAGAACTGCCTCTTTTTCCTTTTGCTTTTACTGACTTCCTTCATGCAGAGGTTAATTGCCTTAGTTCTACCTTCCCTTATTTTTGTTCACTGAGCCTCCACCCCATGCTGGCAACCCCCCCCCCCCGAGGCAGTGTCTGAGGCAGTGCTCCATTTCTCAAAAAGCCTCCCTCCTAAACTCCAGGACCCTCATCCATATGTGGTTAGATTCTATTCTTGTCTTAATGTTAAGCTTCGCTGTACAGTAATCACTAGTACCCATGGACAGCCCAGCCTGACATGACACATCTGCAACACTGTCCCTGTTTGTAAGCACCAGATCCAGCACTGCCTCATGTCTAGTAGGTTCTTTGACTAGCTGCATGGGAAACACACCTTGTAGGGAGTCCAGGATGGCCCTACTCCTTGCAGAACCTGCAGATGGAAGGCTCCACTCCTTATCTAGCAGATTGAAGTCACAAACTAACAGCACCTCTCCCTTACTCATAGTTCTGAAGATGGCTTCCCCAAAATGCAGTATCAAACTTGTTTCCCTGTGCTGGAAGCCTGTACACTACCTTGGTGCAGATAGCGGCCCCAGACCTTGTCTCCAGGTTGACCCACACCACCTCCAGCCCTTCCTTCTCCTCCTGGTACCCCAGTACCTCCAGGACCTTGATTCCCTCCCTGATGCATAAAACAACCCTTCCTCATTGCCTAGTCTCATCTGAACATAGAGTAGCCCAGTATGGCCATGCCCCAGTTGTGGTGCTCAGTGCACCACAACTCAGTAATGACCACTAAATTCAAGCCATTCTGCACCATGATGCTCCCAGGACTAGAATTTTGTTTCCAAGAATCCTTGCATTGGTGCACATGGCTTTCCACACCTTCTCCCCCCTGCCCACTGCCCTGCCCCCCCCAAGCTAGACTGTTTTCCCTGAAGTTCCCCCTGACTTTCCTCCTACCTTTTTAATTTCCCTGTTCCTTGATTCCTTCAATTCTTTAACCTCACTTATCTGGGTTTTACCCCTATTTTCTTCTGTCGGTCCTCATCCCTGCCTTTTAGTACCCCTACCTTAGGGAGTTTTCTTCCCCGGTATATCCCTCCTTCCCACTCTATCAGCCCTTGGGCACTCTCTCCCTCCCATCTCCTGCAGCCGTAGTAATCCTCTGGATGCACTCTTCATCCCTTCAAGCAAAAGCACCTCTCAAGCTCTTCACCTGTTCTTCCTTCCTTCCCCTACTCCCAAGTCTATCTCACTAACAGTAGAGTCCCCACCAGCAGCTGCTTCCTCCTAGGCTGGAACTCTTCTTCCCTCCTTGGGGTCTTCACTTCTGAGAACCCCTACTTTCTCCTTTCCCACTGCAATAAGTGCATCCTTTTAGATGTCCCATCTCATCAGCATGACAAAGGAATTCTGCAGTGGTATAGGCTGGGGAGAGTGCATCCTCTTGGCTACCACAACCATGCCAGTGCCCAACAAGGTCCATCTGCTCTGCTTCTGCCTAGGTATTCTCTGGGGGAGTGATGGCAGACTTGGTGGTTCCTAGGTGGGACATAAGATTCACTACACCCTTTCCAGTTCATCCTGCAGTTCAGCAACCTCTGCCCACAACTCAGAGAGGTGAGTAAAATTAAGGCAGCACCTCAGTCTTCAAAAGGTGTCCTGAAAGACTGTGGCCTCACACTCATTGCAGCACTACTCCCATGATATTTCCATCCTTTGCCTAGTGTCAAACTTCTTTGTATCCTTCTACCACCTTCCTATTCCCATTGTACTTCTACCACTCCCTTTTTTGTTTTGTTTTTTTATTCTTTTTGGCAACCAGGTAAGGCACACTAGGGACAAGACCTATTTCTAGTAATGACCTAGGAGCACTGGGAAGATTAAGTGATCTGCACAGGGTCACACAGTATGGAAGTGGAGGTTGTGGGAATCAAACTAAGGTCTGCTGTTTTCTTGAAACTATTTTTTTACCCTACCCTACATACGGTGTCTCTTGTGTTCCCTTTTTTAACCTTCCTTCCTGTATCTACATTATCCTGGGTGTGTACTTGTCCAATTCCACAATTGTAGCATGGCTACAACCTGCAGTTATCTTCCCCTAGCTGTTGGAAACAGTATCAAGTAATGTGTTACCTCCTTACCTTTGCCTGGTGCCCCCCCCCCGGCAGAGTGTCCTGTAAACTGTGGTTACCCTGCGGATAGCCTGCAGATGCTTTCAAAGGAGATGTCCCACTCCTACTCTTTAACACTCACATGATGGGATGCAAGTGTGATGGGACATGCTGGCTGTTACTCCTTTTATCTCTCCTTCCTACTTCCTGGTGTCCCCTGATTCCCTGTCCCCACTAAGATTCTCTCAGCTCCTCCCTCCAATCACACACCTGAATCACAGGGCTTTCTTAATATACTCAACCTCAAGATTAATTTCCTAAGCTAGGTTCCCCACATCATCTGTTACAAATTTAAGGAAAAATCTCCAAGTGCCTCAAAATTCTGACTAAAAATATTTTCCCTCCACCTACCCACTTACACTGCTACTTTATGTATGGACTGAAAATATAAACATATACCCCTATTTTTAAGTTGGCTGCTTACTCTCTCTTCTGTCAGCAGCTCCTGCCTACTGACTTCAACTTCCTTTCAGTTGAACCCTACTGAGACATGTACTTTTAGGTGAAACTCAGGCTAGCAACTGAACAGCCAGCAAATTTTGCCCCTTGATGGATGAACTTTAATTCAGTCAGATCAGCTCAGCATGGTCCACCTTGTTGTACCACTGCAGGTATTTGTAGATCTCCAACATGTTCCCCTTTACTTCCTTCCTGTAGTCTAGAGCATACAGATTGAAGATCTCTCACCTGTCCTCGTAAGTCTTACCCTTCTGTTCCAGTATAATCATTCTTGCCCTCTGCTGTATCCTCAGCATATTGTGTTCAACTATAGTGGCAGCAATCTTGAGTTTTGCTCTATTTTGTAAAGGCCGCCAAATGTTGTGTTAAACCAGCAATTACAGTATATAAAATAAATTACCTGTAACTGGTAATGCATTTGTTTTACAGACCCTTAGTGTGTGTGATACCAGTATAAATCACTTGAACTCGATCTTCAGTCTTCTGGTTTATGTGAAATTACATACCTTGGTTTATTTATTTATTTATTGAAGTGTTTCACCAGGAAAGGCACACTGAGCAACAAGATGCTTGTCTCATGATGCGAACTGAAAGGGGGGGGTTACAGAGGGGAGCAGATGAGTACATGATACCTAGCATTGAGTTACACATTGGAATCATGAAATGAGAGTAACATTGTATACATTGACTTGGAATTTGAGTTACACATTGGTACAATGAGGGAGAGTAACAGTGTACAGGGATTTACAACAACCTTACATGCAAAGGGGAGGAGCTACATCAAAAAGTGATACAACATGGGGTAGGTTTATACAATACTATGTTGTCAGCCATGGAAGAACATGGAATTAGGTTATGACCTGTATTATGTTTACACAATACATAGGTGGCAGCCACTATCTACGGGTAACACGTTAGACAGACAGACAAGGCTAGAAGTGCAGTAGGGGGTAAGTGCGGAGGTTGGTGGATATATGCCAGCATTTGTAGCCAATTGCTAAAGCTGCTGGTTAGGCCACATGGGTTCTAGGGGAAGCAGTGGGGGGGTAGTAAATAGGAGTAGGGGGAAGAGGAGATCGGGCAAGTAGGGGAAGAGGAGTTCAGATACATGATCAATTTACCATGTAGAAGTTTGTCAGGGCAGAGGATAGGGAATGCCTAGAGGAGGAATGTTGGATTTGGACCAGCAGGTCATTCCAGAACTTTGGGAGATGGTAGGAGAAGGCTGACTGGCCTGCAGTGGTCCAACAGTGAGGGATTACCAATAGTCGGGAGTCAGTAGACCTAAGGGCATGAGAGGGGGTTGGAGGAGATGATAGAGAGGAGGCGAGGTAGGGCGGAAGGGACCCGAGCCACAGGTTAGAAGCAAATTTAGCACTGTGGAGAAGGCACCAGCTGGCAAGGGAGGGGAAGGCCAGCAAATGGTAAAGCTCGCAGTGGTGGGTGTGAGGGGGGGCATTGAGGGTAAAGTGACAGAATGCATTGAAGAGAGGTTCCAGTCTGGATAGGGTAGACTTGGGAGCAGCACTGTAGACTACATCACAGTAGTCGAAGGTAGGTAATATCATTTTCTGCACAATTTCACGTCTCACAGGTAGTGGGATACTACTGCAATTCCTATAGAGAGCACTGAGCTTAGGGCACAGTTTTTCCAGGATAGTAACCACATGGGCAGAGGAGGATAGGTGTCAATCAAGCCAGACACCTAGGTACCTAAAGGTAGTCACGTCCTCAAGGACCGTCCTGTCAAGGGTGTGGAAGATCGGTGGTGTGGTAAGCCAAGATAGTCTCTGTCTAGTGCTGAAGGTCATGGAGACTGTCTTCTTGGCGTTGAGGGAGGGTTGGTGGGAGCTAAACCAGAGCTGAACTTTATTCCAAATCAGCCTGTAGACTGGTAGCGACATCCTCGAGGGTCCGGCCAGAGGTAAAGAGAACTGTGTCATCTGCAATACGTGTGAATTGAGGTAGATGAACAGGTTTGTGGTAGGTCATTTAGCAGGATGGAAAAGAGAATGGGGCCAAGTACTGAGCCCTAGGGAACACCAGTACTGATTGGGAGTTGAGGTGAGGTGGAATCAGCAATTTTTACAGACTGAGTCCTGCCTTGCAGGTAGGCTCTGAACCAGTTGGTGGCAGTCACGGATAAACTAACCTCAGAGAGGCAGGATAACAACAGGGGGTGGGAGACAGTGTCAAAAGCTTTAGCTAAGTTGACAAAGATGGCTAATGTAATAAGATCTTTGTCCATCCCCGAGAGGATGGTGTCCAAGAGTCTTAGTAGGGAAGTGGCAGTAGAGTCGTTTTTCCCTAAATCCAGACTGGAAAGGCGTGAAGAAGTTGGATTCCAAGAGGAAGTTGGAGAGTTGAGAAAGTACAAGGTGCTCCTGAAGTTTCACGAGGGCAGGGTGGGCGGAGATGGGGCAGTAATTTGCTGTGGTGGTGGGGTCCTCTCCTTTTCGAAGTGGTAGGACTGTGGTATGCTTCCACTCCGTAGGAATTGATTCAGTGGCAAACAATAGGTTTAGAAGGGCGGCTATGGGAGGTGCAATGGCCAGGGTAGATAGGTAGAGGAGTTTGGTGTCCATCCCATCAGGGGACTTTCCCTTGAAGGGGTTCAGGGTGAGTAGGGCATCTAGAACTTCCATAGGAGAGATGTTCCTGAAGTAGAAGGTGTTCAGGCAGGGGAGGTTTACGAGCTTCAGCATGATGTTTGGGAGGGGTTACAGCTGGAAGAGAAGCAAGGAGAGTAGTAGCACATGTGATGAAGTAGGAATTGAACTCAGAGGCAACTCCGAGAGGGTCTGAGAGAAGAGTCCCATTTGAGAACAGTATGGGGGAGGGATTTGTTGATGGGGGGAAAAGGGGGTCTGATAACGTTCCAAACTTTTGATGGCCTACATAGATTGCCATTGAAAGTATAGTTAAACTATTCAGCTTTGGCTAGTTGGGTGGCCTTGGTGCACTTGTTACAGAGCATGCGGTAGGTGATGTCACCTGGGAGGAGCATAGTCTTGTAAGTTCTCCACGCCTTGTCCCAGGCATTTTGGCATGCTATTAGTTCAGGGGAAATCCAGGGAAGGTGTGTCCCCCGGACACTGATGCGTCGCATGGGGGCATGATTATCCCAGATGCTGAGGAAGGTGTTCCAGAAATGTGTAAAGGCATCATCCATGTTATAATTACTAAGGTAATGACCCCTGTTTGCATGAGCTAGTTCTTCCGGAAGGGGGTAAGGTTTAGTGATTTATTTGACTGTTGTACTAGAAATTTGGGTGGAGATTTAAGGCGACGGATTTTGTGGACTAAGTAGGTGATGTGATGGTCGCTTATAGAGTCTGGAAGTATGCCAGATTTGATGACCCGGTGGGGGTGGGAGGTGACAGCCCAGTCAATTAGGGAGTGATTGCCAGTCTTGTGGTTAGTACGTGTTGCTTCTGAGATGACTTGGGTAAGATTGAGGGCTGTTATCTCAGAACGACCTTTGTTAAAAGTGGGAGATGGTCAGTTGTGATTAAAATCCCCCATAATATAAAGTTCGCCAGACAGGGCTAGGGAGGCTAGGTGGCTTAGAAGGTTGGTGATAGTTGTGGCTGGGGTTCCAGGGCAGCAGTATACACCAGCAACATAAATAGGGAGTGAGAAAGGGAGGGACAGTTGGAGTATGAGCAGTTCAAAGGGTTTGGGCTCAGTTTTAGCAAGTGTAACAGAGAAATGTAAATCTGAGGTGGCGTAGATTGCAACTCCTTCGCTTCAAGTGGTGCGGTCTTGTCGAGTGACATTGAATCCTGGGATGCCGATGGTTGGGTCCTTGAAGTTAGGGTTTAGCCAGGTTTATGATATGATGATAATGTCAGGGACATATTGGGCAGATAGCACCTGGAGCAGATCGAGCTTGGGAGGTATGCTACGAATGTTTAGGTGGAGTACTCATAGTCCACGGGGAAGGGAGCCAAACTGAGTAGCATTGGTGGCCTTTGCAGGGGAGTTGATCACTGAGCTTGAAGGGTTGAGGGCTGGTGCTGGGCCAAGGTTGGGGTGCATATCGCCCACTGCAAGGAGTAGTAAGGCAAAAGATAAATAGTGAGGAAGTAACTAATAGCACCAGGTTGTGAGCGAGCACTGCATAGGAGACACTGTAGGGCAGACAGTATGAGATGTGCGGGAGGTAATTAGGAGAAGGGTTGACCAAAGGTGGGCATAGGAGTAAAGAGAGGATATGGGGCTAAAAGGATAGTGGGACCAGGTAGTGGCTGGTAGAGGTAGAGTAGCGGTGGGGGGGCATGAGTAGGATGAGTTAGTTCGGCCATGAAGAGGGGAGAGATCAGGGTAAAAAAGTGTGAGAGGTATTAGGGAGGGTAGGCAGAATGTGAAGGTGGAGATTGAAAGTAGTTTCCTTGCTGTTAGCGCTATAACTGTCAGTACACAGGAGGCAGTAATCCAATTTGTACCCGTAGTTGGTAGGAGAGATAGAGGAGTGGCCACACGGACCTCTTGGATGGCAGCTATAGACTCGGAGGACGAGGAGGGTGGTAGGCAAGAGAACGATACTGGGCACCAATAGTGTTTGAGCAGGCCTTGGAGGCGGGGTGAGTAGTGGATTTAATAGGAGGCCTAGGAGGGGATTGGGGCGGGACAAAAAACAGGGCTGGTAATCGCTTAGTTCTGCACAGTTATAACCATTGGTTGAACCTTCTAAAAAAATCCAGCAGTAGGAGTCCAAAAGCCATAAAATAGCTTGGCTTGCACAGTCTACGAGGTGCACCAATCGGGAGCTTAACGCTACCTGCTGGTCCAATCAGGAGCCACTGAGTCAGCAGGCACTCCAATCAGAGAGCCACTGAAAGCTGGATGGCTCTGGGAGTTCTGGCGATAGTACCAGTGTGGCTGGTCCGGGAAGCAGGGCCAGAAGGGCTGGCTGGATTTGTCTGTTTGCTCATAGGTTGTGTAAAACCAACTTGTTACACACTATTACATTAGTCTCTGTTTTGTAAGATATTTTCTGATGTGTTATTGATGGCTCAGTTTTGCTATTAAACTGCTCCGATTTATGGATTCTTGGGGGCACAGACAAGAAATGTCTACAATAACACATTAGAAGGCTCACACGCTTGACCTAACATTTTACTTAGGTATGAAGATTGAAGAAATCTCAGTGGAGCTAGTTGCTACATCTGACCACTGCACCATAGAGTTCAGTTTCGGGGGCCCCGCAAGGTGCTCCAGTACCATCTGAGATGAGCTGTGGATTCTAAATCAGTTTCTAGGTCTCCGGGACACCTTTACTTTGGTTGCTGCCTCCTCCAGGGTGGTCTCTGCTGGTGTTGATGCATATAATAGGGCCTTAGCATAAGGGGTAAACACACAGGTTCCCTGTGTCCCTGGTAGAGCCAACCATACTATAGTCCAAGGGCTGCTGTACATCCAAGTATCCTGCCTCAGATCTCATGAGAATCAAGTTTTGGGGTGGTAACACCAGCACGATGAAATTCTTTGCTATAAAAAATCTAACTGGCCCTTCATTTCTAGATTTTAAATCTAAACTGTGGTGTTGACTTCTCAGCCAAGCTTTTCCCCAGCCTAGCATAATTTAATTTAATTCTAATGCTGACATTTTATGCTTAGTTGTGATTGACTGATTGATTTATGTTATGTATGTATATTATATGTATGCTATCTCTGTCTTTCTTTGAAATTGTAGTTGTCAGCGGTCTGAGCCCTGGAATAATGTTGTATAAATAAAATCAACCTACTTTATGAAAGGATTCATGATGGCATAATTATTTTATTTTAAATTTGTTAACCAGGTGAGAACCCAAGGGCATAATGTTCATTTTCAAGGGTGACCCAGATATATACAAACATATGCAAAAAAATACATTAATGGCACATTAAGACAAAATAAAATAAAAATAGTATAAACAACTAAAAACATACCTATGTATAACAGCAGTCTACAGCTTCTAAAAACTGGTAAATCACATTGAAACTGCTTGGGGTTCAATAAGAGCAACCCTGCCTGATGGACAGTTGTATGTTTTAACTATTTTTGAAATAAAGACTTTTGTACTGACAGCTGAATGGTGATGGTGTTTATCTATGCTTTGTAGCTGTTTCTACACTGGGCACATTCTTTTACAGTGGAGTGGTTTTGCCTTTAATTTTAAATCACACATATCACTTCATTTTACATGGCCTCCAACATACTTTACTTAGTATGTTTTATGAGAAGCCTGATGTTAAGTTTGTAGAACTTTCATTGTCAGACTTACAGATTCTGTATTACAGCTGTGTCTTTCTGTCTAATGTAGGATGGCTGCTGGAGCTGCTTTGATGATGTTCACCTTCTGACAAAGGATGCTGTCTCAATACTTCTGTTTGGTGCACAGACCATCTATGATGCAGTTAAAGCCAAACTTCCAACGTGCACTTTATTTGATGGCCAGGAGGTTAGTGTCCACTGGAGTGGACCTCATTGTTTCCCCATCAGTGTTCAAAGATTGTCTCATGCTTAAAAGGTTTTTTTTTAATATCACTTTTTATGCTTTCTGTTCTACCCCTCCATTATTCAGACCATCCCCAATGGTCTTCCTCCATGTATCCAAGCCCCTTATCCTGCTCAAGCAGCTTCCAGGGATCCTGACCCTCTTCCAGCCAATCTTATGCAGTCTTCCCATCTCTTCACCATAACCCATGGCTTATCACCCACGTGCAAGACTCTGAAGCTGACCAGCTCCTCAGAGACATCTTGGATTTGGCTGTGGAGCCAAGTGGGAGTGGCAGGCAAGGTTAGGGCAGAGCCTGTTGAAACCTCTGTGAGTGTTTGTGGGCATGGAGGGGGGATTTGCAATTGACTTCATTGTCCCTGAACCCTCCAACAAGGAGGTCTGCTTATAGCAACACTACTCTAGATTGTCAGCAGACAGATGAGACTGCCCTGCTTCAAAACTCCCCTGCTACATTAGGTGAATGATGGCTCCAAAGCATTTACCAATATAGGGCTCCCCAACCCCAGAATCCTTCCCAAGTGGCACCACTCCTCCTGAACCACCAGGTAGCAATTGAGCAATGAAGGGAGCTACCCTTCATTCCCCAAAACAGAGGCATCTAAGGCAGATGCCCAAGTTGTCTCTACCAATTGGATGTCAATGTCCTGGGTGCAGGGTGTGAACCTCGACTGGTTGCATGACAACTGGCTGTTTAGTACTGCCAAGCTACCAATTGTTTCTAAACTTGAAGAGCCAATGACTGTTGGGGAAAACTTTGAAAAACTTAATATCTGCACATAAGTCTACTCATAAGTCCCATATTTTCTATATTTATCTTCCCCACTTTCTTTATTACTAAGGACAGCTGCTTGAAAGTAGGATCTTTGACCCTCATACTTCTGCTCATGCTGCCTGTCTACATGTGAGGTTATACTGTTCTGTTTATAATCATAATTTGTTGCCATGGAAATAGTTATGCTATCACAAGCAGGTGATTAGGACATCACATGTAGGCAAGCAGCAAAAGCAAATGCAGTGCGAAGGACAAGGATCTTGTTTCCATAAAGAAATTCCTTAAAATACTGTATGTTGACAAAATCTATGTTTGTAATAGAAGTCAAGGGGAAGATAAAAACAGGAAATATAGGAAGACCAACTGAAAATTATGTCAATTTCCATAGCTGTCCCAGAGACGTTGCATGATCTTTGAAGTTGCACTATGACCCAAACTACAAAAGTCTCAGATTGGATCTATTTTGAAACCAAACCAACCAGATCACCTCTGTTGAGGGGATGACCATGGAGGATGACAAGGGCAGGGCTGAAGACATAGTCTATGTGGACTTCAGCAAGGCCTTTGACACTGTAGCACATGGCAAGCTTCTGGGCAAAGGACACCAGTGTATTATGCAAAAGGTAAGCACTAAGTGCATTTTGCTAATTGGCTTGGGGCAAGAATCAGGAGGTTGTGCTGGATGGGCACTACTATGAGTGAAGAATACTATCAGGCATCCCACATGAATCTGTGCTAAGCCACTGCTGTTCAAAATTTTTAATAAAGATCTGGAAGCTGGGGTATTCAGCAGGATGCTCAGGTTCACTTAAGATACTAAATGTACCAGGGTGGTGAACACCCCTGAGGGTGAAGACAAACTTCAGCGGACCTGGACAAGCTGGGTGATCACTCAGACTCTTGGACTCTCAGATTCCATGTAACTAAATGCAAGAGTCTAAACTCGGGGAGGAAGAACAAAGGTAGAACCAACAGTACAGACTGCATTTAAGTAATGTGGCATTTGTCTGGAAGTTAGCTGTGATTTCAGCTGCAAATATACCATCATGCTTGAACAACACCAGTGCTTTTCAGATTAGCTGTGTCAGTGAACTGTAAATTACATACAGTATCTCTGGCATTTTGCTACAAACACTGCATTAATAGTGCATTCTTGATTCAACTCAACATTTTAAGAAGCCAGTTTGTACCCAGTTGCCTGTTTGGGTTGGGAATGCATTGCAAAATGAAAATAAATGCAGTCTGTAGTGCATACAATGTGTGTGGCTCTTCTTGTTGAAGTGGAGGTGGAAAATGACCTACTGTAGGAGTCATAACTTCCCAGGGCTGAAGCATGATAAACTCTGTGTGGTCACTGTGAATTACAAGGGTGATGAGCAGCAGCTCTGGGGAAGTACAGCAAATTGTTCACTTTACAAGGCCTTAGTTAGACACCACGTAGATTTCTGTATGTAGCTCTGGACTTCTTAATACAAAAAGGATATTGTGGCAGTCAAGTGGGTGCAGCACAGGGCCACATAGATCAGGAGTTTAGGAAACGAGAGCTGTGAGGAGGGGCTAGGGACCTGTAACACATTCATCTTGGAGAAAAAGAGGCTGAAATGGGGCATATCAGTGTTCCACATAATCAAGGGTATCAGCAAGCTTGAACAGACAGAGATGTTTGATCTGGATGGGATTATCTAGCAGGATGTGGGGACATGCCTTGAAGCTCAGAGGTGTTAAATTCATATAATGTTGGGATGAACTTTTTTTTTTAAACTTGTTGTGGACTGTGTATCTCTATATTCCTTTGGTAACTCCAAGAGGAGGAACATGGAAGAGGTGAGCTTCAAAGAGAGTGAAAACACACTCCATATGGCCTCCTGTATATCTGCAATGAAAAATTGAAGTTTGGGGTATTTCCAGAACACATGAATGTGCATGGCTGGAGTACTCTCACATCTTCTCCCGCAATCTGCTTTATTTCCCTGGGCATAAAGGGCATGTACTGCTGGTACTCTAAAGAATCTAACCGCATTCTTCCATGAAAACTTCCTCCAGCAAGGTGAGGAGGTGTTTCTGTATATTTTATTCCTATCTCTATCCCACATCTCTTCTGGAATCTACATATCCATATCCATATCCTTAGCCCATGCCCTTCGAACTGAGGTGGTGGATTCCCACTCCAGTTCATGAAGCGCAGTATAGAGATATGATATTATGTGCTCCAAAGGGGCTGTGCCCTCTAGAATAGTTTTTTTTTAAACTTTGTTTATTTTCAGGTTTTTTACTTTTCATTTCAACTTACAGCCTACATATGTGCATAGGAATTAATTCTTGCTTTCTTCAGGTTGCTACAATCCATTCAGTGGAATATTTCCATCATTTCTGTTCTTTTAGTCTATACATGCTCTCTCTTGTACAAAATTCTTTCATGCATAATTATATCTCGTACATAGTTATATCTAAGCCAGTCTTCCTGTCTTATCTTTTCCCTTTTTCAGGGTATAAAATCTTGTCTCATTGGGGTAATATATAATATCCACCTCCTCCATATTATCTCAAATTGAGCATATCTCGTATTTGTCAATGCTGTCAGCCTTTCCATTTGATATATATCTATCACTATATTTTGCCATTGCCTTAATTGGAGTGGGTTTGGAGACAACCAGTTTTTTGTTATGGTTTTTTTAATAGCTATTATCAATATCAGCAGGAGTTTGTCTGTCCTGATATCCTTACTTCCCTCTGGAAAGTCCAGTAAGAAGTATAATGGTACATTCAATATTATAGAGGGCGAAATTATACTCTTAATCGCCTCTTGTACCTCCTTTAGGAAAGATTGTATTATTGGACACCTCCAGAATATGTGCCCATGTGTTGCCTGATTTTTGCCACATTTCCTCCAGCATGCTACTTCCTTCCCCTTATTAAAGTGCATCTGGATTGCTGGTGTTCTGAAAAACCTGACAGCAATTTTCCATGTAAATTCTCTCCAACATGGTGATGATGTACATTTATGTATATGTGATAAATAATTTCTCCATGTATCTCCTGTTATTATGACATTTAAATATTTTTCCCATGCTCTCCTAATGGAATCAACTGAATCCCCCTCCATTTCTCTTCTTGCCACATATAAGTAGGTTATTATATGATTTAGCTCTGTCTTACCGTCTAGGGTTTTCTGTATTATCTCTATAATCTTGGGTATAGGATATAATGTCCAACATTCTTTCCTGATACTTTTTATATAGTCAGTAATCTGAAAGATTTGGAATCTATCACTCTGTGTTATCTCATCTGTACTTTCCAAATCTGAGAAGCTCATTACATTTTCTTCTTTCAGGAATTGGTATGCCATATGTAATCCTTTCCTGTCCCATCTCCTATACCCCAGGTCCATTTTTGCTGGTAAGAAATTCTCTATGTGTGTCAATGAATAGAACATGGGCCTCCATTCTGACATATTCTTGGTGTTCAACATCTGTCTCCAAACTTGTAACATTGACATTGTGTAGGGATTATCAACATCTACCCCTTCTTTATCTCCCCTCTCTACCAGTAGAGCCCCATGTGGTCATCTTACATCTTCTTCTGCTAATTCTATTCCTTTCCACTTTGCCTCATATTTAGGGTGCAGCCAGTATATCACCATGCGGATCTGGGATGCTATGTAATAATATTTAAAATTTGGCAAGGAGAGACTCCCTTCATCTTTTGAGAGTTGTACTATTGATTGTCTTATTCTTGGTCTCTGATTCCCCCATATGTATTGTGTTATTTTCTTATTTAATTTTTTATAAAAAATCTCTGAAATTACAATTGGGATGGTTTGTGCCAAATAAAGAAATTGTGGCAACAACAACACCATTCTGACTGCTTCTATTTTCTGTATGAATGGTATAGGTATCAATGTCCACTTGTCTATATCTCTCTGCATTTGTATTAGAAGTTTTTATAGTTAAGGTTGTATAATTTTGTATACTCTGGACTCAGCCATATACCTAGGTATTTAAGTGTAGGGGTATTCCATTTAAATTTATAATGAGATTCCACCTGACCTGATGGTTTATAATTTACTCCCAGTACCTCCGTCTTAGTTACATTAATCTTATAGCCTGCTAATTCTCCAAAGTCTGTTAATGTTGACCAGAGTGGTCCCAGGATCTCTCTGGATGTGTTAGGTATATCAGGAGGTCATCTGCATAAACAGCCAATTTATGTTGTCCTCCCCCTAACTGTATCCCCGTTATCTCTCTATGCTGCCTTATAGCCTGTGCCAAGGGCTCCAGGTATATTGCAAGCAAAAGGGGCGATAGGGGGCATCCCTGTCTGGTTCCTCTTTTAAGGTTTATTGGTGATGATATTGAGCCATTTATTTTAATATATGCCATAAGGTTATCATATAAAGAGTCTACTATCTCTCTAAATTCTGTTGGAAATTCCATTTTCTCCATTGCAGATCTCAGAAAAGGCCATGTCACCCTGTTGAAAGCCTTCTCTGCATCTAAACTTAGGAGCAGGAAGGGTGTTTCAGACAGGGAGGCATAGTGCAATACATGCAGTGTTCTCTTGATGTTGTCTTGTGTTTGTCTACTTGTCACAAACCCTGTCTGATCCTGATCTATCAGGTGAGGCAACAATTCCGCTATCCTTCTAGCCATAATAGATGTAAATAATTTATAATCTATGTTCAATACTGAGACTGGTCTGTATGAGCTACAGTTTGTGCTATCCTTTCCCGGTTTCAGTAGACTGGTGATGGTTGCATACCTCCATGTATCTGGGCAGCTCTTATTTTGTTGTATTTCTCTAAATGTCTCCATGAGGATAGCCATCAACTTCCCTCGAAAGCACTTATAGAACTCCCCTGTATATCCATCTGGGCCAGGACTTTTATGGGTCTTAAGGCTTGTGATAGCTTTATTTAGTTCTTTCTCTTTAATTTGGGATATCAGTCCCTGTTGTTGTTCATCTGTAAGATTAGGTCATTTTAATCCTCTCAAAAATGTCTCTGTCTTATTAATGTCTGTATCCTTTTCTGGAGTGTATAAATTCTGGTAGTATTTCTTAAAAGCCTTCTCAATCAACAGTGGTAGTCTCACTAGCTGCCCCCCCTCTGGATCTCTAATCTGTATAGTTGTTGTTTGCATTATTCTTCTACGGAGTCTATGGGCCAGCAGTCTAGTGGCTCTCTGTCCCCCTTCATAATATTTTTGTTTTAAGTATTGTAGAGCTTGCTCTGTTTTAACATCTAGTACTGTATATGCAGTAATGTACCTTTAATTTCTTGTATTACACTCTCACAGCTCGTTTCTCCCGCTGCACGTCTCTCTTGTGTCTCCCTTAGTTGTTTTCCTAAATTTTCTTGCTGCTGATTTTGTTGCTTTTTATAATGTGAGGTGTATTTAATTATATCTCCTCTCAGTACCACTTTTATTGTGTCCCATAATGTTACCTTTTTTAAATCTGGGGTTTCATTTTCTTTGATAATTTGGGGATCCTCTGTTCTATCATTTCTTTGAATTTCTTTTAAGTCAGGAAGAAATTGTTAAACTTCCACAAAGTTCATCTTTTTTCACTTGACCATTCTAGTTTGAGAGTTAACATTGAATGATCTGAAATAGGGGTAGGAATAATCTGGCTTTCCTGTACCATATACAAGGATTCCCTGGACATATGTTAATAATCTATTCTTGTATATATTTTATGTGGAGCAGAGTAATGAGTGTATGTCCTTATATTAGGGTGTTTATATCACCATACATCTACCCACTGTACATCTTGGAAATATTTGATGGCCATCCTCTGTGGAGCATTTCTCTTGGAAGGTTGTTTTGTAGATGTGTCTAAAGAATCATATATCATATTATGGTCTCCCTAGGATTAGGGTTCCCTTCTGTTTCTCTGTTATTGTCTGACATAACTTCCTCATTTCTTTTGTTTCTGTTCCTGGTGATATACAGTATATATTGATGCTACTGTAATAATGCGTCCTGCTAAATTACCTACTACCAGTGCCAGTCGTCCCTCTTTATCCGTATATATATCTCTGTCTTCTGAAACTGAGTATTATGTGGAATTAATACTGCTGTCCCCCTTCATTTCCCTCCTCTATATGATGAGGCTACTACTGTTTCAAACCCAAACTTCGCTAGCTTGTTATGTTCATCTTTGCTTAAATGTGTTTCCTGCAATAGTAGGAAGTTCGGTTTCTGTCTTCATTTGGGCTAATATCTTATATCTCTTTACAGGATTGTTGATTCCATTAACATTAAGAGAGC
Organism: Neoceratodus forsteri; assembly: GCA_016271365.2. Lineage (NCBI taxonomy): Eukaryota > Metazoa > Chordata > Ceratodontiformes > Ceratodontidae > Neoceratodus > Neoceratodus forsteri. The sequence continues at coordinate 1,133,717,458 of CM057449.1, read as the reverse complement.
ATACATTTACTTGTTTCTGACTAGTCATTTTCTAGTATAATACATTTTGGCTTTTTTACTTTGCATTCTATATATTCCATTTCCCTTGCTTTGCCTTCCTTGTTCCTTCTGTAAGCTTCTCATTCTAATGTTCATTTGACTCCTATGCACCATCATATATCTAACAACATCCACAACACACATAACAATACTAAACATTTCAACTCTGTAACTATTTACATAATCGCTTCCAAGGTTGGAGGAAGTATAATTACTTCCTCTATTACACCTAAAGGGAGTTCCCTTTTGAGAGATCCCCTTAGTGGGAGGTTCGTAGGAGTCCATATGAATTCCTCCTCCCCTGGTCCCTTTTTCTTCGAGACCTTGTTTTATTTGTGAACCCTCTTTCCATCTTCTTTCCCCATTCCTTTCTGTATTCCCTAGGAATTTTCCTTGCCCTACTTCCACTAGTGCCAATTCCTTCCCTTTCCCTTGTAATTTACTCCTCTCGATGCTGATTACCCTTCTCTCTATTCCTGGTTCCCTACTTATAAACCCTATTCTGTCTTCTGCCCGTTCCTTACATTTCCATTTACCCCTTTCTGGTGTTCCATTTCTTCCTCTTTTTCTTTGCCCTTCTCTCCCTATTGTGTATTTCTTGGACCCTTTTCACATTTACATTCCCCCCTCCCCCTATCCATTATTCAAATCTCTCCCTTGCCTTTTCCTTCCCCATAGTTTTTGCTTTCATGGCTTAGGGTCCTTAATTCTTTCCCTTCCTTGCTTAGGACAGCTCTCTATACATGTAACGCCTCCCCCGTATCTTCCAGATTACCCCCTATTTTATCCCTCAGATGTCTTGATGGTTTCCCATAACCTCCAAGTTATTTCTTTAAATATTAATAATGTAGTGCTTACCTTATCTTTCTTCAGGGCTCCCCTTTATCCATCCAGTATAGTTATTCCTCCCCTCCCCTCCGCCCCATTCCCCTTTATTCTCCTCCCCCATTCCTGTTATTTCTACCCTTATTTGACCAGTCTCTCAAAGTTCAATTGGGTCTTATTCCTCATGTTAATTCAGTCCAGGTAATCGAACTGTAATATGGGCTCTATCTAGGATCCACGATTTCTCAAGTTCTTACTCTCCTTGTAGCACAGCGTTACTCACTCTCTTATTGCCAGTCCCAATTATTGTCTCTACCTCTCAGGTATCTCCGCTTTGCATTTGCCTCTCTTCCTTGTCCATTGTCCTGTCTAGCAGCTTTCATACATCTCTGAGTGACTGCAGTACCATCTGATATGTCTTTTGGCCTTGTCTGTTCCTCACCATCTTCTTCCACTGTGCCTTTTCCGGTTTTGGGTGTTGCACTTCCTCTCCTCCCGACTGTGTAATCCAGCCTCTTTGCTGTAGTTCCCTCAAAGCTGTTTCTGGGTTCTCACACACTACTGTGCCAGTGTCCCACATGATTTTTAATCTCGATTGGAATGGTGTCTGGAATTTTACCCCCTGCTCCCTCAATATTTTAAGAATTGGTGAATATGCAGCCCTTTTCTTAACTATTTCCACTGGATAGTTGTGATCAAACAATAATCTGACAGTATTGTATTTCACCAGTCTTTTTTGCCATGCAGTACGGAGTATATGCTCCTTGTCCCTATAACTTGATAGTTTCAACATTACTGAACGTGGTCTTGCCCGAGGATCTGTTGGCTTGTTTGTTAGCGATCTATGAGCTCTGTCTATTTTAAATTCAAAAGTAGCAGGCAACTCTAGTACGTTCTTTAGTAAGTTAGATATAAAATCTTCCATGCGGCCCACCTCTGCATCTTCTGGGAGGCCATAGATTCGGATATTATCCCTGTGGGATCATGCTTCCAAGTCTAGTAGCTTTTCTTGCAATTTTTCCTGCACATTTACAAGATAGTCTGCTGCTGTATGCACTTCCCTTATCTTCTCTTCTGCTTCTGTTATTGGTTGTTCCATTCTTTCTGTCCTTCTTTCCATCTCTTGCATTTTCGAATTTAATACCTGAAATTCCGATTTAGTTTCTGCTCTAAAGGCTCTCAGTTCTGCCATAATTGTTTCGAATCTCAATCTCAAGAGGTGTTCCATTTCCTGATCTGTATCTAGATCGTATGCCATGCTGCTAGCTGGGGATGCGCTCCTACTGGTATCTCGCTCTGGTGGCAATCCTCCTCCATCCTTTTTATTTGTTCCTTTTTTTCCATGTGATCTGCCTGATTTATGTCCCCCAGACATTTCTTTCACTATTTTAGTAATTTTTAGTCTTTCTGTCTGCTGATCTGAGGGTTTTTATTTGTTGGGGAGATCAGAGCTCTATTCCAAAGCTGCCATCAGTTTGATGACATCACCAGAAGTCGCACCCTCTAGAATAGTTTTAAGAATACTAACCAGCTGAGAAGAGGGGGAGGCTGTCCATGTGTCCTCCCTTAGGGTCTTAACCAAGTCCCTTACTTGAAAATATCAAATCTATCTCATGGGGCTATCCTATATTGAGCCTCCAGGTCAGTGAAAGTACTAAAATGACCCCCATCCATAAACTGGTATATTATGTGTAGTCCCTGTCTCTCCCACCTTCGGTACCCCACATCCATTTCGGCTGGTAGAAATTTATCCAAGTATGGACCATGGTGGGCTCAGGGAGGGTGAGGGTGGTAGAACAGAGGTGCATTCCTCCAGCTGCACCTCTCCACAATCATTATGCTGTACTGGTGAAGCATAGTTCCCCTATGGAGGCACCCACACTGGAGACCAAGGAGGCTGCTGAGAATAGCCACAAGGAAGGCCCACAGGAGGATGGCATGGGACACCACAGGGGGAGGAAGCAGCTCCTTGTGGGGGACTCAATTATTAGGGGGGGTAGAACTGGGGGAAAAGTGGAAAGGGAGATAAGGTGCCTGCTGGGAGCCATGGCTTGGAGCTACAAGAAGTGAATCCTCAAGATTGCAAGAGACTGCATGCGAGAGGGAGCTGGACATCATTGTCCACCTAGGGACAAATGAATTAGCTGGGCATGGGATTAGAGCAATGCAGGAGGAGTTTGTGGAGCTGGGGAGGGGCCTTTGCCAATTAGCACACACGGTAACCTTCTCAGAGGTACTACCTGTCTATGGCATGGGTGAGGCTAGGGTACTACGCACCATGCGATTCAATGAATGATTGAAAAACTGGTGTGGAACACAGGGTTTTGGCTTCATTGGGGACTGGGGCCCCACCTGAAGGGATGCACGCCTTACTGGCAAGATGGTCTGCATCTGTCCAGGAGGGAAGCAGGCTCCTAGGTGATAGGTTTGTATGCTTCATTGGCAAGCTTTTAAACTAGCCAAGGGGGGAGGAATTCCCAGCCTCCCCCCCACAAAACAGGGTCATCAGCGAGGTAAACACCAAGGTAGAGAGGTTGATAGGGAGCAGGATGGGGGTAAATGGAGAAAAAGTCAAAGACAGTAAGGGCAGGGATGGGTCTAAAAGAGGTAAGACCATAAAAAAATTGAGGGTGATGAGTACCAGTGCCCATAGTCTGGGTAACCAGCTTCCTGTTTTAGTGGCCTCGATGGAAGCGGACACCTGGATATTGTGGCAGTCACAGAAACATGGTACACAGAGAACCATGACTGGGATGTAAACATACCATGGTATGCAATCTACAGGAGGGGCAGGGAGGGTAAAAGAGGAGGAGGAGGAGTAGCTCTCTATGTAAGAGAAGGGATCAAAGCAACAGAACTAAAGCATAAACTGGGAAGAGTGGAGGCAATGTGGGTCACCTTGGAGACAGGTAATGGCACCACAATCCACATGGGGGTGTATACAGACCCCCATCTTGGGGAGGAAATGGACAAAGAAATGTTAGAAGGTCTCCTTAGAATGGCAGAAAAAGGGGAGATTTTGTTGATGGGGGACCTGAATATGCCATATGCTAACTGGAGCACTTGTGCTGCAGCCTCATTCAAGAGCAGGGTCATTCTCGATGCCCTGCAGAGTGCATGCTTTAGACAGCTAGTGTTGGAACCCACTTGGGAGGGAGAAATCTTAGACCTGGTACTCTCAAATGCAAATGGTGAGAGGATCACAGATTTAGAAGTGGATAGCCATCTGGGAACTAGTGACCACCAAACAGTGTGGTTCATGATAAACACATCTGTAGAGTCAAGCCATACAAAGAAAAAAGTACTGGACTTTAGGAGGGCTGATTTTGGCAAAATGGGTGAGTGCCTAAGGAATGTACTAGCAAATGGGCAGGAAGAAGGGTAGAAGAACAATGGGAGAAAATCAAAACTGCCATCACATAGGCAACAAGTCTTTGTGTGAAGCAAATAAACAAAACAAAACAAAGTAAAAAACTGCAATGGTTCTCAAAAGAGGTGGAGGGAAAGGTTAGGGAGAAAAAGATAGCATTTAGGAAGTATAAGGAAACACAGAATGAGCAGGACAGAGAACTGTACCAGTTAAAGCAGAAGGGAGTGGGGAAGGAAGTCAGAATAACAAAGGCCCACACCGAGGAAAAGATAGCCAACTCTGTTAGGAAGGGGAATAAAACCTTTTATAGGTACATCAGGGAGCAGAGAAAAACCAAGGAAGGGATAGTGAAGTTCAACAAAGGGGAGGAGAGGTGGGCAGAGGGTGACAGTGGAAAAGCAGAGATACTGAATGAATACTTTTGCTCAGTATTCACAAAAGAAGAAGAGGGGGAGGTACCTAAACCAAGCAATAGAAGCACTCTGGACAGGGGGGTCAATAACAGTCCATTCACAGAAGAAAGTGTCCTGAGAGAACTCCTAAAACTCAGGGTGGACAAAGCAATGGGGCCTGATGGGATTCACCCCAGAATTCTAAAAGAACTAAGGAGAGACCTAGTGATGTCACTGACTACCCTTTTTAACAAATAATGGGAGGATGGTGTGGTACCTGAGGATTGGAGGAGGGTAGATGTGATTCCTCTTCACAAAAGTGGGAGCAAGGCAGAGGCAGGGAACTATAGACCTGTTAGTTTAACCTCAGTGATAGGGAAAATGATGGAATCACTTCCGAAAGAATGAATTGTTGAGTACCTAAAAGCCAGAGGGGCACAGGACCCGAGGCAGCATGGATTCATGGCAGGAAGGTTATGTCAAACAAATCTAATAGATTTCTTTGACTGGGTGACCAAAGTAGTAAACCAGGGAGGGGCTGTAGATATGGCCTGTCTAGACTTTAGCAAGGCATTTGACACAGTCCCACACAAAAGATTAGTAAACAAGTTAGCCATCCTGGGAGTGGGTCTCAGGGTGATAGCCTGGATAACAAATTGGCTGACCAACATTACTCAGAGGGTAATAGTAAATGGAGTACACGCTGAAGAATGGGTGGTTACTAGTGGGATACCGCAGGGTTCAGTACTGGGACTGGTCCTCTTTAAAGAGACATTGCAGAGGGGTTGGAAGGAAAAGTATGCATCTTTGCAGATGATACAAAAACCTGCAACAGGGTTGATACACAAGGATAGTGGAAAAGATGACAAGGGACTTGGCAAGGTTGGAGGAATGGTCAAAAGTATGGCAGCTTAGATTCAATGCAAAAAAATGCAAAGTAATGCACCTGGGAAACAAAAACCCAGGTGAAGAATACAAAATTGGAGGGGGGGCACTAACAACAACAAAAATGGAAAGGGACCTCAGGGTAGTCATATCAGATGACCTTAAGGTAGGCAAACAATGTGAGAAAGCAATAAGGAGGGCTTGAGAGATACTGGGATGCATAGGGAGAGGCATCACCAGTAGAAAACAAGAAGTTCTTATCCCTCTGTACAGACAGTTGTTGAGACCCCATTTGGAGTACTACGTGCATCTCTGCAAGGACATAGACAGGATGGAGGTGGTCCAGAGGAGGGCAACTAAAATGGTGCAGGGTCTGCAACAAAAGCCATATGGAGAGAGACTGAAAGAGCTTAATATGTATACCCTTGAGGAAAGGGGGGCATGATAGAAACTTTCAAGTGCCTCAAGGGAATCAACAAAGTCCAAGACAGGAGCATCTTTGAGAGAAAGAGATGTGCAAGAACAAGGGGGCACAGTTTGAAAATAGAGGGGGGGTCGGCTCAGAGGCAATGTCAGAAAGTATTTTTTCATGGAGAGGGTGGTGGATGCATGGAACCACCTTCCTGAGGAGGTTGTGGGGTCAAAAACAGTGTAGGAATTCAAGAATGCATGGGACAGACATAAGGCAATTATAGTGAAGGGTAGGAGAAAGTAGACTGTTGGTTAACTAGAATATGCAGCTTATCCAATATGTAAGGAATGAGCAGATTAGGTGGGCCAAGCGGTCCTTATCTGCCATCAAAGTCTATATTTTTATGGTTCTATGTAAGAAGTAGAATAGTGACCTCCAGGCCCCCAATTATTTAGAGGTTAACATTGAATGCCAACTCTCAATGGTAGACATCGTATATGAGGTATTTATTTCTTGCAGTGGCTCCTCCCTTGAAGTGTATAATAGTACCCTATATGGTTCCATAAGATCTTCCTCTATTTTTTCTAATGATTTCCACTTTGCAGAGTACATAGGATGGAGCCAGTATAGCATGGTTCTAATCTGCGCAGCAGCATGGTAGTGTTCAAATTTTGGGAGGGAAAGCCCCCCCTTTATTTTTTTGGGAGCTGTAAAATTGGCAATCTAATTATTGGTCTCTGCAATCCCCAAAGATAATTAGTGATCTTCATATTTAATTTCTTATAATAAAAATCTGGGACTTTAATTGGGAGGGTTTGTGCTAAAATTAAAAATTGTGGCAATACTACCATGCGTATTGCGTCTATCCTCTGCATTAGTGGAATGGGGAGAACCCGCCACCTCCCTAGGTCTCCTGTTGTTTTCTCTAACAAAGACAAATAATTTAGCTCAAATATCTGATCATACTCTTGGCTAAGCTGTACTTCTGGGTATCTCAGGGTTTTTAGGGACCATCTGAATGGGAAGGTTTCTTTAACACGGTCTGTAGGTGTATACTTAACGCCCATTACTTCAGTCTTTGTAGTATTAACTTTATATCCTGCTATATCTCCAAAGCTCCCCAATACCTCCCAGAGCGGTTCTAGGGAGTGTTCTGGATCTGTCAAATATACTAAAAGATCATCCGCATACAAGGCCAACTTATGTTGTATGCCCCCTGCTTGTATCCCTCGAATTTTTTCATGTTATCTAATGGCTTGCGCCAAGGGTTCCAAATATAAAGCAAATAATAGGGGGAAGGGCGGGCAGCCCTGTCTGGTACCTCTAAGCAAGCTAATTGGTGCTGTCACTGACCTGTTTATTTTTATGTATGCTGTCAGTCGAGTGTGAAGCCCTGTAATAACCTTTCTGAACTCCCAGGTTAACCCATTTTCTCCAGGGTGGCCCCCAAGAAGGGCCACACCACCCTGTCAAAGGCCTTTTCCACATCCAAACTTAAAAGCAAGAATGGGGCCTCCAACAGGGTGGCGTAGTGTAGCAAGTATAATGTTCTTTTTATGTTATCTTGGGTTTGTCTGCCTAGTATAAATCCAAATTATGACGTAAATGGTTATAAACCTCTCTTGAGTACGTCATAGCGATGGGATTACAATTGGAGCCCATCTGTGCATGCATGTACCTGTGATCTCGCGCACCGACTGCATTCCCGAAACCAGCGCAGTGGCCAGAAAATGACTTAGAACATACTCGGTGGGGCTAAAAGTAAGCCATATTAGTTTGTTTTGCCAGTTAATTGGGACCATACACTATAAAATATAACGTATGGTCCCTCTATCGTTAACCGGTTTGGTTAACCGTCTCGAGGTTGCCATGGTGACGTAGACCTCTTGAGCTTCGCTCTCGAGGTTTACATGGTCACCCTGGCAACCTCTCGATGGTTAACAAACCTGTTAATGATAGAGGACCATACATTATCCTCTATGTTATGTTCTATACTGCTTAAGTGTGTTTTCTTTAGAAGTATAATGTTCGGTTTCTTCTTCTTTAAGGAGGTCATCACCTCACATCTCTTAATAGAGTTATTAAGCCCATTTACATTATGAGAGCGAATTACCAGTTTTGTACAGCTAGTCATTTTCCATGTTGAATCTTCTGGTTTTCCTGTAGTGGTCACTCTCCCAAACCTCCACATTTGTCATCAGTCCCCCCCCACCACTCCGACCTCTTCCCTGTAAGGCTCATTTTACCAAGCTCAAAAAAACCTGCATTCAAGAACATCAGCTCTTAAACTATATACATTTATGCTTCCAAGGTAGGAGATTGTATAGTTACCCTCTCTACTCCAGGTAGGAAAGGAGCCACTATTTGCGGCCCCACCCCCACTGGAGAGAAAACAGGATACACTGAAGTGTCATGTCCCCATACCCTAAAAGCCAGGGCCAAAAATGATGGAAAATATTAGAACATGCACTGCCTCCAACAGCATTTCCAGGTGTACCAGACTCTACCCTCATACCTCTATGACCTATCTGGTTTATCATTCCTGTAGAAAGTCCCTTCTAGATCCAAATATGACACCTAAATTCCAGGGGTCAGTATATGTAATGGTGTATACTCATTGGGATCTCTGATCCTAGTCCCAACCTATCCCCCCCCCCACGCTTTTAATGTCCATTAGTCGTGATGGGTCGACTGTATATTAAGTTTCAAGCGGTTTACATTTTGCATGTTCCATATTGCAAAACTGTTACTGGCTGAACATCTAAGAGAAAAGGAAAAAACGTAATAGGCAATAAAGTCATCTTCAGGTGTCCCTTGAAACCTGTGATGGTACACATAAAATATCAATGCGTCAAGTCTTTAGCCAGAGAGGTCTAATTCGGTTCATTTGACCGATTTTAGCTTGTTTCACCATGTCTTTTAAAATAAAACAATATTTCATTTTTTACAAAGCCTCCTCTTGTAGCTTGCAACTATGTTTTGCTAAAGGTATAAATCAAATAAAGGCATCTCAATCCATACTTAGCTTTGCAAGATGTTATTTCAGCAATCTGCAATGTCTATCACGAATGCTGTGATAGAATCTTGGTATAGCGTGAGATAAAACCCGCTCCCAAGCAGCTCTGAACAGAGATATTTTTATTCTTACTAGTTCATTCAGTACCTTCAGGTAGCGTCCATTTTCTGGTTCTCTTGTTGCTCTGCATGCTTGTGTCCCAGTGCCTCCAACATTCTTTTAACATCCTGCAGGGTTTTTAAAGCCATTTCCTCTGCCTGTATTTTATGTTTATTGTGAATCATCGTCTTCCACTGAGCAAGTGGAGCCAAGGGGTGGTGTTTTGCACTCCGATCCGACTGGCTTCCCCACCTCTCTTCTGAAATTCCTGCATTGCTGCCTCCGGAGAGTCGTACACATCCACTACAGTTTCCCAACATATCCTCAGCCTCGATGGGTACGGTGTCTGAAATCTGATCTTATGGTCCTGAAGAATGGGTGAGTAAGCAGCCCTTCTTTTAGCAATTTCTAAAGGGTAGTCATGGTCAAAAATAAGCCGGTCAGCGTTATATTTTGCCACTTTTTTTTGCCAGGCTAATCGGAGCAGATATTCTTTATCTCTCTAACTGGTCACCTTGAGCACCGCCAAGCGAGGTCTCGCAGAGGGATCTGTTGGTTTCACTGTGAGAGATCAGTGCGCCTGCTCAATTTTAAACTGAAATGTAGGAGCCAAGTCTAAAACATCCCTCAGAAGGTCTGTGATAAAGTCTTCCATATAGTCAGTTTCTGCATCTTCTGGTAGACCGTACAGTCAAATATTATCTCTACAAGATCTGGCTTCTAGGTCTAATAGTTTCTCTTGTACAGTCTCATGCAGATCCACCAAGAAATCTGCCGCCGTATGTATCGTTTGTATGTCTTCTTCAGCTCCCGCTACTCTTTGTTCGACCCTTTCTGTGCGTTGCTCTATCCCTTGTATTTTGCCCTCACAGATAATTGATTTCCTTTCTGTTTTCAGCTCGAAAAACCTTTAATTCGTCCAGCAAGGTGTCAAAGCGATTTTGTGATACAGTGGCATGAAAAAGTATTTGCCCCCTTCCTGATTTTCTCTGTTATTGCATATTTGGCACACTGGATGTTTTCAGGTCTTTAGACAAAATGTTATATTAGATAAAGGGAACCTGAGTGAACAAACAACACTTGTTTTTTTTTACTTATTTCATTTATTTAATGAAAAAAGTTAACCAACACCAACTGGCACTGTGTGAAAAAGTAATTGCCCCCTTACACTTGATAACTGGTTACGCCACCTTTAGCCGCAATGACTGCAACCAAACGCTTCCTATAATTCAATATCAGTCTTTCACATTGCTGTGGAGGAATTGTAGCCCACTCTTCCTCGCAGAACTGCTTTAATTCAGTAACATTGGTAGGTTTTTGAGCATGAACTGCTTGTTTCAGGTCCTGACACAGCATCTCTATTGGGTTTAGGTCTGGACTTTGACTAGGCCACTCCAAAACTTTAATTTTACTTCTTTTCAGCCATTCTGATGTGGACTTGCTTTTGTGTTTGGATCATTGTCTTACTGCATGACCTAACTACGCTTCAGCTTCAGCTGACGGATGGATGACCGGACATTCTCCTTAAGAATTTTCTGGTACAGAGCAGAATTCATGGTTCCTACAATTATGGCAAGTCGTCCAGGTCCTGAGACAGCAAAGCAGCCCCACACCATCACACTACCACCACCATGTTTGACTGTTGGTATGATGTTCTTACTGTGGAGTGCTGTGTATGCTTTACACCAGACATTATGGGATCCATGTCGTCCAAAAAGTTCCACTTTGGACTCATCTGTCCATAGAACATTTTCCCAAAAGGCTTCTGGATCATCCAGGTGCTTCTTGGCAAATGAGAGATGAGCATTTATGTTCTTCTTGGTTAGCAGTGGTTTCCACCTTGCTACTTTCCCATGAAGCCCATTTTGCCAAGTCTCTTTCTGATTGTGGAGTCATGAACACTGACCTTAGCTGAGGCAAGAGAAGCCTGCAGTTCTTTGGATGTTGTTTTAGGATCCTTTGAGACTTCCTGGATGATTTTACGCTGCACCCTTGGAGTAATTTTGGCAGGCCACCCACCCTGGAAGATTCACTACTGTTCCAAATGTTCTCCATTTGGAGATTATGTCTCTCACTGTGGTTCGATGGAGTCCCAGAGCCTTAGAAATAGCTTTGTAACCCTTTCCAGACTGATAGATAGCAACAACTTTTTTCTGATCTTTTCAGGAACTTCCTTGATCGTGGCTATAATGTGCTTGTTGAATCTTTGTGCTGGCAACGTGACTCTGATGGTAAGGGTCAAAATAAGTGAGGTTTATATTGAGCAGGGCTGGCTGTAATCAAGCCTGGCTGTGTTCAATCAGCTGACTCTAATTATCCCTTTAATTGGGTTGATTTAATTAGGGGCAATTACTTTTTCACACAGTGCCAGTTGGTATTGGTTAACTTTTTCATTAAATAAATGAAAGTAAAAAAAAACAAGTGTTATTTGTTCACTCAGGTTCCCTTTATCTAATATTACATTTTGTCTAAAGACCTGAAAACATCCAGTGTGACAAATATGCAATGATAGGGAAAATCAGGAAGGGGGCAAATACTTTTTCACGCCACTGTAATTGATCTGTTTCTTGGTCCGTCTCCATTTCATTGGCCGCACTTCTCGCCGGAGACGAGCTTCTGCAGAGACTCCTTTGGTCACATAATATCTCACCATCTGATATTTTTAGAGTGCTCTTTCCTTGTGATCTACTAGATCTGGATCCCCCGGACATTTGCAGAACTTTTCATTGAAATATCTTTGAATATTGCAGCTGTTCCGAGGATTATTTGTTTTTGAGGTCTGAGGAGGTCTGGATTCAGGCAGCTATCAGAGCTGTGATGTCACCGGAAGTCCCAGGATGAACTTCTTTTCCCAGTGGATGGTAAACTATGATACACCCTACCAGCAGAGACACAGTGGGCATGAATGCATTACATGCTTTCAGGGCAAGCCTGGACAAATTCCTGCTTACCGAGGGAATTACAGGGTTCCACAGATAGCAGAGTGGGTAGGGAAATCTTTGTAAATTGGAACACATTTGCATAGCTTACTACTGAGCCACTGACACTGGGGGACAAGAAATAGATTATGAAATAATATTTTTAAGTGCCATTATTATACTGTTCCAGTGCCTTGAAATATTTTTAAGTGCCATTATTATGCTGTTCCAATCCCCAATCTAGAAGACCGATAGAGAGAAGAAAAACAAAAAAGTAGAAAATGAACAGATAGAAATATCCCCCTAGTTTGAATTTACATTACAAGCAAATGCATGCATTTAGAGACAACCCAGACTGTATTTTTCTTTGACAGCTCTGGACTCTGTGAGTTTTATGCTATGTTAGATAACTCCTTTGGGGTATGCCCCCGACAGTGACACCAACACAGCGACCTACCAACCCGTCAGCAAAATCGACAGGTTGCAGACAGGTCACTGTGTTGGTGCACCTGACAAAGGGGCACACTGTCTCCGGGTCCTGCACCCCCACCCTGAATCAACTCCAACTGGAGTTGATAATCCTAAATATGGGGGTCAGGGGTCAGAGCCCCTAACATGGGGGTTGGGGGGGTGAAGCTGCTGATGAAAACAATGGCCCAGGAAACTTGCGGTCGACATAATTCCTGTCGATGAGATGCCGGTTGACAAAAGTGTTGTCGAACCGGCATCGTAGAGTCCTGGTTTTGCATTAGAGTGCTATACCTTCATAAATGCCAAATGGCAATGAGAGAATGCAGTCACAATGGCACTTGAGGATACTGCATTATTTTCAATGGATGCAAAAAAAAACTCATCATCATGAAGGCTCTATCACAATGAAGCCTGTGGTAGCATAACAGCTAAGTTATTACTGGTGGTAGTCTCAGTTGATCTTGTTAAGGAGAAGCTGCTGTGTGTGTCTGTGGAGAGTGGGAGAGATGAGCATTGGAAGTATACAGTCTCACCAGAAAGAGGTCAGAATATTATGTAATTATCAGTTAACTTCAAAAGCATATGCTGGCTAAAGCATGCCTCCATGGAAAAGGCAGGTGCTTTATGATCATGTATTTTATTTGATTTCAGATTGCACTGGACAGAAGTTTCAGCCTGTTCCTGACAGTCCACTGGAAGTCTGAATTCAAGAAATTGCCCGGCAACATTCGTGCATTGTTCCGAACTGTCTCTCTATCTGCACCCAAGCATGGTGTCCTCTTCAAAGCAAAGCTTACCAGCCTTGGTTTCAAGAACCCAAGAGTCCTTGCAAATCACCTTCAGCTGGTGGTTGAACTGGTCAAAGAACAACTGTTAGTATACTGGCCACAGCTGTGGTGGGAAACATAACAAAATGAAACCGACTTGGTACAAAAAAGTACCAAAAAAGTAAAAAGGCATCAAAATAGGCCAGTCAGGTGGCGTTGACATCCAGGGAAAATTTTTTTCACATGTAAAATTGTGTGAAACCTGTTTTTGCACAAGTGTTAAATCTTTTTTTTTATTTAGTATACTTTTTGTCCAAGCCGGACCATCAAGATCGATCCCTGGTCACGGACTCCCAAGCCTCCACCTCTGAGGGTGCTGGTGCTCCCCAGTCACCCCTGGCTTGCGGCTCTGTCCCTGGTACTGAGGCTGCACTACTATGTCTGGTCAGGGAGCCAGTTTCAGAGGCTGATTGAGGCCTTTGGGGGCATGGCGTCATAGAGACGGCTGGCATGGTATTTATTTTCCCCGTTAGCAGGGGTGGGGACATGCAATGATGTCAGCGTCCACCCTGCCCCTCATGCATGACGGTGCCGGGTGCATGGGATTTCCCAGCCTCCACCAGCTGTCCTCAGTGCACCAGCACACAGCCCTACCTCCTCCCTGGAGAAGGAGAGCAGTCCATAGGATGCTAAATCCTTCTCCCCCCCCGGCCAGCCCTCCGGTTCCCTGGGTCCATTTCCGAACCCAGGTCGCTGGCATCACAGGTGGAAATCTAATTGCTGCGCCAGTGGGCCAGCCCCACAAGTGTGAAATCTGGTATTGCACAATCTATATTTCTGTGAAAATTATTAGATTTTGCAATTTTCATTCAGGTTGTGAAATCACACAAAAATCATGTGAATGTCATTTGTTTCAGTTAAAAATGTCTCTACTGTGGATAAAAAGCATGAGAAAAATATTTTCACACAAAAATGGTGTTTCTGCAAAAAAATTGATTTTTGCATGATTTTTCTTTGGCAAAAAAGTGATGATTTTCACAGAATTTGCAATTTTCACTAGAATAATTCCATGAAAATGTGAGTCCTTTTCTCCCAGCCCCACCTAGTGGCATGGCATGCACCTGTCATTCTGGGGATCAAGGTTCATGTCTTGAGCTAGAATCTAGCCAAGATCAGCTGAAGGTGTGAATACAGACCCAGAAGATGCAGGTGGGAGAACTACATTCACTATTGACTACTAGTCAGCTGGTGTCCAACAAGAGGAGGAGATAAATGCAGCAGTGCAACCCCGTCCAGGATGTTATGGTGTCTGTTGTGGTGGGCAGAGCTGAAACAGTGCTGCTTAGACAGTAGTGGACCTCTCTGCATGTCAGAAAGCATAGGTGAGGGCTGGTGTGGTCTGAAAGTGTGACAGGGCAGGTCAAGGGTAGGGTGATACTGCAGCATTAGCTAGAAGAGGACCAGAAGGAAGATCCAGAGAGACTCTGTTTGCATGGCCAACAAGAACAGGAGCAGCAGTAGTAATAATTTATTACAAAAGGAACAGAAGAAATACTGACATCTGATTGGTGGAGAGCTAGTTTACCTGTGATGTTATTCCAGCACAACTTCACGGGTGACACTAGTGACCACAAAACAGCCTATGTATGACTGTAAACACATAACGGGATCTATTTTATAATCACAGTAAGGCAGTTCAGGATCTGTGTTACTGTGATAAGGCCACGTATCAATTGGTTGAAAGCACTCACCTTATAGTCACATGCCTCACAACATACCCAAGGCATTATGTTATCACAGCATGACACATGCCCTGGTGTGCCTTATTTTATTTCATTTTTGTAACACACCCTTCCAGAGTTCAAGGCGTAGAAAATAAAGGTGGAAGTAAAATACAGTCGTGGGGAAAGAAGAGGGTGCTGCACATAAGTGTCATTGTAGCTGTCTATCAGGGCCTCAGGAATTGGCCAGCACTGCAAAAGACCACAGTATGCAGGCAACTGGGGGAAGGGGTGTCATCAAAAAATACTAAAAAAAGCAAAACACTCCCTGGCTTATTTCCACTAGGGTGGACCCTCCATGGTACA
Organism: Neoceratodus forsteri; assembly: GCA_016271365.2. Taxonomy (NCBI): domain Eukaryota; kingdom Metazoa; phylum Chordata; order Ceratodontiformes; family Ceratodontidae; genus Neoceratodus; species Neoceratodus forsteri. The sequence continues at coordinate 1,133,702,177 of CM057449.1, read as the reverse complement.
TTGATTACTATTAGGGAGCAGCCCCGTGGGGTGTGCTAGCCAGGTAGGGGGTGAAACAGTGGATAGGAATAAACAGGCCAGTTCAGTGATATAGTGGCAGCAACCAGGCCTAGCTTTGCAAGCAGACTTGGGTTTCTCCATTCTGGGACTGGAATGTGGCTAAGTATTTACACAGATTTGGTATCCAGCTCCCTGGGAGGAAAAGTGTGGGATAGAAGCAGTACTGCATCAGCTGTGAAGGCAGTTGCCCAATCTGTCTTCAGGCTTTAGAACAAAGAGAGACTGTGGTTATTGTGGGGCTGGGCGATGCGGGGAACACAGGGAAAACAGATGTTTGCCCCCCCACAAAGAGGTAGAAAGACAATTTGAGAGCTTGATAGAGAAATGTGCCGTGTTCCCATAGCTACTTTCATTTTATATGCCAGCAAAATAAATGTGCTCATTGGCTTATTTGGAGGCCTAAATCCCAAAGCACTCCCTAAAATTTGCATACAGTGGCTATATCTACCTAAGACTGAAACCTGATAATTTTTTTTCTCAGATCTCTGGTATTTTATTATATTTTTGCAGTGGACAGTTTATAGTCAGCACTTTGATTCTAACAGATAATATAGTACTACAATGCTTGACAGAATCTGCTTTCTTAGAATAATGAAGTAAGAAAGTTAATAAATTGAAAACCTGATAAAGAAAATCATTTCAATTTTTTTTTTTTAGCCCAGAGAAATACCACAACCACTTCAGCTTCGAGTCCCTGGTTAGTGTCATTCAACGAGCCATTCAAAAGAAGGAGATGGAATTTGATGAAAGGCAGGATGTGAAACCAGACAGGCTGGAGCTGAAGAATGATGGAGGCAGACTCTCCCGATCCAGCAGCAACACATCTCTTCAGCATTTCCCCGTGGCATCAGTAATAAGTATGAATAACCCAAGCGGGCAACAGCAGCACAAGTCCGTAGGGGGAGGGATTATCTCTGATGCTTATTACATTGTCTCCTCATGTGTTGTTAGGGCGAGCCAACCACTGAGCAATGATGTATGCTGCAGATCTGGCACCTTAAGAACACAGGATTTGATAATCTTATAGGTAAAATGGACACTCTCATGTACCTATAAATATATTACTGTATGAAACATCTTATAAATATCAGGTCACATTTGTAAGCAGAATTTATCTCAGGTACATTAGAACATAAAAATTTATAGATAGAACAATGCAAATTGACCAATCCAGCCTATTCCCCTTATCTCAGCAGTGTAGATCTGTTTATTCCCTTCAGACCCATTGTCACAACCTGTCCACACTCAGGACGCAGTCTGCAACAGGTTACCAAGTTTCTCATCTGTCAACACCCTGTATGGGTACCTCAGTAGCTGCCACCACTCAGAAATGATTTTCTTTCCTGGGGACTTTCTCAGTCCAAATCTTATCAGAGCCACTGCTCACACAGTTCAGTGCTCCTTAGGCTCAGGACAAATGGCCTTCCCCGTCACTCACTCCTGAGAAACACTTTCCTTCTAGAATATGGTATCTGTAGCCTCATTTTCCCTCTTCAGATGTGGATCATGGATTTGTCAGTAGCAGCATTTAACTATTCCCCCCAAATGATTCAGATCACAGAAGAATGAAGTACAGTATATATAAATTAATATTTAATACTTCACAATATTTACACACTCTATAGGATACCACAATACACAAAGACTATGGGAATTACAGTGGGAATTACAGGGTTACTACAGAGATTTAAAAGAAATGGTTTGTACACAGAAGAAGAAACATAGAAAAAAACCTTCCTATAACTTTTTAACTCTTAGCAAATAAGAAAGATTTTTTACCACACAGGAAAATTTTGTGAGCTGTGACAGACTCCAACCATAGATAGTGAAAGTACGAAGCCCCAACACTGACTGACGTACCCTTCTCACATGCAGACTTAAGCAAGCGTCAAAGCCTGGCTCCACCCACCCTTGTCACCCCTGCTCAGTGACATAATTTCCAGGACCAGTGCTTTTGTTCTCTCAGGACAGCCCCTCTAAAAGAACTGGTTGGAACTGGACCCATGGATTTTATGTATTTAATGCCATCTCTCATTCTTCTGAGCCCTGTGAGCCCCTGCAGGTGGTGGCTGCTTGGCCAGGACTGTTTCCTGACATGACAACCTTGGGCTCTTTGA